>CM024755.1:181997045-182744627 GCA_014218235.1 Colocasia esculenta | reverse complement strand
GATTGGTGTCTTATAAACGATTCCCATAACCGAGCGAAACGTTATGCCCGTTGGAGCGAGGGTGTCCGTATGCGATCGCATCGACAGCCTGCGACCGCGCTCCCGGAGAGGAATTTGGTTGTCGGACCGGAAATATCTGAATGCGAACATTTACCGACCGGGTCGAAGTGCCGATTCAGAATTGGGGCCTCGCGGGCGGTCCGACGCCGGGCGAATAAATATCAGCATCTGACCGGAGGGTACGGCAGTCGGTGTACTAGTACACACGCTCCGGGGGGGGGGGAATTTTGGCCCCAGAACGGAATTCCGCGAAACCAGCGCGCTGTCGACCGTCTCGGAGTGCCGATTCCGAATTGTGGTCACATAAGCGATTCCGATGCCCGTGCGGAAAGTTATGCCCAATTCTTTCGCTGAAGGGGTGGGAATAAACCGGAGGGGGTGACCATATCGGCGATGTTCGGGCACCCATATCCGACACCTGGGGAGAAGATCTCCGTCGAGTTGAACACGACTTCTGATCGCTGTGACTGGGCGGCTGCGTGTGTGGGCTCCGCCAGCGATTCACGTAATCGAGGGAGTCGCTACTGCCAAAAAACCTTGGAATAGGGGAGATCTTCGGCTGAATCACAATTTCAGAGTGCGAAAGGAAGGTTTTTTTACCTTGAAACGACATCTTATCGCTGAGGCGCTAAGGGGGCGTCGAGCGCCTCTGAGGGCGATTCCGAATTGGGGTCTTATAAGCGATTCCGATAACCGAGCGAAAAGTTACGGCCGTTTCAGCGAAGGGGTGTCCGTATGCGATCGCATCGGCAGCCTACAACCGCGCTCCCGGAGAGGAATTACGGCGACGGATAGGAAATCTCCGAATGCGACCATTTACCGACTGGGTCGAAGTGCCGATTCAGAATTGGGGCCTCGCGGGCGGTTTCGACTGTCGGCGAAATAAATATCCACATCCGACCGGAGGGTACGGCAGTAGGTAGTAGTACACACGCTCTGGGGGGGAATTTTGGCCCCGGAATAGAATTCCGCGAAACTAGCGCATGTCGACCGTCTCGGAGTGCCGATTCCGAATTGTGGTCACATAAGCGATTCCGATGTCCGTGCGGAAAGTTATGCCCAATTCTTTCGCGAAGGGGTGGGAATAAACCGGAGGGGGTGACTATAGGTGATGTTCGGGCACCATATCCACGACCTGGGGAGGAGATCTCGCATCGAGTTGAACACGACTTCCGATGGCTGTTTTTGGGCGGCTTTGCGTGTGGGCTCCGCCAGCGATTTGCGTAATCGTGGGAGTCGCTACTGCCAAAAAACATGGAATAGAGGAGATCGTCGACTAGAATCGCAATTTCGGAGTGCGAAACGAAGGTTTTTCTACCCCGAAATGATGTATTATTGCCAGAGGCGAATGGGGCGTCGAGCGCCTCTGAGTTTCGATTCCGAATTGGGGTCTTATAAGCGATTCCGATATCCGAGCGAAAAGTTATGCCCGTTTGAGCGAAGGGGTGTTCGTATGCGATCGCATCGGCAGCTTGCGACCGCGCTCCGGAGAGGAATTTGGGCGCCGGACCGGAAATCTCCGAATGTGAGCATTTACCGACGGGTCGAAGTGCCGATTCTAAATTGGGGCCTCGCGGGCGGTTCCGACCCCCAGGCAAATAAATATCAGTGTCCGACCGGAGGGTACGGCAGTCAGTGTACTAGTACACACGCTCCGAGGGGGATTTTGGCCCCGGAATGGAATTCCGCGAAACCAGCGCCCTGTCGACCGTCTCAGAGTGCCGATTCCGAATTGTGGTCACATAAGCGATCCGATGCCGTGTGAAAAGTTATGCCCAATTCTTTCGCTGAAGGGGTGAGAATAAACGGAGGGGGTGACTATATCGGCGATGTTCGGGCACCAGTATCCAGGCCTGGGGAATAGATCTCGCGTCGAGTTGAACACGACTTCCGATCGCTGTGCTGGGGCTCGCGTGTGGCTCCGCCAGCGATTCGCATAATCGGGGAGTCGCTACTGCAAAAAAACCTTGGAATAGGGAAGTTCGTCGGCTAGAATCGCAATATCGGAGTGTGAAACGAAAGTTTTTCGACCCTGAAACACGTCTTATCGCAGAGGCAATAAGTGGGCATCGAGTGCCTCTGAGTTCCGATTCCGAATTGGGGTCTTATAAGCGATTCGATAACCGAGAGAAAAGTTATGCCCTTTTGAGCGAAGGGGTGTCCATATGCGATCGCATCGGCAGCCTGCGACTGCTCTCCGGAGAGGAATTTGGGCGCCGGAGCGAAAATCTCCGAATGCGACCATTTATCGACCGGGTCGAAGTGCCGATTCAGAATTGGGGCCTCGCGCGCGGTTCCGACCTCCGGGCGAATAAATATCCGCGTCCGAACGGAGGGTACGGCAGTTGGTGTTACTAATACACCTCCGAGGGGGAATTTTGGCCCCGGAACGGAATTCTGCAAAACCAGCGCGTTGTCGACCGTCTCGGAGTGCCGACTCGGAATTGTGCTCACATAAGCGATTCTGATGCCCGTGCGTAAAGTTATTCCCAATTCTTTCGCTGAGGGGTGGGAATAAAGCGGAGGGGGTGACTATATCGGCGATGATCGGGCACCCATATCCATAACCTGGGGAGGAGACCTCGCGTCGAGTTGAACATGACTTCCGATCGCTGTGACTGGGCGGCTTCGTGTGTGGGCTCTGCCAGCGATTCGCATAATCGAGGGAGTCGCTATGCCAAAAAAACCTTGGAATAGAGGAGATCATCGGCTTGAATCGCAATTTCGGAGTGCGAAACGAAGTTTTTTCGACCCCAAAACGATGTCTTATCGCTTGAGGCAATAAGGGTACGTCAAGCGCCTCTGAGTGCCGATTCCGAATTGGGGTCTTATAAGCGATTCCGAAAACGAGAGAAAAGTTATGCCCATTTGAGCGAAGGGGTGTCCGTATGCGATCGCATCGGCAGCCTGTGACCGCGCTCCCGGAGAGGAATTTGGGCGCCGGACCGGAAATCTCCGAATGCGACCATTTACGACCGGCGTCGAAAGTGTCGATTCTGATTGGGGCCTCGCGGGTGGTTACAAACCCCGGGCGAATAAATATCTGCGTCGAACGGAGCGTACGGCAGTCGGTGTACTAGTACACACGCTCCGGGGGAATTTGGCCCGTAACGGAAATCCGCCAAACCAGCGCCCTGTCGACCGTCTTGGAGTGCCGAGTCCGAATTGGGGTCACATAAGCGATTCCGATGCCCGTGCGTAAAGTTATGTCCAATTCATTCGCTGAAAGGGTGGGAATAAATCGGAGGGGGTGACTATATCGGCGATGTTCGGGCACCCATATCTACGACCTGGGGAGGATATCTCGCGTCGAGTTGAACACGACTTCCGATCGCTGTGACTGGGCGGCTGCGTGTGTGGGCTCCCCCAGCGATTCGCGTAATAGAGGGAGTCGCTACTGCCAAAAAACCTTGGAATAGGGGAGATCGTCGGCTTGAATCGCAATTTCAGAGTGCGAAACGAAGGTTTTTCGACCACAAAACGACGTCTTATCGCCTGAAGCAATAAGAGGGTGTCAAGCGCCACTGAGTGGCGATTCTGAATTGGGGTCTTACAAGCGATTCCGATAAACGAACGAAAAGTTATGCCCGTTTAAGCGAAGGGGTGTCCGTATGCGATCGCATCGGCAGCCTGCGTCCGCGCTCCCGGAGGGGAATTTGGGCGCCAGACCGAAAATCTCCGAATGCGACCATTTACCGACGGGTCGAAGTGCCGTTTAAGATTGGGGCCTCGCGGGTGGTTCGGACCCCCGTGCAAATAAATATCCGCGTCCGACCGGAGGGTACGGCAGTCGGTGTACTAGTACACATGCTCCGGGGGGATTTTGGCCCTGGAACGGAATTCCGCGAAACTAGCGCCCTGTCGACCGTCTCGGAGTGCCGAATCCGAATTGGGGTCACATAAGCGATTCCGATGCCCGTGCGTAAAGTTATGCCCAATTCTTTCGCCGAAGGGGTGGGAATAAACCGGAGGGGGCGACTATATCGGCGATGTTCGTGCACCCATATCCACGACCTGGGGAGGAGATCTCGCGTCGAGTTGAACACGACTTCCAATCGCTGTGACTGCGCGGCTGTGTGTGTGGGCTCCGCCAGCGATTCGCGTAATCGAGGGAGTCGCTACTGCCAAAAAACCTTGGAATAGGGGAGATCGTCGGCTTGAATCGCAATTTCAGAGTGCGAAACGAAGGTTTTTCGACCACAAAACGACGTCTTATTGCCTGAAGCAATAATGGGGCATCAAGCACCTCTGAGTGTTGATTCCGAATTGGGGTCTTATAAGCGATTCAGATAACCGAGCGAAAAGTTATGCCCGTTTGAGCGAAGGGGTGTCCGTATGCGATCGCATCGGCAGCCTGCGACTGCGCTCTCGGAGTGGAATTTGGGCGCCGACTGGAAATCTCCGAATGTGACCATTACCGACCGAGTCGAAGTGCCGATTCAGAATTGGGGCCTCGCGGCGGTTCCGACTGCCGGGCGAATAAATATCCACGTCCGACCGAGGGTACGGCATTCGATGTACTAGTACACACTCCGGGGGGAATTTTGGCCCCGTAATGGAATTCCGTGAAATCAGCGCGCTGTCGACCGTCTCGGAGTGCCGATTCCGAATTGTGGTCACATAAGCGATTCCGATGTCCGTGCGGAAAGTTATGCCCAATTCTTTCGCTGAAGGGGTGGGAATAAATCGAGGGGGTGACTATATCGGCGATGTTCGGCACCCATATCCACGACCTGGGGAAGAGATCTCGCATCGAGTTAAACTGACTCCGATGGTTTGACTGGCGCTCTGCGTGTGGGCTCCGCCAGTGATTCGCGTAATCGAGGAGGTCCTCTACTGCCAAAAAACCTAGGAATAGAAGAGATCGTCGGGTAGAATCGCAATTTCGGAGTGCGAAACGAACGTTTTTCGACCCCGAAATGACGTATTATCGCTAGAGGCAAAGGGGGCATCGAGCGACTCTGAGTGTCGATTCCGAATTGGGGTCTTATAAGCGATTCCGATAACCGAGCAAAATTTATGCCAGTTTGCGCGAAGGGCTGTCCGTATGCGATAGCTCGGCAGCCTGCGACCGCACTCCCGGAGAGGAGTTTGGGCGCCGGACCGGAAATCTCCTAATGCGACCATTTACCGACCGGGTCGAAGTGCTGTTTCAGAATTGGGGCCTCGCGGGTGGTTCGGACCCCCGGGCGAATAAATATCCGCGTCCGACCAGAGGGTACGACAGTCGGTGTACTAGTACAACACGCTCCGGGGGAAATTTTGGCCCCGGAACGGAATTTCACGAAACCAGTGCCCTGTCGACCGTCTCGGAGTGCCGATTCCGAATGGGGCCACATAAGCGATTCCGGTGCCCGTGCGTAAAGTTATGCCCAATTCTTTCGCTGAAGGGGTGGGAATAAACCGGAGGGGTGACTATATCGGCAATGTTCGGGCACCCATATCCACGACCTGGGGAAGAGATCTCGCATCGAGTTGAACACGACTTCCGATCGCTGTGACTGGGCGGCTGCGTGTGTGGTCTCCGCCAGCGATTCGCGTAATCGAGGGAGTCGCTACTGCCAAAAAACCTTGGAATAGGGGAGATCGTCGTCTTGAATCGCAATTCAGAGTGCGAAACGAAGGTTTTTCGACCACAAAACGACGTCTTATCGCCTGAAGCAATAATGGGGCATCAAGGACCTCTGAGTGCTGATTCCGAATTGGGGTCTTATAAGTGATTCAGATAACCGAGCGAAAATTTATGCCCGTTTGAGCGAAGGGGTGTCCGTATGCGATCGCATCGGCAGCCTGCGACTGCGCTCTCGGAGTGGAATTTGGGCGCCGGACTGGAAATCTCCGAATGTGACCATTTACCACCGAGTCGAAGTGCCGATTCAGAATTGGGGCCTCGCGGGCGGTTCCGACTGCCGGGCGAATAAATATCCACGTCCGACCGGAGGGTTACGGCAGTCGATGTACTAGTACACACTCCGGGGGGAATTTTGGCCCCGTAATGGAATTCCGTGAAATCAGCGCGCTGTCGACCGTCTCGAGAGTGCGATTCCGAATTGTGGTCACATAAGCGATTCCGATGTCCGTGCGGAAAGTTATGCCCATTCTTTCGCTGAAGGGGGGGGAATAAATCGGAGGGGGGTGACTATATCGGCGATGTTCGGGCACCATATCCACGACCTGGGGAAGAGATCTCGCATCGAGTTAAACATGACTTCCGATGGTTGTGACTGGGCGGCTCTGCGTGTGGGCTCCGCCAGTGATTCGCGTAATCGAGGAGGTCGCTACTGCCAAAAAACCTAGGAATAGAAGAGACGTCGGGGTAGAATCGCAATTTCGGAGTGCGAAACGAACGTTTTTCGACCCCGAAATGACGTATTATCGCTAGAGGCAAAGGGGGCATCGAGCGACTCTGAGTGTCGATTCCGAATTGGGGCGTTATAAGCGATCCGATAACCGAGCAAAAAGTTATGCCAGTTTGCGCGAAGGGCTGTCCGTATGCGATAGCATCGGCAGCCTGCGACCGCACTCCCGGAGAGGAGTTTGGGCGCCGGACCGGAAATCTCCTAATGCGACCATTTACCGACCGGGTCGAAGTGCTGTTTCAGAATTGGGGCCTCGCGGGGTTCGGACCCCCGGGCGAATAAATATCCGCGTCCGACCAGAGGGTACGACAGTCGGTGTACTAGTACACACGCTCCGGGGAAATTTTGGCCCCGGAACGGAATTTCACGAAACCAGTGCCCTGTCGACCGTCTCGGAGTGCCGATTCCGAATGGGGCCACATAAGCGATTCCGGTGCCCTTGTGCGTAAAGTTATGCCCAATTCTTTCGCTGAAGGGGTGGGAATAAACGGAGGGGTGACTATATCGGCAATGTTCGGGCACCCATATCCACGACCTGGGGAAGAGATCTCGCATCGAGTTGAACACGACTTCCGATCGCTGTGACTGGGCGGCTGCGTGTGGGCTCCGCCAGCGATTCGCGTAATCGAGGGAGTCGCTACTGCCAAAAAACTTGGAATAGGGGAGATCGTCGGCTTGAATCGCAATTTCAGAGTGCGAAACGAAGGTTTTTCGACCACAAAACGACGTCTTATCGCCTGAAGCAATAAGGGGCATCAAGGACCTCTGAGTGCTGATTCGAATTGGGGTCTTATAAGTGATTCAGATAACCGAGCGAAAATTTATGCCCGTTTGAGCGAAGGGTGTCCGTATGCTATCGCATCGGCAGCCTGCGACTGCGCTCCCGGAGTGGAATTTGGGCGCCGGACCGGAAATCTCCGAATGCGACCATTTACCGACCGGGTCGAAGTGCCGATTCAGAATTGGGGCCTCGCGGGCGGTTCCGACTGCCGGGCGAATAAATATCCACGTCGACCGGAGGGTACGGCAATCGATGTACTAGTACACACACTCGGGGGGGAATTTTGGCCCCGTAATGGAATTCTGTGAAACTAGCGCGCTGTCGACCGTCTCGGAGTGCCGATTCCGAATTGTGGTCACATAAGCGATTCCGATGTCCGTGCGGAAAGTTATGCCCAATTCTTTCGCTGAAGGGGTGGGAATAAATCAGAGGGGGTGACTATATCGGCGATGTTCCCATATCCACGACCTGGGGAAGAGATCTCGCATCGAGTTAAACATGACTTCCGATGGTTGTGACTGGGCGGCTCTGCGTGTGGGCGCCAGCGATTCGGATAATCGATGGAGTCGCTACTGCCAAAAAATAGGAATAGAAGAGATCGTCGGGTAGAATCGCAATTTCGGAGTGCGAAATGAACATTTTTCGACCCCGAAATGACGTATTATCGCCAGAGGCAAAGGGGGCGTCGAGCGACTCTGGTGTCGATTCCGAATTGGGGTCTTATAAGCGATTCCGATAACCGAGCGAAAAGTTATGCCCGTTTGAGCGAAGGGTGTCGTATGCGATCGCATCGGCAGCCTGCGACCGCACTCCCGGAGAGGAGTTTGGGCGCGGACCGGAAATCTCCTAATGTGACCATCTACCGACCGGGTCGAAGTGCCGATTCAGAATTGGTGCCTCGCTGGCGGTTCCGACCTCCGGGCGAATAAATATCCGCGTCCGACCAGAGGGTACGACAGTCGGCGTACTAGTACACACGCTCCGGGGGGAAATTTTGACCCCGAAACAGAATTTCATGAAACCAGTGCCCTGTCGACCGTCTCGGAGTGTCGATTCCGAATTGGGGCCACATAAGCGATTCCGGTGCCCGTGCGTAAAGTTATGCCCATTCTTTCGTTGAATGGGTGGGAATAAACCGGAGGGGTGACTATATCGGCGATGTTCGGGCACCCATATCCACGACCTGGGGAAGAGATCTCGCATCGAGTTGAACACGACTTCCGATCGCTGTGACTGGGCGGCTGCGTGTGTGGGCTCCGCCAGCGATTCACGTAATCGAGGGAGTCGCTACTGCCAAAAAACCTTGGAATAGGGGAGATCGTCGGCTTGAATCGCAATTTCAAAGAGCGAAACAAAGGTTTTTCGACCACGAAACGACGTCTTATCGCCAGAGGCACTAAGGGGGCGTCAAGCGCCTCTGAGTGCCGATTCTGAATTGCGTCTTATAAGCGATTCCGATAACCGAGCGAAAAGTTATGCCCGTTTGAGCGAAGGGTGTCCGTATGCGATCGCATCGGCAGCCTGCGACTGCGCTCTCGGAGAGGAATTTGGGCGCCGAACCGGAAATCTCCGAATGCGACCATTTACCGACCGGGTCGAAGTGCCGATTCTGAATTGGGGCCTCGCGGGCGGTTCCGAACCCCGGGCGAATAAATATCCGTGTCCGACCGGAGGGTACGGCAGTTGGTGTACTAGTACACACGCTCCGGGGGGGGGGGGGGGGGATTTTGGCCCCGGAATGGAATTCCGCGAAACCAACGCGCTGTCGACCGTCTCGGAGTGCCGATTCTGAATTGGTGTCACATAAGCTATTCCGATGCCCGTGTGTAAAGTTATGCCCAATTCTTTCGCTGAAGGGGTGGGAATAAACCGGAGGGGGTGACGATATCGGCGAAGTTCGGGCACCCATATCCACGACCTGGGGAGGAGATCTCGCGACGAGTTGAACACGACTTCCGATCGCTGTGACTGGGCGGCTGCGTGTGTGGGCTCCGCCTGCGATTCTCGTAATCGAGGGAGTCGCTACTGCCAAAAAACCTTGGAAGAGGGGAGATCGCCCGCTTGAATCGCAATTTCGGAGTGCGAAACGATGATTTTCCACCCCAAAACGACATCTTATCGCCTAAGGCTATAAGGTGGCGTCTAGCGCCTTTGAGTGCCGATTCCGATTGGGGTCCTATAAGCGATTCCGATAACCGAGCGAAAAGTTATGCCCGTTTGAGCGAATGGGTGTCTGTATGCGATCGCATCGGCAGCTTGCGACCGCGCTCCCGGAGAGGAATTTGGGCGCCAGACCGGAAATCTCCGAATGTGACCATTTACCGACCGGGTCGAAGTGCCGATCCTGAATTGGGGCCTCGCGGGCGGTTCCGACCCCCAGGAAAATAAATATCAGCGTCCGACCGGTGGGTACGGCAGTTAGTGTACTAGTACACACGCTCCGGGGGGGAATTTTGCCCCCGAAACGGAATTCCACGAAACCAGCGCGCTGTCGACCGTCTCGGAGTGCCGATTCCGAATTGTGGTCACATAAGCGATTCCGATGCCCGTGTGTAAAGTTATGCCCAATTCATTCGCTGAAGGGGTGGGAATAAACGGAGGGGGTGACTATATCGGAGATGTTCGGGCACCCATATCCACGACCTCGGGAGGAGATCTCGCGTCGCGTTGAACACGACTTCTGATCGCTGTGACTGGGCGGCTCCGCGTGTGGTCTCCGCCAACGATTCGCGTAATCGAGGGAGTCGCTACTGCTAAAAAACCTTAGAATAGGGGAGATCGTCGGCTAGAATCGCAATTTTGGAGTGCGAAATGATGGTTTTTTGACCCCGAAACAACATCTTATCGCCTGAGGCAATAAGGGGCTGTCGAGCCCCTCTGAGTGCCGATCCGAATTGGGGTCTTATAAGTGATTCCGATAACCGAGCGAAAAGTTATGCCCATTTGAGCGAAGGGGTGTCCGTATGTGATCACATCGGCAGCCAGCGACCGCGCTCCTGGAGAGGAATGTGGGCGCCGGACCGGAAATCTCGAATGCGACCATTTACCGACCGGGTCGAAGTGCCGATTCAGAATTGGGGCCTCGCGGGCGGTTCCGACCCCTGGGCGAATAAATCTCACGTCCGACCGGATGGTACGGCAGTCGGTGTACTAGTACACACGCTCCGGGGGGGATTTTGGCCCCGAAACAGAATTCTGCGAAACCAGCGCGCCGTCGACTGTCTCGGAGTGTCGATTCCGAATTGTGGTCACATAAGCGATTCTGATGCCCGTGCAGAAAGTTATGCCCAATTCATTCGCTGAAGGGGTGGGAATAAAACGGAGGGGGTGACTATATCGGTGATGTTCGGGCACCCATATCCACGACCTGGGAGGAGATCTCACGTCGAGTTGAACACGACTTCCGATCACTGTGACTGGGCGGCTCCACGTGTGTGCTCCGCCAGCGATTCGCATAATCGAGAGTCGCTACTGCCAAAAAATCTTAGAATAAGGAGATCGTCAGCTAGAATTGCAATTTCGGAGTGCGAAACGAAGATTTTCGACCCCGAAACCACGTCTTATTGCCTGAGGCGATAAGGGGACATCGAGCGCCTCTGAGTGCCAATTCCGAATTGGGGTCTTATAAGCTATTCCGATAACCGAGCGAAACGTTATGCCCGTTTGAGCGAAGGGGTGTCCGTATGCGATCGCATCGGCTTCCTGCGACCGCGCTCCCGGAGAGGAATTGGGCGCCGGACCGGAAATCTCCGAATGCGACCATTTACCGACCGGGTCGAAGTGCCGATTCTGAATTGGGGCCTCGCGGGCAGTTCCGACCCCTGGGCGAATAAATATCCGCCTCCGACCGGAGGGTACGGCAGTCGGTGTACTAGTACACACGCTTCGGTGGGAGGAATTTTGCCCCGGAATCGAATTCCGCCAAACCAGCGCCCTGTCGACCGTCTTGAAGTGTCGATTCCGATTGGGGTCACATAAGCATTCTGATGCCCGTGCGTAAAGTTATGCCCAATTCTTTCGCTGAACGGGTGGGAATAAACCGGAGGGGGTGACTATCGGCGATGTTCGGGCACCCATATCCACGACCTAGGGAGGAGATCTCGCGTCGAGTTGAACACGACTTCCGATCGCTGTGACTGGGCGGCTGCGTGTGTGGGCTCCGCCAGTGATTCGCATAATCGAGGGAGTCGCTACTGCCAAAAAACCTTGGAATATGGGAGATCGTCGGCTTGAATCGCAATTTCAGAGTGCGAAACGAAGGTTTTTCGACCCCGAAACGACGTCTTATCGCCTGAGGCAATAAGGGGGCGTCGAGCGCCTCTGAGTGCTGATTCCGAATTAGGGTCTTATAAGCGATTCCGATAACCAAGCGAAAAGTTATGCCCGTTTGAGCGAAGGGGTGTCCGTATGTGATCGCATCGGCAGCCTGCGACCGCTCTCCTGGAGAGGAATTTGGGCGCCGGACCGGAAATCTCCGAATGTGACCATTTACCAACCGGCTCGAAGTGCCGATTCAGAATTGGGCCTCGCGGGCGGTTCCGACCCCCAGGCGAATAAATATCTACGTCCGATCAGAGGGTACGGCAGTCGGTGTACTAGTACACACGCTCCGGGGGGAATTTTGCCCCCGAAACAAAATTCCGTGAAACCAGCGCGCTGTCGACCGTCTCGGAGTGCCTATTCTGAATTGTGGTCACATAAGCGATTCTGATGCCCGTGCGGAGTGTTATGCCCAATTCTTTCGCTGAAGGGGGGGGGAATTAACCGGAGGGGGTGACTATATCGGCGATGTTCAGGCACCCATATCCACGGCTTGGGGAGGAGATCTAGCGTCGAGTTGAACACGACTTCCGATCGCTGTGACTGGGCGGCTCTGCGTGTGGGCTCCGCCAGCGATTCGCATAATCGAGAGAGTCGCTACTGCCAAAAAACTTGGAATAGGGGAGATCGTCGGCTAGAATCACAATTTCGGAGTGCGAAACGAAGGTTTTTCGACCCCGAAACGACGTATTATTGCCAGAAGCGAACGGAAAGTTATGCCCGTTTGAGCGAAGGGGTCTTCGTATGCGATTACATTGGCAGCCCGCGACTACACTCCCGGAGAAGAATTTTGGCCCCGGACAGGAAATTTCTGAATGCGACCGTCTGCCGACCGGGTCGAAGTGCCGATTCCAAATTGGGGCCTCACGGGCGTTCCGATTGTCGTGCGAAAAAAATCCGCATCCAACGCAAGGGGTACGACAATCGGTGTACTAGTACACACGCTCCACGATGAAATTTCGGACCCGGAATGAAATCCGCAAAACTGGCGCCCTCTCGACTGTCTCGAGTACCGATTCCGAATTGTGGTCACATAAGTGATTCCGATACCGGGCGGAAAGTTATGTCCAGTTCTTTCGCTGAAGGGGGGGAAATAAACCGGAAGTGGTGACTATATCGGCGATGTTTGTGCACCCATATCTAAGTTCTGGGGGCGAGTTCTCACGCCGAGTTGAACACAACTTCCGGTCGCCGTGACAGGGCGAATCCGTGTGGCAGCCCCGCCAGCGATTCGCGTAATCGAGGGAGACGCTATTGCCAGAAAACCTTGGAAACAAGGTGATCGTCGGCTGGAAATGTAATTTTGGAGTGCGAAACGAAGGTTTTTGGACCCAAAAATGACGTCTTATCGCCTGAGGCGATAAGAGGGCGATGGGCGCCTCTGAGTGCCGATTCCTAATTAGGGGGGTCTTATGAGCAATTCCGATAACCAAGCAGAAAGTTATGCCCGTTTGAGCGAAGGGGTGACCGTATGCGATCGCATCGGCCGCCCGCGACCACGCTCCTGGAGAGGAATTTGGGCGCCGGACAGGAAATCTCCGAATGCGACCTTGTGCCGAACGGGTCGAAGTGCCGATTCCGAATTGGGGCCTCGCGGGCCGTTCCGATTGCCGTGTGAAAAAAAATTCACATCCTACCAAGGGGTATGACAATCGGTGTACTAGTACACACGCTCCGCGGCGGAATATCAACCCGAAATGAAATTCCTTGAAACTGGCGCCTCTCGACCGTCTCGGAGTGCCGATTCCGAATTGAGGTCACATAAGCGATTCTGATACTCGGGCAGAAAGTTATACCCAGTTCTTTTGCTGAAGGGGTGGGAATAAATCGGAAGGGGTGACTATATCGGCGATGTTTGTGCACACATATCTATTCCCTGGGGACGAGTTCTCGCGCCGAGTTGAACACAACTTTCGGTCTCTGTGACAGGGGGAATCCATGTGGCAGCCCCGCCAGCGATTCGCGTAATCAAGGGAGACGCTACTGCTAGAAAACCTTGGAAACGGGGTGATCGTCGGCTAGAAATGTAATTTTGGAGTGCGAAACGAAGGTTTTTAGACCCCAAAATGACGTCTTATCACCTAAGGCAATAAGGGGGCGACGGGCGCCTCTGAGTGCCGATTCCGATTTGGGATCTTATAAGCGATTCCGATAACTGAGCGGAAGTTATGCCCGTTTGAGCGAAGTGGTGTCCGTATGCGATCGCATCAGCAGCCCGCGACTACGCTCCCGGAGAGGAATTTGGGCGCCATACTGGAAATCTCGAATGCGACCTTGTGCCGACCGGGTCAAACTGTCGATTCCAAATTGGCCCCTAGCGGGCCGTTCCGATCGCCGTGTGAAAAAAAACACCACGTCGTACCCAAGGGGTACGACAATCAGTGCACTAAGACACACGCTCCGCGGCAGAATTTTGGGCCCAAAACGGAATTCCGTAAAACTGGCACCTCTCGACCGTCTCGGAGTGCCAATTCCGAATTGTGGTCACGTAAGTGATTCCGATACCCGGGCGGAAAGTGATGTCGAGTTCTTTGGCTGAAGGGGTGGGAATAAACCGGAAGGGGTGACTATATCGGCGATGTTTGTGCACCCGAAGTCCTGGGGACGAGTTCTCGCACTGGGTTAACACAACTTCCAGTCGCCGTGACAGGGCGAATTCGTATGGCAGCCCCGCCAACGATTCGCGTAATCAAGGGAGAGGCTACTGCCAGAAAACCTTGGAAATAGGGTGATCGTCGGCTAGAAATACATTTTGGAGTGCGAACGAAGGTTTTTCGACCACAAAATGACGTCTTATCGCCTGAGGCAATAAGGGAGCGACGGGCGCCTCTAAGTGCCGATTCCAAATTGGGGTTTTATAGGTGATTTCGATAACCGAACGGAAAGTTATGCCCGTTTGAGCGAAGGGGTGTTCGTATGCGATTGCATCGGCAACCCGCGACCACGCTCCGGAGAAGAATTTGGGCGCCGTACCGGAAATCTCCGAATGAGACTGTGTGCCGACCAGGTCGAAGTGCCGATTGCGAATTGGGGCCTCACGGGCCGTTCCGATCGCCGTGCGAACAAAAATCCGCATCCTACCCAAGGGGTACGACAATCGGTGTACTAGTATAGACGCTCCACGGCGGAATTTCGGGCTCGGAACGGAATTCTGCGAAACTGGCGCCCTCTCGACTGTCTCGGAGTGCCGATTCCGAATTGTGGTCACATAAGTGATTCTGATACCCGGGCAGAATGTTATACCCAGTTCTTTCGCTGAAGGGGTGGGAATAAATCGGAAGGGGTGACTATATCGGCGATGTTTGTGCACCCATATCTAAGTCTTGGAGATGAGTTCTCGCACCGAGTTGAACACAAGTTCCGGTCGCCGTGACAGGGAAAATCCGTGTGGCAGTCCCGCCAGCGATTCGCGTAATAGAGGGAGACGCTACTGCTAGAAAACCTTGGAAACGGGGTGATCGTCGGCTAGAAATGCATTTTTGGAGTGCAAAATGAAGGTTTTTGGACCCCGAAACGACGTGTTATCGCCTGAGGAAATAAGGGGGCGACGGGCGCCTTTGAGTGCCGATTCCTAATTGAGGTCTTATAAGTGATTCCGATAATCGAGCGGAAAGTTATGCCCGTTTGAGCAATGGGGTGTCCGTATGCGATCGCATCGGCAGCCCGCGACCACACTCCCGGAGAGGAATTTGGGTGCCGGACCGAAAATCTCCGAATGTGACCTTGTGCCGACCGGTTCAAAGTTCCGATTCCAAATTGGGGCCTCGCGGGCCATTCCGATCGCCGTGCGAATAAAAATCCGCATCCTACCCAAGGGGTACGATAATCGATGTATTAGTACACACGCTCCACATTGGAATTTCAGGCCTGGAACGAAATTCTGCGAAACTGGCGCCCTCTCGACCGTCTTGGAGTGCCGATTCCGAATTGTGGTCACATAAGCGATTTCGATAGCTAGGCGGAAAGTTATGCCTAGTTCTTTCGCTGAATGGGTGGTAATAAATCGGAAGGCATGACTATATCGGCGATGTTTGTGCACCCATAAAGTCCTGGGGACGAGTTCTCGCACAGAGTTGAACACAACTTCCGGTCGCCGTGACAGGGCGAATCCGTGTGGCAGCCCCGCAAGCGATTCGCGTAATTGAGGGAGATGCTACTGCCAGAAATCCTTGGAAACGAGGTGATTGTCGGTTGGAAATGTAATTTTGGAGTGTGAAACGAAGGTTTTTGGACCTCAAAAGGACGTCTTATCGCCTGAGGCGATAAGGGTGCGACGGGCGCCTCTGAGTGCCGATTCCGAATTGGGGTCTTATAAGCGATTCCGATAACCGAGCGGAAAATTATGCCTGTTGACGAAGGGGTGTCCGTATGCGATCGCATCGGCCGCCCACGACCACGCTACCGGAGAGGAATTTGGGCACCAGACTGGAAATCTCAGAATGTGACCTTGTGCCGAACGGGTCGAAGTGTCGATTCCGAATTGAGGCCTCATTGGCCATTCCGATCGCCGTGCGAACAAAAATCTGCGTCGTACCCAAGGGTATGACAATCAGTGCACTAAGACACACGCTCCACGGTGGAATTTCGGGCCCGGAACGGAATTCCGCAAAACTGGCATCCTCTCGACCGTCTCAGAGTCCCAATTTTGAATTGTGGTCGTGACAGGGCGAATTCATGTGGCAGCCCCACCAACGATTCGTGTAATCGAGGGAGACGCTACTGCTAGAAACCTTGGAAATGGGGTGATCGTCGGCTGGAAATACAATTTTGGAGTGTGAAACGAAGGTTTTTTGACCCCGAAATGATGTCTTATCTCCTGAGGCAATAAGGGGGAGACGGGCGCCTCTGAGTGCCGATTCTGAATTGGGGTCTTATAAGTGATTTCGATAACAGAGCGGAAAGTTATGCAAGTTTTAGCGAAGGGGTGTTCGTATGCGATTGCATCGGCAGCCCGCGACCACGCTCACGGAGAAGAATTTGGGCACCGGACCGGAAATCTCCGAATGCGACCGGTGCCGACCGGGTCAAAGTGCCGATTCCGAATTGGGGCCTCACGGGCCGTTCCGATCGCCGTGCGAACAAAAATCCGCGTCCTACCCAAGGGGTACGACAATCGTTGTACTAGTTCACACGCTCCGCCGCGGAATTTTGGGCCTGCCACAGAATTTCACAAAACTGGCGCACTCTCGACCGTCTGAGAGTGCCGATTCCAAATTGTGGTCACATAAGCGATTCCTGTACTCGGGTAGAAAGTTATGCCCAGTTCTTTCTCTAAATGGGTGGGAATAACCGGATGGGGTGACTATATCGGCGATGTCTGTGCACCCATATCTATGTCTTGGCGAGGAGTTCTCGTGCCGAGTTGAACACAACTTCCGGTCGCCGTGACAGGGCGAATCCGTGTGGCAGCCCTACCAGCGATTCGCGTAATTGAGGGAGACGCTACTGCCAGAAAATCTTTGAAACAGAGTGATCATCGGCTGGAAATGCAATTTTGGAGTGCGAAACAAGGTTTTTAAACCCCAAAACGACGTGTATCGCTTGAGCGATAAGGGGGCGATGGGCGCCTCTAAGTGCCGATTCCGAATGGTGCCTTATAAGCGATTTCGATAACCGAACGAAAAGTTATGCCGTTTGAGCGAACGGGTGTCCATATGTGATCGCATCGGCATCCCGCAACCACGCTCCGGAGAGGAATTTGGGCACCGGACCAGAAATCTCCGAATGCCTTGTGCAGACTGGGTCGAAATGCCGATTCCGAATTTGGACCACGCGGGCCGTTCTGATCACCGTGTGAACAAAAATCTGCATCTTACCCTAGGGGTACGACAGTCAGTGTACTAGTACACACGCTCCGCGGCGGAATTTCGGGCTGGAAAAGAATTCTATGAAACTGCCCCCTCTCGACCGTCTCGGAGTGCCGATCCGAATTGTGGTCACATAAGTGATTCCGATACCCGGGCGAAAAGTTATGCCCATTTCTTTCGTTGAAGGGGTGGGAATAAACCGGAAGGGGTGACTATAACAACGATGTTTGTGCACCCATATCTAAGTTCTGGGGAAGAGTTCTCGCACCGAGTTGAACACAACTTCCGGTCGCCGTGATAGGGCAAATCCGTGTGGCAGCCCCGCCAGCGATTCGCGTAATCGAGGGAGATGCTACCGCCAGAAAATCTTTGAAACGGGGTGATCGTCGGCTAGAAATGCAATTTTGGAGTGCGAAACGAATGTTTTTGGACATCGAAACAACGTCTTATCGCCTGAGGCGATAAGGGGGCGACGTGCCCCTCTGAGTGTCGATTCCAAATTGGTTGTCTTATATACGATTCCAATAACCGAGCGAAAAGTTATGCCCATTTGACCGATGGGGTGCCTGTATGCGATCGCATCGACCGCCCGCGACCACGCTCCCAGAGGGGAATTTGGGAGCCGGACCAAAAATCTCTGAATGCGACCTTGTGCCGACCAGGTCGAAATGTTGATTCTGAATTGCAGCCTCGTAGGCCGTTCCGATCGCCGTGCGAACAAAAATCTGCGTCATACCCAAGGGGTACGATAATCGATGTACTAGTACACACGCTCTGCGGCGGAATTTTGGGCCTGGAACAGAATTCTGAGAAACGGGCGCCCTCTCGACCGTCTCAGAGTGCCGATTCTGAATTGTGGTCACATAAATAATTCCGATACCCGGGCGGAAAGTTATGCCCAGTTCTTTCGTTGAAGGGGTGGGAATAAAACGGAAGGGGTGACTATATCGGTGATGTTTATGCACCCATATCTAAGTCCTGGGGACAAGTTCTCGCGCCGAGTTGAACACAACTTCCGGTCGGCCTGACAGGGCGAATCTGTATGGCAGCCCCGCCAGCGATACGTGTAATTGAGGGAGACGCTACTGCCAGAAAACCTTGGAAACGTGGTGATCGTTGGCTAAAAATGTAACTTTGGAGTGCGAAACGAAGGTTTTTGGACCCCGAAACGACGTCTTATTGGCAATAAGGGGGCGACGGGCGCCTCTGAGTGCCGATTCCGAATTGGTGTCTTATAAGCGATTTCGATAACCGAGCAAAAAGTTATGTTCATTTGAGCGACGGGGTGTCTGTTTGCGATCGCATCGGCAGCCCGCGACCACGCTCCCGGAGAGGAATTTGGGCGCCGGATGGAAAATCTCCAAATGCGACCTTGTGCCGATCGGGTCGAAGTGCCGATTCTAAATTAGGGCCTCACAGGCCGTCCGGATCGCCTTGCGAACAAAAATCCGCATCTACCCAAGGGGTACGATAATCGATGTACTATTACACACGCTCCGTGAAGGAATTTCGTGCCTGGAATGGAATCCTTGAAACTGGCGCCCTCTCGACCGTCTGGGAGTGCCGATTCGAATTGTGGTCACATAAGCGATTCCAATCCCCGGGCGGAAAGTCATGCCCAGTTCTTTCGCTGAAGGGGTGGGAATAAACCGGAATGGGTGACTATATCGGCGATACTTGTGCACCCATATCTAAGTCCTGGGGATGAGTTTTCGGGCCGAGTTGAACACAACTTCCGGTCACCATGACAGGGCAAATCCGTGTCGCAGCTCCGCCAGTGATTCGC
This sequence comes from Colocasia esculenta, assembly GCA_014218235.1. Classification (NCBI taxonomy): domain Eukaryota; kingdom Viridiplantae; phylum Streptophyta; class Magnoliopsida; order Alismatales; family Araceae; genus Colocasia; species Colocasia esculenta. The sequence goes on along the minus strand of CM024755.1, from coordinate 182,725,514 downwards.
GTAATCGAGGGAGACGCTACTGCTAGAAATCCTTGGAAACGGGGTGATCATCGGCTAGAAATGTAATTTTGAAGTGCGAAACGAAGGTTTTTGTACCCCGAAACGACGTCTTATCGCCTGAGGCAATAAGGGGGCGACAGGCGCCTATTAGTGCTAATTCTGAATTGGCGTCTTATAAGCGATTCCGATAACCGAGTTGAAAGTTATACCCGTTTGAGCGAAGTGGTGTCTGTATGCGATCGCATCGGCAGCCCGCGACCACGCTTTCGGAGAGGAATTGGGAGACAGACCGGAAATCTCCGAATGCGATCTTGTGTCGACCGGGTCGAAGTGCCGATTTTGAATTGGGACCTCGCGGGCCGTTCCGATCGCCGTGCGAACAAAAATCCGCGTCCTACCCATGGGGTACGATAATCGATGTACTAGTACACACGCTCTGCGGTGGAATTTCGGGCCTGGAATGGAATTCTGCAAAACTGGCGCCCTCTCGACCGTCTCGGAGTGCCGATTCTGAATTGTGGTTACATAAGCGATTCCGATATCCGGGCAAAAATTTATGCCCAGTTCTTTCGCTGAAGGGGTGGGAATAAACTGGAATGGGTGACTATATTAGCGATGTTTGTACACCATATCTAAGTCCTGGGGACGAGTTCTCGCGCTGAGTTGAACACAATTTCCGATCGCCGTGACAGGGCAAATTCGTGTGGCAGCCCCGCCACCGATTCGCATAATCGAGGGAGACACTACTGCCAGAAAACCTTGGAAATGAGGTGATTGTCAGCTGGAAATGTAATTTTGGAGAGCGAAATGAAAGTTTTTGGACCCCGAAACAACGTCTTATCGCTTGAGGCAATAAGGGGACGACGGGCGCCTCTGAGTGCCGATTTCGAATTGGGGTCTTATAAGCTATTCCGATAATCGAGCGGAAATTTATGCCCGTTTGAGCGAAGGGGTGTCCGTATGCGAACGCATCGGCAGCCCGCGACCTTGCTCCTGGAGAGGAATTTGGGCACCGGACCAGAAATCTCTGAAAGTGACCGTGTGCCCACTGGGTCGAAGTTCCGATTCTGAATTGGGGCATCGCGGGCCGTTTCGATCGCCGTGCAAACAAAAATCCGCATCCTACCCAAGGGGTACGACAATTCGTGTACTAGTACACACGTTTCGCGGCGGAATTTTAGGCCCGGAACGGAATTCTGCGAAACTGGCGCCCTCTCGACCGTCTCGGAGTGACGATTCCGAATTGTGGTCACATAATCGATTCCGATACCTGGGCGGAAAGTCATGCCCAGTTCTTTTGCTGAAGGGGTGGGAATAAACCGGAAGGGGTAACTATATCGGCGATGTTTGTGCACATATATCTAAGTCCTGGTGACGAGTTCTCGCGCCAAGTTGAACACAACTTCCGGTCACCGTGACAGGGGGAATTCGTGTGGCAGCCTCGCCAGCGATTCGCGTAATCGAGGGAGACGCTACTGCCAGAAAACCTTGGAAATTGGGTGATCGTCAGCTGGAAATGCAATTTTGGAGTGCGAAACGAAGGTTTTTCGAATCTGAAATAACGTATTATCGCCTGAGCCAATAAGGGGGCGACGGGCGCCTCTGAATGCCGATTCCGAATTGGGGTCTTATAAGCAATTCTGATAACCGAGCGAAAAGTTATGCCCATTTGAGCGAACGGGTGTCCGTATGCGATCGCATCAGCAGCCCGCGACCACGCTCCGGAGAGGAATTTGGGCGCCGGACCGGAAATCTCTGAATGCGACCATGTGCCGACCGGGTCGAAGTGTCGATTCCGAATGGGGGCCTCGCGGGCCATTCCGATTGTCGTGCGAACAAAAATCTGCATCCTACCCAAGTGGTACTACAATCGGTGCACTAGTACACACGCTCCGCAGCGGAATTTTGGGCCTGGAACAGAATTCTGCAAAACTGGCGCCCTCTCGACTGTCTTAGAGTGCCGATTCCGAATTGTGGTCACATAAGCAATTCTGATACCCATACGGAAAGTTATGCCCAGTTCTTTCGCTGAAGGGGTGGGAATAAACCGGAAGGGTAACTATATCGGCGATGTTTGTGCACCCATATCTAAGTCTTGGGGATGAGTTCTCACGCTGGGTTGAGCTCAACTTCTAGTCACCATGACAGGGAGAATTTGTGTGGCAGCCCCGCCAGTGATTCGCATAATCGAGGGAGACGCTATTGCCAGAAAATCTTGGAAACGGGGTGATCGTCGGCTAGAAATGTAATTTTAGAGTGCGAAACGAAGGTTTTTCGACCCCAAAATGACGTCTTATTACCTGAGCCAATAAGGGAGCGACGGGCGCCTCTGAGTGCCGATTCCGAATGGGGTCTTATAAGCAATTCTGATAACCGAGCGGAAAGTTATGCTCATTTGAGCGAAGGGGTGTCCGTATGCGATCACATCGGCAGCCTGCGACCACTCTCCTGGAGAGGAATTTGGGCTCCGGACCGGAAATCTTCGAATGTGACCATGTGCCGACCGGGTCGAAGTGTCGATTCCGAATAGGGGCCTCGCGGGACATTCCGATTGCCGTGCGAACAAAAATCTGCGTCCTACCCAAGTGGTACGACAATCAGTGCACTAGTACATATGCTCCGCGGTGGAATTTCGGTCCCCGAACGGAATTCCGCAAAACTGGCACCCTCTTGACCGTCTTGGAGTGCCGATTCCGAATTGTGGTAACATAAGCGATTCCGAATATTCGGGCGGAAAGTTATGCCCAGTTCTTTCGCTGAAGGGGTGGGAATAAACCGGAAGGGGTGACTATACCGGCGATGTTTGTGCACCCATATCTAAGTCCTAGGGACGAGTTCTCATGCCGAGTTGAACACAACTTCCGTTCACCGTGGCAGGGCGAATCCGTGTGGCAACCCCGCCAGTGATTCGCGTAATCGAGGGAGACGCTTCTGCCAGAAAACCTTGGAAACGGGATGATCGTCGACTGGAAATGCAATTTTAGAGTGTGAAATGAAGGTTTTTTGACCTCGAAATGACGTCTTATCGCCTGAGGCAATAAGAAGGCGACGGGCGCCTCTGAGTGCCGATTCCAAATTAGGGTCTTATAAGCGATTCCGATAACCGAGCGGAAAGTTATGCCCGTTTGAGCAAAGGGGTGTCTGTATGCGATCGCATCAGCAGCTTGCGACCACGCTCCCAGAGAGGAATATGGGCGCCAGACCGGAAATCTCCAAATGCGACTTTTTGCCAACCAGGTCGAAGTGCCGATTCTGAATTGGGGTCTCGCGAGCCGTTCCGATCGCCGTTCGAACAAAAATCCACGTCCTACTAATGGGGTACGACAGTCGGTGTACTAGTACACATGCTCCGCGGCGGAATTTTGGGCCCGGCATGGAATTTCGCAAAATGGCGCCCTCTCGACCGTCTAAGAGTGCCAATTCTGAATTGTGGTCACTGAAGGGGTGGGAATAAACCGGAATGGGTGACTATATCGGCGATGTTTGTGCACCCATATCTAAGTTCTGGGGATCAGTTCTCACACCGAGTTGAACACAACTTCTGGTTGCCGTGACAGGGTGAATCCGTGTGGCAGCCCCGCCAACGATTCGCGTAATCAAGGGAGACGCTACTGCCAGAAAACCTTGGAAACGGGGTGATCGTCGGCTGAAAATGTAATTTTGGAGTGCTAAACGAAGGTTTTTCGACCTTGAAATGACCTCTTATCACCTGAGCAATAAAGGGGCGACGGACGTCTCTGAGTGCCGATTCCGAATTGGGGTCTTATAAGCAATTTCGATAACCGAGCGGAAAGTTACACATGTTTGAGTGAAGGGTGTCCATATGTGATCGCATCGGCAGCCCGCGACCACGCTCCCGGAGAGGAATTTGGGCGTCGGACCGGAAATCTCCGAATGCGACCATGTGCCGTATTCAAACCTTAAGGCGACGAGTTGGTCCATCGTAATTCAGGTCGATTGGCGACCACTGTGTTGGATGCGGATTGGATTGTGGCCACCCGAGCTCTGGGGTTCTGTGGCCAGTCTGTCTGGTTCTGTCATAAGTCCTAGGTCGGTTAGACCAAATTCCACCATCTTGGTGGCTCTCAATCAACTTGACTATACTCTACCACTACATAGGCTCTAAGTTGGTTGGACCATGTTCCACCACCTCGGCAGCTTCAAGTCAACTAAACTACGCTCCATCACCTAGCGACCTCAAGTTAGTTGGACAATGCTCCACCTTTTCAGTGGACAATCGGACCACATTCCACCACCTCAGCGGCTCCAGGTTGGTTGGACCATGCTCCACAATCTCGACAACCTCAAGTCCGTTGGATAAAGCTCCACCCCCTTGATGGTCCCAGGTCAATTGGACAAAGCTCCTCCACCTCTATAGCATTCGGGCTGGTTGGACTAAGATCCACCACCTCAGTGGCCCTAGGTCAACTGGACAAGCTTTGCCACATCGGCGTCTCCACGTATGCTAGACAAAGCTCCACCACCTCTATGGCCCCAGGTCGATTGGACCAAGATTCACCATCTTGGCTGCTCAAGGTTGGCTAGACCTTGCTCCACCACCTTGACAACCTCAGGTCGGCTCGACAAAGCTCCACAACCTCAGTGGTCTTGGGTCAGCTAGACAAAGTTCCACCAACTCAACAGCCCCGAGTTGGCTAGACCAAGCTCCACTACATCCTTGGTAATGCCAAGTTAGTTGGACCAAGCTCCACCGCCTCGGCAACTCCAAGTTAGCTGGACAAAGCTCCCGAGTCGGCTAGAACATGCTCCACCACCTCTGCAGCTCCTGGTTGACTGGAACACTTCCACCATCTCGGAGGCCTTGGGTTGGTTGGACAAAGATCCACCACCTCAGTGCACAATGCCTACATCGACCAAATTTAGAAGGCCTCGACCCATAGTGCTGGCCTAGTAATATGATGCAAATTGAGCCAAATAGATCTCATCGCAGATATCCTCTAGGTCGGTCAACTAAAACCTTAAGTTGGATAGACTTCAGCTAGTTGAAGCTCTAAGTCAACCGAACCATCTCAGATGCTCTCCACCGCTGCTAGTTGAAGCCTCAAGTTGGCCAGAGCTCAACCAACTGAAGCTTCAAGTCGGCTAGACCTTGCACCTCATTATTTAGGTCGGTTGAACCGAGCACATCATACATTATTATATTTATAACATTAATCTTTTAATTTACATTAAACCTTTAATTTTGTTGTTTATTCATAATTTTTCATCTGTAATATTTATATTCACGATAATATTTAGATATTTTAAGTATGACATTTATTTCTAAGCCTTATAATATCAAATGATTTAATGAATTATCCATAAAATATAAAAAAATCTCTTACTTGATTAGAAAAAATTCCACAAAGATATTTATCAAATAAACATATAAGTATGATAAATAATTAAATATAAAAAATATAGGATTTTAATACAAATGTAATTTTCACAAAATGAGTATCAAAATTTGACCGGCTCTAAATGTTTAAACTACACATTAAACTTCCTAGGTATTAGCTTCATGGAGTTAAAAATATGCAAGTATTTGTTATAAACGAACAACAACATATAAGAAGCTAATGCAAAGAGGATTGCATTCATGTTTTAACTTCAACTCTCAAATGCAGGATTATAAATTAAGTAGCAATCATAAAAGATCCAAGTACGAAGTATGTACATGTGTGTGTGTGTGAAAACGAACAATTGAAGAATAGATCTTACTTATAAATATATCTATTTATTTTCATTACATCTAATATGAGATTAAATTATATCTTTACATAATCTCTTAATAAGGATAAACGTGTGCGGATCTTGTTGTGATAAGGCGTTGAGACAGGACATATGGCCTCTTATTTGATTTCTACAGACAAAGCTAATGATGATGTGTAAATTTTAGTGTATCCTCCAAACATTATTATCTCCATTTAATTTGTCTTTTTTTGAAAAATAAATCTCTTGAGGAAGAATATTGAGTCTTATTCATAAGCACACATTTTTTCTAAAACAAGTTATGGTGAGAAGATATTCTTACATTTATAAAAAGGTTCTACACCGGCCCCCCAAATCGAGAAGATGGGAGTAGGAGTGGCACAAGACCCAATTGATAATATGGATATATGCCACATCACCTTTTATTTTTAGGGGGAAAAGGAGTGAAATTTTATGACTTTCTCTATCTTAATGAAAAATTGCATCATTTGGACAGACTGTATAGATTGACTAGTTCATGAAAAAAAAAATAAAGGAAGAAATGCTAGCTACATTTTGTGAAAAGGAAAGAATGGATAAGCAACTTGAACCTTAAGAATAGTTAGTGAGGTAGCTTGATACATAAATCATGTTTTGTTTCCGTACTAATTTAGGCTTTGCAATACGCCTGTTGAGTAGGTATCAATGCAATGCAAGTACACGACATAAACAAGTTGTTAAATGCCAACTCTAGTACTTATTGGGTCTTATTTGGGTACTAATTCTAGGCTCCCATATTAGGCTAATGTGTAATGATCCTTTGGGCTTGTCAAAATTATGAAGAAGAATTGCTAGATCCATTGATTGGATAATGTATTAGATATGACGATAATTTATTTTGGCTTATGCAAATCTAAGTTTGTGGGCTGATGATTCTGCTCAACAATGGTGAGATAAGAGCAGAGAGAATTCTGAAGGGTAAGTTACTTATATACCCATCAAATACTTTTAGACCATAGCTAGGGATATATACGCAATTATGCCGATCCTAAGAAAATCATTTTTTTGCAACTATATATATATATATATATATATATAGTAAATTAATTAAGAGTTCCTATCAAGTTAATTTGATTTATTTTCTAATTCCTGATAAAATTATAACTCATTACAGTAAATATTATATGTTATTACAGTATACGTTAAACGTTGTTACAGTAAGAATCTCTCTATTACAGTCAGAGACTCTTAATTAATTTATCCGTATATATATATATATAACATTCGTCAAGATGTTAGCAGTTTTGTGATTATTTGGGAAATTATTTGTTTGTATTATGATATTAGAAACTATTTTTGATGTCTCTACGGCCTTAAGGTACATTGCCTAAGTGTGAGATGTTAGTTAGATAGACAGGAATATGTCTTTACCTAACCATAAATCAAGGTAGGTTGGACCGGATATAGAAGAGATCTAGGTATATATGGTACGAACTAAAGTATACAGCATCGATTTGGTCTGAATCATAATTAAATTTTAGTAATAAATTTTTTTATAATTAATATTGTATTTTTATTTTATAATAAAAAATTAAAATTTATTGGATCAAATTAGGGCCAAATCAGACAAATACCATATGATAACAAAATTCAATTCGTTTTACAACAAGTTTGCCAACCCTAATTTTCTATAGAGCATTTCTGTCGGCATTCATTCAATAAGGAAATCTCCTGGCCCATAAAAGGAAAGTGTGGAAGAATAAATAGTATATGATTCTCCATTATTTTCACATGTTCACCTTTGATCACTCTGTTAGGTTTTTTTTTTGGGGGGCGGGGGGGGGGGGGGGGGGGGGTTCTGCATTCCAGATTTTTCATGACTTAAATCTAATAAATTTTTTTGCATAATTATCTTGTGACTGTAAAACCAATTTCATCTAACCCACCAGAGATAACATTAACTTATGAGGCTCTGGCAAGGATTTAACCTAAAAGATGCCAATTTAAGCACCTTATTCCATGGCCACCCTTAATATAGATAGAGAAATGTACTTGTATCTGGAATCTTGCAATCCTCCAACACCTCAGTCATGGAGGGCTGTAGCATTCCCAAGAAAGCTGATTACTATATTACCATGGCAAGTACATAAAAGAGAGAGTATTAATGCTCCAAACCCATATATAGAATAGTACTCATTACATTTGGGTTAATAATTAGGACCCCATTAATGGTTTACTTATGGGGTCTCTGACAGATTGTAAGTCAATATTTTCTGCACACAGATCTAGAGAAGGAAGGATTAATTAGGATAGTCTGCCAAATATGAAACCCAGCACTAGGTCCAAGCAAAACCCATATATCATATGATGATCTCTCTCTGTCCAGGGGATTTGGTGTTGACAGTGCTGGGAAGGCTGGCTGGCCAACTTGGAACCTTGGAGAAAGGAAAGTTCCACCCCTCCTCCCCGCCTTTGCAGGGGCTTTTCTTCCACTTCTTCTTGATGGTAGCAGGACGACGACAGGCTGCACGGTGTAGAAACTTAAGGTCCTCCTGTCGCCACTCCTCTGTCCTTGTTCCACACCCTGATGGAGAGAGAGAGAGAGAGAGAGAGAGAGAGAGGGGTGGTGGGGGACACCAATCCTCTGCATAGATTAATTATGAGACTTGTATAAGAAACTATCACAACTCACGAATGGGTTGTCGTCCAGTTTTACACAATAGGGGATAAGATCGACACCACTCAAATCAAATTTGAACCTGGGATAAAATGTCATGGTGGGGAAGAGAGAGAGGAGAGAGAGTTTTGTGTGTAGTGGGTGCTGCATGAGGATTGCAACTCCCACGAGAAGACTAAATAATTACCATGCATGTTGCCTCTTGATTGGTTGGGCCCAATAGACCATGGCATAGTGGACGATCTTAAGGGCAAAGAGAGGGAGGGGGTGGGGAAGAGCCAAGAGAAAGCAGCTAGCACCTTATGACAAACTAAGGGCTCTTGTGCCATGGTGTATTCTGCATGGCTAGAGAGAGAGAGAGAGAGAGAGAGAGAAGAAGAAGAAGAAGAAGAAGAAAAGATGGCAGTACCTCTTTATAATGTAGTTTTAAAATCAAATGGGCATAAGGCACCATGGCCATGAAGGTCTCATCTTATGTACTTCCCTCCCCCCCTCCACCTAGAGCCCATTAGCCCCACCCTCCTATGTTTTAACTTTTAATATACATATTTATCTACATAAAATATTCTGATGCTTTCGTCTATGGAAATCCCTACCCCCCTCTTCCACGCCTTCCCTGTCTCTGTCCCTCCCCTCTCCGCACGCATATATATCAACCAGTCCCATTGGATCCCCTTCCCTCTCTCTCTCTCTCTCTCTCTCTATCTGTCCTCATGTTGCTCAGCAGAAGCAGTGACATGATCAAAGAGGAGACCAGCAGCAGCACTGCCATGCCACACGAGCGGCTTCTCTCCCGGGCACCACTCCTCCTGCTCCTCCGCCGCCGGCTGGCGCCGGCGGTCCTCTACTCGTCTCCGGCGTGCATGAGGGAGAGCGGAAGAAAAAGAAAAGGTCTACATGGTCTCCCGGCGGAGATATTGGCGTCCAAAAGCGTACGGGAGTTGTTCGGTGGCGTACACGGGAAAGCCAGGCATTCTTCTCAAACGTCCCCCTCGTCCGTCTTCTCGTTCTTCCTGTTCTTCTTCTTTTTCTTCATATTATATATATATATAATTAATTAATATTCTTGTACTCAGTTTTGTTTAGCCTTTTTTTTCCAAAATCTCTTGGTGGTGGGTTCTATAGCAGATACATGTGTTTGATAAATTTGCATTATATAGGCCTGCCCTGAGAAAGGTAGAGGCAGATGGAAAGAAATATCTAAGATGTAATACTGGTTTCCCTTGTCTCCTTGGTTTGCTTCTTCTTCTTCTTCTTCTTCTTCTTCTCTTCCTCTCCTCTCTCTCTCTCTCTCGTCTCTCTCTCTCTCTCTCTCTCTCCTCTCTCCTCTCTCCTCTTCTTCCCTTCTTTGGCTTCGAATATGCTGGGGGTGCAAGTGGGCACATACGTACAACTCAATGATCCCAGTTATGTGGCGTGTACACAAAAAAGAAAAACCTGAGAAGGGAGTGGGAGAGAGAGAGAGAGAGAGAGAGATTTTTTTTTTTTTGGAAATTTATGTTGTCAAGTTCAGCTAACAATTATTATGCTGCTTTTAACATATATATATGGCTAATTAAAATGATATATACTTTATGCCTTGTTCACATGTTGCTGCCTTAGGGGTGGATGGGTGGGGGTGAAAAAACACAATTTTCTATCGAAATTGAACAGCCATGCACCCAAGTCTTTATCAAGCTAGATTCTAATATGATATTCTTAACGAAGAAGGTATAGAATTCCCCTCCCAAAATCTACTCCCCTCCATCTCCTAAATGCCATGTATTGACAGATATTGAAACCCTAATCAACATATCCCTAGCTAGATGATTGAAATATTAGCATCTAGATTTGCTCCCTAACCACCATGATGTCACCACACAATAACATTATGGAGGCTTGTTTGAAGGTTGTGTCAAGTTAAGTGTAGAAAGCAAATCCATGAGTCAAGTGTGTGTCAGTGAAATGGGTTCCCTCTCCTCTTCCTCCACTGACTGCCAAAACATGTGTTGGATCCATCTCCTACAAAGTTCAAAAGGTCTACATTTTGTTAATGCCTCCTTCCAAGAATCACATGTATATGAGATATACCCTCTAAAATTTTGTACATGCCAAAAAGGCTAATGAGGAGATTATTACATGTTCCGAGTGAGAACTATATATTTGTACTTACCAATTACACTTTTTAATCTATTTCTTATATTTCATTGGGTCGGTACAATGTGTCCTCAATATATTGGTCAATAAGAAGATAAAAAATACACTAAAATGCAATGGACAAGTGCAACAAATTAATATGTCAAGTACTGAGTTATACCATCCATTGTCACAGACATCGTTTTATCTAGGGGGCCTCACAACAAAATATGTGCAGAAATACTTTGGATGTTTGTGTATATAAAAACAGAAGAAGGGTTTTTCACATATATAATTGTGCCCTCCTAAGAGGGTTTATACTAAAAACCCTAAATTATACTAATCTCCCTCTTCATCTACCACTATCTCTGTTCTAGCACCCTCATGGATTTGAGGCACATGATTTGACTTTGTGGTGCCCTTCAGGGGGACAAATGTGGGTGCCCTTGAGAAGTAGTGCATTCCCAAGGGTGTGAGATTTGTGGGATTGAATGCTTGGTGGGGTTTCTCTCATTTCTAGGGTTTCCTCTCCAATTTTACTTTTTCTTTAAAACCCTAGTAGGGTTTTGTTTAATGTCTTATTTCATGGTAGAACGTGGTGAGTGTCTATATAATCCCTTATTCTAACTGATGATTCAAAACTATGTGGCATGCGTTGCGCCCAAGGGAGGAGATGAAGGGCTCCTGTCGTTTTGACTTTGCTAGGCTCCCCACCCATTCCATCTAGGGTTTCCTTTCCAAAAAAATAATAATAAAACTTTAGCACACATCCAAAAGGGAGACTTATGCCTCTTTAGAGTTTCCAACTCTTGTAGAGGGTCTCATCCCTCATCGGGGTGGGGTCTCCTCACATATCCAATCTCATGGTGGGTTCCTCCTCAATGTCTTCATATGGGCTCTCCATGTGGTTTTTGGCTCTCCATGTGGTTTTTCACCAAAAATACTTTTTAATATCTCAAGAATGTGTCGCATTATAGGTTTTATCTTTCATATCTGTGGAACAATTATGTTTTTTTTATATTTGTGCAAGGGAAAACTGTGCAATTTGGTCCTCAATGTCTTCATATGGGCTCTCCATGTGGTTTTTGGCTCTCCATGTGGTTTTTCACCAAAAAATCCTTTTTAATAAATCTCAGAATGTGTCCCATTATAGGTTTTATCTTTCATATCTGTGGAACAATTAATGTTTTTTATAATTTGTGCAAGGGAAAACTGTGCAATTTGCCCATTCCACCTAGGGTTCCTTTCCAAAAAATAATAATAATATAAACTTTAGACACGCACACATCCAAAAGGGAGACTTATATGCCTCTTTAGAGTTTCCAACTCTTGTAGAAGGGTCTCATCCCTTCATCGGGGTGGGGTCTCCTCACATATCCAATCTCATGGTGGGGGTTCCTCACTTCTCCTCAATGTCTTCATATGGCCTCTCCATGTGGTTTTGGCCTCCATAATGTGTGTGTGTGTGGTGTGAAGCAAAGATAATACACACAATACTAGAGGAAAATCTAAAGAACCAGACCCAATAATCACTTGGCAAAACAAATATATTAGAAGGTTGAGCTGTAAATATAAAAATAGGAAGAACTGGATAATTTAAAGGCAAAGCGTGTACAAGTCATTAGGAAAATAATATGTTTCCAAAATTTTGCTCTTAAAATTGTTAGAAAAAAGTATATTTCCCAAAAAAAGAAAATCTCCAACTCGACTTAGAAGCCGTACTTAATTTTACAACTTACATCTAATTAAAACATGATATTTTCTACCATGGAAATTAGATCGAAAGGCTAGATACGTAGATATTCTCACAATATTAACTAAAAGAGGAACGGAATGAGCGCTCTATATAATTTCACATAAATGTTGAGAAAGAAGATGTGCATTTATAAGCTATATCATGAGCTCTTTAATCTAAGTTATGCTTTTCAAAAGAAAGAAAAAAAAATCTCACTTTCACTCCAGGGTACAAGACCCTAGCTCGGTGGCTACAAAATCTATTTAAACCCATATTATAAAAGCCCCCAACAACTCCCATATATAATTGGATAGACACTTCAAATAATCTTATGTTAGTTGCTGCTAAGAAGATCATATGTACAAGAGATTCTTTTTGAAAGAAAAAATCTCCCACCATTATGTGTATACGGTAAGTATTTAATTACTCATGAACTTAAGAGGCACCCACAATTTTTACACAATAATATTATTGATACAACAAGTGTTTACTTTTTTAAGAAAAAAAAATTTCCTTACCCACCCAAAAAAGCTTCTTTTTTTTCCCTTTTTTTTCACTTCACTCCCATGAATTGGTAGTGTGATGGTATGGAGTGGTCACACCTAATCGAGAAATACTGTTACTCAGACGCTCGGATAACAAATCGACTTAGAATGACAGCGCAGCCGACATGATTGGTCGGCCGCGATGTGGGCACCATGAAACCGCAGCGTGGGGTGGCGTGCGGCCCACATCATGCTGGCTACCCGGGTAGCTAGCATTAATCAGACCTGTTTTTTGCCCTCTTTTGGTGGTAGATAAAGAGGAGGGACATGCAGAGAGGCTTACACAGTGGTGGTGGTGTGGTAGTAGGGTCCTGCCCAAAAGAACCCCTCTTCCCATACTTCCACGTGAATGAACAACGCATGCCAAGTTATGACATGACCCAACTTACAACTCACAACTTGCATGATGATGTGTAAAAGTATATAGGTATTGTTTGAGAGTGGAAGCTCACACCGTGTGGGTCCTCATCAAATGAACGACAGCACCACATCAGGTGTTGATGTTACAAGTCCTACGGAAGAGGATGAGGTCACATACACCTAAAAAATATACTCACACACACACATATATAGTATATATATACATGATTTATCCATATATATGATATGTGCATGTGTATGTGTATGGGTGTCCCATTTTTTGTAGGTGTTGGTCATCACCTAGTGGTATTAGATGATTGATGATCTTGGTGGCTAGGGTCTTTACCCTTTTCATATCGGCTAGAAATATTGTAATTAAGCTCTATCTAAATAAGAGTTGTTCCAAATATAAGATTCAGAGAACCTACAACCTTAAGAGATATGAACCTCACAGATCTTATGTTATGGGATCACGACTAGAGCTGTAAATAGAGCGGATACAGAGTGGATATGGATTTTTCGTTCGATCTGAATAGTTATCGGATAATTCGTATCCGCTCCAAATACAATTCGAATAAGGAGCGAATAATTTAATCAGATAATTTTCGAATTCGGAGCGGATACGGATTATCCGCTTCGAAAATATAAACTTAATAAAAGATATTAAGTGTTCTAAAAAATTTTAAAAATTATATATATATATTAAAAAATATAAAGGCAAAAATATTCTCTAAACAAAAGATTAGTATTAGATATATTGTATATTTATATATTATATATGAATCATTAGATCTAAAATGTAATGGTAAAAAATAATTCTATTTCAGAGCGGATCTTAAACGGAGAGGATCACCCGTTTTTGTATCCGCTCCGTTTATATCCAGATAATTCGTATCCGAAATCCGCTCCGCCGAATATTTATTAATAAAATAATATCTAAATAATCAGATACGAATTCGAATCGAATCCAGATATTATCCGGATCCGTTTACAACCCTAATCACGACTAAGCCAATGAAGCTTAGCCATGTATTTCCCTTTCAATTTCATCAAACCAAGCTATGTGAGTACACATGAGGAACTTGATGTCTCGATAAGTAACTAGTGCAGTGAGCCATGGCAGACAAGAGGATGTTGCCTCTACCATTGGTTATGTTGGGCCATCACATATCATATCATATCAAATATAATATGATATGTATATATTTATATATGTAGCGTAGGGTTTGGCGGTGGGAAGGGAGGTGTGTGGTGGGTGTTGGGAAGGCAGCGCCATGCCAAGTACATGTGAACTCACCAGCTGTTTTGGGGGAACTTTTATAAGCTACTGATGCCATGCAGGGACGCTTCGGTGACGGTCTTTGGACAGACGGACACTTCCAAAGGAGACATCACAGGACAAAACTCTCCTCTCTCTCTCCTCCTCTCTCTCTCTCTCTCTCTTCTCTCTCTCTACACAACAAGATCTCTCTACACAAACAAGTTTCCATGGAGAGGTGAAGTGAAAGCGTCATGTATACTCTCTCTCTCTCTCTCTCTCTCTTCTCTCTCTCTCTCTCTACACAAACAAGTTTCCATGGAGAGGTGAAGTGAAAGAGTCATGTATAATAACCTCTCTATCCTCTCTCTCTCTCTCTCTCTCAAAACAAACAAGATCTCTCTACACAAACAAGTTTCCATAGGGAGGTGAAGTGAAAGCATCATGTATAATCTCTCTTTCTCTCTCTCTACACAAGCAAATTTCCATAGGGAGGTGAAGTGAAGCATCATGTATAATCTCTCTTTCTCTCTCTCTAATTAAACAAGCAAGTTTCCATGGAGAGGTGAAGTGAAAGCATCATGTATAATCTCCCTCTCTCTCTACACAAACAAATCTCCATGGAGAGATGAAGTGAAAGCATCATGTATAATCTCTCTCTCTCTCTCTCTTCTCTCTCTCTCTCAAACAAACAAGATCTCTCTACACAAACAAGTTTCCATAGGGAGGTGAAGTGAAAGCATCATGTATAATCTCTTTCTCTCTCTACACAAGCAAATTTCCATAGGGAGGTGAAGTGAAGCATCATGTATAATCTCTCTTTCTCTCTCTCTAATTAAACAAGCAAGTTTCCATGGAGAGGTGAAGTGAAAGCATCATGTATAATCTCCCTCTCCTATACACAAACAAATCTCCATGGAGAGATGAAGTGAAAGCATCATGTATAATCTCTCTCTCTCTCTCTCTCTCTCTCCTCTCTCTATCTCTCTCTCTCTCTCTCTCCTCTCTCTCTCTCTCTCTCTCTCCAAACAAGTTTCCATGGAGAGGTGGAAGTAAAAGCATCATGTATAAACGTTTTAAAGGTTGATGGCACCACAAGAAAATGCACTATTTTCGACGGACTGAATCCGTCGGAAATCCGACGGTATTCCATCGAAAAGGCGCCTCCGACCAAACAAGTTTCCATGGAGAGGTGGAAGTAAAAGCATCATGTATAAACGTTTTAAAGGTGATGGCACCACAAGAAAATGCGCTATTTTCGACGGACTGAATCCATCGGAAATCCGACGGTGTTCCATCGGAAAAGGCGCCTTCCGACGCTTTCCGTCCAAAGTTCGTCGGAAACGTAGTCGGAAATACTTGGTCAGAAATTTCCGACAGATGACAATTCCGTCGGAATTCGGTCAAAACCTCCGACAGATATAATCCGTCGAGGAAAGCCGTCAGTATTTTCCGACGGAATTGCCGACGGTGTTTTTCCGTCGGTAATTTATCAGTTCCGACGGCTACTATCCGTCGGAGAATCCGTCAGTATTTTCTGACGGCATTATTGAAGAACGACGATTGAGGGAGTTTTAGTTATGTGGGAAGAGGGGCATATATGTGGGAAGAGGGGCATATATGCAAATTCAATGTTATCATGTGTAAATTCCAATAATACTTCTTAGAGGGAGTTTTAAGTAAAAAAAATCTCAATTTAAGACATTTCTGAAGAAAAATCTAGGAGAGCAAGTTCTTTGGGGGCACTAATGGAGGAGTTTTGATTCTGCCTTGTCTCTTAATGGTAATGGAGCACCTCAACATTTAAGATATACATATGTAGTTAAGATATATAAAAAAAAACATTTAAATGGGAAAAAAAGTACTCTCCTTTCTCCCTACAATGGGATCAAACATTCAAACTTCAAAATCGTGTATCATTTTTATCCAATACCCTCTAAAGCATATGCTGTGCCTTGAACTTATCAAGGTAAATGTGATGGTTTAGACTCAAACATGGGAATTGTATAAAATATTCTTTGTTTACCAAAGGAATCCCCAAGAGCAAAGGAGATGAGGCTACTAGTCTCTACTATGATAAAACTTTTACTCGTTTTACCGGGGCTCGTCTCTACCTATTTAAACATAAGTAGGTGGGTCTCACAACTAACAATATTCTACGTACGAGACACATCCTCTTATAATGAGACAAATGGGGGCGAGTGTTCTCAAACGAACAACAAGGCCAAGAGAGAGGAGAGAGAGAGAGAGAGAGAAGAGAGAGAGAGAGAGAGAGAGAGAGAGTGTGGTGTGTGTGTTCTCAAACGAACAGCAAGTCCACACACACACAAGAGAGAGAGAGAGAGAGAGAGAGATCTCAAACGAACAGCAAATCTACACACAGAGAGAGTGTGTGTGTGTTCTCAAACGAACAGCAAGTCTACACACACACACACAACAGAGAGAGAGAGAGATCTCAAACGAACAGCAAATCTACACACAGAGAGAGTGTATGTGTGTTCTCAAACGAACAGCAAGTCTACACACACACACACACACACAGAGAGAGAGAGAGAGAGGAGAGAGAGAGAGTTTTCTCAAACGAACAGCAAGTCTACACACACACACAGAGCTGCCTGAAGTCTCGGCGATTGACCCTCGTTCGGATGCTCTTCCCCACCCCCACAACTTTTTGCTCATTAAATGGCATGTAAACAAACTAGGTGCCTCCTCGTCCCTCTCAAAGTTTGTATCAGCCCTCATTATTTAATAATAAAATAAATAACATATACACTTGCATTTTGGATCCCGAGGGGGCAACTTTAATGTAGTGTTTTCGGCCGACATATCCTCCACTTATTGCATTTTTATGATGCTAGCTTCTACTCTTGAACTCATCGTATTTGTCATGAAAGATGTTAATACTTTTTTTGTTGCCATCTCTATTTCGTCGGGCACAAAATACCGAGCGTTAGATCACTTCTCTTACAGTAATTGGTGCCAACAGAAAGAAAGTATTAACAAATCTATGTAGCACTTACCTTTTGTGGGTGACAAATAAGAGCAGTAAAAAGATGTGACAACCCCAACATGTACCTTTAAGATGGACTACACATATAAAGGGAGTTATTTTTTTTATATTTCAAGTTTCCATTGCAAATCCTAAAACACTATTTGGAATAGTAAGATAAGAGAAAAATAAAGCAATCACTGGTCGAACACATGGATGTTTAAATCATCTCAACTTCCATAACCTGGCCTTGCAGTGGTTAAGAAGAAGTAGAGGGAGGATCTGAGGGTCGCATAGATGCCTGCTGGGGACCTGAACTCCCACGAGTAAAATTCATGAGATGTGGGCAGGTGTCTGTGCTCCTCCAAGCAAGTGCTGGTTGCAGGGTTCTGCAAGGCACTATTGAAATGTTGAATGGATTGTGCAGAGGAAAATTGAAACAATATGACAGAGGTCTTGTTATTACACTGCCAAAAGTTGAAAGAATCACTTTGTTGCATCTGTGAGCAATTACAAACAGTATCTTCTTTGTATCTGTTGGAGAAAAAAAATCAACTCCCCCCAAGCTAGGTAATGACCAAAAAAGAATCAAGATCACAATTGTGATGGTTTACACAAAAAACAGGATGAACAATCTGGATGTATACAAGCTTCGATTGTAAAACCCGCCAGGCTAGACAATCTGAACTTGAATGAGAAGAACCCAATCAGGTGCTCCTCACAGCAGATGTACAGGTTATTTACCGCATACATTCAGACACTTCGTCGGATAAAAACATGCGATGCTCAGCAGGCATTGCCTTCCACGTAGAGAGATGCCACTAATGGGTATGACTTGCGTAAGATTGTGGTTTGGTCACAACATTTTTGGCGGATGATCCATATAAATCTTTCTGCAATACTGTGTTTTTCCTCGAGTCCTCTGCCTCCGCAAGACCATCGGATTCAGTGAGGAATTGCAGGCCTTGAACGTAAGGGAAGCTATGAGTAAGAGAATCAGATACGCCAAACCATATTGAATTAAAGGCAACATACCTTGGACCTTTACATTCAAGAGTTATGAAAAATGTCTAAAGTAAACCTGTATAACACATACCTTGACTGATACATTAGAAGATGTTGATGATGACTGGTTAAGGCTGAGCAGAAGTTTTGCGCTGACATCCTGTTACATATAGTGGTACCAGTGTTAATGGGCAAGTATCCAATACTTGAGACTGCGCTGACCATTTTTTAATTATCAAGTCTAAAGCTCATAAATGGTGATGTTACATTCAAACAACATTGAATCCACATAAACTATGAAGCAACCATGGCATAGAAATGAACAACTCAATGAAGCCCAGGAACATGGAAAGGACATATACAAGGAAAGAAAACTTCTCAGCCTGCCTGTAGAATTGCTGGGTGAGAATCATGCCTCCACTCTATTCTGGCCTTTCACGCTAATTCGCGACAAGAGCAAAGAACTTATAAAGAAATGAGACTGGAATAGAGATCTCCCTCTCACTTTTTTTCCTGGAAAGACATTCGAATAGAAAATGACCCCATGTGCTCCTTTGAATCTTCATCCCTCGGGTTGATTCAGTTGACAAAAAACATTTCATGGCTTGGAACTGAAATTTTATGCTACGGACAAAACCCATTACCAAATGAACACTCGATGAATGTAGACTATCTCATTGCTTAGCGGATGTTTTCTTTTGATACCACAAATGACCAACAATTTTCAAAATAACAAATTTGGTAAGAAAATGTTCAAAGGTGAAGAATGGCCAATTGAAAGGAGAAAGAACTTAAAGCTAGAAAATGAGAAGATGGAGAACGATTCCACATGCAAACTATCTAAGAAAACTAAATTAAAGAAATCTGCACAGTAGTTTTCTGCTTGAGCCTATAGAAGCTATCATCATGAGAAGAATATGATTCCAAACTACTACTTCTTTTTTTGAAATGTGGATAGTACCACAAAATATATTGATAAAAGGAGAAGAATATGATTCTAAACTTATTGCTTTATAAAAAATCAGCATTTGCCAATTTGGTCCCATATGCTAATAGAAGGTTGGCAATAAAGTCAATACAGTTAGCAACTAGAAGGCCTTCTGACGACAACAAATCAACAAAGGGATAGGCGTGCATGCATGTGACATGACATGTAGCATTTCATGATAAGAGGTATGGAAAGACAAGCTAAAACCTGAATCTGCTCAGTGTTCTTCCCATATTTAATGCCTCCAGTAGCTTGACAGAGATAATATATTCCTGCATTCATGTAGTCCTGGAAAAATGCTAAGCATGTGACTTAATTCATCAAGTATATTATCAATTTAACCAGATCCGTAGCAAAATAACTATACAAAACCTGCTTGCTTTCGATAAGGCCGACCTTACCCTCCTAGACAGCACAACAAGAATATGCATCAGCTGATGACTGATGTGAAATCTTCCAAACAGTTGCAGACAAAAAACACAGTACATGATTGGTTTTAAGTTCATTTGGCTTACCAAACAGTTACCATATTTTGAATTGCTTCAATGTCAAATCCAATTGTGAAAGATCTGATTTTAACCTCATTCACCTGCACAAGAAAGGTTCACACTACTAGAATTAATTAGCATAATCTAGGTCATGCGGGACCTGAATGACTATTTAGCTTAATCAAATTCAAGATCCACACCTGACTACCTTTTAATACTCCACCCCCTAGAAAGATAACAAAAGCTTGAATTTTAACTACAAAAACCAAGTCATAAAGTGATGCAAGCTTAAAGAGTGTGCCCAATTGATCTTCTGTCTTCACTATTATTGAGACTTAGTTGATATGCAAAGTTTGAGTGCAGAAATCAGGAAAACATCTTCTTTCACGAACCTCATTCAAGATAGCCTTAGATGTCTCAGCCTGTTCTTCAACTTTACCACCCAGGATTTCAAGCCTCTGAGATAAATGTCTCCTGGTTGACTGTGCATAATCAGTACTAGTAAATTAAGGTGTGCATAAAAAGAAACAAATAAATGTGGGAGTGCCTGTAAGACCAAAGACTTTTCATGAGACATACAGCCAAAGTTGCCGATACTTGCTCCATTTGTTTTGATACAGTTGCAACAGCATTAGCCATGTTACGTTTAGTTACAAACATAACATCAGAAAAGGACCAACCCTGTAGATATGATAAAAAAGATTCACCAGATGAGAAGTCAGAATTTAGCACGAACATGCAACTCATTTGCATTCTTATTAGATTGATGAATACTTGAACACCCAGGCAGAATATCCTACAATAATTATTTAGTTTCTACAATATAACATTAGCATAAATAGACAAATGTACTGAAATTTTAGCAAATTAAGCAGAATACACTATTTCAACCATCCAAGAGCATGATGACTGATGAGGGTCATTATTGAAAAACAAGTATCATCAGGAATAAAACATAAATTATTGGCTACAAAACCCAAGTGTCTCTTGAGGTCATCAGTAATGGATCTTACCTTCCACCACATATAACAGTATCCCATTGCTCCAACTGCAGCAGCTGGCAATATGTAAGATGCTAAATTCCCTGTTCAACAAGAACAACCATGAGCAACCCAAAAGATTCAGTGTTCTTGAAAGATTACAAATAAATGAAGATGATTTAAGAAAGAAAAAGTCAGATGAAATGGGTTCTTAGATTGTGTCTGTGGACTATAAAGAATATATCAAGACTGCCATGCCTTATAGTTGCTAAATCACGTGTTCAAATTATAAATTCCTTAAGCAACCCACAGTTATCTTTGCATTCTTATATATTTCAAATTTGACATATTCAATTTTGCATTCTCATAAAGCATTCATATTTAATTTGCATGCTTGTATATACATTCTCATAGTTTCCCTATTTAACATCATGAAGTATTTGCAGATCATATTGCAATGTTAATGCTAAGAGAAATGTGTTAAAAAAAATGCAAGCCGTACATCAATCTTTGAAGAAATAGCCTGATATGTATACCAGTGGCTAACAGAAATAAGAATAGGCATCTGCGTACTGTGAGTATAACCAGCAAACCTAGCATATGTGGAACTGAGAGTCTGAGATACATATACAAGGTATACAGCCTCTGTCTAACCCCTTCTCCCAAAGGGAGAAGAACAGTCGTGGTGTATCATAGACCAAGAGTTTGCAAACTAATGCCTTGAAACATGAGCTTTTTTATTGTTAGAGAAATGAAACCAAGATGATGAAGATCATAAAGATAAGAAAGTCAAGATCACTGGTACTTCCAACCACCACCAACAACAAAACAAGAATTTGAATGCATCATAAACTTACCGCCAGAAGAAGGATCCCCATTAACTATGGTAACCGGCCTAGATAATGTCAATTCCCGAACCTCTTGCGCCAAACGACGTACCTGTTACGGTGACAATTTTGGGTGTAAGCATAAACAACGAAGGCATACACTTTCATAGCTTCAGATATGAAAATACTGCTAACCCCTGGACTGTTGTCCATAGCAAGGCAGGGTATTGATGGACAGGAAGGGGAAAGAGGCCGAAAGGGAGAGGAGGAGGGAGGGTCGCCGGAAAAGAGCGGAGTCACTTGAGAAGGGGACAGGGGCGCACCCTCTGAGCGAGAGACAGCGCCATTTATTTTTTTCTTCTTTGCATTCATAACCTCAAAAGGTGGGAACACATGGGTATTAAAGGGGATGGGAACCCACATAGTCCTTTCTCACCTACCAAGAACTAAAGACCAAGATGCCCCTTTCTAAATACATAAAACTTAAAAGAGAAAAATACATCAAGTGGGCCTCTAATGGGCCAAACAAAATAAACAATGGCCCATGGCTCCTTTGGTGTAGCTTACGATTCCCATCAGGTATCCACAATGCATACTTCACATGCCAGCTCCTCAGGTTGTTGTCAGACAAAACCCTTGAGGCTGGCTGAAAAGGTAGGGAGCACCCAAGCAGGAGATCCTTTGAAGAGTCTCCTAGCAGGAACCCACACATGGGATATTGGTATTGAGCCTTCAAGGTGAGAGTCAGGCTACAAAACCAACTGCACTATGTGCTCAATCTGCTGGGAGAGTTTATGCTTTTCCCCCGTATGTATGTATGGGACAGTTGGACAAAACAAATGATCTAGATGCTGCAAGGACTTGATCAATCCAATTCTCCATTTTTTGGAAGGTAGATAAGCGAAAAAAAGTAGAAGTATATAATACTTCAAAAGCACTGTTTCTTTCTTTCTTTTTTTTGGAAAAAGTCAAAAGCACTTGTTTCTTTCTCTTGAAGAATCTTTGGATCCAATGGCTAAACATGATATTTCATTAGAAGCATGAATTCAGTACTATGTGCACTCTTGGAATGAATTCTAGCTTGGCTAGACAGTCTGAGAAGGATTTGAATCATTTTCCTTTCCATAGGGAAGAAAAAGGACCTTTTATGCCCGGAAGCTTTATAAAGGCAATGGAAGTAAACAAAAGCTCTAAGGGGTAACAAGTCTAAAAGGTCAAACTCCAAAAAACAAGTACAAAAGGTCAAGGATGAAAAGAAGCTGCAAAAGAGCATTTTTTTACGCGACAGAATATTATATTTACATTTGGAACCAACACGAAATGGACTTCCAGTTGTACTCAAGTATTGTGGGATCCCATGTTTGATTGATCCAAAACATGCTCGTGTAAAAGAGAAGCTAATTCAGATCAAGGTTCACCGCATCGTCGATTCGGGGCGAATCGGCTTTTTTCTGATTCGCTCCGATTCGGAAGAATCGGGCCGATTCGCATGGGAAGTAGGCGAATCGGGAATCCCGTGATAAGCTCTGATTCGCTCGAATCAAACCGATTCGATCCGATCCGCCAAACCATGATTCAGATGACATTTGGTTTCAGGGTAAAACTCATGCACCATAAAAACTTCATCAATTAACAATTTTGTTTACATACACCATTTCAGATATGATGAATGTGCTAGAAAAGATGACTTCCAACGATCGGGTATGTGCATATAGGGGCAGCATCAATGAAGGTTTAGTATCAACATTTCATGCTGGTCATAACCATGATATACATATGTGTATTTAGTAAAAGGACTCTTTCAAAGACTTAGAAGTAATACCTGAGCTGCAAGAACCGAAGTATCATAGTGAGATGAAATCTCAACTTCATTATTCCCTTTATTAGTTCCTGAAAATTTTGAGGCACAGTCAACCTATATATTTTAGTAGGAATTACACAAAGAAATTGGAATTGATTTCCACATGAGAAATTCAGTATTCATCAAGAGATGACAGGGAGGGTAAGGAACATGAATGCACAAAAACATCACAGTGATTCTACCCTAGACTTCCTTAGATAAACTAAGGAGTCAAGAACATATATCAATATATTCTCCTTAATGCCGTGGTGTACATACATCAATGAACAGCCTTCTCTTCGTATAATAGCTAAATTAGACTTGATGATGATGGTTGCCCTATAAGCAGTCACACTCTCTAATATATTTTAACATGTAAGATGCGTGCAGAAGCATGTGGTGTGAGTATGTGTTCATGCATGTCTATGTTTTAATAGCTTGTTTGAACAAAGCATGTGGCATTATGTGAATTGACATGAAATAATGCATCTCTACAATAATAAAGTAACGATGATTTATGAATAATAGTACGTAGACAATACGAGAAGAAGAGATGCACCTTGCTTGTGGCCCAACTTGGAAGCACAGAAGCACCATACAATTCAGCACAAGAGTAAATGAGAAATAGGATCTTTGCGTAGTAAAATTAACAGTAATCTAACACAATTAAACAATTCTGGTCAGGATCTTGAGCGTTATGATTGTGGTTTCTGACCTTAAGTTGAGTTCATTTTCCTATTCTTTTAGTAATGCCCAAGTTGGACCTCATTGAACGTGTTTAGTTTAACCCCGGGTGATAAAAGTAATCTAGGACAAAAAGCTGATAAAGGGGGGATAGATATCCCACCCATAGAGGGAGGATAAAAGTTATCCCAGGGGACAACTTATTAAATATTGATATATCATTCTAGAAAATCATGTCTCTCTCCCTATACATAGATAAATGGTGTCAAACTAGGCATAAAGGAGTGATAACTATACACTCTGTCACATCCATATCACATCACATTAAAAGTTATCCCCCTTCATAACTATCCCTCATTAAACTATCTCAAACCCAAAAAAAAACCCTTAAACATGAATAGTTTATACACGACTAACCTATCATCGGTCCCTTATCTCGTTATCAAAGAGGCCCTTCAATTCTTAACTTCATAACAAGCACACTTCTTGCCCAAATCTGCAGATTCTAATACCATATGGTAGCTCTTCAAGTTTAGAATCCAACACAACAAATGATTCGTCAATCCGACACCCATAGAGGAGATATGATCAAACGAATGAGCTCTGCTGTTGGTTCGGAAGAGGCATCCTGTCCTGCAGATGCCTTCATGTCCAGAGCGTGTCCAATCAGCCAGACACCTTCAGAAGGTGTCCAATTGGCCAAGCGAGTCTTCATTTCTGCATGGATAAGCATCTGGCAGCATGGACCCCTATCACACCGGGAAGCCTTATCCTCCCATGAAACTAAGTATTTAGCGTGTTTGAACTCTTGTGATGAATCCAAAACTCTCTAACATCTTGAGATGGATTTGAACTCTTATTTTGCGGATTTATCATCAAAAGGGGAGTTTTGTGTGATTATTCTCTTGGTGCGAGACTAGGGTTTCTCTCATAGGTTTCTCTCCTATAAAAAGAGCCTCATAGATTGAGAGGCAAGGGAGGCCATCACCAACATGAGGAAACATTGTTGGAGTTGCTCCCCAACAGTCCCTTTGCCTTCTTGTCATCCCATGCAGCAGGGAGCACCTCTTTTCCTTCTCTTTTCGTCTTTCTCTCTCTTCTATTCTCTTAGTTTCATGCATATTACGGAGGTCTTGCATTACGTTTTCTTGCATCATTTTCAACTCACATAGCATCAATCCACACCATCGTTTCCCTAAACAGGGGTTTAAAACCCTTCCCTGTAAGTTTCCTCCATATTATTCATGTTTATTCTCTTTCAGGGATGGATGCTACACATACACATGTTCTATTTTCTCCATTGTTTTGATCTTCTTGGCAGGAAACTAAGGTAGATACAGCACGAGGCCCCTGCTCCTTGGCCAGCCAAAAAGCGAGGAAGGAAGAACACGCCATCTCCCAATTTGTTCCAGAAGGCGTCTGCCTACATGGACATGTTTTGAATGCATCCACATATGCAGACATGTACTCAGTTTCAGGCAGGTCATCAGTCTCTCCTCTTATATTCCAAAGCAGTTAGTTTTTAATTGTTCCCTTCTCTTCTGCAATTACTCTAGTGGTGATCATGATCTTTGCTTATTATTTTCTTCATATCTTTTGGGGTTCAATTTCCTGTCTACACTCTGGACATTCACTATAGGAAAAAGGACGAAAGAAGATGTGTGGATAATCTGGCAAGACAAAAAATATAAAATGAAGATTAAGCTGGCCAAGGATGAACTAGTGTGGTTTAAGGATAATGCCATATCTGAAATAAACATTTCCACACCTTTGAGCTCAAGCCTCAATCTCTACTATTGTGGTTCTGTGAGGTAATGCTTTGCATGGCTGGGTTGAAATATGAAGTCTTGGTAATCATCAGAATTCCATCTCTGAAGGCTTCGACAATGATCAACATCACATGGATGAATTAGAATTCCACACTCATTAATAAAAGAGTACATGACTTTCATAAGCTTAATGGTTAGGTGGTTCACAAACTGGTGCAAAGCTATTCTACAATTTTCAAAGATGAACTATCAAAAAACCAGTTTGGTTTTATGCCGAGTAGATCTACTACATAAGTTATTTTCTTATTACGATAGTTAATGGAGAAGTATAGAGAGATGAGAAAAGATTTATATATGGTTTTTCTTGATTTGGAGAGTGTATGATCGAGTATCGAGAGAATTGATTTGGTGGACATTACCAAAAAAGGGGAGTCTCTCAAGGATATGTTGAATTGGTTCAGGATCTGTACGAGGGTAACTAGTGTGAGAATTATTGCTGGAGAGACTTGTGAATTTTCGATCACTATAGGTTTGCATCAAAGCTCTGCACTAAATCTGTATCTCTTTGCTCTGGTTATGGATGAAGTAACAAAGCAATTGCATAATGATATCCCTTAGTGTATGTTATTTGCAGATGATATTGTCTTAATTGATGAGAGTATTGATGATTTAAATGTTAAGTTAGAAAGTTGGAGGCATGCCTTGGAGTCTAAAGATTTTAAAATCAATAGGAGCAAGTCAAAGTTTATGTATTGTAATCATAGTAATGAGAGGGTGTTACAGGAAGATATGGTTCTAATTGATGGACAAAACATTTTTAAGAGTGGTATCTTTCGATACTTAGGGTCTATCACTCAAGAGAATAGGGAGATTCATAACATGAATATAAATAAACATGAATATAGCACTTGATAAGATGATGCGATGTTATTAGGAAAGACTTGGACTCTTTGAGTTTAAACATGAATATAGCACTTGATAGAAATCTTTGGCGGAAAAGGATTCATGGTAGCCGACCTCAATATGGATAAGGCTCTGATGATGATGATGAACTATCAAAAAGACATCACTATTTTCTGCCAATTGCCCATATTTAGTCTTTTAGCTCAAGATATCAAGACCCGTCTGATCAGATGATTACCTCCCTACTTTAATGTAGCAAGTTTGGCTAGCTGAATCCTTTTCCTATATCACTTTTCTGGACGAGTTTCCAAATTTTTAGGTATAAATATCAACTTTTTAAAATCGGCTTTCTGTACAAGCTTTCAATTTTATAAATCAATATCAACTTTTCCCATAGTACCTCAGTATTTCCCTCATTTTTCTAATTTTCTCAGTTGAAGGAATTGATATGAACAAATGCTTCAGGTGCTTTGTCACTTCAAGAAAAACTCTGTGACTAAAGACTTCCCTCGTACAAAATACAAGAAAAGATAATCCAATTTCCTTTAGGTCATGAGTAAAAATCCAAACCAGAAGCAAAACCCAACAGCCACCCATTGTAAATTAGATGAAAACAAAATTCCCAAAGCGACATAATTTCATTCCATAGAACAATCACCTGAAGCTCCGACATGACGTCGGATAGCCGGCCGCTCCTCAGAATTACAGAACCAGTTAAACCTAACACACCGTGTGGCAATCGATTAGTCATCGGGGCGGACAACAAAAAGAAGAACCCAAATAAGAAATCGCAAACACCGGGTCTTCAAATTCCAAAGAACTTTGATCAACCATGAGCACAAACACAATCTGCGACCACGCTGAACGGCGTTTCATCCCATTCTTTCCATAAGCACGGCCAACAACCAAGCTAAAGAAGCCAACTGTACGAGAACTTTGTACATGCTGATTGATGATTACCTGCACCCATGAGGATGAGAACTTTGGAGGAGGAAATTCCCGTCTGCATCGCCATTCCGGTTCCCTGAGCCGCGGGATTTTGGGGCTCCGGAGAAGGAGAATGGGAAGGGGACAAGCAGGAGAGGAGGGCGGCGAAAAGGAGTCGCCTTTTGTTGTCGAAGACGACCACCGAGTGGACATTGGTGGTCGCGACCTTCCCTTTCGTTGTTCTTGCACAGGTATCCTTCTAGAAACTTAAATTGTAAACATACCTTCACCATATCTACATATGCTCCCATGTTTAAACTTGAATTACCAACTAATCCTTTGAGAAGAAGGCTAAGCAAAGATATTGGATTATTTAGGGATAATTATATGTACTTCTTAACTTTAACTTTTTTTTTCTTGAAATTTATTAGGATAAATTAATTAAGAATCTCTATCATTGACTTATTTTAGTCCTGACAGAACTGTAGTCTATTACAGTAAATGTTATCTTCTATTACAGTATACGTTAAACTCTGTTACATCAAAGACTTCTCTATTATAATCAAAGACTCCTAATTAATTTATCTAATTTATTAAAAAATGGTCAACTCTTGAAATTATACATACCCTCGTAATTAAGGAATATATATGTCCGCCATAGCTCTCTAGATTAAGAGAACAACTTGTTACTCGTCTGAGACGGACCATTTTATTACATGTCCCAGATATAATCGAGTGGAGTTAGCAGTGTATTGTTGGCTATGGATCTCACTCCGATTGTACCTAAACGAATGCTCATCTTAGGTGAATAGTAAGTTTCTCCTAATTTAATTAGGGTCAACTGGAGATAAAATTATGTCTAGATTATGCTCAAAATCTTTCTATACTAAAAAGTGTTTATTGCATAAATACATGTGTCAAGAGTAGTCTAATCATTTCTATCCACATTCGGACTCTTGAATGTGTAAGAACTCAAAAATCCACCTTAAGGATGTTCTCAACAAACCTGCCACCGTATATTTATGAAGAATCCCAAATAAAAGTTAATAAAAATTTATTCATACAAAACATATTTATGGTAAACATATTATGATGTGCCTGAATGAATTTAAAAGCGCCATCAATAAAAGAAAAAAAAAACAATTATTTGGACTAAAAATCTATAGCACCATGACATTCTATGAGATTGATCATCAGGGACAGTCTATTCTCTACTGAATTTAATACTACCAAAAGATCTCCCTCTTATTTTATGCCGACCCACAATTTTCAATACTAAAGGTGATAAATAACTAACTAAATTAAAAGGACGTAAATAACTTTTATGTGTTGAAATTATTTGTCAATCTTAATTTATTCTTTATCGTCTTTAGAATGAAGAGTGATAAGTAACAAGTTAAAGATAATAAATAATTTTTAAAAAGAATGATATAAGAGCATAAATACTCCGGGTGATACCCACATACCTATGTGCGGGCCAATAATACACTCAAAAGGATAACTTTCTATATCGGAGAATCGGGGCGAATCGAATTTTTTCTAATCTGCCACGATTCGCCAGAATCTAACTGATTCGCATGAGAATCGGATGAAAATCGGTCTGATTCGATGAGAATCGGACGAATCGAATTTCTCTTGATTCGATTCGATTCGGCCGAATCGGTCCGATTCGATCCGATCCGGCAAACCATGGTCTGAACATGTAATTAGTTTTTCTCTTATTCGGAATAGAGATTTGAATACTATATTCCATTTCAGTTGCCAATTGAAGCCCCCAATAGAATGTCTTCACTCAAATTGGGAGCAAGAGAGGAGAAGTTGGTCAGCAGAGCAGGCTCAGCTTATCCTTCCACCATCAGGAGAGAAATAACCTCAACTCATACTGATTCATACTTTTTTTTTTTTGAGAAATACTTTCTACTAAGCGACCCGGGTAAAAAAACTTACTTGACTTGTTCGACGCCTGCTCGAATTGGTCGGACTCTAGACCCCACAAGACGTGGAACCAACATCTGACCAATCTAAGTTTACGCTAAATAGGTCACTTGGACTTTTCCATCCGGTCGCCCAGGTAAAAAATATTTTTTTTTCTGAACAAGTCCGATCATTTCTATATCATTGACCTATTTAACCCACATATATGATTATGATTAGACTACATAGTAATGACAAGATAAAAGATGGGAAATATTCTGATAAGATGCATCTGAAATATTGTCTCCATATTCTCTGTCACTCCCATGCAAACTTATAGAGATTAAGCAAGCCACATCAATCTTCCT
The DNA here is from genome assembly GCA_014218235.1 of Colocasia esculenta. Classification (NCBI taxonomy): domain Eukaryota; kingdom Viridiplantae; phylum Streptophyta; class Magnoliopsida; order Alismatales; family Araceae; genus Colocasia; species Colocasia esculenta. Next base: position 182,695,451 of record CM024755.1, on the reverse strand, counting down.
CCTTTTTTTTCTTCTCAAACAGTAAGCAAGACACATATCAGATCTTACCTCACAAAAGATGTGCAGAGTAACTTCAACTCATACTGCTTCATACATTTTTTTTTGGGGACAAGTCTGATCATTTGTATAACATTAACTTATTTAATCCCCATATATGATTATGATTAGTCTACATAGAAATGACAAGATAAAAGATGGGACATATTCTGATAAGATGCATTTAAAATATTGCCTCCATATTCTGTCACTCCCATGCAAACTGTTCACATAAGATTAGGCAGGCCACATCAATCTTCTTTTTTCCCCTTCAACAGTAAGCAAGCCACATATCAGATCTTACTACACAAAAGATGTGCAGAGTAAATGTGGTGCTGAGTCCACATTATTTCAGAAGCCAACCTTTGTATCTATCCATCTTGATCATATAAGGACTACTCATCCAGTCACTGGGAAGAAACAAGCACAGACCACCTAATGTACACTTGTGAAACAGTAGTGAGGGGAGGGTGGAAGAATTGTCCACATATATCTGCTAAAAAACATGCCTACATATATACATACATAACACAAGAAAAGGGGGGGTACTTTGCCATAGTTTTTTGTCCACCGAGAAATGCTTAATACCCGGCTGACTAAGCATTAAGCATGATGTGGATTGCTTAGATCCACCTCTCACTGGCTGGGCGCCAGGCCCCTATGACCACTTTAGTAGAACAGATGCACAAATAAACTACATAAGGTGGACAAATAGCCACAAAAGATTGGTCATAAATAGTTTTTTGTGAGGAAGGGTACTGGCATGATGGAGCCCCGCTAGTGGAGCCCGCACATGCTCATTCTAGACAGGAAATAAGCATTTCTCAATATCAGATCTCGTCAAGAAAGCAAGCAAAGCCACCGAAAAAGAATCAAATGTAGACTACATTACAAGCATACCCTGTCCTTGACATGAAGCTAGATGGAATTCACTGGGATCTCATCCATGGGATAGAAGCATGCTTCGGTCACATTTTTGTTTTTGAGGTGTTAGCATTCTTTTGATATGTCTCTTCAGAAACAGACCACAAAAGTTGTCATTAAATGAGCTAACAGGAAGGCCAGAACAGAGACTTCTCCGAATAGTGATATGATTCATTTCAACCCACACTGCTCAGACATCAGCCACACTGGTCTTAAGGTGCCCTTTCACAGTCTTTAAGAACTCACTTAGAGAGGAGTGGATTTCAGAACTTGACATGATAACATGGGACAATGTTACTTTCTGGGATTTCATGATATGAGATCCAAAAGTTCATGGTACAGAGGGCCTTCCTTGGATATTCTCCATTATAATTCCCAGGCAACACTATCGCACAATTCTTCAGGGAACATAATATGATAAGCTCTACACTTAGCTCTGCGTGCTACATAAGTACCTGGTCTGACCTCTGAGGCTTGGACTCTCGTTGATAGACAAAATATGGACGCATTTGGTTGCCTGAAGAATTTATCAAAACATTTGCAAGCACAGACCAGATGAAGAATATCATTGTTGTAGTAACGCCATTCATAGTTTACAGTGAGTCTGAAAATTATTGCAAAGCTCTTGAATAGCAGCAGTTGCAGAAAGCAGATAGATGATCGATCTGTGTGAGGGGAAAATTAAATTGCCGATCTATGAATCTGCCAATGACTTCATCTTCAGCTAGTGATCTTCTTTAAAAATTGAAATGATAAATGAACATACAGTATATTAAGGAGGGCTAGAAAACAGCAGAGATGCATTTGTCCCCCCAAAGCCAAACGAGTTTGACAGAGCAGCTCTTATTGTCATGTCCTTTGCAGCACTCAGTGGGATGAAACCACCGTGGAAAACTGGATCTGGTTTATCAAGATTCAACGTTGGCGGAGCAATTCCCTGCAACCAATTCAGCAAGAGAATAATTTTTTCTACTGTATATTATTTTTTTGGGCATTCATAGTGCAGATAATTGCATAGAAAAGACATTCTTTATCAGACTTCTGTCTCATTTCATCTAGACTCTCTCCATAGTCTAGGGAACTTAGCTTGCTCCCTTCCCTGGTTGCATGGTTTCAAAAGTACCTGAATGATAGCGCAGCTTTTCTTTCCAGAATTTATCTCATGGGACTTCGGACAGGACCTCCTTTCTCTATCCTAGAAATGCACAACCTCGACACCACCTTGTCAAGGTTATGATAGGCCAGCGACTAGAGCATAGATCTTGCAATTTAACATCCAAATTATGCTGAACTCAATCAGAAAGGCAATTTGAAACAAAATAACGAAAAAATGTTAAAGAGAAAGATTGAGGAATATATTATTCTTTGGAGAGTTTGTGTAGGCCAGGATGATCTCAAGAAAAACCTAATGTTCAGGTCAAAATCATCTGGAAAAGAGTTGGCCTGATTCAGATACTCCTGGTTTTCTTTCCTGGCTCATGTTGACAACTCGAGGGACTGCAAATTTCCAACTCTGGGGAATGTAAAAAACATTTGCTGGTAGGAATGGCTAAGAAGCTACGTTGTAAGCCAGATAGATTGGGCCTGGTATGGTGCCAAAGACATTGGAGCATTAAAAATTGCAATTTGGAGATCTTTGACCAGTGTCAGACCCTCACTTGGATGGCATGGATGGCTTGCAGAGAATCGAGCTACTTGGCTCAGGGTGGACAGAGAGTCAGCAGAATAACACAATATGCTTGCAGCATTAGAAGACTGCGCATAAAAAGGGTCCTGTGTGCATGGAAGGCAGGATCGGGATCGGGATCGGGATCGACCCTGGTCGATCTGATCCTGGATCGGATCGGATCGAAGATCCTCTGGATCCCAGGGAAGTCTGGCCGATCCTGGATCGGCCAGACTATAAAATGTTTATTTTTTTGGAAAAAATTCAGGAAAATTCAGGAAAAATCAGGAAAAAACAGAAAAAATCTGAACTCCTGAAAGAACTAAGATTTGCATCAAAAATCAATTATACATGCATTCATAGTACATAAAACATGAAATTTAAGACATTATACATGTAACTTACATTTGATAGAAGACTAATAATCTTTCCATCCACTTCCAGACATAGATGAGCCACCATCATTGGGTTTGGTAGCTATGACCAAAGAGGGAATTTGCTAAATCATGCATACCCATTTGAATCCTCTTGGTGTAAATTGTTGACTTGAGCTTTCTCCAGATGTGTGATGGAGCTGGACACCATATACCAAGCGGTTTGTATGTACTTGTTGCTTCACTAGGGCCACTAGGCTCTTGTTCTTGTGAAGGCCAAGGTCCCCATCCTCCTTGTACTCCATAAGGTGAGCTACTATATCTGAGTACGGTAAAATGGGAGGCTGAAATGCAGGTATATAAGTAGACCCTGAACTATAGTTTGGCTCCCAAGGTGGCCACTCATAGGCTGCATGATGTTGTTGTCCTTCATATCCCCCTTGTCCATGCCTTGTCCTTCTCCTCCGCCTCCCTGATGTTCTGTTTCTGGTACATAACTTTCAGTAAGCCCTACACCTGTGGCCCCAGTATATCCTGCTCCTGCATATCCCTGGCCAGCTCCTGTGGCCCCAGTGGCAGCCCCATCATCATCATCATCATCATCATCATTTGGATCTTGTGGGTGTCATCACTACGAATGGTTGCTGCACTTTCCTCTTTTTTTGCCTGGCATATGTTATTTTTTCTAACTCTAAGGCTTTTGAACTCTTCTCTTTTTGTGTTGCAGCTCTTCTTAATGCAGGCTGAGTGGGAGGCACTCTAGATGTCTCTGGCAAGATAGCTGAGTGTCGTGGCAAAGAGAAGAGAGGACGAGGGTGAGAGGTTGGTCCTCACTTACCCTAAGCTCTGGATCTCCAGCCTCTACTCCATCCAATTCTCCTTCCGCCCATGAGCAATCACGAGGGTCAAATTCTGGAACATCCCTTTCATGTCTTGTTTCCACCCATGCATTTAGTGGGTGTTCCTCATCAAATAACTCATCAACATCAATTTGAGATGATAATGCTTCCCTCTCTGCAAAACGTTGCTCCCAATGACTACCTGCAAAAGTCATTAGCCTTGCCTCGCTCTTCTTTTGTCTATCTTTAATGCATTTCAGCTTCAACCTCATATTGTAGTGGCAATAGACCAACTTCTCTAGCCTAGTTGCACTCAACCTGTTCCTCACTTGTGTGAATAAGTGAGAAGTGCTCCATTTCTCTCACACTGGCTAGATGAAGTGGTCTCAATGTAGCCACATGTGCCAAGTACTCGGAACTGTGTATGAGAGTGCCCAACTCATGTCTAAACTGATGCAGACTCTCCAATGCAATAAATTGTGAGGCAAATCTTGTTGGGCCAGGACGAATTATGTCATGTCCATCTGTGCACTCTCTCATCATATGTAAGATTCTATTGTGTCCATAAATAAAAGTAGTAATCATTTGCGACTTGGACACCAAGTCATGCACATGTTTGTCTTTGCCAATATCCTCCATCATCAAGTCTAAGGAGTGGGCTGCACAAGGGACCCAAAGATGATGTCGTTTTGCCATCAATTTTCTTCCAGCTGCTTGTAACTAGCTTCATTATCAGTGACAACTTGGACTACATGTTCCTCGCCAATTTCATCAATCATCTCATCCATGAGCCTAAACAAGTAATCTGCATTTTTTATTTGCCCACTTGCATCTATAGATTTCATGAACACTGTACCCTCACTGCAATATACAAGAAAGTTAATCATAGACCTTCTTGTTGTTCCCGTCCATCCATCACACATAAGAGTACAACCTCTTGCCATCCATATATCTTTGAATGACGCCACCCAATCCTTTATCTCAGTCAATTCCTCTTCAAGATATTGCCATAAATCTCCTTTGGTGTAGGAGCTTTCAAACCTGGGCCTGCCTCACCAACTGAATCTATCATCGTTTGGAAATAAGGACTAGATGCTGTATGGGCTGGGACCCCTGCATGCAAAAACCATTTTACAATGTTTTTAACTGCATGTTTAGCGGAAGCAGCTGTGGCCTTTACCCCTTTCATTGCATGCTTTATGCTAGGCTGTCTTGATGAAGATTTCCTTCCCAAAATTGTGTCAACCCCACTAGTTGGTCCCGTTCCCCTCATTGAACCACCTCTCCTGATAGGTGGTGCCGGTGGTCGTGTGACACTAGCCCTGATGATGATCCTTCTCTTGTACTATGGAACCTCCGCATGTCACTTTCCAACATGGCAGCACGCCGACTCTGCCGTAGTCCTTCTCGCCATTCTTCTCATTAGGTGAGAGATCCTCATAATCTGTATCATCTGAGTCCTCAACATCAACAGTTCTTGTAGCTGCCTTACTTTTCCCTTCCCAGAAATCTCTTCATGCAGTTCTTGTTGATGTTGAATACGTATGCCTCTTTGTTGTTGTCTTCCAGCCATGTAGTCTTTCATCTCATTCACTAACTCCCGTGGACAATGCTTGCATTTACTACATTGTTCCAATGCCTGCAATGTGTTGTTTAGGCGGTATACACCTCCATTCATTTCCTTACCACAGTGGTACACCGCACTCTCTAGAGGCAGCATCAATAAGGACACCGTGTTTCCATCCAATGTCTACTTGTGGTTGCTCTTCCTCGTGTCCCTCATCAGCCATACTTGCTAATCCTATAACAAATTAAGAATACAAACACATTCATGTGTAAGTATACAATTATAAACATAATTACATCTAATATGAACCCTAATTAGGGTGAAATTTAGAGATTTTCTCTAATTTCCCGAAATGAAATAGTTCCATTATCATAGAAAGGCATGATTAAGTCAATTAAGTGATTGGAACACTTAATTGATCTCTAATTGTGCTAATACAACATAAGCCCCAAATATCAAACCCTAATTAGCCAATTAGGGTGAATTTGGAGATTTGTCTAATTGACAAAATGTAAGGGAAGAATAAGAAGATATAAGAAGATTAAACATGTGTACATGTGTTTCATTTTTTCAGAATTTATAACTGAATTTCGAAATTAAAAAATGAAATATACCTTAAGAAGAACAACTTCTTCCTTGCTTGAGTAAGATCTCTTGAGATCTACTCAAGAAAATCTCCCTTGGATGTGCTCCTTCTAACCTCTTTCAAACTTGAAAGAGAAGATAGGGTTTAGAAGAAAAAAGTAGAAGAGGAAGGAGAAGAGGAAGAAGAAGAAGAAGAAGAAGAACAAGAACAAGAAGAGAGAGGAGGGGAGGAGGCGGCTGGGGAGGACGCCGGCGGCGGTGGAGGAGGCCGGCGGCGGCGGTCGAGGAGGCGGCGGCGGCGGTCGAGGAGGCAACCCGAGCTGGGGGGGAGGGGGAGCACCTTCCTTCCTTCCTAGGACACCAAAACCTGCATCTTTGGTGTCCTCGGGTGGGAAGGGGCAGAATAAGGGGATCGACCTCGGATCGATCGGGATCGACCCTTATCGGGTCGGATCGACGCCGGATCGATCGATTCGACCCGATAAGGGTCGATCCGGCGCCTTAAGTTCAAATTTGAACTGAACCCGCCGGATCGACTGAATCGAGCGGGATCGCTCGATCCCGGTTCGACTCGAGCGATCCAACTCAGATCCTACTGAGTTGGGTCGATCCAGCCGGAAATGTGGGGTTTGGGGTTCTTCAAGGGGGAATCGACCCTTGGGGGGTCGATCCGATCGGGATCGAGCGATTCTGGCTCGATCCCGGCGATTCTTCCTTCCATGCCTGTGTGCAGGTTGGCAGAGTTATCCAAGAGCCCATGCGCCAACAGAACACAGTGAAGTGGCACACTATGGGGGACACATGGGAAAGCACTGGGTCATGACGTCATGTGCAGTGCAGGGCTGTGAGCTGAACATGGCACGTGCAGAATAATAGATAGAACACGGCACTGTATGGATACATGCATATGCATGACAATGGCACAACAGGCGGGTGCGGCATGTGCAGTGCACATGTGTGTGTTTTATGGCAACTTCATGCCATTGAAGGGTGTCTAGAGAATTGCCCACAGTTTCCAGATAATGAGGACTGGGGATTTGCTGTGCATGGAGGCATGCCCATAAGATCAGTTTCAGATTTGAGGCAAGGGACCTTGTCCCCTGGACAAAATCATGATCGCAGGTCAAATGATTGTGATGCAGAGAAAGTCTATGGGTTTGGGCGTGGCCCAAAGGCTATGAAGGATAGACAAAGGCTTCATAATGAGTAAATGGCAGGGTGTAAACTGGAAAAGACAGATATAGTCTTCACGTAAAGGCTGTTTTGTGTTATGATGAGGAGGCCAATGCCTATAAGTAGGTGGACTCAACATGGCTAAGGGCACACAACCCTTCCTGTCTCTTATGTAGATGTTCTAGTTAAGTAAAATAAGAATCATCTTCTGTTCATTCTTGTGTGTAGGCTTGCAGTGTTCTCTGAGTGTGAAGGCTGCATAGCACTCAGCATGTTAGGGCTGCACTGGTTCATTCTCTATATCATGGTAATGACCTTAAGCCTCATTGCAGATGCCACATCGTGATAGTTTCTTGCTTTTGGAGATGGTTCCTCCTACCACTCCTTTAATGCCACAACTGCAAAATCAAGACCAATTCAAATATAGCTGCTGGACGTACATGATGGATGGCTAAAATTGTGAAGATTGCTTCTACTGCTCCAGCTGCTCCAAGGAGATGACCTGTAGCTCCCTGCACAAACAAGTATGAAATTTAAATGGGAAAGACTATATGGAAACACCCTGAAATTGACACTCAATGTTTCAGAAAACCTTTGTGGATGACAAGGCCACAGCTCCTGAGGCAGCATGATCAGAAAATACAGATTTGATAGCATTTGCTTCCACGACATCACCTAAACATGACATTGAAAGAAAAGTTCAATATTTTAATAGCATCTAAGATTCAGATTCAGCATCCTATAACCAGTAAAATGCCATACCTAGAGGTGTTGAAGTGGCATGAGCATTTATGTAATCCACTTGATTTGGTTGAAGCCCTGACTACACGGAAAAAGAAAAGAACGCTCAAATCAGCTTATTCACCAGAAAAGCAAGACTGAAAACTCAAGGCCTCCAGTGTGAAATATCAACAATGAGCAACCTGATTTGTTATAACACATACAGTATGAATGAAGATCGAATTAACAACAGTTGACGGGAGAGAGGATCATGATACACTGAACCATAATGCAGAACAGCTCTTTTAAATTATGTCCACTAAGTATACCTGTCTCAATGCACGCATCATGGCTAAAATGGCACCTCTTCCATCCGTGTGTGGCTGTGTTATGTGATGAGCATCACCTAGACAAAATTATACTTCGCTTTTAATGATCACCAAAAGAACACAGAATTAAAGCAAACCAGTATAAGAAAAGAAAACCTGATGTCCCATAGCCTCGGACCTCAGCATAAATTTTTGCTCCTCGTTCCTTTGCATGTTCAAGTGACTTCAGGGAAGTCATGAACAAAATGTCAATGCAAAAATTCGTCATATTATTAGATACTAGTTGCAATAAGAAGTGATAAACATGAGAAAAAAAATCCATATTTTCTGAACAAAGGTGGTGCCCTGAAATAGCAACATTAAATGTATTGACTTCCCCTCACATTGACAGGCAGAGATCTAATGCTCAGTCTCTCTGAACTGGTGCCAAATGGCCCAAACTTAGCAAACTGAACTTTGTTAGCATGTTGAAATAGAAAAAACACCAACATTTGCTGGAGTGGACAGCATGGATGGCAGGATCGGATCGGGGTACTGGATCAGACCCCGCCGATCCCGATCCGAGTCGGATCGGATTAAAAAAAAATAAGAAAAAATATGGAAAATCAAGGAAAATCAGAAGAAAAAAATCACAAAAATATGAAAAACACATACAAAATTCATTGAATATAAACACAATGAAATTCAATCTTATCATGTACATGCATTTGAATGTAAATAAAATGGATTAATGAGAAATTGCAGTTTACTTGAACATCAGCTCGAGGCATGGTTATTTACCTGAATGTCATTTAAGTAAATGTTAGTATTTGTAATTTATTTACTTAAGATATTACATGTAAATAAGGAAATGCCCCCATTTGAATCCAATAAAAATATCAAATAAATCATATCTCTTACCAATAAAAAGTCAAATCTCCCATCCAAAAAGAAAATCGTGATTTTGATGATTCCATCAAAATAGTGTCTTCCTAATCCCTCATAATTTGGTCTATTTAAAAATTTCATAATTCAAATAAATCTCATGGAACACTAAAAATCTAAAATCCAGTGAAAAAAGTCAAACATGCATGTGTCTGGTTCTAGATCTAGTCCGATTCAGGCCGACTCCATTACTTCAAACAATTCCCGCCTGAATCAGGCTACAGTGGGTGGAATCGGGGTGGATCGTGCAGAATCGAACCGGATCGGGTTGATCCGGTCTGATTCCACTCGACCCACCCTAATTCCACTTAAAATCGTGGGGGGTCGGCATTCCCCCCCACCCCCACCCAAAAAAAAAAAAGATCGGATCAACACCCGCCGATTCCGGCTCGAATTGGCCGATTCCGATTCGATTTGGCCGATTTTGTCATCCATGGTGGACGGAGGAGGGAGGAGTAAAGAACAAAAGCTTTGTGAGAAGCACTGGGACTGGCATCGGCCGATTCCGATTCGATTGGGCCGATTTTGCCATCCATGGTGGACGGAGGAGGGAGGAGTAAAGAACAAAAGCTTTGTGAGAAGCACTGGGACTGGCCACTCTATTCCAATAGTTGATAGGCACGGTTAACAGCAAGTGGAAGTTCACAGTTCCAACAACTAGGGTATCACTCCCTAACTCTCTGATTCAATCAGGGGGCCACAATATCATTGTTTGTTCATGAAAATTTCTAATGCCATGCATCCAGATGAATTGTTCAGAATGATCCAGCCAAAATTGATGTGTTGATGAGCATGGAAATGATAGCTCAAGTTACTATCTGAACTAGAGATGGATGAAATGTGTTCAATCAGCATGAGCGAAACTAACCTCCAACACCATGACACCTGCACCTTCACCCATCCTGTAAACAAACATCATATTAATTCAAATGAGAAAAAGTAATAGCAAAAGCATGATACATAAAAGGAATATTAGTAAGTTGCATACACAAATCCATCTCTGCCGCAGTCAAATGGTCTAGAGGATGCATGAGGGAGAAAGTTATATTTTGTACTCAATGCCCTACACCTGTGCAACATAAAGCAGGAAAAATATGTATATATTTGAAACGTATCAGTGCAGAAGTGTATTATCAAAAAACTGCATGATAAAACAACGCCCAACAGGAGAACATAGAATAAAGCTGATAAAGAATGTAGATATTGAAAATCAAGAACATGAGTTTACCAAAGCAGTACAGATGTTGAAAATCAAAAACATGAGTTTACCAAAGCAGTACAACAATAAAAGCTGACACAAAACCAGGAAAGATGGGGCTTTTAAAATCAATAGATTATCTGATGCTTTTTTTAAAACACTGATTAAGTTAGTACATCAAGTTACTAATTCCACCTTCGGTTACTGTTTCATGTTTTTTTTTCCTCCATAGGAAATGGTGGTGCTTAAAACTATTTAACAAGGACAACATATGCTAATTCAGTGCAGTTTGTAGTTCACAACAAATATTCTAAATAAATATCTTAAATGGCACGGAAACACCAGAAAGATTTAAGATGCAATAGTGAACCTGGATACAAAAGAATGACATATAGGTTGGAAAAGGGGATGCAAAATGGTAATACATACCGACAAAATCCAGCTATTGAAAGAGCATCAATACAAGACTCGGTTCCCCCAGCTATCATGACATCCGCATCACCAAATTGAATCATCCGTGTTGCATCTCCAATTGAATGTGCACCGGTGGCACATGCAGTCACTGCAGAATGAATTGGCCCCTAAATAAAGGCAGAGGACAACCTGTTAAGAAGTGACTGAAATCCAGAATGAAGCAAATTGTTTCTTGTCCTTCTGATCTAAAGCATGTCATTCTTTCAATAGATTGGAAGGGAACTACATGAAAAACCAGTATCGTTATAATCACCCGCCCCCCAACCAACCAGGATATACTTTACAGTTTACACTTTCCTTTTGAAGGTGGATAATACAATGTATTCATAAAAAGAAAATGTGAAAGTGTGCATGTGTTGTGCAGAGAAAAAGCCTAAACTTTTCAGTGCAGACTATTGTTCAACAGAAATAATTCCATCAACTTATGAAGGCCCTGAAGCTCCTTCCCATCCATGCACATGAACTGATGCGGGACAGAGCTGCTGGGTGGGCCGCTTCCACAAAGCCGAGTTGGGCCTGCTAAATTGCTAATGGGCCTGTTGCTGGGTTGCCGAGGGGCCACGGCAGGGCTGGCACAGTCCCAATGGTGGGCTCCTCTTCTGCTGGGTTGTTGGGGATGGCCCAGTGCAAGGGTGGACCAAGCAAGTGGAGATCCGAGTTGTCCAGGTTGACCAGCCAGTAATTGACCCCGTGCTGCCTCAAATGGGACGGACCAACGATGTGCAGATCCTGCATGCGAGAGGAGAAGACCGTCACGGAGTGGGGAGCGGTTGTGCACAGCGGGGACGACGCAAAGCTGAATGGTGCGGAGGCAGCTGGCGTGATCCGACTGTTGAGGGAGCGGCAGCGGGCTTCCGCGGATGGCCTGGCGCACAATTGCATGGCGAGCAGGGTCATGCAAAGGAGAGACGGGCGGTCCGGCCATGGATGGCAGAGTCGGGTCAGGTGGCTGGGTCGGCCCCAGCCGATCCCGACCCTGAGTCGGGCCAGAGTCGGCCTGAGTCGGGCCGAGTCGGCCTGAGTCGGGGCAGTGGACTTTGTAAACCAGTCCTGTGGGTGGGTCGGTGTCCCCCCCCCCAGAGTCGGGTCGCCAGGGGCCGACCCGACTCAGAGTCAGCCGACTCCGCTCCGAGTCGGCTGACTTTGCCATCCAGGGGTCCGGCAGTGGCAGGTGCGGCCGGTTGAGAGGGCTGCCAAGGTATTAGTGGACGGCAGGGGAGTGTCAGGTTGGTTGCGCAGCGGGTGGTGAGGGAGGAAACAGTGGCGGAGGTGGAGCGGCCGGCTCTGACGAAGCTGGGAAGCCTGCGCACGAGGGGAGGGGGGAATCATGAGAGAGAGATCCAAGGGTGAGAGAGTAAGAGAGCAAGAGAGAGAGAGAGAGAGAGTCGTGAGGGGGGGGGGGGGAGAGGCGAACAGGAGGGGAAGAAAGACGAGTGGGAAGGGGGGCGAACAGTAACTTGACGAAGAGAGGAAGGGGGGAGGGGGGGTTGGAGAGAAAGACACGCAGTGGGGCTCGTCCCCCAACACTGTTGCAGCGCCTTGCGCAAGAAGCTTCTTCCTTTTTCTATTCATCCATTTTCATCATTGCTAAAAAAAACCCTTACACCCCCCTTTTATAGAGGGAAACCCTAGGGCCCCTTTTAATGGGCCAACCAAACTAAGGCCCAAAGGTCACAAAATACTAAAGTCCCAAATAGCAAAATGCATAAGATATAAAAGACTTTAAGACTCTAAACCTACGCTATTAGGCTCAAACAAAAATAGATTTCTCAGGCCCAAAAGACACCAAAAGCCCCAGGAACATGTGGACCCAAATACTCGCCACTGATCCACAATGCTCCCGCATCACGAACCCAATGCAAGAAGGCAACATTTCCAAGTCCTTTTGTCTACAATTTTGGCCTTCTTTTTTCCAACACTTCCCATGCAGAATCAGATAACCTATTGAAAAAAAATTGAGCTCTAAATCCTACTCATGTAAAAATAGTTAAATGATCAATGAAGAAGCATTCCAGGAGTAATGTAGTCTAGCATCTCAAAATGAGAGCCACAAAGTTTATACTTCCTCAGTTTATTAACCATTAATAATATCAGAAAAGCCAAACTACAGTTGAGTAAGAACTTTAGCAAACCAGGATTTGCACAAGCATGATTACATCCCATTCAGAAGTTCAAGGTAGACACCAACATCCAGATACACCTGCCCTGAACAGACAGCATTTTACACACAACTCTGTGTTAACAGTCAAGAAGCTTTCTTAATCTAGGCATCTATACTATTACACCACTCTTTTCATCCAGGATTCTGAAATGTGTTCCTTCCTGTTGTACACAACTGGCATATCTATCCATGGCCGTGTGTTCTTTAAGAGGTGCGGTTTAAGGTTCTCCCAAAAATCAAAAAATGAGCTAGAGTCGGTCCAATCTAGACCAGCCAATTCAAAACAAGATCAATTATTGCTCGCTCGATCCCCAGAATATGAAAGTACTGCTAACCCATGGGACAGAGCATGTTTGCAAATAAGGACCCTTTTTATACCGACTGAATCTCTCCTTATCCAATTGAATGTGCCCATAACCATTTGCCCCAAAGAGACTTCATTTTGTTTATCAACTTGGATTGATATCTAGCACATGCTTATGCCATTTTAACAAAAACAAAACCCACAGATATCTCACTAAAGATGACCTTGTTTCATACATTGCATTACAAGGAATCTTGGACAGTAATTTAAAATTGAACAAAAGAACCGAAGGGGAGAGTTAGTGCAATGGCAAGATTGCTTCATTTTGACATAGAGATCATGGCCTCAAATTCAAAAACAGTCTCTTTGCAAGAAAAGGTCACTGTTTAGGTTTCCATACAGTTGGTCCCCTACAAAACACCCAGGAGCAGCCTCATGACAGTCAGCTGCTCTTTTTTTCTACAGAAATAGGAAAAGCATTAAGGACTGCTTCAAGAAGTACTCATTTGTCTGAAATATAGAGAAGAACCTTGGCTTCCACCTGATCAGCTTCCATACCTTCCGTCACTCATACAATTCCAGTCTTCAATCAGAAGACATATGTCTAGACAAGTGGCTGTGGAGGTTGGGGGCCGGCCAGGGAGGTTTGGGGGCAGATATCATCAGTCAGAGATATTTTGGGAGATCTAGAGCTTGGGACCTGCCTCCTTTATCGAGGGCGAGTACTTCTATTTGGCGGAACATCTATGCTTGCAAGGATATTATTGTTGTTGGTGTCGGGATCCAGTTGGGAAAGGGCGACAAGACACTTTTGGATGAACACATGGTGTGGGGATTTTCCCTTTTGTGTGCTATTTCCATATCTTTTTCAGGTGGCCTCTGATCCTCAGATCTCTGTTTCTCAGGTGGTTGATACCTCTTTGCCAGGTGGCGTGTGATCACCCACATTTAGGAGGTTTGACGTTTCAAGAGACTATACAGCTTCGGGACATTCTGTCCAGCCTTTCTTCCATTGTCGTCTCAGATTCTGTGGACCGGTGGATATGGAGATGGGAGAAAGCTGGTTACTTCTCACTTCTCAGTTAGATCCGCCTATAGTATCGTCTCAAATGGTGGTCTTCGACATGGACTTTATGCACAGGTGTGGAAGCCTAAAAACCCATTAAAGGTGAAAGTCCTCATGTGGGGATTATCCATTGGTGGGCTTCCCACGCATGACCAGCTTCATCATTTCATGCCGAACATTCAGTCCTCTTGTGTATTATGTGGGGTGAAGGAGGAATCTATTGATCACATCTTCACTAGCTGCTCCTACGTCTCCACTGTTTGGAGGGAGGTGGTGGCACCAGTTCATTGCACCATTCCCTCATACTTGGAGATAAGACAATTGTTGCTGAAATGGAAGAGACAGTGCCCTACTAAGGGTGACCAAAAAGTGTGGTGGATAATTTTGCATGCTACTCTATGGATGATTTGGAGAGAGAGGAACAGGTGGATTTTTCGAAGGCTGCTCAGGATGCTGAATCTCTCTTTGGGGGGGTTGTGGCATAGTAAGGGAATGAGCGTCATTTGTATGTGATGTGGATAAGGTCAACTCCCCTCTTTTGCCTTGTTGGGAGGTTGAGTTGTTTTGTACGTTCCGGGTTGATTGGAGTTGTATAGGTGGGCTGGTTTGTTTTGGGGGGTTTCTTTTTGTTGGCCTATACTTGTATATTCTCTCTTTTCATTTAATATACTGGTGGTACTATCCACTTTTCCCCAAAAAAAAAATGAATACATATATCCAAGAGGGATGACCATAAGTAGGTTGTCGAAAAGAATGAATCATAATCAAAGATCTGCTCATAGAATGCGATCTCGTGAGAATCTCAATCTCAGTGAGTCCCCGAGAAATGAGGAGACCAAAACACCTGGTAAAAACCACCGGACGTAGGTCGCGCCCTTCGATGCCAAAATTTCGGCCCGTGACTTCCCCAAGCGGGTCCACAAGCATGTCTGGGTTTTTTTTTAAGTGAAGGGTCCCATCCTAGGCCTCAATAATATTAAATTAAATATTTTTATGCTTAAAGTAAACCCTACAGAGAGAAAAATGAAAACCCACATCCCGATTCCCACACCCTCCGCCTCTCTCGCCCACTGTATTGACTTTCTTTCATGTACTTTTGTTGTTATATGTGAACTTATGTGATCCATGGTTGAAATGTGTGCAATTATTTATGTTCCTTGAGAAATGATCATATTGTTGTCATACATGTTTGTGCACATCTTTTTTTTAATGCTATCCTGATCTCTCGAGATTTTACCGAGATCTCTCCAATATCTCTTCTCTTTGAACCCCACCCCACACCCACCCCCCCCCCGAGATAAAGTCCGGATCCGATCCGATATGGCAAACCTTAGATCTGCTACGAATGGCATTATGTTTTTTCCTCAATATCCACTCCTTGAAGGTGGTTTCACAAGTTTAACCTACAATTGAAATGCAACACTGCTAATCCAGGATAAAAACACATACATCTTATCACCACCCTTGGTAAACAATGTTTAGTCCTTTATACGACATTCACTAGCCACTCTGTGCCTATATCAATCTTGGATCTCTCTACCCACTAATTAGAGTCTCTGACCAGCATACCAAAGACACATCATTCATTGGGTTCCATGGTTTGGACCCTGCAGTCTTCAGGCACTGCTGCTTGCCATACACGTTCATCAAGTTTCCTTGTAAGATATATGTAGGCAAAAGCCATCTGGTCTTGTACCAACTGTTTACAAACAAGTAGCCTTTGACAGATTAGCTCTAAGCTGAAGCAGTTAACCCCTTCCCCGGGTTCGGATCATATATAAAGGGCCTAAAGAGAATTAGGCCTAAACAATCTCATGAGCATTCAAAAATAACTCCATGTTTACGTTACTTCCAAACATCTCATGAAATCAAGTTCTATCTTGGTGGTTCAGTTCGACAACAATCCCAACTTCTGAGGATGAAAATAGGAGAACATCATCTATAAACTCATCATCTTCACTTCGGGGATGATGATGAATCCATTTTTCATGTCGTCCCTTTCTGATATAGTATCAGGCATACTATCATTTACATAAATGTCAAAACTTTTCGTTCTTTCAGGGGGAAAAAAATCAGAAACAGTTGACAAGAACCTCAAAATGGTCTACACACCTTGAAGCCATGTTTCATGCTCACATGCCCTGAAGCCATGTTAACCAATATCCGTGGGACAAAAAATGGGCTAAGTTGACGCAACTTCTGTATTCAGTAGGATGAGAATCAGTGAATCTGACACAGTTAAAAAGCATGCAAGTATTAGAACCTGAAATGAAAATGTAGCAAGCTTAACACATGCAGGAAGATACAAAAGTTGAACCTTCTCATAAACCATATGTCCAGCATCTGCAATATCGCAGATGCTTCCAATACCAGCACCAATTGATACACCCTGATAGATACCAAATTAGGACAATGACAAATGGAAACTGACAACACAAACTGCAGAGAAAGATAAAGGAAACAAGTGGATACCGTGCTTTCTTTATTTTGTAAATCTGTTGGTCTCCAATCAGCATCCTTGAGAGCTTCATCTGTTGCACATAGCGCATATGCTATGAATCTTGCTATAGATCTATTATCCTGGCGAGAAAATAGTGAATATTCTAGCAACAGTAACAAGAAAAGAAATCATTGACACCTCTCTCTAGCATAACGTTAAAAAAAAAAAAAAACAACCAGTTCCTTGAGGTTGTGAGCAAACAACTTCAAAGGAGGTGTTTTTTAATTATCCTTCTTTCCATATTTTATGTAAATGCATATTCTTTAAGTAAACAATGGCTTCTAAACAGCATAATTTGATTGTTCATAGGTCATGTACCATCCTCACAATATTGTTGCACAGTTTCATGTTCCATTCATCACCAGCACGGAATCTCATTAAAGCATAATTTGGAACACTGTAAATCCTGTGTCCATCCACTAAGACACTAACCAAAACAACCTTCAGAAATATCCAGAATATCAGGGACTGGAAAGCATGAACATGATGGGATTAACTAGGTACTTAAAACTCATTTTCCGCATGGAATGCAGAATCGGCCAATCTGGATTGGAATCGGCCGATCCTGTATTGGGTCGGCCTAGGCCGATGCGATTCCAGGGGGCAACCCCCTTGATTGTCAAAATTCCAGCCAGTTTGGCCAGAATCGGACTGAATGGGTCCAGATCAGCCGATCCCAAGCCGATTTGGCCAGTTTTGCCACACAGATTATATATATACATGTACAATGTTATATATATTAACTATAGATTATTAAATATTTACATTAATATATGATTGTATGTACATTAACACACATACATATGTATAAAGTGTTTATTAACATGATATATATATATACTATAAATATATACATATTAATTATGTCTATACATTAATAGATATGTATATGATTACATATATATTGTATGCATATATGAATGTGTAAATTTATATATATGATTACATATATCATAAACACATGTATAATCCAATGCACAGGTCCGTTCCCTTTGCTTTGCAAATTATATGATTACATAATATCGGTGTGACTTGACCACGCAGGCCGATCCGCCTGTGTGTACCGCACATTGGAGAGTTCAACAATGTACATCTTGAGGCCTTGAACTCTCCAATGTGTGGTACA
The DNA here is from genome assembly GCA_014218235.1 of Colocasia esculenta. Taxonomy (NCBI): domain Eukaryota; kingdom Viridiplantae; phylum Streptophyta; class Magnoliopsida; order Alismatales; family Araceae; genus Colocasia; species Colocasia esculenta. The sequence goes on along the minus strand of CM024755.1, from coordinate 182,677,485 downwards.
CACATGTGGATTGACCTATGCAATCAGGTCGCATGGGTCAAGGGAGTGGACCCGGGCATTAGATTATACATGTGTTCATAATATATGTAATCATATATATAAATTTACACATTCATATATATATACAATTTTTTTTGAAAGTGATATATGTATACGATATATGTATATATTGTATCGATTTGTATTGTATCGATCAGTCAACCGAAAATCTCAAGTCGGTCGACCAATTTTCGTCTCTCTTTGAAGACCAAATAGACCATAGGATCTGGACGTCACCCTGACAGAAATTGGTTGATCGATAAAGAGAAATCGGTCGACCGATTTTGGACTTTGACCTGTTGGGCGTCTGAGGGTGCTTACTATAAGAATCGGTCGACCGATAAGAAGAAATTGGTTGACCGATTTTGCCTTACAGTACCGACTGTGTCGGGATTCGCAAAGGCCCTGGCACGGAACGGCACGATTGTGCCGCTGCGTACTTTATATATATATATATATATATAAAACAAGGTTTGCCGGATCGGAATCGGGAGGCGAATCGGATTTTTCTTGATCCGATTCGATTCCCCCCGAATCGACCCGAATCGATCCAAATCGGATCGATTCTCATGGGGTTTTCCGGATCGGAATCGGGAGGCGAATCGGATTTTTCTTGATCCGATTCGATTCCCCCCGAATCGACCCGAATCGATCCGAATCGGATCGATTCTCATGGGTATAATATATATATATATATAATATATCATATATATGATATTTATAATGTATAATATATATTACTAATATGATATAATAATATTATATATATGAGGCGAATCGGACCGAATCGATGGAATCGAGAATCGGGTTTTCCATGATTCGCCCCGATTCGGGAGAATCGGGCCGATCCGATTCGATCCGCCAAACATGATATATATATATATATATATATATATATATATATATATATATATATATATATCCCGATTCGATCCGCCAAACCATGATATAATATATATATATATATATATATATATAATATATCCCGATTCGATCCGCCAAACCATGATATATATATATCACAAATACTGGGGGTGCAACGGTGCGGCCCCACCGCACCCCAGCGAGCATCGTTGGATCGTCATCCAACAGCGCCCTGCATTGCCGCGCGTGCAACGCAAATTTTTTTATTTTGGGCGCCGTTGGACGCCCGCTGGGGTGCAGCGGGACCGCACCGCCGCACCCCAGCATATCTCTCTCTATATATATACATATATATGTACAAACATATATATGTATGTATACATATATATATGTATATATATATATATATGTACAAACATAATTAATATGTTTATCTTTATAGTATATATATCATATTAATAAACACGTTATACACATATGTGTGTGTTAATGCATATACAATCATATGTTAATGTAAATATAAGACATGGTTTCATATATCATAAATACATATGTAAATACTGAAGACATATTTTCCAGATTTTTCCTGAATTTTTCATAACTGTTCTGATTTTTTTCCAAAAAAATATTTTTTAATCTGGCCAATCTAGGATTGGCCACATTTCCGATGGATCGGCCAATCCGATCCGGATCGGGATAGGCCTAGGCCAATCCGATCTTTTTTCCATGATTTTCTGAAGCAATTTCATGTGTATAAAAAATTTGCCAAATGTTACAAACGATCAGCAATGTCGAAATGATGAAAAAGGATGAACCAGAAAAACTACACAAATGAAGAAAAATAACTTCTTGCTGCAATTGGTCGGCAGAAATCACTGCATAAAAGATGGCTAGATGCAAGTTGCACCCCACAAGCACCTCAACTGATACCTATAATAATTGGTAAGCTTTCTTACATTTTCCGAGCTATATGGTGTTTAAATAGGAAATAGGTTTTACATAATGATTAAAAAATATGGTTTGGTAGTTATACAATTGGAGAAGCACCATAAACAGCTGGAAGATCTTAACATTCCATGGAGAAGGATCTCTATCCAAACCCACTCTACACCATGCCCATTGGGATCTAATTTGTCAGTAAGTGTTGATTACATTTTCTGGAAAGTGCAGTAGAAGTTGACTAAAGTAGTATAAAGTTGATATTATAACCATCTGCCATGCAAGATTTCATTGTTTAAGACTATTGTGTATTAAACCTGATAAAGGAGTATACTTGTACCTTTTAACAAAAAGGTCATGTTAATTTTATGTCCAACATCGTCAACATGAACATGCAAAGCGGGTTAATATGAGTTTTTCACACATCCAAAGCACTAAAAAAATATTGGGATTTTGAATTCTCCATATACCCAAAGCTTTTCAAAAGGTCGTAGTTATGCCGTAATCCGGACTCGACAATTTTCAAATGCAGCCCTGAATATGTTCACATGATTGTGGCTATACACGTCAGACTCCCAGGCCATCAAATTTAAATGAGTACTCCCAAAATATGCTAAAAAAACATTATTAAGTGTAAAAAATTAGAATACCCTCATAACTCATGATCTCATGAAGTCACAGCAGTCATATCACATGTTCCCCAGTAAAGTCCAACCTGAGGGCAGAAGTCATAATGAAGGTACAACCACAAACATTTATTTGCATTCAGGAGATTTCTAATAATCTTTTAAAGTCAAAAGAAGAGATATAAATAGGGTAGATAATGCAGATTACATGTATATACCTGTGAAAAATCCCTAGGGTATAACGTGTATAATTCCTTTTTGCATTTTGCCTATTGCTTGGTCATGGATATGATATTTAGTCTACCTGTACCTAGGGTCAATGAAAATGATCTCCCCCTCTTTCCCTCCCTTCTTCTCTCAATTGATTCAGTAATGACACCATTGAGTTAGCTAGTGAGAAAGCTTGAAGCTTAACTGCTTCAGCATTTGTTCTTGAGCGTGATTCTAGACTAATGCTGACATATTGCAAAAATGTGACGGGCCCTCAGAAGATATTAGCGACTGCTGTTCTAGCGGAGAGAAACCATGCAATCAAAGTTTGCTTGTTCGAAGAGATCTGTATGCTGGCATGGGGGAAACAGGGAAAATGGTCGAGCAGGAAGCCAACAACATCCCCACGACTCTAACTATGTACTTTGCTTCGATACATAACGATATGAGCTAATGCTTCTTCACCAATAAAAAGTAAAAAGGGGGCATTCCAGAAAACTAAAGCCGTTCCATGTTTGACTGACCTCAACATTTTTTCCTTCAAAAAGATGCCGCAATTGTAAACATTTGCTCATTGTAGAATAGCAAAAAAAAATATGGTAGCTTATTAAGTAGTTTTGAATATGTTGTCCACTTTAAGAAAGCTCCGAAATAGATGGAAGTGTGGAACAAGTAAATAAGAACAAATGGGTGTGCATACGATATACGCTTAACTCAGGACACCAGCCGTTTCTTCTCCAACAAGCGGAGCCATTTCTCCTCACCTGAGAGCGGATCCAGAGCTCCTCATCGAACTCCCCTTCCTCCTCGCCGCAAGGCACGACGGCCGCCACCTTGGACGCCAGCTGGTCGTACGTGTGCATCACCGTCCTCTCGTCGGCGCCGCTCATCTTCAGGTCGGCGGGCGCCAGCGCCCGGACGCCGCACCGCCCCTCCACCAGACGACTCCACGCCGTCTCCACCCCGCACCCAAGCGGGGTAACCAGACCAAGCCCTATCCCGGACGCCCCCAACCACCAACCAAAACCCCACGTCAGCGCAAACCCACGTAAAAAGGGAGAGGAGGAGCAGACGACATCAACTCACCGGTCACTACGACGCGCCGGTGGCAGGGAACCGGAGGCGGACCGAAGGGCTGCGAAGAGAAGCCGCATGCGGCAGGGGCGCAGGCGCGGCGGGGGCGGACGGCGCGCAGAGCCGACCACATTGCCGCGAGGCGGCGAAGAAGACGGAAGAGGGTAGGAGGACCAGCGGTGACGAAAGCCGGCGGAGGCGCTCAAAACGGTCGGCAGGGCCTTAAATTGTTGGAATTTGGGCCTCAAAGGGGCTCCATTTCGATGAGGCCCGTTGTCCTAAATGGGCCCGACCCGGCCCAAAACTAGTTAAATTCTTTGCATACTAATTAAATTAGTGTACTTTTTTTACACGTGTGTGGTTGTTCAATTATTAATTTTTTTAAAATTTTAAATAAAAAATCATTAAATTTTATTTTTGACAAAAGTTATATTTATATTTCAATGACTTTCTATTGGTTATTTGAACATGATTTGTCTCTTTTTTTTGACAGAGAGTTATAATGTACCATATTTGGTAGAAACACAAAATATAAAAAAGAATGAACGTAATTGAATTTATCTTAATTTTTTATTTTTTTATCATATAATGATTGTGTAATTGTACGACGCAACTAAGTTAAAAACAAAAAAAAATCTTCCTCCTCTTCTCAATAAATATATTTAAATAATTTATCTAATCTTTCGAGTACGTATTTATATCAAGTACTTACATTGAGAATTGTATGGATTGTCCATAAATATGTACCTATCTCATTTTTATCAAAAATATTATCATATAATCATTATAGAAAGACCTCAAGTCTCTAAAATCTCTAGCATGAAAATAACTCCTCATTCTTATTATGAAATTAATGTCCAAGTACATTCATTGAAATGTAATTGCAGAGATGGACCCTCATGGATATTGATGATCAGTCTTATTATTTGTTTATATTGAATGGACAAAATGTGACAAATGCATTATCTTTCTTGTATTATTATTTGATATGTCATAGATTTTTACTATTTGAACATGGTTTTTTAATATTTTGTATTAAAAGTAGACAAAGACATCTAATTCATCTGACATATTTACATAATTATTTTTTTATAAAAATAATTCAAAATTTTATAAAATAATTAAAGAGATTATTGCTACTTATATTCTTATTAGTGTTTTTAATGAGCTTTTTCTCTTTTTCTCCTTACCTATTTTCAATGATCTTATTGTCGTTATGAGAAAGACCTATTTTCTACGCAATGAGTACATAAATAGAGGAGAGTTAAGTAAGTAGGTGTATTCTTTAGTTATCAGTTGTTAGAAATGAGAGTATTCATGTGTAAGATGTTTACATAAACTCATACTATAATATTATTCTCTTACAACAAAATTTATATTTGAAAGATATTGTTGCACGATAAAAATATATGAAATATTGTGATCACATATCTCATAAGACTAAAAATATATCAAATAATCATAAGTTGCGCTAGTGACATCCATAGTTTATTATAAACTCTTAATTTTATATGTCAAAAGATCTATTAAATAATGTTAAACTAAGACCAACAAATTTATCCATTTAAAAAATTTAGATCTAATAACTAATCGATAAATTAGATGATCAGTCAACTTATAAATAGCATGTCGGCCACCTTAAGTGGGTTGGACATCCACCCCGCCTGGTGGTAGGGGTTCTAAGTGTGCAGAAGCACAGGAGGTTGTTGGTTTCACGAAAAAAAAGGTTTGGGGAGCGACGCTCCCCCAAAAGACTTTTAGAGGATTTTTTCGGGTGTTGAACCCGAGTTGTTTCTGTTGGTTGGGTGGTGGTCTAAACCACCACACCACATATCAAGAAAAAAATTTATAAATAACATAATTTTTAATAAACATGTTCAACGAGGTCATTTAACATATTAAAATTTTAATTTAGTCAAATCACCGTTGTATTCAATAAATAAATATTATAATAATTTGTTAGGTAAAAAAATTAAATTGTCATTTTACAACTATGTTTTGAAAGAAACTTAACAATTGTACAAAGTAAATACACTTGTTAATCTAAAATAATGATAGTTCAAAATCTTAATATTATTTATTTCATATTGTGGACATTCTTTATATATTGGTACGCATCTAATCAAATTCCTCATAATAGTCTTTTTTGTATATCCATATGTTTAGTAGTTTTATTGAATAAAAATACACAAATAAAGTTATGATAAATATTTTCACATATAAAATATTATATTTCAAGTATGCTCTTTCACAAAAATAAAAAATATCATCTTATTATTTTCAAGTATGTCCAAGTACATTCATTGAAATGTAATTGCAGAGATGGACCCTCGTGGATGTTGATGATCAACCTTATTATTTGTTTATATTGAATGGGCGAATTGTGACAAATGCATTGTCTTTCTTGTATTATTATTTGATATGTCATAGATTTTTACTATTTGAACATGGTTTTTTAATATTTTGTATTAAAAGTAGACAAAGACATCTAATTCATCTGACATATTTACATAATTATTTTTTATAAAAATAATTCAAAATTTTATAAAATAATTAAAGAGATTATTGCTACTTATATTCTTATTAGTGTTTTTAATGAGCTTTTTCTCTTTTTTTCCTTACCTATTTTCAATGATCATATTGTCGTTATGAGAAAGACCTATTTTCTACGCAATGAGTACATAAATAGAGGAGAGTTAAGTAAGTAGGTGTATTCTTTAGTTATCAGTTGTTAGAAATGAGAGTATTTATGTGTAAGATGTTTACATAAACTCATACTATAATATTATTCTACTACAACAAAATTTTATATTTGAAAGATATTGTTGCACGATAAAAATATATGAAATATTGTGATCACATATCTCATAAGACTAAAAATATATCAAAATAATCATAAGTTGCGCCAGTGAGATCTATAGTTATTATAAACTCTTAATTTTATATGTCAAAAGGTCTATTAGATAATGTTAGACTAGACCAACAAATTTGTCCATTTGAAAAATTTAGATCTAATAACTAATCGATGAATTAGATGATCAGTCAACTTATAAATAGCATGTCCGCCACCATAAGTGGGTTGGACATCCACCCCGCCTGGTGGTAGGGGTTCGAGTGTGCAGAAACACAGGAGGTTGTTGGTTTCACGAAAAAAAAGGTTTGGGGAGCGGCGCTCCTCCAAAAGACTTTTAGAGGATTTTTTCGGGTGTTGAACCCGAGTTGTTTCTGGTGGTTGGGTGGTGGTCTAAACCACCACACCACATATCAAGAAAAAAAATTTATAAATAACATAATTTTTAATAAACATGTTCAACGAGGTCATTTAACATACTAAAATTCTAATTTAGTCAAATCACCATTGTATTCAATAAATAAATATTATAATAATTTGTTAGGTAAAAAAATTAAATTGTCATTTTACAACTATGTTTTGAAAGAAACTTAACAATTGTATAAAGTAAATACACTTGTTAATCTAAAATTAATGATAGTTCAAAATCTTAATATTATTTATTTCATATTGTGGACAATTCTTTATATATTGATACGCATCTAATCAAATTCCTCATAATAGTCTATTTTATTGTATATCCATATGTTTAGTAGTTTTATTGAATAAAATACACAAATAAAGTTATGATAAATATTTTCACATATAAAATATTATATTTCAAGTATGCTCTTTCACAAAAATAAAAAATATCATCTGCATGAATATAAATGATATTTTAAAGATTATTTACTTTATTCTATAAATATTATTGAACATACAAATTTTATCGGGATAAAATATGCATTTAAATTGTCATAGAAAGAGAGTTTTATGGGAGAGAGTTAGAGTAAACCAATGGAAAGAGAAAAAAGATTGACATGAAGATGAGCTAGAGTTTGGTTGAGACAAGGAAAAGAAAAGGTTGAGAGAGAGAGAGAGTCTAATGAAGTTAAGAGATAATATTAAGAGAGAGTTGGAAGCTCAATTGAGAGAGAGTGAACTTGTTGAGAGACATGAGAGTCTACAAGGAAAAAGAGTAAATAAAATGAGAGCAATTTACTCAGAATATATATATATATATATACTCTTTGTATAAAGTCACATACAAAGCTAAAATTTGAAATACAGATTTAAACTCAAGTCAAGTCAAGTTTCAATTGAGAAGAACATAAATTTCAAATTTGTTAAAAAGAAAATTATCTGAGAGGATTCGTTCACCGCATTGTTGGATCCATACGACCACACCCCAAGAACAAAAAAGAAAAGTAATCCATCCAATACAAGCTGAATAGGAAAATTCACACGTCTCCATGTGAGTGAGATCCTTTTTGTTTTTTTTTGTTTGCAGAAATTCCTTAATTTCTCAGTTAACTAAAATACCAGATAAGAACACTGGAAACCAAAGCGTTCAAAAGACCGACTCCTGCGAAACTGAACACATCAAACGAACAATTCAAATGAGAGATAACCTCAGACATATCCAAAATTTAGTACCCATTCCATCTAAATAGCTGCTATTCCATGGCAAGACCCTCAAAATGCTGTGAAGGCTTTCTTGCCACCGCCTGACGATCCTGCGGGGGTCACCTTGAGAACATTAAATCTCACGGTCTTCGACAACGGCCTGTGCAAATGAAAAGCTCTGATCAGGCATATATGGAGTTGATTGAAGAGCACCAGCTCTGAAACTTTAGAACAATAACAGCTACTTTTCCAGTTGACTTGACCATGCGCTTAAGCTGAGAAAACTGCACTAGGAAGAGGTAAGATGGAGAGAGACTTTGTGCACTTGTGCAAAGTGCACAAGTGCAAGCCACCCATGTGGCATCATGCACATGAGCTTTTTACTCATGTGGCACCGTAAAAGTTGGTGCCACATGGGCAAAAAACCCATGTGGATTGCACTTCCTTTTCTCGGTAAGATGTTTGCTTCGGAAAGAAAGAGCATACCTGCACTGCCCGATGATAACATGGTCTCCTTCCTTCACACGGAAGCAAGGGGAAATATGGGCCGGAATGTTGGAGTGCCGTTTCTCATACCTGAGACAGCAAAAAGAACAGATAAGAGCATATTCGCTCATGGAGACACAAAAGGAGTGAAGGGGGCTGCAAACCCAGCTTGCCTTTGGTATTTCTTCACGTAGTGAAGGTAGTCCTTGCGCACAATGATGGTTCTGTTCATTTTGGCGCTGTGGCATATCCCACTCAGGATGCGGCCTCTGATAGAAACATTACCAGTGAAGGGACATTTCTTGTCGATGTACGTCCCTGAAAATTAAGATTATCCACTTAGAAAAACTGTACAAGTCAAGCAAAAATCAAAACCATATATGACAATTTGGGCAACAAATAACTATTGAACTAACATAAACGCATTAAAATGGTGTTCACCACTGTAATTCCTTCAAGCCCAATGTATACAGTGATTGTGGATGAATAAATTCAAACGGGTCCACGTCCAAAAAGATCTGTCAACTGTATTTCTTCAGAGCAAGATAAAATAACACAACTCGACTCAATGAACACAATACGATCAAAACAAGGCCGAAGCTCCTACCCTTGGCAAAATCCTTGAACCCAAGTCTGAGGATTTAAACATGAAAACACATAATGTGCTGCTGCAGTATTATGCTCAAATCAATGAGATCAAAAGACAAAACAAAGCAAAACACATGACCAATCAAGACAGACTTCTTCTGAAACAATTCCCGTGAACCATAGAAAACACAAGAATTGCTGTATATATGTCAAGCAAGCAAGTCTTTTACAATCCAATGGTCTACTTGATACGAGATGCATTAACGAAATGATGAAACTAAATGTTAAGTCTACAAGGTGAGACAAAAATAGACAGGATCAAAAATAGAGGTCAATACAAATGCATAATGCCATCAGATTTTTCTATTTTTTGAAAAGTTATCCAATTTTTCTATTGGAACAGAATGTATAGTCACTATGTTACCAAAGAAAATAAAGCTAGCGAGTTCTAGAATCTACTCACTCATACACAGGGAGATATGTATAATGCAATAGGATTCAAATGAACACGAATCCGTGAGCAACCTAAGATAATTTACGACAAACGTATCCACGTTAAATTAAGTGAGACACAACCACATTTTGAACAAACTATTTGTCTATTTTCCTAAAGCATATCAAACAGCAATTCATCCAAACAGATCCTACAGACTGTGATATGATATAAAAAGTGTTAAAACTTTAATCAACCCAAATCCCTGAAAGCCCACGATTAAATAACAGATGCCAATTCTGTGCGAAAAATAATAGGCCAAAAATTATAACTTGGGCGACGAAGCCGATTAGGAAAAATGTGAATCCATTAGAGGAAGGGTAAATGTAATACCTTCAACAGCCTCCCTGGGGACCTTGAAGCCGAGCCCAATGCTCTTCCAGAAACGGTTTCCCCCTTTTCCAGGCCTCTTCCCCTTTCCAGACTTCTTCGAGCTGCGTTAACATTTCAAAGACGCGCCGTTTCTCCATCATCAGAGCAGAAAAAAAAAACAAGCAAAACCTGAAAACAAGCGCGCAGAAAAATAGAGACTCTTAACCGCCCTGGGCGTCATACCAGAGGAAAACTTTCGGCTGCTTCAGAAACGCCTTCTCCGTCTGCACCAAAGGATCAAACAAAGAACACCCACTTGAGTGCATCAAAAAGAAAACCAAAAAAGAAAAATATCTACCATGCTTTTGGGAAAACCAGATATCACATTAAAAAGAACACATCCAAGCACAACAAAAAGAGGAAGGCCAGCAAGCAGATCAAAACGACCAGCGACACACACAAAACCAGCTTAACTGAAGGCTAACTAGACGATGGACGACCCTCCCATTCCAAAGGCTCGGGATCGAACTCCGCCGGGAGATCTCTGACTTCAGACTTCGAATCACAGAAATAAGCACGGAAAGAGAAGGAGCAGCATGCGAGGCGAATCGAGGAAGCAGATCACAACGAGGAACAGAAACCGAGCAACCAAGAGAAGACTGGAGAAGAGAGGGAGGAGAGGAGGAGAAGAGGGGGACATGGCTCCGACCTGCTCCGCCATGGTGGGATCTCCTGGGAGAGGACGAGGAGGAGCGCCGCCGCCGCCGCCTGCGTGCGAGGGGAGCGAGCCGCGGGAACTGGCAGAGAGGGGGCAGACGCGAGGTGGAAAACCCTAGGTCTTTGGTGGGAGGCCCTTTTATAGGGGCCACCCACTCACCTACACCTCACCACACACCCCCAAACCCACCACTGTGGGCCGTCATCGTTGTTTGATGGACCGGCCCATTAACCCTTCTTACATTGGTTGGTTCCTAATTTTTTCGCTCTATATAATATTTTTATTTTCTACAAATTTGGTATATATATACATATATTTTATAATAATAATAAATTTTACATGCATACACATATCCTTGTTGAAGCTATAATGGAGCCATAATCCGCCTTGAACTTACAAATGGTATAAGATGCGGTCGGTCTGGGCGACCACAATGATGAGGTCGAGAGTTCGGCCGACTTGAAATTTTAGTTGGTCAAGAAGAGAGAGATGTGTGTGTTGTCATATCTCTAATCGAAGACGTTCCGATCTGAAAAGATAGTCAATCTCGAAAAAGTGTCTTCGGGGGCGATCTTCTAACGATCAAATTAATCCGACTCAAATAGAATTGGTCTAAGGAGAAAGAGAGAGAGAAGTTGAAAGGGTGGACTAGACTATGTCTGTCGTCTGTCTCAAACAATATATACAAATCGATAGAAACTTCTATGTAATTATAAAGGTACATAAACACAATAAAGTGTTTAATTTCCTTGAAGCTAAAAATCAATTTCATTGAAAGAAGTAGTAAAATAGCTTTATAATAATCTAGAAGTTAAACCATGATTACCATTTTAGATGTAGATTTAATATATGTGATTCTTACGAGTAGAAGATGCATGTAGCATGTTTTTGTTTAAGTAGTGTGATGTGGTTTGGTCTGTGTCTCCGAACTATTAATATGATGTGCAATTTGCATCTTCCATTGGTCAGCGTTTAGGTGACAAGGTAATTGTCCACCTTTTTATTTTGACCCACATAAGAAGAAGAAAAGATGGAAAAAATGTGGAGTGTTCAACATATTAAAGTGGTTGTGATGATAACAATCTTAAATGTGGAGTGGCCAACAAAGTCTGGGTGGTGTAGTTGGTCATCACGCTAGTCTCACACACTAGAGGTCCCCGGTTCGAACCCGGGCTCAGACAAAAGGCTTTTTTTAAAAGAAATATTTAATGCATTGTGCATTAAGGTGGACAGTCTAATAAGATTGTGCTACTACCTTAATCTTGGGACATTTAATATCTTTTTCTTCCTTATTTTATTAATTTTAGGGCATTTAAATATATTTTCCATTTTTATTTTATTTAAACGATGGCATAATTTTATTAGATGTGCACACCTTAATGTACACTTTTTAATGTGTGCTAAATATTTCTCTTCTCTTTAAAAAAACACAACATATTCTCTAACCTGCGTAGAGGAGGTTCATATAAGGATGTACACAAGGAGTTGTTAAGCCTTTTTATTCTGCAGTTTACTAATCTAAATTTAAAATTTTGCTTGTAAGAGCTCCTCTTACAATAAGTCGATATGGATTGCAAGATTTGCAATTCCATTAATTGGGATATCTTGTCAGAGTCAAAAGAGTAGAAAATTATGTGTCGGTGTAGATGCCATTTTTCATACATATGCTAGACACAATGTGTCGAAATTCGATTGAATCAAGAGTTTGCGATCGCACTCTCGAAGTGAAATTTGAACGTCAGAGCGAAAATCTTCGAATTTGATCTAATACTGATCGGGTCTAAGAAATACAAGAGTCCCATGATCTAGTGCTGATCGGTGTACTTGTACCACTGTGGAGAGTGTTCGCCACATGGACACTAAATCATGGGACTCTTGTATTTCTTAGATAGATTCATGTAACGACATTTTTTTGTTGTTATAGGGTTTGGGTTCGAGGAAATACTTTAATTTGAAACCACTATACACCTACAATTTCGAAGAAAGAAATACTTGTTATCCGGCCGACAAAACCACTATCGACCTATTATTCAAAGAAGGGAAAAACTTAAGAGTTGGTCGTGACCTACAATTCGAAGAAGAGAAATATTTGTCGCTTATTCCTACTCGTACGACATGCACGATGGGTCCCACTCACATATTTTATGTCTGCCGCACGGATAAAAACTACCCATATATGCAGCCGAACAGCAAACATTACTCTTTGGAGGATAGATAACGTCCATATTGAGTACATACAAAGCTAAAATTTGAAATACGGATTTAACTCAAGTGGAGTCGAGTTTGAATTGAGAAGAACATAAATTTCAAATTTGTTGAAGAGAGAATTATCTATGAGGGGGATTCGTTCATCACATTGTTACCCGTGAATTCCCTGCCAAACAACTGGGTATCAAATAGTTTGAATCCATACGATTTCACCCGTTATGACATCCATCTCTCCATCTTATCCCCACTGTAATCGAGGGTCTCCCCTGGAAACTTAGGAATATGGATAGCAGAAACGGATGAACCAGCCAGCTCCAAGGACATTTTAGTACACAACTAGAAACTTAGAATTGAACCACAAAAAAATGCAACTTTCAGCTTTTAATCATCTACCACTAGTTGGGTATTTCTTGATGTGACGTAAAAGCATCTAAAACACTGAAACAAACTATGTTCTGCAGTTTCTCCTGACGTTTGATGTGCTATTAAACACTTGGGTTTTAGAATAGAATACAAGTTGATCAGTGTGAATTTTCAGATTTATCTGATTTTGGCTTGAGGCTTAAAAAGAATAAAATAAAACACTGCGCCAAACGAACACCCAAAGGCATTAAAACTGATGATTATAAAACTGGAACATGCAACATTTTACAGCACACAGTGGACAACAGCTTAAATTGGACAGAGCTTCCAGGCATAAATTAGAAGGAAAAGTGCATAATAACACAACACAGATTGCAAACATTGAATGAAAGAAAAGAAAAGAAAAAGTCCACAATCTTCATTCTTAAATTAATAGAAGGCAACCAATGCCACTAGCTGTCAGATGATAGTGTTCATTGCCCACTCTGCAGCACATGACAGGCCTCAGAGGTAAAATTACTGAGGGCAACAAGGAATTTTTGTAATGTAAATAGGGAAGAGCAAAGAATGTCATCCGCTCCCTTTCATTCCGGGAGCAATCCCAACTTGATTGCTCGATTTTCACACTCGGAATGCATACTTGGAACCTCTGCATTCGCGCCATGAATCTGCTCTCCTGCATTGTGTTCACCTTCTCTCGATTCTGCAATTTTCTAGTCAACTTTGCGTTCGCCGTCATGGGATTTTAAACCCAAGCTCAGATCCAAATTAGCTTCGCTTGCTTCCCGGTGTGCATCTCGATCCTTGTTGGAAGCCTAAAATTCGGCTTCTTTGTAAGGTCTTAATCCATCAATGAACAATAGAAAACCGGGGAGAATGAAGAAGGTATAAACTTTTGGAGGGTTCTGAATTCCTGAGGTTGTCAATTTAGAAGAATAAAGACGTTTCTGGAAAGAAAAGGTGCAACTGCAACTTTAAGCAGAGAGCATGTTTCTTTTGATATTTTCTCTGACATTAAGCTGACAGTAGGAAGCAGGATTAGAGGAAACAGAATATGCTCTTATATTAGGAAATAGAAGACCAAAAACACAGAGATTGAAAAGCAAACTTTCCATTTGAATTATGGATCAACATTTCAGCAAGCATGAGGTAATAATCCAACTGAAGAAACACATGGTCAAATAGAGGTCTTCCTTGCATGAACTCAAGCTGATGAAAGAAGAGGTCACATCGGCCTCACTTGTGGTGGGTCTGCTAGATTTAAGAGGATAAGTGTGGTCTCAACTCAAACTTGTGTTATGTTATTGAGCAACTTGGTCAAACATTTTTTTTTGATAGGTAAGTTGGTCGAGGAGGGGAAAATGAGGGGGAGGGCGCGGGTTCCGTCGCCCCCCTCTTTACGGAGGAAGGGTGACCACCACTCTAATAGGTGGGCTCAACTTGTCAAACATGATTTCTCAAAAGCATAACCAAGTCTAAACTAAGGGCACGTGGCTAACCTAAGTTTACATGTCTGAGGGAGTGGTCCATGCCTATTTACAGTTCAACAATCTTGGCTAGGCTAGGATTGATCCTAACCTGAGCTAAGGTGATCTCACTTGCAGCTCCATGTGGAATCATGGTTGATCATGGGAGGGGAGGACTCAGCTCACAAGAATAAGCTTAGCAGCCAAATAGGTCACTGAAAAACTGCTCCAGCAGCCTTTTCAGGCCCCTTCCGTTGGCTGATTGGCTCTGCAATGAGTTAGTAGCGCCTGTGGCAAAGTCTGCCATCGCCAGAGCTTTAGTAGCGTCAGTAAAGGCAAGCAGCTTAAGTGGCCTCTTTCACCAATGATATAGTGAGCAAGGTCAGTCAACACATCTGTTGTCAGCCATCTAATTTAGAGACACTTTCATTTGCATAGGACTTTTCAGGATCTATTTCTGGTCATGTTATGGGGTGCACCTATGTGGCAAAGTTTTTCGTTGTCAGACATTTGGTGTAAGAGATGCCATCATGCCACAGTTTTTATGCAAAAATGAAAATCATCAATCAACATGTTAGTGTTCTCTGCTCAGAAGACAGAAAACATCTGAATATGCCTTCGAAAGTTGGCTTCACACCTGAGCTTCCTCCATTGGAACGTCATTGACAT
This sequence comes from Colocasia esculenta, assembly GCA_014218235.1. Classification (NCBI taxonomy): domain Eukaryota; kingdom Viridiplantae; phylum Streptophyta; class Magnoliopsida; order Alismatales; family Araceae; genus Colocasia; species Colocasia esculenta. Next base: position 182,661,974 of record CM024755.1, on the reverse strand, counting down.
CAGGCTTGTCATCAGATCCACCACTTTGTGTTGGTTGTGATGAAGGATCACCATCTTTGGCCTTGGCCTCATCATCTGCCTTTGTGGCATCTTCTAGCTTTTGCTCTTCAATTACAGAAACCTGCATAAACAAATGCTCTGGTAACAACTTGTCCAGCAACAAGAAAGAATATCACAGCCTCTCCATGATTTCACATTTTCCAGATCCATTTTGCAACACATACATTTCTTACATAACATTGACTTATTCTAGTTTCTATTCCCTATAATTTTTCACATTCAGTGGGGGAAAAACCTATAAGCAACATAGTCTTTCACACCAAGAAACTTCATCTTTTCAACGTGAACTCTGGTTAGAAGGAAATGTCTATACTGCACAACAGAGAGAGAGAGGCGTTTCTTGTTGATAGAATGTTTTTTAGTTAGGCAAAAGAAGAGAGTGGTGACTGCTGCAGGCACTGTTATGCTTCTGGAGAGGTGCTGCCATATCGAGCAGTGTTCCCAATCCCAAGGAAGGGATAGGTGGAGGTGGTGATTTGCAGTGGTCTAGCCCAATAGCTCATGCCCTCCCCTGCATGGAGGCCCGGCCCCTTCTACTACTACCACATTAAACATTATCGCCTGCCTGCAGTATATGACTGTATGGACATCCACCACTGACCAACATGTTCAGGTGTGTGAGGGGGGGTGTCTCCTAATGTGGGATCACCACCCAACTACCTGGATGCCAGTACAAAAATTCCTTTGCATTCTAGTTCAAACCTATAATATGACATGAGAAACCCTAAAATGGAATACCAAGAATAAGAACTATACTTTTGAATATGAGAATTTCAAAGAGAAATGGGATGTTACTCCTAACTCTTTGAGTAATATTTCATATTTATGGAAGCATATTATAAAGACAGTAAATGGTTTTAATGCTTCTATCTCTTTACAACTTTTTTTTTTTTTGGTTGGGTAGCCTAGTGGTCAAAGCATCAAAGAAAGTGCCCTGCGCCCAGGGATCGAACCCTGGGCGCCCCACCCATCCCTACAGGGATGCCCCACTATGCTATTGCGCAGGGACCTCTTTACAACTAGGTAAAGGGAGAAACTTACGGTTTTGGGAGAATACATGGTGCGCATATGAACCTTTAGCCAAGATGTTTGAAAATCTATACAGGCTATCCAAAGTCTCAAAGTGTCCCAGTTAGAGATATGTATGATGAAGAGAGCTCCAATAATTGGAATATCCAGTTGCAAAGGAATCTATCAGACAGGGAGGTACAGGACTTCATATGTTTGCAGCAGATTCTATTCAAAAGGCCCAGATTCAGGTCTGATCGTGATACAAGGTTATGGAGATGGAAAAGTAAAGGACAATTCTCACTCAAATCCTTTAACTACCTTTTTAACGATGGGGGGCAGGCGGACAATTTCATATGGTCCAAGGGACTGCCAACCAAAACAATTGTTCGTCCGGAAGATAACAACTATGAGGCTGCATACAGCTGACAGGATCAAGGAAGCTATTAGCATTGAGAACACCTTGTGTGTGTACTGTGGTGTATATGAAAAATCCTCGGATCATCTCTGTTCATGTGGAATCACTAGTCATGTGGCAGACTGTGCTCAAATATTTCAATGTTCAGGTAGTTATGTCTAATGATTTTCAAAAGTTCTGGAGATGGTGGATTGCTGGGAGACCTACACATATGCACAATGATGACTGGATTAGAGTGTTTGCAGCCATGGTTTGGCGCATCCCCGATTCGGACCGGATCGGGTTTTTCCTGATCCGATCCGATTCCGGCGGATCGATCCGCTTGGATTCGGCCTGCTAAGAAGGGATCCGCCTGCTAAGAAGGGATCCTGGCGCATCGGGCGAGCCGCGCATCGGATCCTCCCTGATCCGATGCGATTCGGGGGGGATCGGCCCGGCTCGATCCGGCGCGCCAAACCATGTTTGCAGCAACCTTGTGGGTGATATGGAAACAGAGAAATTTCAGGAAATTCAATGGTGACTTTAATTCCACTTTTGTGAACCTGAGAAAAGTGGTTACCTAATCGAGGGATTGGCTGAAGATTGACAGACAAACTGGCTTGCAGTCACATGTGCTTCTTAATTTTTGCAAATGGAAATCTTTTACGTTGTTATTAAAACCCTACTAGCTCAATAGCGAGATTTTATGTCTTTCGTTTTCCTGCTTGCTTCTTTCTCTCTGCTTTTGCATTTTTCTCTTTTATTTACCTTTGTAGGTCACTAGGTTCATGGAGGTTGTGACTTGCAATTTTCTTTTAATGCATTGTAGGCTTTGTAGCCAGATTTCTGGTTATCTTCCAAAAAGGATCATGTAGATCCAGAATACATGTGTAAAAGGAGGAAAACAAAAAGGATGATTTAAGTGAAAAGGTGAAATTTTCAGCAGTTTGCAAGGATGAGGAATCCAAATAAAGTACATGATGCTAGAACGAGATATGAAAATTTTCTTTTTACAGGAGCTGATTAATGTCTGTGTCTTTTCTGTTGTAGCTCTAACCAACATCAAAGATGTCATGAAGGAGTGACTTTGCAACCTAGTGGGGATTCTAGATGTTGCAAACTTATATCCACCTTGCACAATCTCTAGAAACACACACAATGCTATATAATTTTAAGGGCATCTAGGTAATTATATGATGAAGCACATTGGTAAGAGGATTACTGAGAAAAGTTTGGGATGATAATTCGAGACAGATTTTCTGATGCACCAATGAAAGTTATCTAGACATCTAGGTTGCAGATTCTTGAAATGGTAACAAAGGCACTTTTCTTTGAAAGTTGTGACTGATGCACAACGCACTTTTACTACCTGAATAAACTTAAAATGTCTGACAGAAAACCTTAATGGCTAAATCCCAGGCTTTCAATTCTTTACCTAATATACAAGCATTTTAACTGTTGTTATAGGCCTCTGAATCAGTGACAGTTTAAGCTTAAATCAACAAAAAATGGGATGTGCATTACCTTCAATAAAAAAAAGAAATGGGATGTGCACTGATCGACTATGGCCTGTAACGCCAGTCAGCCATGTTGCAGATATAAAATACACATTCAATGTATCACTAATATCACCAGAAATAGAATCCCTTAAACTTCTTAATAAGCACAACTTTTTAAGGTGAACAACACCAGTCCAGTCATTAGTAAGAAGGTAAATATACTAGTTCAGAGCCCTAAAAGATTGACTCTAAACTTACGAACCAGAGAAAAGCAGCATGAGAGGGTATGCGTTCCATTCCTTGATGGTGAACATTCACCTGTCAACCCAAGTGAGATTTGATGAGAAAAAATGAGAAAGATATCCCAAGATCCAGCGCCTATGAATCACAATTTCGTCACTCTTCAAAAGCTGAGAATGGTTGTATGCTAAATATGGTGACAAACATTGAGATTATCTCAACTCAAAACACTAAGAGCAGCATACAAGAAAATAGACCATGCAAAATCCCAGATATCATTCTCATGCCAGGAAAAAGCTCACTAATAAATAAGTCAACTGGAACCATCTCCTGTGAATCACACTATGTAGATCCTCAAAAACATCGCATGCCATATGTGGCACCCCAGTGATTCCTCTCATTATCATAGAAGTAATGCCTCATCCTAGAACAAGAGAGAACAAAGCCAACAAAATAGAATGCCAAAGATATCAACTTGGCAATGCTCCAAGATAAGCACATCTTCTAGAGCAAAATCAATGGGAAGTGGAAAAAGTGCATCCTTCAAAGAAGAGGACACCCATACTATTCTTGCTGCTAACCACATAACTCCAGTATCTGCAAGAATGCCAAACGCTCGGGACCTGTTTTAACTCTTTTAAAGGGTTTTTGCATCAATGCTCCTGCTAAACATGAAACTTTGTGAAAATCAACCTAGAGTCACATTTACAAGTATACCCTTTGTATGCAAAGTTGCAAACTAAGTAATATATATGCTTGCTGTCAACTTCCGTTAACAAAGCCTCTCTTTTTCTTAAAACCAAGAGTAAACCCGCCAGCATATGGCCAAGCCTAAATCACTGGTATCCCAAACCATGGTGAGTGTTGGTGTGGGGGGGGGGGGGGGGGGGGCTTACATCTCTCATGCAGTGGGCCCTTCTCAGCCCGGCAAAGTCCATTAGGTCAAAACCCATGTGACCACTGGGCTAGTAGCCACCCTGCATTTGTGCCCATGATGGAAGCTAATATTGCAAACTCATGGTTTTCTATGAAGTGCCGATCCAACTATGCCAACCTGTGAGACAACTTCCATTCATATTGTGAAGCATTGAAGTCACCCAATAAGTGATAAAGAAGAATAAGGAAGATTCCATGAATATTTTAGTAGAAGCTTACCATAAAGCAAACATGACATTAAATTCATGTAAGAAGAGTATGAATGCAATTCTCATGAAATTTCACTTCTAACAAGAGTTTTCATGCAGAAAATCCAATTTCCAATTCTTTTTCACTCTGATTAGTAGTAGTCATATTCACCTTGGAACTTGAAATGTCAAGAATTGAATGCATCTGTAAGTATTCGCAAAAAAAACCCTTAAAACTTCTTGATAAGCACAATTACTTTAGGCGAATGATAGCACTTCATTACTGAGATGGTAAAGATACAACAATTTCATGCCCAATTCTTTATGCAACACTTTGGCCAATTTGGACAGAAGGATGTTCAGGATAGAGATAAAAGTTCCTAAAACGGTAGCCTTTTAATGTGCGAAAAAGTGAGTAGATGGGCTACATAACCTATGCTCTTATGCAATGTAAACTAGCTCCAGTTGTCTCTTTAGGCCCACATGGTGAGGAAATGGACTACTCTCTTATGCCATATAGATGATCTCAAGTTGTCCTTTTGGCCCCATTTACAAGCTTCATTTGTATCAGGCCACCTTCGTGTGTATACCTTTTGGTATAGAAGGATTTTTGAGAATCTAGACATAATACTTGTAATTCCTTGTTTGCTTTTTAACATTCTTGTGGCATATCCATGTTCAAGCCTTCAAGGGAAAATAAGGGTAATATGCAAGTGATGAGCTAAAACAGAATGCCTAAAAGGTGAATAGGAGCTTCAAGCCAAATGATCTTTTTTGGAAGGTCAAGCGAAACGAGCTTAAATAGACAATACAGATCGAGAAATAAACATTATACACAATAAGAGGCACTTTAACGGTTCATCATCGTAGAAGTAATATCTCATCCAAAAATGAGGAATGTAAACATCATCTCAACTTGAAAATCATTCAGTATAAGAACACATTCCTTCAAAGGCAATGGAAATCCGCACTACATGACCTGCTATGACAATCTACTTAGAAGCCATTTTAAACCCTTTTTAAAATTTCAATCCATCTTTTGAGAATGGACTTCCTTTTGCTGTATTTAGTCCGTCAACAAGCAGTAAAGTGATTGATTTTGACCTTAATCAAGAGGACTCTGTCCAACCAACTATTATAAACAACCTTTAAACACCTAGACCGTCAATAGTCTGCAATAACATAGCCAATCCAACGGGTATCATTTAGTACATAGTCATGCCAAACAAAGGGTGTTGTCCCACAACCACAAGGGCAGATTTTGCTTGCATTGTATACTGGTCATAATCAGGCAGCCTTCAGAGATTTATAGACAAATCTGCATCAACAAGAGCAGTGCTTGACTTTGGCTCCCCTAGACATAAATACATCTGATGATCCACGAGCAACATAGCAGTAGGATACATGCAGCATTCCCTTGAACATATCTTCTTTACTGTCTGCACAGAAGCTCAACAGGGCAGGGAAACATCAATTTGGCAAGGAAAACCCTATGTAGACAGTATATGCATAGATGCAGTCTACTGAACTTCATAAATCTGGGGAAAAAGCTAAAAAGTTACTTACCATACTTTCAAATTCCATTATCAGATAACCACCAAACCAGTCAATTCCACTATTCATTGACATGTTTTCAAGAAAAGTGCCATCCATATGATTCTTCCTCAATTTTTCTGCCACTGCCTCCCCTTGTTAAATGCTTCTATAGTCCATCATGATGAAGTAGGTCTATAATTTGATACTAAAGGAGTGCAAAATCTGGAATTCATGGTTCTCCTATAAATCGACATATGTCCTTCAAGCAGTTCACCAGGAGACGCTTGATAAATATATCAGTTTCCTTGCGAACCCCAGCATCTTCGAGGACCATTTAAAGCAGAAGCCACCTTCTCCGGATGCTCACAAAAAACTCAACTTCATTAAACCTATTCTAACTCCCAATAGGCATTGATAACTAATCTCCTTTAACTGCAAACTGGACTCGGCTATTCATGTCCGAACACGGCCATGAGTTCTAGAAAGGATAAATCTGTGCCCTGCCCGAGCCATAGGGCCCGAGAAAGACAAATTTGTCCTCTGGAAGTTGACGAAATTGGGCAAGCGGCATTCGTGCAACAAGTTCAGCAGGAAAATAGAGATCACGGAAGAAGCTTATCATGGAGATCAAGCCTTGGGAATGACAGAACTTCAGAGCATTGTAACATTCCACTAAACTCAATTTTCCCAAACACTGATCACATCTCAAAACCAAAGGGAGACCAGTATAAAGCGACAGAACTCCAGGAGGCGGAAGAAGGGCGAAGGTATACCGGGACGTAGCGGAACTTCCGCCGGGGAGGCTCCTCCACCGGGGCCTCCGATGCCGCCGAGGCGGAACCCTTGCCGGCACCGGCACCCGTGGCGGCGGCTGCCCCGGCGGCGTTGCCCTGGGAGGAGGAAGAAAGGGGCGTCCACTTGTAGAGGAGGAGGTGGGAGTTGTTGTTGCCGGTGCCGTTCCCGTTGGCTGCAGCGGCTACAGCGGCGGCCGTGTTGCTGTTGGGGTTGGCGACGTGGACCCACCGCTTCTTCCACTTCCTCACCGGGCCGCTGAAGACGGTCGCCGGGCCGTACCGGGTCGACGAGCGCCCCAGGCGGGCGCCCACGCCCTCCATGCTCTGGCGATCTGCGCGGCGGGGGTAAGGAGTGGGGAGGAGGACGCGGCAGCGGCGCCTCCGGTGGAGTGCTCAGCTCGGCGTGGGCGGAGCGCTCAGACGATAGAGAGAGAGCGAGAGAGAGAGAGAGGAAGCGAGAAGGGGGGCGGGGGACTTGTCGGTGACCTTACCTCCGCCTTAAAAAGTAGTTCTCCTCTTTTATTTATACTTTTGAAAAAAATATTCTTATGACTCAAAATCCTTAAAATTGACTTCTGACTCAAAATTGGTGGAATCAACAACCGATATAAATTCATATTTCTTATTTAATTTCCAGTCTTTTAACTAGTTTTATAGTTGGTGGAATCAACACCCAAATTATGTAATTTGAAATTTTATAATTCAAAAGTTATGATTTAAACTATACCATGTGCATGGGTGTAAACGATTCGAGTCGAATCGAATATTATGTTGTTTAAATTCTGTTCGTTAATTTTTAATCAAACTCGAATCGAGTTCGAATTTTATCGAGTATTGAAAATAGTTGTTCAAACTTGGTTCGTTTAAATACTCTCGAGTTCAAACCCTTAACGAGTATCTTAACGAGCCCAATTAAATTTGCGAGTTATATATATATATATATATATATATATATATATATATATGTATCTATATTATGTATATATATAAGCCCAATTTAATTTACAAGTAAAAAATTAATTGTTTATAAGACTCAAATTTATCTTATTTCAAGGTCATACCTTAAGATCCTTCATAAGTTATTTATTTAATTATTTTAGTATAATATTTAAAATATTTAACAACTATATTTAAAATTTTTATAATAAAAAGTTAAACGAACTTGTTCACGAACTTAAACGAGTCGAGTAGATATTTGCTCATACTCCTCTCATTTATGAAACAAGCTTAAATTTTTATTTGAGCTTGACTCGTTTGCTTTATTAAACGAGTCGAATTCGAGTAACATCTAAGTCGAATTCGAGCTACTTGTCGAGTGTATTTGTTCGTCTACAACCTTTCCTTTCATAATTTGTGTATTTACACCCTCATATTTAATCTTTTACATTTTAATATTCATAAATATTTTGTACCTTAACAAAAAAGTTTAAATAAATAAATATTAATAATTTCATATTTATAATAAAAAATTTAATATAATTTGAGTATATTAATGAGTAACTAATCGAATATTTTAACGAGCATATTATCGAGTATCTTAACGAGTTGTTCGCGAACGTATTCGAGTCGAGCATATCTATGTTCAAGCTCAACTCGTTTATGAATCAAGTTTATAATTTTGTTCAAGTTCGACTCGTTTATCTAATAAACAAGCCGAGTTGAATTTTTATCGAACCGAGTTTCGAGTTACTTGTCGAATGTATTAGTTCATTTGTAACTCTAACCACGCGTGTTAGAATCATGTTTTATAAATGATGATCATATGTCTTGAGTCTTAATTTTTTAACTATGATTATAGTGTGATTTGATTGAGAACATGTAGATTATGACAATTTTTGTTATTAATATATGTTAGTTCAAGTTAACCAAATTAGACCTACCAAATTATTTCGAAAACTCAAAAATTGACTCAAAATCTACTTCGGATAGAAATTATGTTTCAATTTGAATTATAGAAAATTCTCGACCTTGTGTTTTATTTTATCTTGTGTAAATGATAATATAAATTTTGAGACAATTATTATATTAATAAATAATGGTTATGAAAATTTACTTGTCTAGTGAATGTAAATTGCAAACTCTCAAATATGTGCAAGATTATGTTTAATTGCAAGGTCTCCACCTTTATGGTGAGTATGTGGTGGTGTATCAGATTTGGAGAGTTTTAGATTAAGGGAAATCTTCCTATCCTTCAGACTAGCAGTTCGATGGCACAAACAAGGTGACAGGACTAGGGGTGAACACGGGTCGGTTCGGCCTGGTTCACCCCTAATTTTAGTTAAATCGAATTGAACCGAGCCCCCCAAGTGAATCGAATTGAACCGATTCGGTTCGTTTCAAATCGAAAATAGGAAAAACAATGAGATTTTAAGGGTGGTTGCAAGAGTCGAACTCGTGACCTCCCCTTGGAGGTGGCAACGGCCTGCACTCTAACCCACTGCACTACAAGCGCTCTTGTGATATTATATATTATTAATTAATTATATATATATTCAGTTCATTTCTGTTCAACAATGTAAAATCGAACTGAACCGTAGGAGACTTGAAATCGATCCGAACCAACCCGAATCGGTCGATTCAGTTCAGTTTTTCGAGTTGAACCAAACTTTGAATAGTCCAACGGGACCTATAGAAGCTGGCCATACTGATATGAATCATTTTTAATCCAAAACTCTCAAAAATATTTTATTCAGTAAAAAAAGTGATTAATGGCCCATAATTAGTCCAACATAAATGGACCCATAGTCTAGATCTTAATGGACCCTATTTGTTACTCATTAATGGATACTAAAATATAAAGATCCTAGTGACGAGCTAAAATAAATAGTTTTGATACTTAAATAAAATAATTAAGTACAAAATAGATATTAAGTAGATATTGAGTGTTTGAATCCAATTTATATCCAAACACAATCAATAGATCCAAAATCAGGTTCTTAGTGGGCCCTAAGTGGATGTAATACCTGACTATGTGATGAATGGAGTTGAAGAGATCATAACTCTTGCTCCAATACCATATATTGAAATGAATATCTAAGGTAAAAATCATCTCATACACAGAGAGAAGAAAAAGATGACAACAAAGTTGATCCCAAAAAGTTAAAGAGTGTAGAAACATATAACCCCACACATGCCTCTAGTTTTCTCTCTCTATTGAGCATTTATATGTATGCAAACTATTTGAGGAGGTGCAAACTAAGGATACTTATAAAGAGAGAAGGGACCAATGTAGGTGTTATTTGAATTGAGATTTCTACCCATTGTGGATTCAACTTAATTGATTAGGCCCAATAAGAGATATTATACATAAATAGATTTAATAACAAGTGTGTTTAGAATGTGTACGGACCACATAGCACAAATAAACCACTTGAATGAGAAGCAAAAACCCAACATATAATTCTTACTCACTTCTCATATGAAATACTTCATGAGAATAGACACATATCCCAATGTTAGCCATGTGGACTTCAAAATAGATGTTAGACTTTGGATTAAATAATTAGAATGGAGGGTGGATAATACATAATATTAAAATAATTTAAGAGCTTCAAAGTAAAAAAAAAAAAAACCTTTAGTGAAGGCATTGGTTAAGACATTAAGAAAATCTTACAATGTTAAATAGATTTACCACATGTTAATGACATTAGCCTTTAAATAAATTAGACCGTGCATGAATTATCTATGTTTTCTTACCAGTGTAAGTGTTCTTCTTCATATTTTCTTTTGCTAATTATCTATGTTTGATAAGACTAAGGGACTCCACCTTGTTTCATTAACTTTTGGAGCTTATCATAGTTTGAATCTAATAACCCACACAAATACACATAAATCACCTTCTTAGGTTCCAACATCAGTTGATTTTTTTTTTTTGAACCCTAGACCCTTTCTCATGAAGAACGTCCCAATTCCAATCAAACATCCATTATTTTTCATTTTTAGTTGAAGGCCTTATAAGTTGCTGTAAAATGTTGTAAAACCATATTTTTGTTATGTTTAGATTGTTGTGAATCAAACATCTACAAAATCATTCTATTCCAAAATCATATTTTGAAAATGTAAAGAAGTAGGCACATTAGCATCTCTAAGAAACAACGGAGAGGCTTTCATATAACTAAGTGGACTTCGATGACTAAACTTAAACTCTAAAGTTCGGAATAGACCATTCAATTACTCTTTTTAATTTTGGTGTTTAGAAGAACTTGAACTTGAGATTCATCATCATCAGATCATTATTTCATTATTTGAGGCTGACTACGAATCTTATTCTACTAAATTTTTTATTATCAAATATTATATTCGTCTTTAAACCCAAAAAACCCATCTCACCCAATTACACCGAGGACCGATGGGTAATCCATATATTCTTTCCAAGTAAGTCCTAATGTCCTTAATAAATCATGATCTTAGTCCATGTGATATTTTGTTGAGCGCCACATGATTTTTTTTAAATTTAACTTTTCTATTTTAGAACTCAACCTTTCTACTTTAAAGTCTAATTTTTTTTTATTTTAGAGTCTAATTTTTTATTATGGAGCCTAAAATATAATTAGACTCCAAAACAGAAGACAAATTAAACTCGAAAATAAAAAGTTAGACTCCAAAATAAAAAAAAATAAGTTCTAAAATAGAGAGACTAAATTTCATCAAAAAAAAATCACATGACATTCAATAAGACATCACATGGACTGCAATCTCATGTGAATTACATTTATTGCACTTCCTCAAATAAAATAAACTTTCTCAAAGAAAAAATAGTGCCAAATTTACTGTACATCTTAATCCAGTCTGATGTGCACACACTTGTCAGGAGATCATGACTGTCAGGATTTGAACCCAGAAAACAAAATAAAAATGTGAACGCAGAGAGGGAAAAAAGGTTAGCAGTGTAGAGCCAGGGGAACCACCAGGATCATAAAGGGGAGGCAAGCAGGTTAAACAGAAGGGAGTCAAGTGTCAACATGTTCCAGCGGGCAGGTTGCTGTTGTTCGTGGTGTAGTTACTTCTGTATTCATGAAGCATGCCCAGCAACTACAGACTTAAGAAATCAAAAGCATGAGAACAAGGAGAAAAGCAGTCGCACCCAAAATATGCAAAAGACACTTCACACACATTGGATGGAGAAGCCACATGAAATAGGAAGAGTAACACAGAACACAACTGTGCACTTAAAACAAGGCAACAACGGATTTAGTTGAGCTTATAGGCTTATGTAACTTTGCTATTATAAATAAGCAGTTCGACTAGATTACTCTATTCAGGATTATAAGATGACTAGTCAACTTCCTCCATCTTGCTGCCTTCGGCTTCGGCGTCTTCCAGAGAAGGTATGTCGGAGTCAGCATCTGCCGGTGACTCATCCTCGTCGATGCTGAGACCCAGTTTCAGCATCCGGTGGATCCTGTTGCCGAAGGTGTTGGGGTCGTCAAGGCTGAAACCAGAGGTGAGGAGGGCGGTCTCGAACAGCAGCAGCACGAGGTCCTTCACCGACTTGTCGTTCTTGTCGGCGTCTGCCCGCTTCCTCAGCTCCTCCATGATGGGGTTCTCCGGGTTGATCTCCATCGTCTTCTTGCTCGACATGTAACCCGCCATGCTGGAGTCCCTCAGTGCCTGTGCCTTCATTATTCTCTCCATGTTGGCAGTCCAGCCGTATTCCCCGGTCACCAAGCAGCAGGGGGAGTCTACCACACGGTCGGAAACGACAACCTTCTCCACCTTGTCTCCCAGCACATCCTTAATGACCTTGCAGAGCCCCTCAAACTTCTCCACCAGGGCCTCCTGCTTCTTCTTCTCATCCTCGCTCTCTTCCAGCTTCAGGCCTTCCTTTGTTGCGGACACAAGCTTCTTCCCCTCAAACTCCTTAAGCTGGCCCACAGCATACTCATCAATGGCATCAACCATGTACAGGACCTCGTAGCCCTTCTTCTTCAGCTTCTCAAGGAATGGAGAGTTTTCAACAGCCTTCTTACTCTCTCCAGTGATGTAATAGATGTCGTTCTGCCCCTCCTTCATCCTGGTCACATAGTCCTTCAGGCTCGTCAATTCCTCACCACTCTTGGTCGAGTGGTATCTCAACAGTTCAGCAAACTTCCCCCGGTTCTGGGAGTCTTCATGGATACCCAACTTCAGATTCTTGGAGAATGCCTCATAGAACTTGTTGTAATCCTCCTTGTTCTCGGCAATCTCAAAGAAGAGCTCAATACACTTCTTAACCAGGTTCTTTCGGATGACCTTCAGAATCTTGTTTTGCTGAAGCATCTCCCTCGAGATGTTCAGGGGAAGGTCCTCAGAGTCCACAATACCCTTCACAAAACTCAGATATTCGGGGATAATCTCCTCACAGTTGTCCATGATAAAGACACGCCTGACGTAGAGCTTAATGTTGTTAAGCTTCTTCCTCGTATCGAACAGGTCAAAGGGGGCCCTCTTAGGAACAAACAGCACGGCCTTGAACTCAAGTTGTCCCTCCACCGAGAAGTGCTTCACAGAAAGATGCTCCTCCCAGTCATTAGTCAAGCTCTTGTAGAAAGCAGCATACTCCTCCTTGGTGATCTCCTCAGGCTTCCTCATCCAGATAGGCTTCTGCTTGTTAACCAATGACCACTCATGGGACACTTCCTTGATCTTCTTTTTTTTCTTTTTCTCTGCTTCCTTCTCTTCATCAACATCCTCAACCTTGCCCTCCTCATCCTTTTTATCTTCATCTTCATCATCAGAGATCTCCTTTTCAGTTGTTTTCTCAGTCCACAGGGAGATGGGATAGCTGATGAATTCAGAGTGCTTCTTAATCAGGTCTTTGAGGCGGCGTTCCTCAAGGTATTCCAGCTACATGCAAATAAGATACGGTTAAACCGATGGCATGTGATGTCCCATAGTGCATGAAAAGAACAAAAACAAGGAAAGTGAGCAAAAACAAGAGATCATGAATGAAAGATGACTCGAGCAATATCTGAAAGTTTACTGCTCCAACAAAGACATCTTTCATTTATCAAGGTTGCAGGACAAAAATCGCAGCATGATCGGCAGGAGGCTCTAGCAATTCAATTCTTCTCTAACAATTCTCCTTTTGCATAATTGCATTCCTAGGAAAAACTAACTGAAAGAAGAAATCGATGCATTAAAAAAGGGCATCAATGCTGAACCAGGTGCACAGACATGGCAAGAAGTTACTTTCGTGAAACTTTTATTCCCACAGAAAACCAACAGAAAGAAAACAGCAGGTGCATTGAAGAAATACATTTCTTTTTCTTGAGATAGCCCACGATATCAGTGTTCAACCAGGGGCGCACACATGTTAAGAAGATAATTTGTGAAAGTTTTAAACTTGCATCCCACGAAAGACCAACTGAAAGAAAACAGGTGTATTGAAGAGATACATTTCTAGAGACAGCCCAAAATATTAGTGGAACCCGGTCTTCTCTCAAGGAAAGCAGAGCCAGGTGCAGATACACTGTAAGAAGATACCTTTGTACAACTTCCGAGTGTTTACTCAAGAAACAACAAAGCAAAAGAATTGAATTTGTGAAGAGATACATTTACCAAAAGGAAAAACTGATATAAGCAAGGCAATATGCAATAACCTACAATTTGACCTGCCAGCCAGAGGGCTGCATAGAGGATAAACCTTCAAAACTTTCTTGGTTAACAAGAGCAAGGAGAAAAATTGTATTCAGATTAATTGAATACTGGATAATGCAAGAACCACATAAATTTGGCACATGCCACAAGACTTAAGCATTTTCCAAGGAACTTATTTCATTGCATAGCATGACATCACAACATGCACACCAGAAACATGTAGCATAACATTTGGCCATTCAAGAAAATAACATATCCATTATGCGTAACATGGCACATGGTTTGAACATGCAAACGAGGGGCCATACACCAGCATATCCATTTCATGCACTCTGCAATCCAATGGCATATGCGAATGTATATACTAGATATCTGTAGTTGTACTACAACCAACATTCCACATTTTCACAGATGATAGAATTGAATCCAACCCATAAACCATCTAATGAAAATAAATTGAAATAAATCCAAAAGATTCATATTTGAAATAGCAAAACTAGATTGCGACATTAATTAAAAACCACTAGAGGCACTTCCCACAAACATCTTGCATAGTCGCTTGCAATCTTAATTCCCGACCACTTTCAATGTTCATTATAGATAGTCTGCTTGCAATCTTAATTCATGATCACTTTCAATGTTTGCTATACATACTGGTCACTGGGAGAATTGGACATGAAATAGCTACAGAAAGAGTCACCAGGGATGCTTAATTTAAGATCACGGGATGCTTAAATATTAATGGAAAAAATATTACAGAAAATATCATCATCAGACTCATCAGAGTAGTGCAAAAGCAAGAACATAGTCACAAAACAAAAAGCACACACAATTCTACCAGAATGATATTAGAATACCTGATCCTCCTTCAAGAATAGGGTGATCTTGGTACCCCTGCCAAGATTCTCTCCGGATGTATCCCTCGTAACAGTGAACGAACCGCCGGCCTGGGATTGCCAGACATACTGCTCGTCATCATTGTGCTTGGAGGTCACAATGACCTTCTCAGCAACAAGGTATGCAGAGTAGAACCCCACACCGAACTGACCAATCATGCTAACGTCAGCGCCAGCGGCCAGCGCCTCCATGAACTCCTTGGTCCCGGACCTGGCGATGGTGCCCAGGTTGTTAACGAGATCTGCACAAATCCAACAGAAATATATGAAACAAAATCATCGACTTGCACAGGAAAATAGAGGGAAGAACGCCAGAAACATGATGAACAGAACCGTCTCCATAAAAATGGATTTAAGAGTCGTTTCCATTGACGCAAAATAACTTTTTTTTTTATTTCTAAGGCCACTTGCTTCCAAATACTTGGCTTCCGATCGTTTCACAAGGGACTACCTTGCAAAATGGCGGATCCAGAATTCAGTTAATCCATCCTACGTCCAAAAGAAAAACAACAAAGTACCGCATTCCACATCATTCCAAACTAAAAAGAGGCCCGTAACATCCAGCACTTCTCGATCACTAGTGTGAAGCAGACAACACAGCAGCAAACGAGAAAACGGTAACGGGAACAGGAAAAACGCTGTTCGTACCAGACTTGGTCATGCCGATGCCACTGTCGATGATGGTGAGCGAGTTGGTGGCCTTGTCGGGGATGATGTGGATGAACAGCTCCGGTTGCGCATCGAGCTTGCTCTTGTCCGTGAGGCTCTCGAACCGGATCTTGTCCAGCGCCTGCACGCCACCACATACCACAGAACCCAGATCAGATCAAACAGAACAGAACAGAACCCACCATAACAAAGGAGAGAAAAAAGAAGAAGGGGATGAACCGAAGAGAGAGAGAGAGAGAGAGAGAGAGAGAGAGACTCACATCGGAGGAGTTGCTGATGAGCTCGCGGAGGAAAATCTCCTTGTTGGAGTAGAAGGTGTTGATGATGAGGCTGAGCAGCTGGTTGATCTCGGCCTGGAAGGCGAAGGTCTCCGTCTCCGCCGCCATCCTCGCCGGCCACCCGCGGAGCAGCAGATCGGAAGCAACCGAGCGAGCAAGCAGCAGGGTAAGGCAGACAAGAGAAGGAGAGGATGGAAGCTTCGGCTTTGCTTGCTGCGGAAGCAAGGGAAGAAAGCGCGGGCTTTTAGGGTTTTGCGAGTTCCTCTCCACGACCTCCCCTTTTATAGGGCCAGGCGAGGCCTCTTCTAGAATGTTCTCTTCTGAGCGCGACCGTTGAGGCTTTCCCTAAGTGGGGCCAATGCCGACTCTTCCACTTTGCGTAGGGGAGAGGGAAGAGAAAGATTTCGCGCTGGCCAATTGGGTATAGCCACGTTTCTACTGGGTCTTTTGGTCCAAGTCGTCTTTCATAATTAAGTTTTGGCCCTCGGAATGTTTGCATTTAGTTTTTAATCCAATAAGAAACGAACCTTCATCATAGATAAAACCAGGGACTAGAAGCTGATTACAAAAATTAGAAAGATTTTTTTTTGGCACATATGTATCATAGTTGAATTTACCATTCGGCCGTGCCGAATTTGCATTGATACGATATAATTCAAGGACGTTTCGTATCGCACTGATATATCCAACACCCTCTAATAAACTTTTGAAAGAATAAATAATAAATAATATTGTTCCTATATGTCACGTCGAGCTATCTTTGACATACTTCAGGTGCGATATGGTGAACCATGATATGTATCTTATTACATGATTAATGACATGTATCGTCTTATGAATAAATATTGGGCGAAAAGATTCTATTATAGCTTGTCGTCGTCTCTTGTCTCCGTGTTATTCTTCCCTAAAAATGTAAAGTACTCTTATCTATTTGTGAAAAAAGTCTCAACTTTTCTTTTATCTTCCCCAATGTGAGGGGTAAAAATGTCCAACTTGACTCTAATAGTCGTGACAGTGACGGAATATTCTAAATATATTCTTAGCTTTCCTCACAATAGATTATGATAGAATTTTTCAATATATTTTTTATACATTGTATATGTACAAATGTGACCGGATGAAGAATTTTCTATATAAACCCTAAGAGTTACTAAAAAGGACTTCAAATTTTCATATCTTAAATTTCAAGTTTAAATAGTTAAATTATGAAGATTAAAAGTTAATAGTAAAAAAATAAGGACTAGAAGTAAGCTTTCCAATTTTATTTAACAATTCTTGAAGTTATCGTGCTCCTAAATTAAATAAAAGTGTTTGGCACCCCTTGTGGTTCTCTCTTTTTTTTTTTTTTTTTGAAGAGGAATGTTGGGAATCCTCTCTAGATAGATACCATGTATTTTAAGTGGCGTCAACCCACTTATGTACTATATGCTACTCATGTGTTTGATTACACTTAATAAATGTCTATTGTCTAAAATATTTAATTTTTAAGATTTCAGACGGTTTGATAAAATATCATAAATTATGTCTTAATTAATCACTTAAATCTAAAATACCACTTAATTTTTAAGCTAAGAATAATCATTTTTTTTTCAGATCTTGCGAATTCCGACGTCGGCGGCCGGTCGTCGACGATCGCCGGCGATGAAATCCAATGATCTCAATTAAATTTTTTTCCCCTAATCTAGGTTTTGAACCCAAGACTTTTATATAAGAAGTGTAGTATCTTAACCACTACACTACAATTCAGATGTTATTTAAATTAATTATCAAACACCTCTTACATTATGTCTGATATATATTAAGTTCTTTTTAAATTTCAGATTTAGAATATAAATGACAAATAAGATTTAATACTTAATAGGATGTTTGGTTACAATTTTTACCTCTTTTTTTCTTAAAATTTTAAAAAGAGAGAGTACAGACACATAGACCCGTTTGGTAAGTAATTTTTTTTTTGAGAGAAGAATTTTTACTCTTTGTAAATCTCTTCAGAAAAAAAAAACTCTGACCCTATTTTTATTTTGAAAGCGCACAACGCGGTTCCCTCCCACCCCCTCCTCCTCCCCCCCCCCCCCCACCCCCCCACCCCCCCACCCCCCCCCCCCCCCCACCCCCCCCCCCCCCGCGGCTCGCCGGCGGCCCCCCTCCTCCTTCCTGTCTCTCCCCCCCTGCCGACTTGCGGGCGTCCCCCCCCCCCTGGCCTCCCCCCGGCGCCGGCGCCCTCCTCCCTCCCTCGCCCCTGCGCACCCTCCCCCCTTCCCCTCCAGCCCCGGCGCCCTCGCCCCTGCACACCCCCCTTCCCCCGGCCCCGGCGCCCCCCCCCCTCCCCCTGCGCACTCCTCCCCCCACTCGGCTCCGCCGCCCCCCCCTCCCTCGCCCCTGCGGCACCTCCCCCCCTCGGCCCCGGCACCCCCCCTCCCTCGCCCCTGTGCGCACCCCTCCCCCCGCGCCGCGCCCCGACGCCCTCCTCCCTCCCTCGCCCCTGCACACCCCTCCCCCCCTTCCCCTCCAGCCCCGGCGCCCTCGCCTCTACGCACCCCCCTTCCCCCCAGCGCCCCCCCCCCCCTCCCTCGCCCCTGTGCACCGGCCCCCCTCCCTCTTCCATAATTTTTAAAATAGATCCGGCCAAACAACAAACAACTGTTTTCTTAATTTTAAAATTTAAATTAAAAGAGAACATAGTATAATTTTTAGATAGTAATCACTTTTAAAAAATATTACTCTCAAACACCCTATAAATGTTAAATTTTATCAAACGCCACATAAGTTATCACCATCAGTCACTTACTACCATATACTAGAACGGCTAATCATCCAAAGTCGATATCTAACATTTCTTTTTAAATCTTCGCTCTCTACTCCTGCCCCATTCTCCTTGGCCCACTATCTACTAGTTTACCACAAGGCCCAAGTCGGCCCAATCATTAAACATTGCAATAATAATATTAAGGGTTGAGTCAAATACTTTCTAAATAAGTAAATGTGACGTCATCTTGGTTATTTACATATCGTTAATCCTTTCTCTAAGCTGATTAGTGTGATGTCCCCAAAGTCCAAATGGCATCTAATAAGTAGTTCAGTATATGCAAGGCTCTTTTTTTTTTTTCCTATTGCTGGTTGACAAAAATGTGATAGTTTAAAACCAAATTTGGCAATGAACATTAGACATCAACATCATGGCCACCACTGGCATCCCATCCCAAACATCATGGCCGTCAACAAACCAAGCATTCACACTAAGATACTTAGTGCACATATTAATGTGCATAAATTTGGGCACATCCACTTAGGGTGTGCCACCTCCACTTAGAGAATATTTAATATATTCTCCATTCCAAAAATTTTGAATCCTAAAGGTGGTGGAGGTGGCACATCTTTAATGGGTGTACCCAAATTTATGGGTACCAATAATGTGCACTAAATATTTTTCATTCACTTAACCCAATATTACCCCACTTTTTTTTTGGTAAGCGGTGTGGTGGTTTAAACCACCGCCCGATCAACAGAACCACCGGAGTTCAATACTCGAAAAAAATCACCTAAAAACCCTTTGGGGGAGCGCCGCTCCCCACACCTTAAAACCGAACCAACCTCCTATCTTCGGCGCCTCGAACCCACGCCACTCCGCCGTAGGCGGGTGAGTGACCATCCCGCCTACGGCGGGGGGACAAATATGTACACTCTTATCCATCCATCATCCGTTCACATAATAATAGAACTCGCGCTCTTTTGTACATTCTGAGATATCTAGTTTCAATGGTGAACAAAAAATCTTTAGAACCTGTGGTGGCTATTTTTCGCCACCTAGGCCCATCATGTCAAGGCCCATTAACTCCGTCCCTGCCGATAGTGGCTTCCTCGTGCGCTCCCACGCCTTCGTACGAAGCAGATGAAAGGAGACCCATGCACTGGTCATCCTTTCGAAAGGACTGCCGAGCTCGTCAGCAGGCAGCTTCCGAGCACGGACCTCAATCTCGCTGCTCAGAATAGCCCTGGATGTCGCCGAATAGCACGTTCGACCCCCCGCGTGGGTCACCTGCTCGGAAGGTGTCACCAGAGGCCACCGAGCTGACTCCCCGGCTTACGCTGCGGTTATAACCGCCCCAAGTCACACGCTCCATCATCAAGAGACACGATCTGCCTGGAATCCCAGCAGTCACCTGAGCGCATAACCCCCCCGTTATGCGCACCTATCAAGGCGTCTTCTCAGGCACGATTCACCAACGTTACGAACGTTGGCCTTGACACCGACGTCTATAAAAAGCGCAGGTACAATACCATGCAACGGGATGCTCTCTACCCCTCGCGAACACATTCTCTCATTCCAAAACCCCCTGCCTCTCAAGTTCCTCACTGACTTAGGCATCGGAGGGTTTTTCCGGTCTTCACCGGGCCCCCTGATCCTCTTCTGGTTTTACAGGTGTTCGTCCTCACCAGCGATCGTCTTCCCTCTCTGTTTAGTGGAGGCCCGTTTGGCTCAGGCCCAAACAGGATTACATCACCACATTTTGGCGCCGTCTGTGGGAACGAACGAAAGGCCATGCGCCCTACCCGAGCGTCTCATCTTCATGAGACCCGCACACCCTTATCCTCACTGGGGGGCTGTGTAGAGGTAATCTTTAGTCCCACATTGAAAGATAGTGAGAACAAGTATGTGCTTATCAGCAAGAGCGCCACCTCTTCTCCCAAGAGGGCCCTTTTAAAGGACAAAACCCCAAGCATGGGGACAATACCTCTTGGGAGGCACACTTAAATCACGTCTCTTCATTGGCGCTGTCTGTTAAGAGCGCCCCCGACGCCGAGACCGCACTCCCGAGCAGCCGATCAACAACGAACCCAATGGGCAAGAGATCAACGTGATCGCGGGAGGTTTCGGCGCGGGCGGAGAAAGCACTCGAAGCCGACGCGATTACGCAAGGCGAGTACATGTCGTAGACAGGCCTTCGGCTGCTCGGACGGCTCCATATCCTGCCAGCCCTGCACGTGCACAGCCCGAGGAGGCTATTACCTTCTCGGATGAAGATCTTGTAGGGGTTACGACCCCACACACTGATGCGTTGGTCGTTTCGGCCACCATCAACCACTGTAATGTGCGCCGGATTCTGGTAGATAATGGAAGCGCTCATGATGTCTTGGCTTACGACTGTTTTGTCCTCATGGGCCTGCGGACCGATCAACTCACCCCTGTAAATTCGCCACTGTTTGGCTTTTCGGGAGTTTCGGTCCAGCCCATGGGAAGGGTTCGCCTTCCGATCACCTTAGGAACGGCTCCAAAGGCTGTGACCAAAATTGTTGACTTCCTGGTCGTCAACAACATGCCTGGGTACAACGCTATCCTTGGCAGAGGTATGATCGGGCGTATCAAAGCAGTACCTTCGTCGCTCCATCAGAAGATGAAGTTTCCTACTCCGAGCGGAGTGGGCGAAGTGCTCGGGTGTCAGCGCGAGTCTCGCCGTTACTATGTCCTCTCTTTAAGAGACAAGCAACCACTCGCTGATCCGGCTCCTCCAGCGCCCGATCAGCCTTCAACCAGCCGAGGGACGCCTGCCGAAGACTTAATCCTCATTCAAGTGGATGACGACCCCGAACACATCTTGTACATTGGCGCCTTGTTGACAGGAGCCGAGCAGCAACGCTACACAGCCTTCCTGCTGGCCAATTTGGACGTGTTCGCCTGGTCTGATGACGAGCTTCCAGGCATCCCCCCAGAGGTCATGGTGCATCGCCTCCGGTTGGATCCCCGGATCCCACTAGTTCAGCAAAGGAGGCGACCTGTGAATCGAGAACGGCAGACCGCGATCCAGGATCACGTGGTCAAAAGCCGAACTGTTGGGCTCCTCCGAGAAGCCCAATATCCAAAATGGATCTCCAACGTGGTCCTCGTGCGCAAGGCCAATGGCAAATGGCGTGTGTGCGTGGATTACAAAGATCTTAATAAGGCAATGCCCAAAGACAACTTCCCTCTGCCGCGCATTGACCAGCTGGTGGACGCTACTTCCGGGCACGAGCTTCTCAGCTTTTTAGATGCCTACTCTGGTTATCATCAGATCAGTATGCACCCTCCGGATCAAGACGCCACAACATTCGTCACAGACCTAGGTTTATACTGTTTTACCAGGATGCCTTTTGGTCTGAAGAATGCGGGCGCGACTTACCAGCGGCTGGTCAACAAGATGTTCGAGCAGCAGATCGGGCGCAATATGGAGGTCTACGTTGATGACATGCTGGTCAAGACACTTCCGAGTACTGACCATCTTTCCGACCTCCAGGAAACTTTCGCAACTCTGCGAAAGTATAATATGAAGCTCAATCCTGCCAAGTGCGCGTTTGGTGTTCGGTCGGGTAAGTTCCTTGGGTTCCTCGTATCAAACAGAGGAATAGAGGCGAACCCGGAAAAAATCCAAGCCGTGCTTGAAATGAACAGTCCAAAAACAGTGCGCGATGTCCAGCGCCTGACGGGGCGCCTCGCGGCACTGAATCGGTTCATGTCCCGAGCAGCAGAAAGAAGTTTTAACTTCTTCAAGTTGCTCCGAGGCCCTAAAAGCTCCTCGAAGCAAGGGGGGCAAGTACCGTGGACTGACGAATGCGAAGCTGCCTTCACCGAGCTGAAGGCATATTTGGCAGCCCCTCCTATCCTCTCAAAGCCTGTGCTAGGAGAACCTCTGTTCATGTACCTTTCGGTCACCGAACACTCCATCAGTGCGGTCTTGATCAGAGAAGTAGGAGCGGCGCAGCATCCTGTATACTACATCAGCAGGGTCCTCCAAGAAGCTGAAAGGAGGTACCCCAGGGCAGAAAAGCTTGCCCTCGCTCTTGTCACAGCTGCTCGAAAGCTTAGGCCCTATTTTCAGGCCCATTCCGTTACAGTTCTAACCGATCAACCGCTGAAATCCATTCTTCAGCGGCCGGAGGCTTCCGACAGGTTGGTTAAGTGGGCAATAGAGCTTGGTGAGTTCGACATCAGCTTCCGACCGAGGACGGCGATCAAAGCGCAGGCGTTAGCGGACTTCGTGGCGGAATGCACCCTTCCGGCTGAGCAGGACCCACCGTTGGCAGACGAGCCCCCATGGGAGCTTTATGTTGACGGATCCTCTTGTGTCACCGGAAGCGGGGCAGGTTTGGTCCTCACCTCCCCGGAGGGGTTAGAGTTCCAATACGCCCTCCGCTTCCGCTTTCCAGCCTCCAACAACGTCGCCGAGTACGAAGCTTTGCTGTCCGGTATCCGCATGGCTAGGCACCTTGGGGCCATTCGGCTTAGAGTCTTTAGTGACTCCCAGTTGGTTGCCAGCCAGGTGAACGGACAGTTCGGAGTAAGGGAACCTCGCATGGCTCAATACCTCCAACAGGTCAAGAGCCAGACAGAGGGCCTCGTATACTTCGAGGTCATACATGTTCCACGAGAGCAGAACGCGCGAGCTGATGCACTGGCCAAATTGGCATCTTCAGGTGACATCACCCCTTCTCGCTCTGTGTTCATTGAAGAGCTCGCCTTGCCGAGCACGGAGACTGATGTAGCCGCCATAGAAACGGGCCCACCAACCCCAAGTTGGGTGGACCCTCTCATGGCGTACCTCCTCCGAGGCGAGCTTCCGCCCGAACAGGACGAAGCTCGAAAAGTCAGGATGCGCTCGCAGCATTACACCCTCGTAGAAGGCAAGCTGTACCGGCGGTCCCTTGCAAGACCTCTTCTGCGGTGCCTCAATCCTGAGGAGGCCCTCGCGGCCACAGAGGAAGTCCACGAGGGGCTGTGCGGAAGCCATCTGGGGGGCAGAACGCTAGCGCGCAGCATCATCCGAGCAGGGTTCTGGTGGCCTTCTCTTCAGAAGGATTGCATAACCTTCGTCAGGAAATGTCCAGAATGCCAAAAGTTCAGAGTACTCATCAAACAACCGGCCGAACAGCTTCACAGTCTGTTCGAGCCGCGCCCTTTCGCCAGATGGGGCATTGATATCTTGGGTCCCTTTCCAGAGGCCCAAGGTCGGAAGAAATTTCTGTTCGTAGCCATCGATTACTTCACCAAGTGGATCGAGGCCGAACCCGTTACCACAATCACCGAACAAGCCGCATGGAAGTTCGTTTGGAAGAACCTCCTCTGCAGGTTTGGCGTCCCAAGGGTGATTACGTCTGACAACGGGAAACAGTTTGACAGCGCCTTCTTCAAGCAGAAGTGCGCCGAGCTCGGAATCTACAACCACTTCACCTCCGTCGCTCATCCCCAAGCTAACGGTTTAGTCGAAATCGCCAACCGAACATTGCTGCACGGGATCCGAACCAGAGTGGAGGCTGCAGGTGGATCGTGGATCGATGAGCTCCCAAACGTCCTTTGGTGTCACCGAACAACTGCTCGGGTAGCTACAGGGGAAACACCTTTCCACCTGGCCTACGGCTCGGAAGCAGTTGTACCTTTGGAAGTAGCCCTTCCAACCATCCGAACTACCCACTTTGACGAAGCCGCTAATAACCGCGCTCTTCGGGAAAACTTGGACATGCTAGGCGAACGACAGAGCGACGCCAGCATCCGCCTCGTTTCCTATCAGCAACGACTCGCACAATATTATAATGCGCGAGTTCGGGAAAGACGGTTCAATGTGGGAGATTTGGTTTTGCGCCGCTGTTCGGCTTCGGACCCCCGAAGAGCAGTAGGCAAGCTTGCCATCAAATGGGAAGGACCTTATCAGGTCACCCACGTCCTCGGAAAAGGCTCATATAAGCTAACTACTCCTAGTGGCGAAGCCGTACCCAGGACTTGGCATGTTTCTAACCTTAAGGCTTATTATCTATAAAAGCCTTCTCTTTCTAGCATCCTACCTCTCTTCTCCCAATTCCTGTCGCTACACAAGCATTTAGCATACACACCTGATCGGAATCTCCTTTTCGGTTCCCAACGATCTGCGTTTTACATGCAATGCTTATGAAGCTTTGCGGATTCCGATCCGAACAGGAACAATCATAAAGGGAAGAAGATAGAGAAAGTGAAGCTACAAAGCAATTCCATGAGTAGAATACTTCATTCACAAAAAGTTTTTTTTTACAAGTAAGCTCTTTTCGGCCGCGGTTACAAAAGGTAAGTACAAGGAGCATAAAGTTCAAGGGCCTTGCTGTGAAGGACCGGCGTCGTCATCTGAAGGAGGCATCCGTCCAGACTGGAATTGTGCGAACCGCACACCCTCCAGACGAGCGTCCTGAGTACGACATCGGCACTCCTGAACAGCAGCCTCAAAGGCTTCTCGGGCACGTTCAACCCAGGAAAGCCGCTCTCCAAGATCCTTCCCAGCGTTAAGGCCCACTCGGTAGCATCGAGCCCCGTATTGCTCCAAGTCTTCCTTGTACTCTGGCCCGGCCTTGTAATCAGCAACGGCGCGAACCCCCGCGTCCATTATCACCTTGGTTAAGGCCTCCTTCTCGGCCCGCGCCAAGGTGGTCTCGAGCTCCGAAGCCTGGAGGGCAGCTTTGAGGTTCTTCACCTCCTCCTCCAGCGCCGTCTCGCGAGCCTTATGCCTCGCGGTGAGGTCCTCACAGAAAGCCACCTGCGCCTCATTGAGATACTTCTGCTTCTGACCCCGAACAGCTAGAGCCTTCAGGGTGCCCAGTGACTTGGCCAGGCCATCCATGAGCGCCTCAAGGTCAACATCGCTTGCCACCTCGTCCTCTAGCCCCTCCGGTTGGTAACCTTCAACGGACCTCTCCGGAGTCAGCTCGGAAGGAAGGTCCAAGCACCTGGCCAGCTGTTCGAGACGGGAAACAGTGGGGCTTGCGGGCAGCTTCCTTGGTGATACCTCGACACGGCGAAGCGATGCCTCCAGCGCTGCCACCGAAGGCACTTCGGGGATTCTCCGGTGTAGCACCTCAGTTAGAGGCCTGGTGTCGTCTCCGGAACTCTCGTCCCCAGCCGTAGCAGCGGCAGACGAGATCGGAATGTCACCAGTCACAAGGCCTTTCGGACGGCCCAACTCGGAAGTCGTGGCAGCAACGTCTCCGGAAGTCGAAGTTCGACTCGTTCCGGCGGCCTCCTGCCTGGTCGTCGGCTGCACCTCCCCACCGTTCTCGGCAGCGGAGGCTGCAAAGGCCGCGTCACGGCCCTCCTCGGCATCGCCAGCAGCTTGAGCGCTCTTCTCCCCAAGAACGGCTGCACTCTCGCCGACTACAAAACCTTCAGCAATCACCTCGGCTGCATCCTCGCCGACTACACGGCCTTCGGTGATCACCGAGGTGGGGGGCATGGGGGGCAGGATATCTTCACTCCTTTGCGAGATATCCCCCCTCGGAAGAACTGCCTCGCCAGTACCACAGACAGCTGCTGGCGTAAGAATCAGATCTGGGGGGACCACCCCGTCCTCAGAACCGAGCTGTGCGCCCTTGTCAAGCGTACCACCCTGCTCGGAGTTCTCTTCACTGGGAAGGACCTCTTGGGCTTTACGCACTGGCGACTACTCCCGCCCTCCGGAGCGGTCTGATTCATCGCTGACCATTATCAGGCCCAGCTCGGTAGACATCTTCATGACCGCCTCCGAGCGGTCCACGGCGGAAGTAGCGGGCGTCCTCTCCTCGGACGTCCCCGTTCGCGAGCGAGATCTTCGAACCAACAAAGGCTCAAGATCCTCCCCTTCTTCCTCCACTGCCGCGGCGCTCTCTGCAACGCGCGGCATCGGCTTCACCGCCTTCTTCTTTTTGCGAGCCCGGGGCTCGTAGGACACCTCCTCTTCGGAGGTACGGCCCCCGGCCTGCGACTCCACCACGGCCGCTTTGCGCTTCTCCTTCCTCTTCGTTTAAGGGAGAGAAGTCGCCCCTGCAGTCGTCGTCGTCTCAAGTGCCTCCTTCACGGCACCTCCTCTCGCCACGGCCTTCGCTTTCTGCGCGGACCCCTGCGCGGAGCCCTCCCCGTCCAGCCTTATTGAGCAAAGGCTAACGAGGATCGTCTCAGCATAGCCAGCCAGCTCCTTCTGGTCCCGACCAGCAGCTATTTCTTCATCGTCTAGAAGAAGCAGAAGAAGGGTTACAACCCATGAATGAAGGAAAAGAGAAAGAGCAGCAGAAAACTTACTCCAGGCGCGACTAAGCTTGTATTTCACAAGCTTGTACTCGGTCAGGTACCCCTCGGCGTGGTTCACCCCGACCGTATTCAGCTGCTGGGAGGCCGCGACCGCCTCCTTGATCAAGAAAGGGGGCATGTCCGCCCTCCTCAAAGGCTCCACCACCCTCACCGGAAAATCCCACTCAGGGATGTTCGCTCCTTTTCGTCGCCCCACGGAGAAGAGGCGCCCTGTCCACCCCTTGTTGTTGGACAGCCGGGGTGAGAAGTTGACCCGCATCCGATTTGTACGGTGTTTCATGTACACAATCCCCATCCCGGACTGCAGAGAGCACGCCAGACTGAAGTGGTTACGGAAGATCTCTGCAGTCGCTTCGATCTTCTTCTTCCTGCATATAATGCAGAAGACGAAGATGGTCCTCCACGAGTTGGGCGTCAGCTGAATCGGCGCCACTTTCCAACTCCGGAGTAGCTCCTTCGCAATCTCCGGCATCGGCAGCCGGAGACCAGCCTCTAGCAGATCCAATGAGAGCACGAAGCACCCCAGTTTCAGGGTTAGATACGACTTGTCCTCGCGCATCAGGACGATGTCGTACTCCTCGCCTATCCGGAAGCGCTCGCGGAGACCCTCGAAGCTCCGGTACTTCGCTGCTTTCGCTGCCACCGGCGACATCCCGCTGGCTTCAACGACTTCCTTTCCCTTCTGAGCCATCACCAGGGAGCAGACAGCACAACACAAGAAGAAGAAGGAGAATAGTAGCGGAGGAAAAAGCTCGAAGGAGAAGGAGGCGAACGGGCTGAAAAACAGCAGGCTCTGGAAAACCTTTCGGAGGAGAAGATCCCGTTTTCGTCCCCTCCCCTTCCTTATAAGGAAGGTGAGG
This sequence comes from Colocasia esculenta, assembly GCA_014218235.1. Lineage (NCBI taxonomy): Eukaryota > Viridiplantae > Streptophyta > Magnoliopsida > Alismatales > Araceae > Colocasia > Colocasia esculenta. Next base: position 182,633,985 of record CM024755.1, on the reverse strand, counting down.
CGCGAAATTTGAAGCGGGGCTGGAAACGGCGTTTCCCTCCACTCTAAGTCTCCTCTCGAATGACCCGCGGGTGACCATTCGGGCCTGGCGTGTGACATTCTGGGATTGACATGACCCACGTGGTCATCATGAAAGCCTCGTCTTCGAGGCAAACCCTTCTGCAAAAGCGTCACTATAGGTCTGTTCGGATCCCCGAGGACGATACCGCATTTATGGCGGAGATGACACCCGAGCAGGGCACCGCCCTCAAGCGCTCCGGCTTCTGAGCCACTTGAGGGCGTGGGGGGCAAGTGTGGTGGCTATTTTCCGCCACCTAGGCCCATCATGTCAAGGCCCATTAACTCCGTCCCTGCCGATAGTGGCTTCCTCGTGCGCTTCCACGCCTTCGTACGGAGCAGATGAAAGGAGACCCATGCACTGGTCATCCTTTCGAAAGGACTGCCGAGCTCGTCAGCAGGCAGCTTCCGAGCACGGACCTCAATTTCACTGCTCAGAATAGCCCTGGATGTCGCCGAATAGCACGTTCGACCCCCGCGTGGGTCACCTGCTCGGAAGGTGTCACCAGAGGCCACCGAGCTGACTCCCCGGCTTACGCTGCGGTTATAACCGCCCCAGGTCACGCGCTCCATCATCAAGAGGCACGATCTGCCTAGAATCCCAGCAGTCACCTGAGCGCATAACCCCCCCGTTATGCGCACCTATCAAGGCGCCTTCTCAGGCACGATTCACCAACGTTACGCACATTGGCCTTGACACCGACGTCTATAAAAAGCGCAGGTACAGTACCATGCAACAGAATGCTCTCTACCCCTCGCGAACACATTCTCTCATTCCAAAACCCCTGCCTCTCAAGTTCCTCACTGACTTAGGCATCGGAGGGTTTTCCTGGTCTTCACCGGGCCCCCTGATCCTCTTTTGGTTTTACAGGTGTTCGTCCTCACCAGCGATCGTCTTCCCTCTCTGTTTAGTGGAGGCCCGTTTGGCTCAGGCCCAAACAGGATTACATCACCACAGAACCCAAGAACGGGCTCAATCACCATTCAATAAAATCAAGCTCAATAATAACTTAGGAACGGACTCCTGGATCACTCAATGCCACCACCAATTGCCTCCCATTTGAACAAATTAATCCAGGGATTACATACATGAAAACCCAATGTGATGGGATCTTTGAATGTGTATGGAATGAGAGACTAGTTACTACACCAAAACTTCTGCTAAATTGGATTTGATGGGGTATCGATGATAAATACAATATTGGCACTGACTCATTACCAGTCCGCTCTCAGCTCAATGACGATCTTGACCCAAGTGAAAAACCGGCCAAAGTTGACACCGTCTAAGATTTTAGAGTCATGCCAAATGCTCGTAAATCCCTCTTCACCTGATCCTAACTTTCCAAAGACAGATTTTGAAGTCTATTATGACTCCCAACTCCACTTCATGGACTCATCCAAAGGACATTCATCGACTCCTACTCCACTTCGCAGACTCATCCAAAAGACATTCATCGACTCCTACTCGAAATTTATCGAGAATAAGAGATCACAAACAACTCCTACTCTCGACTTATAAAAACAGACCGACCGACCGACGTGCATAGATTAGAGGTCCAAGATTCTAGATCTTCAAAAGTGATATCGACTAAATCTACTCGCCCGATCTCTCTCTCTCTCTCTCCCTCTGTCTCAAACACATTTGTGCCCTTTGTTCACCTTCTCAAATCGACGCCAGACTTGAGCATCAGAAAGTTGATCCAAAAAACCACCTTTTGAGTTTGATTTTTCGTCGATCGGATCAATATCGACACGACATCAACAACTTCACTTCCCTTCTTTATCAGAAAGATTGAAACTTCTCACCTCAAGTGTTAGGTGCGAATCCACAACGATATTTGCGGGTTCAAGACCGGCTTCATGAACACCCAAATCCATATAAAATTGTATACAAGATGAAATATCACAAAATCACTTTTAAACAAAACTAGACTTGCAGAGGCATCAACAGTAAAGAGTAATTAGATTTCTATCAGAGTAAGAGCATGCTATTAACAGGTTCTTCACAATGAACCAAAAATCTAAAACAGTGGTGATGAATGATTTAATTCGAACAAGATACTTAATAGAAATTGGGGAAAATAGTATCATTAGATCCCTGACTTCAAGTAATATGTGCAATAAAAGTTTTATGGCACAAGATCAAGCATAGTCAAGGATTTGAGGTGAAAAAGTGGGATCGGGCACATGCTCTGAACAAAACTTTGAGCATGAAATACTCGTAAACGACATGATGGAAATTGGGGAAAATATGGAGCTTTCGAAGATGGGATCATGCACTATCTAGGGTCGAGTTTAATTTAATTTTGCTTGAGAGATTGCCTACATTTGAGCGCTTTAGTTCCTAGGGCAAAAAGATGTGAAGAACTTGAAGATCTCCTCCTTCTAGCCTTCCCTCTCCTTGATCTCCTCATCCAAAATCTCTTCTTCCTCGTCCTCCAAGCTCCAAAAAGTCTCTAGGGTTGGCTAGGCACGAAATAGAGAAATATTTGTATGTTTTAAGTTTCCAATACTTCTAAAACTCCTTCATGTCCTCCATCTACGAATTTCCATAATTATCTCACCCTTTTCTAGCCTTATCCTACTAATTGACTTGAGGAGGACTCTAATTTTGTGGCCAAGAGATTAGGATAGGGTTAGGATTCTTTGTAGGATATTTATGAGCCAATTTAGTGATAATCTTAACCCTTTTTAATTTATTAATATTTAAGGTACGAATTTTGACTTAATTATCTACAATCCAATAATGGGCTTTTGCTTTGTAGCCCATTAACTCATGTATGAACCTTTTAGGATAGCTTATCTCTTGTTTTCATTTAATGGGTTTCAATTTATTCACAATTTCTTATAATTTTAATTTATTTTTTCAATTTAAAAATTGAGAGTTGCTACACAACCGGACCAACACAAAAATCTAGTCCACCTCAGCAACTGAAATGACTAAGCTACGAGCCACACAGGCGAACCACTAACGAAAGATAATGGGACTGACATCAAGGGGCCAGTCCATCACACACTAGAATAATCAAACACACCAGAGGACTACCCACAAAAGGGTAAGAACACGACAAGTGGAAGGTCACACAACACGACCACCATGGAGCACAACTTCACAAGAACAATTGAAACCGACACACAACGTGCCACAACGACCAACTACCCAAGAAGGGTACAGGTACCTGAAACCTGAAGGTACCACGACAGAACCACAATTGCACAACTGTGCAACTAGAATCCTTGCACGACCGACAAGTAAGAAACTATAGCCAGTGAATAATACATCCAATATCACAACTTACGACCACGACTGCTAGAAACCCGAGTCAGAAGGAACGACGCCACCACTCAAGTAAAGACTATTAGTTCATGACACTAGTATCCAATTCGGACTAACAAACATGAGAACCACCTCTAAGTCTTGCAGCCACAGACAGAAAGTCCAACTACGGCTCCACCGCAACATTATGTAAGTCAAAGAACTGTGGAGACCAACTAACACGACTCTGCAGCAACACCTATTAAGATAGCTGATATATAAAATTGGAAAATTTATTTATATATCTCTAAAATCTTATATATTCAGCGAAATATCTCCGAAATCTAACTATTAGATTATATACCTCTTAAATTGAAAGAAAACATCACTATATTCTTGTAGTTAATTGACCATCAGAATCTGAAGAATATTTCGTCGACAACTAGACGGAATTGTCAAAAGAGGTTAAAAAGAGAGAGAGAGAGAGAGAGAGAGAAGGGGTGCCTAAGTTATTTTCTCTTCTTAACACAACTGTAGTTGAGTTAAATAGGTGGAATCAAACGATAGAGACATATATACTTTCTTTCTATTTGATGAGTATACAATCTAATAGTTGAATTTTAAGGATATATAGCTGAATATGGAAGATTTAAAAGATATATGAGTAGTTTTCTATAAAATTTGTTGTAAAAAAATGTTTAATGTAAAGAAACTTTTTCTTTCACTGTAGTGATTATTCTCACATTTAATAAGTTTTAGCCCTTTCCTCCTCTGTTTGCCGGTGATAAAGAAATATTGGGTTGCAAACCCACATGATACCCTTTGGGTTTCCGACTTTCCGTGTTCAAAACAAAGCCAGTTTGATCTTAAAGTCCAAACAATTCACTGGCTTTGAAAGTGTAAAGAACGGCCCTTTTCTAGTAGAACAAAAAGCACCTTAACACCTTAACATATATGTTGGATTTGGAGTGAATCTCAGCAACTTCATCTCAAATCATAAGATCTAATTGTTGAACTTGGTTTAGATAGGTGACAGTCTGATTACTAAATCACGGCTCATCTAGGGTGAGATGGTAAGCATAGGGGTACACAGTCCAAATAACCTTAGAGGAAAACTGGAGTGTTAACTAAACCCATCCGATTACCCTAACCAAGGGACAAGAGTCCGTGCAGATGGCAACATGGCTAGTTTCCAACATCAAAGAAATCATTTCAAACTAGCAAGTAGTCCCATTTTGAAACTCTTATCCAATCAACCGGAGACACCAGACATGGTATATATGAATCAACATTTGTAAGACATGCAAATTCGAGCTCGAGACCGGGGAAGGAGTCATGCATGATAGCAAGTTAATATAGAACACATTCAAAACTGAAGTAGATAAACACACATTCTTTATGTAAGACGGAATACATAAAGTTAGAAAAACCAAATCGAAGGGCGCACACACACGGGGGTTGGCTACCAGAACGATGATATATTGTTGATCGAATAACTCAGAGAAAGAGGAACCACGGGATACGTCTCATAAGGCTTAAGATAGGTCTACCTGTTCTAATAAGCAGAACAAACAAAATTAAAAAACTACTCGGGAGAATTAAATAAATTAGTCTACTTCCTCCATCTTGCTGCCCTCGGCATCGGCCTCCTCCAGAGACGGCATGTCGGCATCGGCGTCTGGTTGCGACTCGTCCTCGTCGATGCTGAGGCCCAGCTTCAGCATCCGGTGGATCCTGTTGCCGAAGGTGTTGGGGTCGTCGAGGCTGAAACCAGAGGTGAGGAGGGCGGTCTCGAAGAGCAGCAGCACCAGGTCCTTCACAGACTTGTCGTTCTTGTCCGCATCGGCCCGCTTCCTCAGCTCTTCCATGATGGGGTTCTCCGGGTTGATCTCCATGGTCTTCTTGCTCGACATGTAACCAGCCATGCTGTTGTCCCTCAAAGCTTGAGCCTTCATGATTCTCTCCATGTTGGCTGTCCACCCATACTCACCAGTCACCAAACAGCAGGGAGAATCCACCACACGGTCAGAAACAACAACCTTCTCCACCTTGTCACCCAGCACATCCTTGATGACCTTGCATAGCCCCTCAAACTTCTCCACCAGGGCCTCCTTCCGCTTCTTCTCGTCCTCGCTCTCATCCAGCTTCAGGCCTTCCTTTGTTGCAGACACAAGCTTCTTCCCCTCAAACTCCTTAAGCTGACCCACAGCATACTCATCGATGGCATCAACCATGTACAGGACCTCGTAGCCCTTCTTCTTCAGCTTCTCAAGGAATGGAGAGTTCTCCACAGCTTTCTTACTCTCTCCAGTGATGTAATAGATGTCGTTCTGCCCCTCCTTCATCCTGGTCACATAGTCCTTCAGGCTCGTCATTTCCTCACCACTCTTGGTCGAGTGGTATCTTAACAGTTCCGCAATCTTCCCCCGGTTCTGGGAGTCTTCGTGGATACCCAGCTTCAGATTCTTGGAGAATGCCTCGTAGAACTTGCTGTAATCCTCCTTGTTCTCCGCAATCTCAAAGAAGAGCTCAATACACTTCTTAACCAGGTTCTTTCGGATGACCTTCAGAATCTTGTTTTGCTGAAGCGTCTCCCTCGAGATGTTCAGGGGAAGGTCCTCAGAGTCTACAATACCCTTCACAAAGCTCAGATATTCGGGGATAATCTCCTCACAGTTGTCCATTATAAAAACACGCCTGACGTAGAGCTTGATGTTGTTAAGCTTCTTCCTCGTATCAAACAGGTCAAAGGGGGCCCTCTTAGGAACAAACAGTATGGCCTTGAACTCAAGTTGTCCCTCCACCGAGAAGTGCTTCACAGCAAGATGCTCCTCCCAGTCATTAGTCAAGCTCTTGTAGAAAGCAGAGTACTCCTCCTTGGTGATCTCCTCGGGCTTCCTCATCCAGATAGGCTTCTGCTTGTTAACCAGTGACCACTCATGGGAAACTTCCTTGATCTTCTTCTTCTTCTTTTTCTCTGCTTCCTTCTCTTCATCAACATCCTCGACCTTGCCCTCCTCATCCTTCTTATCTTCTTCATCCTCGTCATCAGAAATCTCCTTTTCAGTTGTTTTCTCAGTCCACAGGGAGATGGGATAGCTGATGAATTCAGAGTGCTTCTTTATCAGGTCTTTGAGGCGGCGTTCCTCAAGGTATTCCAACTACATGCAAATGAAATATCGTTAAACCGTTTGCAAATGATGTCCCATAGTGCATGAAAAGAACAAAACAAGGAAAGTGAACAAAAACAAGAGATCACAAAGGAAATACAACATACTTGTCGAATATAACAGGGAAAAAGGGTTCTGTTTAATGACAAATAATCATTGCCTATTATTTTCCCTATCAGGCTATAGGACCAAACAAGAGAATGACATGCAGTGGGCTCTAGCAAATCTCTACAGAAAAGGGCAAGTCCAATGAAGAAATGCATTTCAGAGTTGCATCAAAAAATAATGCACCACGAATGAAACATACTTCATCTGTACGAGAATCAAACAGAGATAAGCAAGACAACAGCGTATGGATGTGTAGACAATATATTGTTTAAGATGACATCAGACAGACTAGCACCTACTGGACCATACAGTGAATGGAACCTTGCAACATATCCTGTTCACAAGGACAAGGAGAAAAATTACAGACAGAAATATGGCACAAGCCATCAGATTTCAACATCTATATGTAAAATGACCTGAACAAGCAAACTAGATCAGTGCAGGACACAACTCAATGAATGGCATACCAAATGGACACATAGACGAACAACATATCCATTAGCCAATAGCCATAACCTGGAATATGATCTAAACATGCTTTGGGAGCCGGAAATTATAAACATTTAGTACAAGTATTAATTGTGACCACATTTATGGCTATCGCTGGGACAATTGGAAGATTAGATAAAACCAAGTAATAAATTCAAACAACAGCAATTTATAACAAAACAAGTAAGAGATAACTAATACAGAAATGATCACAATCAGAGTGGTAAGACCAAGTACACCGTCACCAAGTGAAAATACCATCACCAATTCAAAAGCTCGTGCAATCAACCATAACGATGTGAGCATATACCTGATCCTCCTTCAGGAAGAGAGTGATCTTGGTGCCCCTGCCAAGATTCTCTCCGGACGTATCCCTCGTAACAGTGAACGAACCGCCGGCCTGAGATTCCCAGACGTACTGCTCGTCATCATTGTGCTTGGTGGTCACAATGACCTTCTCAGCCACAAGGTAAGCGGAGTAAAACCCCACACCGAACTGGCCAATCATGCTGACATCAGCACCAGCGGCCAGCGCCTCCATGAACTCCTTGGTCCCCGACCTGGCGATGGTGCCCAAGTTGTTAACCAGATCTGCACAAATTCAACAGACATATATGAAGCCAAAACCTCAACTTGCACAGTAAAATGTGGGGGAAGAACGCCAGAAACATGAAGAGAAGAACCGCCTCCGTAAAAATACGATTTCCTTATATTACCAAAGAAATACTCTGCATTCCGCATCAACCGAAACCAAAAAGAGGTGCGCAGGGTCCGACACTTCTACATCACTCGACTGAAGCAAACAAAGCAATAGCGCGCGAGAAAAACGGCAAGAAAAACCGAGGAGAAATGGAGCTCGTACCGGACTTGGTCATGCCGATGCCGCTGTCGATGATGGAGAGCGAGTTGGTGACCTTGTCGGGGATGATGTGGATGAACAGCTCCGGCTGCGCATCCAGCTTGCTCTTGTCCGTGAGGCTCTCGAACCGGATCTTGTCCAGCGCCTGCCGGCCACCACCACATCACACAAAAAACCCAGATCAGACCACAAAGAACAGAACCCCGCAACATAAAGAAGAGCAGAACGAGACGCGAGGGATGGATCGGAGCAGGCTCACATCGGAGGAGTTGCTGATGAGCTCGCGGAGAAAGATCTCCTTGTTGGAGTAGAAGGTGTTGATGATGAGGCTGAGCAGCTGGTTGATCTCGGCCTGGAAGGCGAAGGTCTCCGTCTCCGCCGCCATCCTCACCGGCCCCCCGCGTAGCAGCAGATCGGAAGCGAGCGAGCGAGCACGCAGCAGGGAAAGGGGAGGGGAAACGGCGAGGAAGCTTTGGTTGCTGCGGAGGCGAAAGAGGGGGAAAGGAGTTAGGGTTTAGGCGCCCTTTTATACTCGCCGCGCGTTCTAGAATGTTCAGAACGGGGGAGGTCCGGTCCAATGGGCGACTTTTTCCTAGTCCCGTTCTTTGAGGGATCTGGCGGATGTGTGGAGTGGCGTAATGCGCCTTCGGACGTGGCAAACCTCCATTGGTTATAATCCTTGTACGTGTCGCTCGGGCATGGGGTGGGGTACCATGAGAGAATGGAAATAATTTGGTAAGAGAAAGACTTTGTGCACTTTTAAAAGTGCACAAAGTGCAATTCACATGGGTAACTAGCCCATGTGACACCATTTTTTTTGGGTGTCACATAGGCTACCAACCCATGTGGATGGTGTCACATGAGTTAGTTGTCTATGTGTAGGGTTGTAAACGGGTCGGATTCGGAATCGGAAACACAGATTCCGATACCGATTCCGATAACCGAAATATGGTTCCGATTCCGATTCCGATAAGAATAGTTAATTCCGATTCCGTTCCGATTCCGATAACATTACCGGAACCAAAATTCCGATAAGGTAAGATGTTTATCATAATTTTACCTTGAGTTTATGATAATTTATCGGAATAACCGATACCGATTTCGATTATTTTTTTGATTCCGATTCCGATTCCGATAACTTATCGGAATATCCGATATCGATTCCGATAAGCTATCGGTATCATTTTCCAATTTCGAAACCGATAATTTTTATCGGTATCGGGTCGGAATATCAGATTATCGGTTCCGTTTACACTCCTACCCATGTGGATTGCAAAAGTGCACAAAGTCTTTCTCATTTGGTAATTATAATAGTAAGTCGAGACATAAGACTCTTTTTGACTCGTGAATTTTTAGTCAGTGCTAACAACCTAGATCGACTAGGCTCACGAGTCGGTTTCAAATTTTGAGTTCGGCTCAATAAATCAACCCGACATGTTCTCTTTTATTTTTTATTCTGTCAAATCTTAAATTTTAATTAGTTAAAATTATGTTATTTTACTTCCTTAAAATTTATTTTTTTTATTTTTAAAAAATAAGTAATTAACATCAAAAGTCTATTTAATTGAGTGAGATTGTAAGTTTTATATTACTAAATATTATTTTTATTAAATTAATTTTTGTTTAAATATTCAAACTAGATCGGACTTTAGTCAGATTTTACATTTTTGTAAAAATGTCAGGTTTGGCCCAACTTGACCCATAGCTCAAGCCTAAGTCGATTTTAAATTTTTATATTGATGAGTCAAGTCTGGACAAGATTCATCTAAGCTCGACCTGTGCGTGACCCATTGACAACCCTACCCAAAACATGGCATTTATGATAAACATTTGTTGCTCGGACAAAAGTATTTGAAGACAAATGAGAATGGGCATCTCTACCATACCCATTCGCATGTGTTCACGGGCACAAATTCGAACACTTTATTGTCAAATACCATGTATTTTTTAACATTTTATGAGATGTGATGGTAATATGAAGAAATATGCTTTCTCTCGAACTTTAGACTCTAGTGGGCGGTGAAAATAAGATGGATTATTTGTTTCCTTCGTCATTAGTTCATGTCACGTTATGTTGAGGATAGTGCAACAATAGAAGTACGAGAAATATTATTCTCTCGTCCATAAAAAGAGTTTTATCATGTTAGAATAATGGGATAGATTTTGATTGATTATCATAGAATGTAACATAAATTTTTACGAAAAGTAGTATTAAATATTTGTCAGGACCCAATAAAAATATAAGTGGACAAATAAATACATAAGTGAAACAAATAAATAATTAAGTGGTACAAACTTACATACTTATTTAGTCACTTATATATTTATTTGTTCCACTTACCTATTTATTTGATCTATTGATAAGTGGAACAAATAAATAAATAATTAACTGAAACAAATAGATCGATAAGTGAAACAAAATTATTTATTTCACTTGCATATTTATTTATTCTACTTATATACTTATTTACTCTAGTTATTTATCTATTTGATCCACTTATAAGTGGAACAAATAAGTGAATAAGTGAAACAAAATAAATTTATTTCACTTAACTATCTATTTGTTCTACTTATGTATCTATTTATTCCATTTATATATTTTATTGAGTTTTGACAAATGTTAAATGTTATTTTTGTGGGGACTTGTATTACCCCCACGATAACCAATCAGAGACAACATGATTATTTCAACAAGATAAAAACTCCCTCGTAATTGGGAATAAAATATTACTCTAGAAGTATTGGTGGTGATAGCAACCAATGATCAACAACATTAAATTGTAGCCATGATAACACTGTAATGATATTTGTCTGGTCATCATTTATCAATAGTGTCTAAGTATCTATATATAATAAAGCCAGTATGAAGAAAACGAGTAGTAAGCGTTATTCAAAGCGTATTGGACAATTAGAGGTCAAGTATTTGTCTATAGTAGTCGTAAATATTTGTCAATGACAATGCCGTGTATCTATAGTAAGCCAAACCAATATTTATTGATAACAAGTAGACCATATATCATATGGTAGACTAATATTTATTAATAATATAATTGGTATTTGTTAATAATAAAATAAATTTTATAAATATACTTCGCAAAATATTTTCTCATCTTTCTTCCTCCTCCCCTCTCTCCGAGTAGCTACCGTCGTCGTCAATTTAGCAAGCATGAGTGTAGACTCGAGATGATGTTCTACTTACTCGTCTTCCACATACATTCTCTAAAGAAGCAGAATAATAACTTTTGCATCTGGGGGGAGTTGTTCGCTCTCGTGTGCTCGTATTGGTTGTGGGACCTACACCCTTATACCTACACATCTAATTCTCCTCCCTCCCTTCTCCCTTGTCGTTGTTGTGGACGACGAGTTTTTAGGAGGCTGACTGAGCATTGGTGTGGATTCTATTAAACTATTTTCTCACATTTTATACATATCAACTAGACATATTGTCAGCTAGGGCACATTAAACCCCCTCTTTGAGAAAGGATTTAGATATACCTAAACCACTGGATTAAAAAAGGAAAAAGAGGACTCTCATAAAAAAAAATATTTATTTAGACAATCGATTTTGATGAGGTGGACCGCTAGCATGTTTGATATTAAAATAGATTGGAGATAGAGTGAGAATATCCTCAACATTTTGAAGATATCCTCACACTATTCCCAGTTTATCCTAATACCAAACATATTGGCGGAACACTTCAAATGATGGAGATAAGAGGAACAATGTTTTGCCAACCATCAATGTTGTCTCTGTCTAAAAAAACTTCAAATCCAAGAGAAAATTTTCAGAATCGGTCAACCAAACACAATACGAGAATAAAGACAGAATTTGAGAGGAAAACAAAAAAGATATTGAGCTGAACTATGCCTACAGACATATATCCTGCTTGTATTTACCGATAGAAAGCCACTGCTATATTTGATATTTGGATAGACTGCAGATAGAGTGATGTTATCTTCAAAATATTAGAGTTATCTTCAAAATTTTGAAGATAACCTCACTTTATCCCCGATCTATCAAAATATCAAACATAGTTAAGAGATAGAGGTGGAGTACATCTTCCGACGTGGGACTAAAAATCTCTTTCGTGAGACCTTACCTTCTTGTCTCTCAAAATCTCACTTTTACCCACCCTTTTTAACCGGATCAAAATTTTTACCTCCGATTAAACTAACCCCGCTACCAAATTCAGTTAAAATTTAACTCATACATTACCCCTCCCTAATCTAGTCTCTAACCCCTGTCAAATCTGCAAGGCAATTATTATTTTTTTTTTGGAGTTGGGCGGTGTGGGGGGGGGGGGGGGGGGACTTATTAGACTTGAGCCGGAAGAGAACAATTTGGTGCAAACTATTGATTTGCACCTAGTGTTGCAAATTCAATAAATTACCACATCATAACATGAGGTATTATATATTAGGTGGCAAACTTTTATTGGGTTTGCAAGTCTTGTTGCAAATTTTTAATTTGCAACTAGACTTTCCATCTATTAAACCTAAGTCGAATCTTTTAAACGGACAAGTGAAGTCGGGACCTGTCAAACTTCATGTCTCAAGTCTTATCCATCATCCCATGTGAGTGCACATTAATCACCTTTTTTTTCTTCTGGTTGGATAAAGACTACCAAAAGGTAGTCCAAGACTCAGGTACAAGATCTAAAGATTAAAGCTAACAACATCCTGAAAGAAAAACCGCTATATAAGGAAAACCAAAATCTCCCAATTTCTTGATGATCCATCTCCTACCAGCCCCCCACGCAGGAACACTACTTTTGGATTCCTTCCAAGCGTCCGTTGGTATCCTTCTGTAGCTACTTTATGCATGGGTATTCTTTGCCCAAGGCAGATCCCAAAGCTGACAGCACCAGACATAAATGACAGGAGAAAGATTTATTATATTTTTATATTACATTTCAAGTAGAATATGATTAAACAACAAATCTATGTGACATCTAATAATTAAATTATCACTTTCTCACTCTTCAAGTGAAAAATGCTACATGATTTATTACCTAATCATATTACACTTGAATCACAATATACAAGTATAATAAACTTTTTCAAATGACAGATGCTTCGAGCACTAGTTTGTCCCAATTCTTGATCACCCAATTTTAAGGGTACATATAATTAGGGGTGAACAACGGATTGATTCATCTCTATTTTTTAGAAAAATCGATCCAAACAAAAGTAAACCAAACCAAACCGACTCGATTCAAACCGAAATTTGACAAACAAAAAAAATACAAATAATCACGAGATTTGATTTCACGACCTCGACACGCAACACGCGCCAAAGACGGCCAACCACTGCACTACAAATACTTTTATATTTATATATATTAATTAATTAATTATATATTCGATTCATTTCGATTTCAAACCCAACCCCGTAAAACTGTACCGAATCAATCAGTTCAAGTTTGAACTATACAGCGAACACCTAGTGGTTCGCTACGAAGTACTGTGCCCCAAACAATCACAAAACAGATGTGGGGCCCACTCCAATTTAAGAGAGTGGGTAATACTCCACCGAGAAATTCAGCCGGACATTAAAGTGTTTCCGTATCAAATAATCACAACAAGCAAATATGGAGGAGAAACATAGAACCATGCAATAGGTAAGAGACAAGAATACAAAGCACATAGAGAGGGCAAACAAAATGGGAAGGGGATGGTTTTCCAGTAACGGTGAAATGTTCTGGAAATAAAACAAAACAAGGCAAAAACACCGAATGGGAAGTTCTCTCAGTGGCATATAGAGTTCTTTTTTTTACTTCTATTCTAATAAGCAGATGAACTGGATTAGTCTACTGAAGAAGAGGATTAAGATGACTAGTCTACTTCCTCCATCTTGCTGCCTTCGGCATCGGCGGCGTCTTCCAGAGAAGGCATGTCGGCGTCAGCATCAGCCGGCGACTCATCCTCGTCGATGCTGAGACCCAGCTTCAGCATCCGGTGGATCCTGTTGCCAAAGGTGTTGGGGTCGTCGAGGCTGAAACCAGAGGTGAGGAGGGCGGTCTCGAACAGAAGCAGCACGAGGTCCTTCACCGACTTGTCGTTCTTGTCGGCGTCCGCCCGCTTCCTCAGCTCCTCCATGATGGGGTTCTCCGGGTTGATCTCCATGGTCTTCTTGCTCGACATGTAACCCGCCATGCTGGAGTCCCTAAGAGCTTGTGCCTTCATTATTCTCTCCATGTTGGCCGTCCAGCCGTACTCACCCGTCACCAAGCAGCAGGGGGAATCCACCACACGGTCGGACACGACAACCTTCTCCACCTTGTCTCCCAGCACATCCTTGATGACCTTGCAGAGCCCCTCAAACTTCTCCACCAGGGCCTCCTTCCGCTTCTTCTCGTCCTCACTCTCGTCCAGCTTCAGGCCTTCCTTTGTTGCGGACACAAGCTTCTTCCCCTCAAACTCCTTAAGCTGGCCCACAGCATACTCATCGATGGCATCAACCATGTACAGGACCTCGTAGCCCTTCTTCTTCAGCTTCTCAAGGAATGGGGAGTTTTCAACAGCCTTCTTACTCTCTCCAGTGATGTAATAGATGTCGTTCTGCCCCTCCTTCATCCTGGTCACATAGTCCTTCAGGCTCGTCATTTCCTCACCACTCTTGGTCGAGTGGTATCTCAACAGTTCAGCAAACTTCCCCCGGTTCTGGGAGTCTTCATGGATACCCAGCTTCAGATTCTTGGAGAATGCCTCATAGAACTTGTTGTAATCCTCCTTGTTCTCGGCAATCTCAAAGAAGAGCTCAATACACTTCTTAACAAGGTTCTTTCGGATGACCTTCAGAATCTTGTTTTGCTGAAGCATCTCCCTCGAGATGTTCAGGGGAAGGTCCTCAGAATCCACAATACCCTTCACAAAGCTCAGGTACTCGGGGATAATCTCCTCACAGTTGTCCATGATAAAGACACGTCTGACGTAGAGCTTGATGTTGTTGGGCTTCTTCCTCGTATCAAACAGGTCAAAGGGGACCCTCTTTGGAACAAACAGTACGGCTTTGAACTCAAGTTGTCCCTCCACAGAGAAGTGCTTGACAGCAAGATGCTCCTCCCAGTCGTTTGTCAAGCTCTTGTAGAAAGCAGCATACTCCTCCTTGGTGATCTCCTCAGGCTTCCTCATCCAGATAGGCTTCTGCTTGTTCACCAACGACCACTCATGTGAGACTTCCTTGATCTTCTTCTTTTTCTTTTTCTCCTCTTCCTTCTCTTCATCAACATCCTCAACCTTTCCCTCCTCATCCTTCTTATCTTCCTCATCTTCATCATCAGAAATCTCCTTCTCAGTTGTCTTCTCAGTCCAAAGGGAGATGGGATAGCTGATGAATTCAGAATGCTTCTTAATCAGGTCTTTGAGGCGGCGTTCCTCAAGGTATTCCAACTGACGAAAACAAAATGAGGTCAGTCAACGACATGTGATACCTCATAGAACATAAAAAGATCAAGAGATTTCAAAGGAATAAAAACACTTAAATGGCAATCAGACTGCCAACCACTGAACTGTATTATGGTGAATGAACCTGCAACATTGCTTGCTCACAAGAGCAACAGAAAAAACTACACTAGAAACATGGCGCAGGCATCAGATTTGAACATGCACTGTAGATCTTGTAGGATACCACTCAATGGATGGCAAACCAATTGGAAATCCAAACAAATACCTTATTCATCAACCATAACCTGGCACATGATCTATACATGCACATAGCAGATGCAAAATAGACTATTCAGTCAAGAGAAACACTTGTTGCCTGCACGCGCCGCCTGCCCATCCTTGGGCACAAGCGGGGTGGGTTTCACACCCTTCAGTGCGCTGCGGGGCAATCCCCTTGGGTCTGCGGGCGTGCAGGGTACGGATGCCCCGCTGGCAACAAGCCAAGCCCTTCACTCAAACAAATGAACCTAGCAAGCACGTAGGAGACGCACAATATGATCTAATAAACATGCACATAGCCAGCACACTGTCACCAAATGAAAATATCATCACCAATTAAAGAACTTGTGCAATCAACCATAACGATGTTAGTGAATACCTGATCTTCCTTTAGGAGAAGGGTGATCTTGGTCCCCCTGCCAAGATTCTCTCCGGATGTATCCCTTGTAACAGTGAATGATCCGCCGGCCTGAGATTCCCAGACGTACTGCTCGTCATCATTGTGCTTGGTGGTCACAATGACCTTCTCAGCAACAAGGTAAGCAGAGTAGAACCCCACACCGAACTGACCAATCATACTAACATCAGCCCCAGCGGCCAGCGCCTCCATGAACTCCTTGGTCCCGGACCTGGCGATGGTTCCCAGGTTGTTAACCAAATCTGCACAAATTCCACAGACATATATCAATCAAAATCCTTAGCCGGGGAAAATAATGGAAACGTGAAGATGATAACCGTCACCGCAAAAGCATGGATTTAAGAGTCGTTTGCATTGGCATAACCAAATCATCTTAGTTCCGATTTCAAAACCACACGCATCAAAAACTAAGGCTTCAAAATGGCGGATTCAGAATTTGGTTAAATAATCCACGCAAAACCCCAAACATCCAGAACAAAAGAAGAGAAATCCGCCTTCCACATCAATCCAAACTAAAGCAAGCCCGTAGTTTCCAGCACTTCCCGACCACTAAAGCCGAACCAAGCAAAACAACGATTAGCGAGGAAACACCAGTAAGAACCCAGGAACAGCGACGCCCGTACCGGACTTGGTCATGCCGATGCCGCTGTCGATGATGGAGAGCGTGTTGGTGGCCTTGTCGGGGATGATGTGGATGAACAGCTCCGGCTGCGCATCCAGCTTGCTCTTGTCCGTGAGGCTCTCGAACCGGATCTTGTCCAGCGCCTGCCGACCACCGCCACATCACAGAAAAAACCCAGATCAGACCACAGAGAACAGAACCCCGCAACATAAAGAACAGAACAGAACAAGACGAGAGGGACGGATCCGAGCAGGCTCACATCGGAGGAGTTGCTGATGAGCTCGCGGAGGAAGATCTCCTTGTTGGAGTAGAAGGTGTTGATGATGAGGCTGAGCAGCTGGTTGATCTCGGCCTGGAAGGCGAAGGTCTCCGTCTCCGCCGCCATCCTCGCCGGCTCCCCGCGCAGCAGGAGATCGGAAGCAAGCGAGCACACAGCAGGGGTAGAAGCGGAGCAGAGGTGGAAGCACTGCTAACCCTAGGGTTTCCGAGAGGTCTCTGCCCCGTCTCCCCCTTTTATAGTAGCAGATGACGAGGCTTTCTAGAACGTTCCGTCCAAGAGTCTGATGGGCCCGCTCCGCGGTTTCAGTTGGGAGAACTGTGCGCCGCGGCGTACTGAGCCGGGAGTCGTGTTCGACTCTGATTGGGTGGACCCAGTGGATCCCGACTCGTATCTTTGTCGCCTCGCACGTGAGATCGGACACGAACCGATGTGACCGCGAAGGAAGAAAGCATCGGTTCACGTTTCGCATGCGAAGAGTTGGGAGGGATCCGGGTTCGGTTCGTATTTTTAGCTTCTCCTTAAATTTTAAATAAAATTAAATTAAATTATCTCTCTCTTAATATTTATTATGTTTATTATTATAAAAAATATATCTTTTTTTAATCTCTAATTACTTTATATTTTCAAAATAGGATTGCACATACACCTCCGTCGGCATGAGACCCCTGAAGTGATACAAATAAATTAAAAAAAAAATGTTTACTAATCGAGCCGCACATATAATTTCTATGTTCTGCAAAAAAAATAGGCACAAAGTTTAACGAGGGCCACGGGCTCCACATATATGTCCTGTATTTACTGCATCAGTAGTTTTTAGGATAAATTAATTAGGAGTTTTTAATAAATATTTGATTTATTTTTTAATTTTTAATAAAATTGTAATTCATTATCGTAAATGTTATTTTTTTATTATAATATATGTTAAATTATATTATAATATTTTTTATTATAATAAAAATTTCTAATTATTTTTTCTTAATTTTTATTGTAACCGAGTTAGGACGGAAAATAAGAGTTTCTTGTCTCTACAAATGTTTGATCTGATGCTCACAAATCTGCTCGAGAATCGTATAAACACTTCTATAGATAACTTTGGCTCCAATTTTAGAGTTTAATTTGGAGAAAATTTTACTACATTAATATCACGTCTAACTGTACTTCTAAATATTTATTGGTTCATCTCGTGCAACATATTGCTCTCCATCACGTCATTATTTTTTTTGTTATTTTTAGAACCTAATTTTTTATCTTGCTGCTCAAGTTTCTCTTTTTGACACTAAAAAATTTTCTCTTCACATCATTTTTGACGTGATGTGGTACAGTGAATCAAATTTGAAAGTTAAAAGACAAAACATAAGTGTCAAAATAGAAATTTATATACTAAAATCAAAAGTTAGAAAATCACCTGTCACGGTGCAATGAGCTGCACAAGTTAGAACAATAGGAATCCAAAAATATAATTTAACGAGATTTTTTTTTTTATATAACGAAGAAATCCCACCCCGCGTGATTTTGTGGGTTCAAAATTGGTGTTCGTAAATTCTAAGATCAGATTTTGACAACTCCTACTTTCCGTATATCTATATTGTTCTTACCTCACTTGACCGAAAAAACTCTGGATTTACACACCTCGAGAATTACATGTAGATCAGATAAACCCTCCCAAAAAATCGAACTCGAGACCTCTTACTTTTTAAGCAAGAGTTCTACCAATCGACCCAATCGGGGTCCTCAATTTAACACGGTGTTACTACACTTATGTAAATGTAGTATATTTTTCTCCCAACATTTTGGTTGCTGGTGAGCATGGAAGCGAACTCATCACACGAAGATTTTGATATGGTATGAAATCTCCAACATTTACCTGACTACTGGTTACGACACCGGTTCTTACAGCCTTATCCTGAGGCTACTGTATTTAACTCTTGAGACTTTCACATAACAGCATTCTGCTAAAGATTATTTATTTAATCTTTTAAAAAAATAATTCATAAAATCAGAATCATACAAGTCACTTTCATGGAGATTAATGCATCAGGAAAACTTTTCCTCATCTCATGAATTAGATGAGAAACACTTACAACTCACCCCACGTGTAGTGTCTATCGACAGACACAAATGAAGTAGACCCCGTAGCCATTAATACGCTTCGGGACCCTTTTTGTGTCTGTGGACGGCGGCAGTGGCGGATATAAGATCTTAATTCAGTGGGGTCACTAATAATGCATCTATAAATTATATTTTCAACTCAGTGGAGTCCTCTATGGTAAAAATTGATCACCCTAATAGAGAATTTTTAAGTGAGTTATGAGCTGGATCCGCCACTGGGAGGCGGGCCGATGCTGGGACGAGCAACAAGTGAAGCCCATATTAGATAGCGTCATATAGTAATCTTTAGGCATGTGTCCAACTAGACAGACATATGGTTTGCCGGATCAAATCAAATCGGACCAATTCGACCGAATCGGATCGAATCAGAAAAAATTTGATTCGCCTAATTCCCATCCGATTCGTATGCGAATCGGTTCGATTCTGATGAATCGAGGCAAATCAGAAAAAATTCGATTCGCCCCGATTCCCCGATGCGGCGAACCTTGGACAAACAGACAACCTCATCTCATCCTGCCTTGTCTCCACAGAAGAATGCCGTGAATTGGGCAGATTTCAACCCAGATCTTTTACACTCTGTCTAGACTCTAATATCACCATGCTTTGTTTCTTTAAATGTCATGAAAATTTGGGGGGTCCTGACACAAGGTGGGAGAGGCCGATAGAACTGTGAAACTTAAAAAAGGAAGAAGAAGAGAAGCACAATGCATCTGATGCAGCTGCCCAAGTTATCCAGAGATCAACATATTCACAAGCCCATATCAACCCATCATTTATCTTTCCTTCATTTTTTGAGTGATGTCTGCCGCACGTTGCATATGATCATTGAACCACATGAAGGTAATAACATCAAAGAATTTCAAAAGAGTTTTAATAAATTAATTAACAAAAGGTGGGACTCACGTCTCTTTCATGGGGACTTTATTGTTCGCCAAGCATCCCATGTGGTTGAAAACATGGTTTGGCGTGTCGGATCGAATCGGTCCGATTCGGCCGAATCGGATGAATCAGGAGAAACCCGATTCGCCCGATTCCCATCGAATCAGACCGATTCCCATCCGATTTCTATGCGAATCGGCCCGATTCAGGCGAATCGTGGCGGATAAGGAAAAATCCGATTCGTCCCGATTCCCCGATGCGTCGAACCTTAAAACGTAGGTAGGTTTGCAAGTCCAGACACCATTTTCCCACAGGCGTAGCAGTCCTCCAATTGCACCTCTAGAACAGCCCATTTCTCTTCGCAGAAAGGATCAAAACTTATTCTAGAATTGTTGATCAACACGACAGTGAATTGTACAAGTTTCTTCTTTGCTTGAATGCTCAATAAAATTATCATTCATAAACACTTATTCCATGTATATAGAGTGTACCCTTGCAAGAAGAGAGAACTCACTAAATCCAACCATATACATCTGCAACATGATTAATGATAGAACGAGGATGATGTAACTGCCAAACTTTCTTACTGAAGGGTCTTTAAGAGGGCCGAAGCCTGTTTATGAATAGATAAGTGTGATGAAGATCCTGCTCCTCACTTATATACAGTTAAGTCAAATGTGGATATTCTTATTGAGATTGCTGACCTCCAAGATTGCATCTGACATGCAGAGGGAGAAGCCACTGGAATGAATCAAAATGCAGGAGAGAAGGGGGCGTCTCCGGATAATTGTGACATGTGAGACATTGCTAGTCGGATCTTCAATGTACAACAGATATATAACTGAACTATCACAAGGGAAATTCCCTCTGGAGAACATCGAGATTCCGTGAATCACAAGCTTCAAGCATATCATTCCTTGATGCAGAGCTGCAGGAAAGGGATGGGGAAAAGGTTGGGTATGTCTGAAAGCCAAAATTTTCAAGATGAAAGACAACTAAGTTAGGATTTCTTTTGTGTACCTGAGAGATATTCTTAAATATTGCCATGCATTATCTGCCTTGGGATTCATGGTAAGGGCTTTCACATAATACCGGATAGAATCTTCATATAAACCCTGGACAGTAAACCAAAAGAAAAAGAGAATCATCGTATAGAACTCAAATTGCTAAGATAGAAGAGGTGGGAGGGCAGGCATGGTCAAAAACTAAATCATCATTGGACCATTAATCATAAACAGTATTGCATGAAATAGTTAAGACTGCTATATCCGACTACATGGATCTGAGCTCAAGGTATGGGCATGGGCTGCCATATTGCATTTGTTATTAGTGCTCTAGTCTTCTGTTTGTTGGAAATGACTAGGTCCCAGCTCAGTGTGATTGATTAATGGAGTTCAGTTGTATACTTCAGGACCACATGGATGGGAAAAAATATTCAGCTTTGAAGAGCGGATCAGCTCCCGACCACATAAAAAGGATTTTTTTAGTCCTTTTAATCTTTTAAAATTTTAATTTTAGTCCCATAACTTGACTATTTAATCATTGACCCTTACGAGCATATGACCTTTTGATTACAAATTACGCCACATGATTTAGTTCAGACAAACAAATGCTGCCTGTTGGTGATGATTCAGCTCCATTGACGGTGATGAACAATAAAATCAATGGAGAATCTGCTGAGAATTGTAAATGCAGAAAAAATCCCTTTCCTTTTGAGGTAGGGATTCTAAAAGCTCACAAATTGGAAGGACTAATAATGACTAGGCCAACTAAGCAACTTGATCCCAAAAAAAGTCAAATCTGCTAATATCAGAAATCCAGCTGGCCAACCAATGGTTAGCATCCAGAGTATATACTGGTCAATCGAAGGATGCTGCCAAGAGCATGGGAATCTTTCTGAGACACAGACAACATAGATGGTTCACTTCATGCTGCAAAGCAGTCCTCCTGAGTCTCCTTGTGAACATGCTGTCCTGCAAAGCCCCTCAAGTGCCAAAGCATGCTGTGTGGCTCATGCTCATGCCCACTTTCTTTGGGCTCGAAAGAATGAGAAGTATAAAGGTATATTTTAGTCCCACATTGAAAGATAGTGAGAACAAGTGTGTACTTATCAGCAAGAACCCCACCTCTTCTCCCAAGAGGGCCTTTTTAAAGGACAAAACCCCAAACATGAGGACAATATCTCTTGGGAGGCACACTTAAATCACGTTTCTTCATTGCGCCGTTTGTGGAAACAAACGAGAGGTCATGCGCCCTACCCGAGCATCTCATTTTCATGAGACCCGCACACCTTTATCCTCACTGAGGGGTTGTGTAGAGGTATACTTTAGTCCCACATTGAAAGATAGTGAGAACAAATGTGTGTTTATCAGCAAGAGTTTCACCTCTTCTCCCAAGAGAACTATTTTAAAGAACAAAACTCCAAACATGGGGACAATATCTCTTGAGAGGCACACTTACTTAAATCACATCTCTTCAAGAAGCACCAACCGATGCGGTTTCATGCATCTATAGACTGGGGAACAAATTTGAACATGGAAATAGGACGTGATTCCGGTGAATGGAACACTACATGCAGTGTCTAGGGATGATAGTAGAAGTGATGCAATGCTGCTTTGAGCTAAACAACCTGTGTCGTCAACAACCCATTCATGGGGAGAACTTGCAGGGATGTGATGGTCTCAGAGGGCTTGAGATGCGGAAAGAAAATATAGAAAAGCAAAGAAAGAACAGGGATAAAACAACGAAGTAGAGGAGAAGATTTTGCAGAGTGTGATGCAGAAATGGAAACACTGAGCACATTGGAATGCGGATGAATGTGAAGATAGTGCATCATCCGATCTCCCCTCCCATTGCTTCACATTGTCCCCTTCAATATGAACCCATGCATCAGTCACGCACTGGCACTACAAGTTTACCAAGCTCCTTTGTGCTCCCCCTCCATCCCCATCAACAGAAACAATCCCAATTTCCCTCATGTCTACTTCTTCTTTCTCCTCACATGTGTGTGAGTTTTTTGTTTGGGGGTGGATTGCCTGTTATTTCGACCATGGTCTCCCCCTCTCCCTTTCCATCACTGCCGCATGTCAGCAGAGAAAAAAGGCAAGAGAAATACGTATTGCATTTTTGGTAAGTGCACTTATTGCACTTGCCAAGTGATGTAGCAGCCTGTGTGGCGCCATACATGGTGCCATGTAGGCTAGCATGCCACATCACCGGTGCAGGCAGCCGCAGGGGGTGGCAACTCACGGTGGTGACTGGCGGCGACCGGCAATGGCAACCAACGGCGATTGAACAGCGGCAGGCAGCAGTGACAAGTTGCAATGGGCTTATAATTTAAAAGCTTGGGGTCAAAAATACAAACTTTGGACTTTAAAATATTACCTTTAGGGTTTTAAAAGTACCAACTGGACTTGTAATAGTAACTTAGGCTCATAAATACAATCTTTGGATTCAAAAAATATATCCCTTAGGGTCTTAAAAATATCGATTAGGCTTTTACAGTAATAAATTTGGGCTCATAGATACTAACTTTGTACTAATAAATACTTCCCTTAGGGCTTAAAAACTGTCAATTGGGCTTTTAGTAGTTAGTTAGTTACTTTGGACTCAAAAATGGTGACTTTGGATTAGGAGTAGCCGTCTGTCGCTGTCCACCAATGCCATGTCACTGTGCAAGTGCACTGAGTAGCCACCCACCACTGCCCGTCATCCCACATGGCGCCCTACATGGCACCACATGGGTTGGCATGTCACTCTGCAAGTGCACTCACTGCACTCACACAAGTGCAGTAAGTCCTTCTCAAAAGGCAACATATATTTCCTTAAGGGCAAAAATTGATAGCCGCCACAAGTAGCCAGGTAACATGATCTCTGAAGCCATTAAAGGCAGTCCTCTCCCACTCATTTCCTAGTATGCCACTTTTTTTGGCAAACAAATGAAGTTTGGTATCAAAAGCCAAAAAAAATGCTCAAATCTTGAGGATTTGGTCTTTAAAGTCCTGATCTTGAGAATTCGCCAAGGATGATTCCTCATAGGATCCTGATCTTTAAACCATTGTTGGTGACAAAACTAAATCATTTGTTGCATTCCATGTTTGCTAGTTCTTGCTAATAAATAATCTCCAAAGAAAATTTCTTTAGAGATTATTATACACATGAAAATATTTTGCCCAATTAACAACCTTCTCTGCTCATTATTACTTTTGGTCATGCTTTCTAACTTATTAGTCAAAAAGTGAGAAGTATAACCTTTAGAAGTTTCCATCACTATTGGCATGTAAAAGCACATATGAGTTAAGAAGGTGAACATGAACGCTTGAAAATGACTTAAATTTTATCCAAAAATGACATTCGAAGAGGATAAAAAAGAGAAGATATTTGAGAAAAACTTGTAATTTAGAATTTTAAAAAGTTAACAGTTGGGTTATCAGCAACATGTAAACCAGCTAGAGAAATGAACAGACTATTTAATGCTTAAAAATGGTTGGTTAGATGCAAATAAGCAGACCTGGTTTGCATAACTGATACCCATATTTGCCCAAGCACGCACATAGTTTGGCTTCAAGTCTAGTGCCTGTCATCAAAGAGAGAAATTAGTAGAGAATAAAAAACAAGCATCATACGTGGCAAGAAAATAGGAGAGAGCAATTGAAAATTGTGATAAGCTTGAACTAAACCTTGTTAGTGACTAATAAAACAAAATGAAAGACACGAGATTGTTGTTGAAGCCTGCTAAATTGCTAATAGGTAATTCGGGCACACAATTACAATTAGTAACATAACAAAAGACTGTGTGGAAAGAACTTCAGAAAACAAACTGGTAACAATAAGTGGGCATAATACATAAATTTTAAATGAATGGTTATAGACAAAACATAATTACATGCTCACATCCATCAAAGAAGTTTCACATAGAAAATACTGCAGTCACTGCAGGAGGTAGATAGAAATAGAAAATAACTACATATTTGCATCAGAAACAACCTTGGGGGTTAATTATCAACAGCTAGTTGTGAGAATGTTTGACGAGAGAACTAGGATAGACAAGCTAAAGCAAGTCTCAAGTAAGAGGACACCACCACCTTCATTGTTTTTCTTAAGGGACTTTGCTGTAGTCGCAGAGTCTATTCACACAAATTATGTAAACCCCCACCAATCAAGGTTCAAACCTGGGTGGTGTCCCCTCTCATTCATTTTGTAATAGATCAGCATATTATATTTGCATTTTTTTTAACTTGAGAAGTAGCAAAGTGTGAGGTTCTTAGCCTGAAACATGCATTTAATTTGTAAATACCATTTTTTAAGAACAAATGCATAAAAAATGCATTTAGACAACATGGGATAACAGAAATCTGCACATTATCTCTCATGTTGCTTCCAAGAGCTGACTTCCCCTAATTCAAAACTGTCTAAAAGTTACGAGTATTTCACCTAAAGCAAATACAGCCTTCTAATTGCATTTTTTAACCACATAGGCTAACCCCAACCAAAATCTTTTCTCAGGTACACCCCAAAGTCTCAAGAGATCATCAGTTTGGGGAGGAAGTAGGATGGATAGTTTGGGGAGGAAGTAGGAAATCCATCCTACAATACTTGCACAGTTTTCTTGGTAGTGGACTGGAGATGATGTGTATTTGTGTAGGAATCTAATGGAGAAATTTACGTTTAATTTTGGACAAAACTGGGAGTTACTCACAGAACAAAACAGAATGACAAAAAGCAGCAGCAAACAAAGAATAAGACATGAGAATAGAAATTTCTGCAGCAAACTAATGACATGTCAATTGCTCAAGAGAAATGCTTGGTACCCAGGCACTATGCATGGAAAAAAGGATCAGATCGGATTGACCCAGGGATCGGCCTAGGCCGATTCGCTTGCATCGGCCAGGCACCGGCCATGGCTAATCCGAACCGGAATTGGCCGATCCCGATCTGGATTGGCCGATTCCGCGAACCCTGGCATTACGCATGGTGCCATGTAGATTGTAGGGCAGAGGCGGCGGCCGGCTAATGGCAATGAGCGGTGGCGTGGTGGTGGGGACGAAGTGACGTGGCGCCCCTGCCTTATGTGGCATCATGGCGTGCGGTACCCATCCAGGGCAGGTACCAAGCATGTCGTTGCTCAATAGGCATTAACATTATTCTTTACTAGATTCTAGATTATAAAATAAGATTGATAGCATTGAGCACATCAACATCTAATCAATAGAGTACAGTTCCTAGGAAGGCCAAAGCTAGGAAATAAAGAATAAGCAGCAAGCACAGCAACAACTTCATGTTGAACTAAATCTTTCTGATTCATCTTAAACAATCAATGAACCTGTTGATATGCTAATATTGCATCTGCACTCTGCACACTGTTTGCTTGGGTTGCACCAAGTTTGTTCCATAGAGAATAATCACGTGGCTTGAGTTTCAATGCCGTTTTAAAGGAAGCTATAGCTTTGTCATATTCTCTTGACAGATTGTAGAGAACTCCAAGTACGATGTGGATATCAGCATCCTCTGGTGACATCTGAGCAGCTTCATTGAATAACCTGGAGACCTGATAAGGAATGCCGTCAACATCATGCCTCACTCAACATTAGTTTGAAATAAATTGATACCATCTTTCATAATAAGTGATGTTGCACACCATGAAGGAAAATAAAGGTAAGTCATTCACTTGATCGAGTTCATGCCTAAACCATCATCTAAATGGCACATAACAATGATGACCAGTTTGGTATGGTTCACAACTTCACACTATCTCATGGATTGGGGAACCCATGATCCACTGTGGTACAGCCAAATCAGACCAGTTCTGTACAATTTGGTAGACAACACAGAGCACATCTAAGAGTGAATATGGGGAGGTTAATTCTTAAACTTGTTTTCATAAAAATGAGACGAATTAAAATTATCTAGCTTCATGGTTAACGGATTTCAAGAAAAGATAAACTGGACCTGATCTAGGATTTGGAAAATTTCGTCCCAAACATCCCAAAGTCGGACATAGGACTAAGTTAACACCCTTGAGCAAAAACCAGTTCCAACCTCCCAAACAAGAACCCTTTGCCTGATTGAGGAAATCTTTGGGAAGGAACAGGAACAGGATAACAATAGTAAGAAGAGGAGCAGGAAGAAGGAAACAAAGAAGGCCAAAAATATATTGCATAAAATTTTCCCCTCTTCTCTATTTGTCTTTTTCTAGTTCATAATGGTAACTCTCCTTTTTTATCATTAATAAATTACGCCGTTGTGGTTCTGTGCACCTTCACACAGAAAAAAGTTAAATTGACAGGTTGATGCTTTATGATAAGGAAAATTCCTAGAATTTCAAGAAGATTTACCTGAAAAAGTCCAACAACGTTGAGAAAATCTAAACACCCACATTCAAGCTCAAACTAGTAGACATAAGAAGGGCTTGGAAAAGATGGAGTGAAAAGTAAGTTGATAACAGCAAAACTAGTAGAGAAAAGAAGCTTACATCAGCATAATACAGGGATTCCATCTGCCCTGGAGAGGTAAGACTCCCATATTTGGGATGATTCTGAAGCCATCCATGCAGGTATTTCAATGCAGCTTCTTGCTCTAATTCTGAAATTTTTTATGGAGAATAAATAATACCATAGAGAAATCATCTCACAATGTGTGATAATCAAATGAAATATCATTGTCAGATGCATCACAAATTCAAGTTGTAAGAATGGCAAGCTATTGTCAACCACATTCCCTGCCCTCCAATGAAGGTTCACACCTCCCTCCCTCAAAAGTGAATGCTGGTTCTCAAAAATGTTCATGAACTAATATCCACCCAAATACCAATTTAATGCTCTACTAGCATCATGTCAACCCAGCAGACTGGCAGATCAGAAGGGAAAAAAATGAAGGGAAAAAGCCAAGAAACAGTTACCAAATAAAAACTTAGAAAGTGAAAATTTGTAACATGCATAAAAAATAGAAGTAAAACCAGTTATTTTCTTTCTAAAAGAAATAAGGTTTTTATATTTCAATCCCTAAAACCTAATGGTATCTAAAATAAATCCTTGCAGGTTGGATTTTTAGATTTTAGTCAATATAAACTGGGAATCTCTTCCTTAGTAGTTCCCGTAGTTAACAGCCATTCATAACAGACGAATATTTATAGCCTATTCTTGAAACTGCTGCGAAAATAAACAAGGGTACGAAAAATGGCTGCTTTACCCTCACAAGAGAAAGGGAGGGGAGATAGAAGTGCCAGATCGGGTATCCCCCGCCAATTCCAGCAACGTCATGGGGGGTCCTAGGTGCTGTGAGGGGTATGAGGGAGAGAGTGAGAAAGGGGGATACTGAGAAAGAAGCTCCCCACAGTGCCATAAGGCTCCAGAAACTAGTGGGCATCACCAATGAAGCCCCATTCATAGAAGACCCCCAACCCACCGCTGTGCTGACGCCTACAACATCAGCTCCATCTTTCCCTCCACCGACCATACTGTCGCTGCTGTCCCCAGAGCATTTGTCTGGGTTTCATCTGTGTGGAGGTGTTTCCCCACTCTGATGGTGTTATCAGGGCCCACAGGAGGTGGCTTCCATGCTCCCAAGGCCACACCAAGACTTATGCCCAGGGAAGGGTAACATATATGGAGAGTGGTGTGATGGGAAATGAAGGATGGGTAAATCAAAGTATTTATTATGTTTTATTTAGCCTATTAAAAGATCCAATGGTTGTAATCTTGTTTGGCTTTACAAATTCCTAGGGTCATTAAAATAAGTTTAAGTCCTTTGAGCTTCCTAAGTCTTAAGTAAGGTCTTTATTAAGTGTCTTTTCGTATGAAGAGTCTCTTTTTAAGTCTATATATAGAGCCCTGTAACCGAAGATGAGGAGAATGGAGAAGAAGGGAAAAAAAAATTGAGTTGAGTGCCTCCAACAATGGACTTTGTGTTTGGGTGTGAAGCCCCCTGGTGAGAAGCCCCAAGGTGGTCTATATATAGAGCCATGTAACCGAAGATGAGGAGAATGGAGAAGAAGAAAAAAAAATGAGTTGAGTGCCTCCAACAATGGACTTTGTGTTTGGGTGTGAAGCTCCCGGTTGAGAAGTCCCAAGGTGGTCCCTGCGAAAGGGAGGGTGTGAAGCCTACACTCCCACCTCCTATCCCTCTTTCCGGTGTGATTCCGGCGACCTCCCCTTTTATCTCTCTTCCTTAACCTCTTTTCTCTCTCTGTCCCGCATCACACTGCTTATAGAGAACTTTGATAATTTCTGTAAAAAAAGATATCCAAGCTTGAAAGAACACAATAAAATAGGAAAGAAGAGCTATAAAGTTGACGACTGACCATTTGTGTGGCTCACACCAAGAGCAAGAAGAACCTCCAGGTTCATTGGATCAGCTTCTTGGGCACGCAACATAGATGCAATGGCCTGAAAAATATAAAGAATTCAAATTACCTAAATGTCAGAAATTATGCAAGGAAAAATGCTGACTAACAGACAGAAAAAAGGGCATGGGAAAGCCATTTTTGGCGGCTTTTTTTTGTCAGCACAACTAAATAACAAGTAACGGATCCCAATTAGAGAGCATTTCTGTGACACTTTTTACCTCAAGTGAAACTTGATACTTTTTTCAGTTAGTACAATATATTCTTTTCACATCACTGTATGTCTTAAGAGTTGACCCACTAATGACAGAGTATGAACAAGTAACCCTCTGTCTCCTGTAATAGTTTTCCTCCAATGTCTTTATCTGTAACAAACTTTCTGTTCTACCAATTTGCTACGTAGTTGACCACCTTTAGAGAAAGCATTAATTTATTGCTTGGAGACAACTTAGCCCAACACAAGTCATACATCTTACAAGTCAATACCTAATTGGACTGCATGGTGTCCCTTCCAAGCCTCGGCCTTTCTATGTCATATACACAAATACAAGAGGCATTTCTGAGGTACATTCTTCCCATACTGATATATAGTCTCATCTAATATTTTTAGGCTCAGGGGAGTTTACTAAGAAAATGGTGGCACTGCCCCCCTAGCACTCTCACTCTTGTAACTGCATCAGCAGCTCCAAATGGGCCACAACTGCACTTACATACCTGAGATGCAAAGATGCCATTTCCCTCGATTAAGCAAGGAGAAGCTTAATCAAGAAACTGAACAGGTGCCTAAAAGAGAATATTGCAGAATAGTTTCTCCTACAGAACATCTATAAAGCAACACTGCAACTCTTGACCCTAGTCACTAACATCTTGCAGTACACACTTGCCATAGTTAGATGTGTCATCACATCACCACAACGGTCCGGATCAGGATCGGATCGGCAATCCTGCCAATTCTCAGGGAGTCTGGCCGATCCAGGATCAGCCAGATTAAAAAACAAATTTATTTGTAAAAAATCAGAAAAAATGAGAAAACAATAACAAAAAAATATGTCTCCAATGTTTACATATATATTTATGATGTATGTAATCATACTCATAAACTTACCCGTTAATGTACATACATGTGCAATATATCTGTAATCGTACACTATATACATATCATGTTAATGTGTAAATAAACATAATTAATATGTATATCAATCATATATTAATTTGTTTGTGTGTTAATGTACATAGAATCATATATTGATGTAAGTATAAAGACAACATGCACATATATATATATACATGTCATATTCATGTATAAGCATAATTGATATGTTTATCAATCATACAACCATATAATTAATCTACATATATTAAACAATTAATATGTATACCAATCATATATTAATGTGTGTGTGTGTTAATGTACATACAATCATATATCAATGTAAATATAATAACGAGCACATGTATATAGTTAATTGTGGGTAAGTTACGGTCCCCGATCAGGCCTAGTAATTGTAACCCACCCTGCAAGAGTGGCCGATTTGCTGGCCACAGGCACCTCCGGCCAGATCCTGGCTCCCGAACCGCAGAAGACCCGTTTGGCCAGCTCCAAATCTGTTAAGGGGTTACGTGGGTTAGCGCAATTCAATCTCTGGACTGGGCATCTGTTGCCGTAAGGGCGACGATAGGATCTTCACCTCCTCGAGGACCTCACACCGACCTGTTCGCCGTTGAAGCCCACAAGGACAACCGCTGGCATGTCCTCCGAGCTATAAACATGGATAGTCGCAAGTATCCTCAACCTCGTCCCTGAAGAAGCGAACTCCAATAACCCCTGTACAAGGTCTCTGAAGTGGCGAACTAGGAGTCAGACTCCTCCTCCATCACACAAGTCGATGGGAGCCCCTTTCAGTGAAACCCTAAAGCTTCTCATCGGTAAGGAAGGGAAGGCTCTCAACATCTTCGGCCATCGACAAAGGCTGAGGAAGGCTCCACCCACTGCAAGCATGTCGGCACTCAAAGCCCTCTCCAACCCCTCTCTGCAGCTGCCCACTGCTAAGAACAACATCTCGGCAACTCACAAGATTGCCCATTCTTCCCATGTAAGCTCCATTAAGCTCTGTCTAATCCCCTCCTCATCGACATCATCTAACAGTAGAGACAATGCTAGATATCTACTTCTCCAACTCTCACGGTGGATGACGTACTCCTCCGGCAGGTCACCTACCTCTATTATCTTCCTACTGCTCCGACCCACAACAGCAAGCCTCACGATCCTAAAGTCCACGTTGGCAAAGCTCCTAAAGTCCCTCTTTTCCTTTCTTCTTGTCATCGATCCCCTGGGCACTCTAGTATGGCTCGTACCATCTTCCTTCTCCCATCGGTCTGCGCCCTATTCCCTCCTCTTTTCAGAGTTCTAGAGATAAACAGGGCACCATCTCCTGATGTGCCCTCACCTCCCACAACCATAGTAAGTACGAATAACACTAGACTTGCCCCCTCGGCCACCGTTCACAGCTTCCTTCAACAGAGATGGAGCCTTAGGGCCCCAAGCAACCCACCGTCCTCTGGTAGACATCCGACGTCCCCCGCCAAAGGGGATACTGTTCGACCACAATGGCCTTACAGAATCACAGAGCATCTCTCTCTAGAAAAAGCTAGAGAGAGAAAGACCCACCTATTCTTGGTTATTTAATAAAATAATATTAAATAACTCAATACATGATATTATTTTATATAAGTAACTTAAAAACCAAATATTCATAGAAGCATTTGCAAAGCTAGGCACCTAGCAAACTAACATTGCATTCCAAAAATGTCATGCAAGAGGTCTCCATTTGTTTGTAAGTTTTCCATGAACTTGACATTTGTAAAATCTGATTCTTATTAAATGAGAAAATAAAATATCATTGTCAAGGACAGTTTAACTAAAATGAAATCACCATTAAGATTAATCCTTTATGCTCTGTCTATAAACTTTCCCTGTCTTAAACTAAAAGGGAAAAGAGGACATGCCAACATGCATAGTTTTGGAGCATACTAAGATTTTATAAATTTTAGGACGCCCAATTCCAATATACAAGGTGCTTTTGATAATTAGTTTTTAATCCAGAAGGGCAATTTTACAAAAAAAATTCCGCCTAATTTTGAATATCCCATTGCCTACAACTATGCCAGACAAATACCCGCACCACTCACCTAAAAACCAACATCTTCCATGTGTCATGTCTACCATCTCCCTTCATTCCCTGCATCTGCTTTCCAATTCTGGGGGGAGACATCCCCCCATTCTTTCCTCTCAAGTTTTTTGGAAAGGCACATACCAAGTTTGTTTCACAACAGGTTTCACAACAACGCATTTCACATGTTGGACAACTTTTGGCATGGGAGTGGGAATACTCAGCGAGGGTGGCATGGTATCGCGCGGGGCAGAATATGCAAGAGTAAGGAACCTCGCAGGATGGGCATCAGGGATGTTAGACTTCAATCCGGTGCTACTTTGTAAGTGGCTATGGCAGCTAGGGACAGAAGAGGGAGGCCTTTGGACCCAGTTGATTAGAGATAAACACTATTCTATATCTAAAGTGAGGGATCTGATTCCGGCTAGAACTTACAATGTCTAACTGATTTGGAGGGGCATTTTGCAGAGTGTAGACTTTACAAGGGCCAACATTCAAGTCATTTTGGGCGATGGACAGACCTCTCTATTTTGGTTGGAAAGGTGGTGCAGTGACCTTTCACTAGATGAGGCCTTTCCGTCTCTGTTCGCTATCGTATGGGCACCTGCCAATGTGGCGCAGTCTTTCGACATGGACCTAGCTGGGGTTCTTTGAGCCCCCCCTTTCAAGAGGAACCTTCATCCGCAGGAGATGTCGCAACCGGATCAACTGTTGTCTTCTGAATTTCTCTCCCACAATGGACAGGGCAGATGCATGGCAGTGCAGATGAGAGAGGGAAGGTCGGTTTTCAGTCAGGTCTGCATACTCTATTATCTCGGAGGGGGTGGGTGTCACCGTTGGGCACCCCAGATTTGCGTGCCCAAGAGTCCGCTGAAGGTGAAGTAGTTGGTTTGGAGGATTTCACATGGGCGGCTTCCCACTCGCAATAGGGTGGTTCTTTTCCTCCAGAATATTTCTACTTTTGGCTATATGTGCGGAGAGGACGTGGAGGACATGAACCACCTCTTTAAACTTGCATGTTCGAGATGGAGGTTAGGGTGAAAATTGGTCAGAAACTCCAGCAACCACTCAGCAGCTTTCAAGTGGTGAATCATCTTCTATCCAGTTGGTGTAGGAATTGGAGTTTGCTGGGGACAAGACCATTTGGTGGCCTGTCCTCCACGCCACTCTTTGGGCAATACAAGCGGAACAATATAACTTTCAAGTTGAAAGCAAGGACGGTCGATCTTTTGTTAGTGAGAGAGTGGCTTTTTGGGCTCAAGAGTCCTGCAAAGTGGGGAATCATAGCTCTCCTCTCTTTTTGTTATTGGGGAGCTAGCAGGTTCCCTCATGGTTTGCCGGATCAGAATTGGAAGGCGAATTGGGTTTCCCCTGATTCACCCCGATTCCCCTTGAATCGGACCGATTCACATGGGTATATAATATGATATTTCAGACACATTTATATTGATTAATTACATATATGTAATATATATCATATTTATAATGTATAATATATATTACAAATATGATATAATATTATATATATACATGACATATAATATTATATATAAGGGGCGAATCGGCCGATGCGGGAGAATTAGGAATCGGGTTTCCCCTGATTCGCACCAATTCGGGGGAATGGGGCCGATTTGGCAAACCATGGGTTCCCTCGTCTTCTCGAGGGGGGGTCACTTTGTATAGGGGTTTTTTGAGAGCTCATCACTTACATTTGTACTTACCTTTTTTGTTTAACTAGAGGTACTATCCACTTCTCCTAAAAAAAAACATTACAAAAAATGCTAAGTGGTGTACTAATGGTTGTCAGAAGAGACAAGGAAATATGGTTGAAAGTAGGATTTTGAAGTATAGCATAAACTGAAACAAAATAAAGGCCAGTAGAAATATACATGAGGGAGATACCTGGTGATCTTTCGTTCGGCAAATACAATGCAAATGTATATAAATAATATTATGCACATAAACACATCCAAAGAATAAGAGTGGGAGTTGGCTTTATTTCACCTGTTGATCATCATCATTTTCAGCATGTGTTATTCCAAGCAACCTCCATGCCTCAGCATTGTTTGGGTTGTTCATGACTTCGGCCTCCAAAGCAAGAACAGCTTCACTTAAAAGTCCCTTACGAAAGAGTTCTTGACCTTCTTTGAATGGATTTTCAAGGCCAATATATGGGTTTAGGTCAGAAAAAACATATACTCCTCTTGAAGAATCAGACTGATGTTTTGAAGCTGCTAGTTGTTCACCAAGGAACCTATTCACATAAGAATAAGGATTAGAAATGTAAAATAAATAATATAAAAGGACAAGATGTCTCAGGGAGCAATATGGATTGCAGAAATTCACTCTGAATGTATGAGAAAGATATTTTAGCAGATGTTAGAGGATATTTCACACCATTAACCATCATTAACACGAGAATAATATTTACAACCCTCACCAATATAGATAGATACAAAAAACTCTTGCTGAGGAGAAAACACTAGACCATTTCTCAGGTAATAGTGTTTTATTAGAGAGGTTATGCATGATCTACAAATTATCCTAGTCTCAGTAGATAAGAAGTTGGTGAAGTCCTATCCAAGTACTACCAAAGTCCTATTATATTGGGATTGTTAACAGGAATCGACTTGGATTAGTGTATCTGCTTCTATATAGATCAGGCTACTGCCCTGATGTTCCACATAGAAAATTTTGTTATTTTCTCTGTTACATCTCTTAGCATGATAGCAGAGTCAGGTATTTATATTTGTCAGAGGAAATATACTCTAGATTTGTTAGAGACAAGAAAACTTGGCTACAAACTGGCTGACACGCCAACAGAAGTCAATCATGGTATAAATGACTTGGATGGTGATATCTTGTCTGCTTCAGAAAGAAGTATCAAAGACTAGTTGGTTGTCTTCTTTATTGGGGAGTCACTCGTCCTGACTAGACATATGCCATCAGTGTAGCCAGCCAGTATATGCATGCACCTAAAGTTCCTCATATGAAGGCTGTTAAAAGGATACTTCAATACATCAAGTCCTGTCCTGGAAAAAGACTTTTATTTTCAAGGCATGACAAATTGTTGATTGAAAGTTACTGGGATGCTGACTAGGCAGGTTCAAGAAGCTGACAGGAGATCCACTGCTAGATACTGCTTATTTTTTAGAGGCAACCTTATTTCATGGAGAAGTATAAAACAAATCGTCTGTGCAAAGTCAAGTGCTGAAGCTGAATATTGGGCCATGGCCAATTGTGTTAAAGAGTTGGTATGGCTGAAACTTTCTTAATGACCTCGGCATTAAGATTTGTCTACCAATGAAGCTCTACTGTGACAACAGGGCTGCCATCAACATTGCAAATAATCCCGTCCAGCATGATAGAACAAAACATATTGAAATTGATCGCCATTTCATCAAGGCAAAGCTTGAATCCGGAGATTTTTTGTCTTCTATATGTGAAATCAAAAGATCAGGTTGCAGATATTTTTACACAAGGACAATCTGCCGCTCAGTTTCAATGTTGTTTAAGCAAGCTGAGTATGCTTGATATCTATACTCGGCTTGAGGAGGAGTGTAACAACGCTGCATAGAGGGGCATTTTTGTCCCTTGTTTATGTTTTCTTTTAGTTAGTTATTTATAGGGTAGTCAAGCCATTTTTATCCCTGTTATAAGGGGTATTTTTGGCTTATTTGTAACTTTTTGTTTAGACTGCCCTAATTAATAAAACCACAGGATTCAGGAGAAGGCAAGTCAGTTTTTTGAACTGCAGTTGCTCTCTTCTCCCTTTGTGAACCTAGCATCATTTTCCTACCTTATAAATGATTTGTATACAATTATCCTCGATGAGTCAACAAAGCATATGAAGATTGATTACATTCTTGTTTGTCTAGTCTAGCTCTCCAGCATATTTGCTCTTCCACCCAATAAACCGCAAGTTCCTTAAGTCACTATGTACTTCAAAACATTGGATGAAGGAAAGTAAGCTAAATTTCCCAGAAAGATTCTGGTTAAAGGAAGAGGCCTTCAGCCCAAACAGAGATCAGGTGGCAGAAATCCCAGAAACTTCGCCCACAGCCAGAATTAGCAGATAGCTTAAGCATAAGCAGAATTTAATTTGATAGGGAAATCGATGAAGGAGTGTCTGGATAGACTGAAAGAATTTATGCTATGGACGAGATAGACAAGATCTTAGGCGAGACATCCAAATTAGGAATGAACTCAAAGGACAATATCTTCTCCAATACGTCTGTAGGTATAAGAACAAATACAGAATGGGGACCAGGGAGGCTGCTTCTTGACAGAGAAGAAAGCATCAGATGCCACATGGAGTACTGTTATCCTCACATATGTTTAGCTGACAGAAGCAGGTCAAAGATCATGGAATGCAGAATAGGCTGATCCAGATAGGAATTGTCTGATTCAGATTCGGCAGCGTTTGCCGTGGCGGAGCGAATCGGCCCGATTCAGGCGAATCGGATCG
Source organism: Colocasia esculenta (assembly GCA_014218235.1). Lineage (NCBI taxonomy): Eukaryota > Viridiplantae > Streptophyta > Magnoliopsida > Alismatales > Araceae > Colocasia > Colocasia esculenta. The sequence goes on along the minus strand of CM024755.1, from coordinate 182,597,096 downwards.
AATCATGGGAATCCCGATTCGCCCGATTCCCATGCGAAGCAGACCGATTTCCATCGATTCCCAAGCAAATCGGCCCGATTCTCCCAAATCAGAGCGGATCAGGAAAAAACCGATTCGCCCCGAATGGGCGATGCGGTGAACCCTGAGATTCGGATCACCGGATGGCAATGCAATAAGCTCCTAAACCAATCCCCAATCTGAACCAAAAACAAAAACAAAACAGGACTGAGTTGGTACAGATAGGTCCAAACCGATCCAAAAGAATCGGCTGATCTTGGCTGATCGGATTTTACTAAAAGGATTATGGAGTTTACAAAAGTGTCCAATATAGTTTGCCATTTGTGAAACTACTTTTAAATATATAATTTACTTCTATTAAAAACTCTTTCTTATTTGTGTAAATATTTTTTGGAATTTTTTTAATAGATCGGCATAGTTCCATCAGATTGGTAATTCAGCCCAATCCAAATGGACCCTTGATCCAAGTATTTATTCCATGCCGAGGATTGAGTAAGGGTTAACACAAGAATACTCGAGTTCAACTAAATGAAAAACTCACCCAATCTTAGGTTCAAAACCTGGGTGTCCCCTTCTCTTTCCACCCAAAGTATCAACTGGACTATGGATTCACTTGGGCCTTCACCCAGGAGAGGATGAAAGAAGAATTTTTTGAACTAGTAGGCAACAAAAGCATCAGGCATGTCCACAGGCTGTGGTCCAGTGGCATTGAGTAGGGGGTTAAGAGGGTCCACCCAGGTTTGAACCTGGGTGGCGAGAGTTTTTGAGTTTAATACAGAAATGGTTTTGCCACTGCAGCAGACCCTTCAGAAAAAAAAAACAAAACAAAACAAAAGCATCAGGCATGTATGGCTTTTCCACTATGCTGTTTCAATACTTAGTGATATGCCTGAAAGATGAGCTTTTTTCAGCTAGTCGGGATTTTCAAGACAGCAGCGCTTGTAGAGGAGTGAACAAGACTTCTCAGCCCCAACTTTTGGAAAGGAAGTAATTGCCTTCAAAACCTCAGTGTGATCAGCTTACTGAATGGGACATAAAATTGTCAGAAAGATGCTTGTCGCCATATTGGAAACTGTGAGACAGGTCAGGTCAAATGCAATTGGAGTGTTTTAACAAAAGAGTTTGATTGACTTGAATTGTTCGGTAACCTGTATGTGCATCCATGCTAAAACTCATCAACACAGAAAGGGGAGAATGCAAATCTAATTTTGAAAAGCCATATGACACAATCAGGTGGGTTATGTCACTTTAAAATGCTGAGCCAGAGCCACATAAAGTTTGATGACAAATTAGTGGTTTGGATAAAAGCTCGCATTACTTTCACAAGATTTGTAAAGTTGATGGATGGGTAGCCAACTAAAAACTTACATGGTGGGAAAGTGCTCAGATGCATTCCATTTAATTTAGAGTTTCAAACTCGTGGCAACAGATTGCAGATCACCTAACTCCAGTATGAATTACACTTTTCCTCCTTTTTAAGGCAGAGGAGGAGCAAAAATATGTGTTAAGACTAATCCCTGCATTTCTGAAGGAGCCGGTAGGTTTCAAGAGAACTTTGGGGAGTGCATAGCAATTTAGGTGAACTTCTCACTGAAGATAGAAAACGATAAACCAAAGTGACTTCCACACATGTTTTATGGATTTCACAAAGAGAGATTAGACCATGTATTTGTCCAAATGTGCGATGATAGAGTTTGCTTGCAGTGTCATTTTTATTTCTGCAGAAAGGAACTGCGACTAGTTGGCCAGCAATTGAACCTTACAAATAGACAGATCTTTGTCCAGCCATATGTGCATGTGTGAGGAGGGGAGAGGGGAAGAGAGAGAGAGAGATTCGGTCATTTACTCTTCTGATATACTATAGGCCATTTGGATGTCACGAAATAAAAGAAGATTCATGAATATACTATAATGGAATCTTTGATTCTTTGATATATTTAAGAGAGCCCTTCATTGGGTTGAGGACTGATCAAAAGCTACACAGTGGAAGTTGAAGAGGACACAATGTTGTTGCTTAAAGTGAAATAATGGACAAATCTCATCACTTCAATTTCATCAGCTGCATTGATATTTTGCATGTTGTAGCTCTATCCCCTTGATGGAGCACTTTCTGTTCTGTGACTTCTGTCTCCTTTCTCTTGTTGTTTTCTTTCACTCACTCTATTGTAGTAAAGCTCATGGGCTTCAGTGTGATGTTATCTCAGGATGGTTGTGCTGTTCTTAAAAAACAATAGTGGACTTACCCTCAGAATTTTGTTGCAAATAGAGATAGTATATTGAAGGAGTAAAGGAGATGTTTCCTTATCACCAAACAAGAAGAAAGTAACCACGTGAGTTACATCAACTGTAGATCAAACATAAAGAAATGATAAACTTAGAAGGCCGGCATGCACTAAATAGTGTAGTTCCCCAAAACATTGTATCATTTTGGTTCTTCAATATGCTCCAACAGGTCGAGAAATATGAGCTGGGAAGAGGTCATTTACCCATCATATGAATCAGCCCAGTTTTCGGAACTGTCTCCAAGGACTCCTTCACCAACCTGTTTCCCAAATTCATCAGCCCAGTCATCAACTTGCAACCTGGAGAACTCATTCACCCATTGATCCTCAACATCTTGATGTTCATGAGTAAATTCTTTCACCCACGTTTCTGTTCCATGTGAAATCTGAGAGAAAATGTTGTGATGATTTCATAGTGAGAAACCTACAAATAAATCGGGGAAGTTTACAGATAATCATAATCAAATGCTAAAAGCTTTCCTAATCCATCAATTCCTAACAAGATATCATAAGCAAGTGACAAAACCTACAAGTGCCAAAATCAACTATTAAATAAAGCCAGTACACTAAATCTGCAGAATATCCCAGGAACTTGTGTGGAGGGGGAACTTGCCTCACGTGTATTGTCATTAGCCCAAGCATCAGGATTTGCATTATGCTGTGCTTGATATTCCTCAGCCCAATCAGTAGAGAGGGATCCTGAGGTTGGCTTAATTTGATTGTCATCAACGATAAGCTCACCACGACTCATTTTTGAGACAAATTGAAGGAACTTCGAGTTCTACATGTGAAGACACATAAGAGAACATCACCATAAGAAAGTTGTAAAAGAAAAGCTTCGAGATCATGCTTCCATATGTATATACAGTAAACATATTCAAACTTCAAAAATTCAACCCAAAGGTTATTCATTAGTTTACTGGTATTCATTTCAAAACCCACACAACATCATGCTAGTTTGCTTAATTTTAACTATATTTCTGACACTGTTAACTCCTGTTACCCTGTACTACTTAACGAAAACGAGAACTTTTAAAAGGATGTTCCAGGCTTAACCACGGTAATTTCAATAATCAGGGCTCAAGCAATAAATAGGAAAATATAAAATTCAAGGTTCACCGCCAAAGAGGGGTAGGCAAGCATTTAAGAATCAATGATAACCAAACACGATCACTACACTGGATCTATAGCAGTATAGCCATATACTTCTGTGGGGTGATGCAGTGTATTGGCTTTCTCAGATCTTGGTCGGTGGGTCTCGGAGTTGGTTCTGCCTTTGAAAGCATTGGGATGATATCCGAACCTTGCCGTGAGTGTTTCCATGAGTTCCTGTGTGTTTCTGCCTTGAATTCCTGAACATGGCATCCTCCATAGGAGCGTTCTAAACTCGGCTATGAGGAAGGGAGCATTCATGTTTGGCGGTTCTCTGTCACGGTTGGCGTGTCTGCAGTGACTGGGTGTGTGTGGCACGAGTCTTTGGGTGTGTCATGTGTGTTGTGAACGCGGCAGGGTCGGAGGGCGCGCTCAAAGATTCGTAGCTCAATACCCTTTCACTGCCTTCTCAGGCTCAGGGTTCGACGCATCGGGGAATCGGGGCGAATCGGGTTTTTCTTGATCCGCCCCGATTCGCTTGAATCGGGCCGATTCGCATGGGAATCGGATGAGAATCGGTCCGATTCGATGGGAATCGGGTGAATCGGGTTTCTCCTGATTCAATCCGATTCGGCCGAATCGGACCGATTCGATCCGGCACGCCAAACCCTGCTCAGGCTAATGAAAGCCCTCACAGAACAACTACTGCGAGAGAAGAATCTCCTTTGGGGAAGGAAACACTCTTTTTGGTTACCACGCCATATCTGGCGGCGCGTTTTGGTTGTTGTCGGTGACCGCGTTCTGGTTGCGGTCAATCGGTGGACCGCGTCTTCATTGGCTGTTCGTGGCTTCTTATACACTCGTAAGCTCTCTCTCCCCAGCATAGTTGTCAAGGCGCCAAGGTGCCCCAAGGCGTTCTTGAGGTCTTTGAGTGCTTAAGTGCTTAGGTGCCTGCCTAGGAGGCACTTAGGCATCCAAGGTGGTGCTCAACATGATATCTCCCTCCTATATAGAATTTAATTATCTAACGGTATATAATGTATGAATAATCAAAATACAATTATGCAATAAAGATGTTAATATGGCATTATAATTAAACTTAGAACATAATATTCACTAAAAATATTAAAAGCATAATAAATTTAGATGATTCTTGAATAATTAGGATTTTTTTAACATTTAATGACTGTGACAATGTTCTCAATCTAATGAACAATGTTGGAAAATGGAGTTTAAGGCCTTGAATTCTCCAATGTGTGAGTACTCAGAAGTGGATTGACCTGGGAAAACACTAAAATTTTCATAATTCAAATAAATCCCATGGAACACTAAAAATCTAAAATCTGGTAAATAAAAGTCAAACGTGCATGTGACTTCTCCAAGGGAGTCACTCTCCTACTGATGGAGATTTAGATGTCGTCAGTAAGAGAGTGAGCCCCTTGGAGAAGTTACATGCACGTTTGATTTTTTTTACTGGATTTTAGATTTTTAGTGTTCCATAAGATCTTATTTTAATTATGAAACTTTTAGTTAGATCAGATTATGAAAGATTAAAAAATCGACATTTGATAGAACCACCAAAATCGTGATTTTCTTCTTACATAAGAGAGTTGACTTTTAATTGGTAAGAGATATAATTTTTTAATATTTTTCTTGAATTCAAATGGGAAGTTTTTTCTTATTTATATGTAATATCTGAAGTAAATGTAAATTATTTACTTGAATGGTATTCAGGAAAATAAGGTAGAAATAAGACCCAATAAAGCATGTCTCATAGGGCCTAGGCCACTATTGGATGCAGAAATTTTCTTTCAGGAAAATATGGATTTTGGCCATGGAGGCATTTTTATATGTGCGTGGGCATGCCAATCTGTTATACAGATAAGAGATTTGAAATCCGTTTGATGCGGGGAATTCACATGTCCATTTATTGGACGATTGCGCCAATATTTGGGATATTTCTTCCACACTTTTATTTGATCAGGCGATCAGGGTTTTATGTGTTGGACCCTTTCCTCACCTTTGATAATAATGCCGAGATTCATCTTTCTTGGCACAAAGTCCAAAAGAGGTTTGAAAAGATGTAATTTGGATTGCAATTTGGCCTTTCAAGAACCTTACAACTGGCCCCGATTATATAATCGGGTCTTCAAAATTTATTCCATGGAAGTCAGATTCTTAGAATTTACTTCCGTCTGCATTTGATTTGCTTCATGATCATGATCACTCTTTTACTTGTGATTAGACTTTTGGAGTTGACTTGATATCCGCAAAAGACATGTCCACACAATGCGGGGCCAGTCTGCAGTTATGGACTGTATTTTGCTACAACTTTTACCCTTTCTAGATATTTCTGCAATTTCATACCCTTTGTGGGCATTCCTTTAATTTGGCATCATTTATGAGCATCTTCGCCATTTCTTGGCATTCCCAATCATTTCCACCATTTCTTGAATTTCTGAGTGCTTCGGCCATATCTTGGCTTTCTCGGGCTTCTCTGCCATTTCATAACCTTCTTGACTTTTTCTGACATTCCTTAGCTTTCAGGAGTTTTTGTCATTTCTTGATAATCCTAAGACTTGAAATGATCAACTATAGGTCGTGCTCAGGAGAGTGCACGTCACTTCATAGAAGGACATAGGTTGTCTCGCTCCACCGAGCGGTGCAAATAGCATGTGTCGAGATTCTCAGTCTTTTCTTTGACTTTGCCGAATACTTCCGCCATTTCTGGACTTGGATTTTTCTGCCATTTGTAGACATTTCTAGGCTTCTCTGTTATTTCTTGGCATTTTATGACTTTCCTGGCTTTTCTGTCGCTTCTTGATGATCTGGGACTTTTCTGTCATTCCTCGACTTTTAGTCATAAGCCGAACTCAGGAGAGCACACACTACTTCAAGGAAGTGACGCGAGTCCCCCTCTACCGAGTCATGCAAACGACATAAAATCGAGTGGCATACCATACTAGGGTCTTGGCACCTCATTACCGTCTTCCAGTTCCGTCCAGTTCCTTCTATTACCTTCCAGGGCCTTCCCCGGAATATTCTTTTGTAACCAACTCCACTACGTTGTAACCTTGTACACATTATTGTGACACTATTGCCCCTACGGGTTGTATATAAATATACCACGATAGCTCTTAGGTTGCATGCTATCGATTCCAACCTCTCTTTTCTCTTCTCCATTTCCAACTTGGTATCAGAGAGATCATGGGAGACTCCACCACCACACACGTTGCCTCCCCTGCGTCTACAACCAGTGCCTTTTCTTCTGAAATAGCCACTCGAAAGGATGAGATAGAAAATCCTTATTTCCTACACTCCTCTGACAACCCAGGCACCATTCTCGTCTCTGCTCTTCTTACCGGGGACAACTATACTTCTTGGCAGCGAGCTATGACAGTTGCTCTTTCTGCCAAGAACAAACTTGGTTTTGTCAATAACACTATCTCTCAACCAGCAAAAGATGATCCTCTTCACAGCGCCTGGGAAAGAGTTAATAGCATGGTATTATCTTGGCTACTCAATTCGATTCATAAAGATCTGGTATCATCCGTTTTATACAACATCGCTTCTGGAGTCTGGAAAGGTCTTAAGGAGCGTTTTTCACCTTCTGATGGCCCTCGCATCTTCATCTTGGAGCGTTCCATTGCAACACTCCAGCAAGGTACAAATACACTTGCAAATTATTATAATACCCTTAAGGGATTCTGGGATGAATTAGCACAATATGAGCCTCCTACATCAACAACAAACCAGCAGCGGCGCTCACTGATGCAATTTCTTATGGGCCTTCATGAATCATATTCTGCCATGCGAAGTCAGATTCTTCTTATGAACCCGCTACCGTCTGTAAGTCGGGCTTATTCTCTGCTCCTTCAAGAAGAATCACAGCGCTTCTTCAATTGCCACCTGCACATGAAGCTTCTGCCATGATGATTAAAACACCAGCACCAACATCAGATATTTCTCGTAGCAATGTGAGGATCCGTTGCACTCATTGCAATATCTTTGGGCATACCAAAGACAAATGCAACAAGCTCAATGCAACACTTTGTACTCACTGCCCCATTGCCGGGCACACCAAGGAACAGTGCTACAAGTTGCATGGATATCCACCACACTCTCGGAACGTACGACGATCCTCTTCAGCAGGAACTTCCAGTGCTGGAATTTCCAGTACAGCTCCCTCTCTTACAGCTGATCAATATGCCCAGTTGATTAAGTTGCTCAGCAATTAGACTGTATCCAAGCCTCATATCAATATGACAGGTAATGTTATGCCTCATCCACCACTCTTATGGATCCTTGATTCCGGTGCCACAGCACACATTACACCCACGTCCAAACATCTGACGCCACTGCCTTTACATACTTATCCATCTCAAATATCTCTACCCAATGGCTCTACTGCACCTGTTCTTGGTGTAGGTTCCTACAAGGTTAACAGTCACATAACTCTACCCATTGTTCATCATACTCCTCCTTTTAATTTTAATCTTTTATCCATTAGCCAGTTAACACGTGACTCTAACTGTTCTATCACCTTTTATCCAACTTATTGTGTTTTGAAGGACCTGTCCACGATGAAGGAGATTGGTCGGGGACATGAACGTGGTGGACTTTACATGATGGAGGCTGCACCCATCGACGTTTGCTTCTCCACCATCACACCAACTTATCAACTTTGGCATCATCGTTTGGGACACCTATCTTCAGAAAAACAACATCAACTATCTCCCTTTTTGTTTACTGAACCACCACCACCTTATTTTGCTTGTCATACATGTCCTCTTGCTAAACAGACTCGGCTGGCATTTCCTCACAGTACCTCTAAAGCTACAGCACCTTTTCTTCTTTTACATTGTGATGTATGGGGACCTTACTCTGTAGTCTCTCGAACAGGAGCACGTTTCTTTCTTACTATAGTAGATGATCATACCAGGTTCACCTGGGTTTATATGTTATCATCCAAATCAGATGTATTCTCTGCCTTCTGTTCTTTTTCCTCTTATGTTCAAACCACTTTTCATACTACTGTTCAACGCATACGCACAGATAATGGATCTGAGTTTTTTAATCAACGATTCGCTGGCTATCTTGTTGAGCATGGTATTACACATGAACACACATGTGTCTCTACGTCTCAGCAAAATGGTGTTGTTGAACGCAAACACCATCACCTGCTTGATGTCGCACGAGCACTTCGCTTCCACTCAAATCTCCCAAAACTGTATTGGAACGATTGTGTTCTCACTGCTACTTACCTTATCAATCGACATCCTTCCAACATTCTGCATGGGCTTACTCCTTATGAAGCCCTTCTTGGTACCCCACCTTCATATGCATGGCTTCGTTCTTTTGGATGTCTATGTTATGCCAGCACCAGCCATCTTGACAGTGATAAGTTTAATGCTCGTGAACGCCGTTGTGTTTTCCTTGGTTATCCTCCTCATCAAAAGGCTTATCGTCTTCTTGATCTATCTACCAATAAGGTTTTCACCAGTCGAGATGTGGTTTTTCACGAGGACATTTACCCGTTTCATTCCATCATCCCTCCTTCCCACTGTACACATCCAGTTATACCCCTTCCTATATCCCATTCTTCTGACAGCCCAACATCTTCACCACCGATACCCACCATTCCGCCTTCTACCATCTCATTACCTACCAGTTCCTTAACACCATCTTCACCACTACCATGTCCTCCGCAACAACCTATTTCTACTGGACCAGTTCGGAGCAAACGTCCACCAGCTTACCTTCGTGATTATATCACCACGAACACAGTTTCCACCAGCTCCTCATCGGGCTTCACCAAGGTAACTTATCCATTAACTGTCCATACTCCTGCTTACAGTCCTTCTCATAAAGCATTTTTATCTGCATTACATTCTACCACCGATCCTAAAACATTTTTTGAGGCAAACAAACTGTCACATTGGCGTGCGGCTATGGATGCTGAACTCCACGCTTTACAACTTAACAACACCTGGGTTCTCTCATCTCTCCCGCCTGGGAAACGCGTTGTTGGTTGTAAGTGGGTCTACAAGACCAAGTTTCATTCTGATGGATCCATCGCTCGCCACAAAGCTCGGTTAGTCGCTAAAGGGTACTCCCAGACATAAGGACTTGATTACACTGATACTTATGCTCCCGTTGCCAAACTTACCACTGTCCGCTGTCTCCTTTCTCTTGTTGCTGCTAAAGATTGGCCACTTCACCAGTTGGATGTCAACAATGCTTTTTTGCATGGTGATCTCCGTGAAGAAGTTTACATGCAACTCCCACCTGGTTATCGTCGACAGGGGGAGACCAGAGTGTGCCGGCTTCTTAAGTCCATCTATGGTTTAAAACAGGCTTCTAGGAATTGGTTTCAAAAATTTACGGCGGGTCTTATCTCAGCCGGATTTCATCAATCCAGGGCAGATTATTCTCTTTTTATCCATCGCCACAACAACTTTCTTACTGTTGTTTTGGTTTACGTTGATGACATCCTTATCACCGGCAACGACACATGTCTTATACTTCTTCTCAAACACTACCTTGCTGCCAGTTTTCATCTCAAAGATCTCGGCAAACCCAAGTATTTTCTGGGTATTGAAATTGCTCGATCAACAACGGGTATCTTCCTTAATCAGCAGAAATATGCTCAGGATCTCTTATATGATGCTGGACTTCAGGATGCCAAGCCTGTCATGACACCTCTGGAACCCGGTCATAATTTGCATGTTGCAGGGACGCCTTTACCTGATCCCGCTCCTTATCGCCGGCTCATCGGTCGATTATTATATCTCACTGTTACTCGCCCGGATATTTCTTTTGCTGTCAATCTCCTCAGTCAGTATATGGCGGCACCTTCTGAAGCTCACATGACTGCTGCGTCGCTACATCAAGCACTCTCCCGGGCGAGGCCTCTTTTACAGTGTCCTTAATGATTTTCACCTTTCCATTTATGCTTGATGCAGATTGGGCTTCTTGTCCCACCACTCGCCGCTCTATCACCGGCTACGTTGCTTTTCTTGGCAACAGTCTCATTTCTTGGCGTACAAAGAAGCAACCTACTGTCTCAAGGTCTTCTGCAGAATCTGAATATCGGGCTATGGCTGCTGCTACTTCTGAGATTCAGTGGCTTACCTCTCTTTTAGCTGAATTTCGTATTTCGTCCTGCCCTGCCACACTTCACTGTGATAACCAGGCCGCCATGCACATTGCTGCCAATCCCGTTTATCATGAGCGCACCAAGCATATCGAGTTGGACTTGCACTTTGTTCGTGAACGCATACAGTCTGGGCTATTGAAGACAACATATGTTTCCTCAGTCAATTAACTTGCTGATGCTCTTACAAAGCCTCTCCCAACAGCTAGCTTCCATCGCCTTATCTCCAAGCTGGTTTGCGATAAGCCACCACCAGCTTGAGGGGGAGTCTTGGCACCTCATTACCGTCTTCCAGTTCCTTCCAGTTCCTTCTATTACCTTCCAGGGCCTTCCCCAGAATATTCTTTTGTAACCAACTCCACTACGTTGCAACCTTGTACACATTATTGTGACACTATTGCCCCTACGGGTTGTATATAAATATACCACGATAGCTCTCAGGTTGCATGCTATCGATTCCAACCTCTCTTTTCTCTTCTCCATTTCCAACTCAGGGGCTTACCAAAGATATGGTGACCGGAGATTTGGCCAATGTTGTCTTTTGAAGAATCGGACAACATTGTATTTGAGCCTATTTCAGAACTTCTTCATAATTTTTGTCCTTTTAAAGGACTTTTCTATACTTTCTGCCCTTTTGGAGAGACGTTCTGTAACATATATCAGATGAAGAGCCCTTGCAACCCTTCGAAAGGCCTTTAGCTTTTCTAGAGCTCTCCAAGAACCCACCAACGTCTTCTTCTTCTTCTTCACTGTTTGAAGAGATCTTTGGCCGATGGAGAACTTGTAGCACCTGATAAATGAGGGTTTTCATTGAATACCCCTCATAATTGCTTGATGACTACAAGAGGGGTCTCCATAAACACGTGGTAAAGTCCACATAGTTTTCACATGGAGATATATACACATGAACGTGCCTCAGAGTCTCCGCTTGAGTAGAGTCTTCCCATGGAGGTATGCACATCATTTCATCCCCATGGAGTCCAGCTCAACATGGAGGTTTGCACATAAATATATGACGAACATATGATCGTGCCTCGGGTAGAATCTCTGTTTGGGCAAAGTCTCCTCATGGAGGTACGCACATATGAACATATAAACATTTCATCCCCATGGAGTCCAACTCGACATGGAGGTTTGCCTATGAACATTATACGAACATATGATCGCACCTCGGGTAGAATATCTGCTTGGGCAGAATCTCCCCATGGAGGTACACACATATGAACAAATAAACATTTTATCCCCATAAAATCCAACTCGACATGGAGGTTTGCACATGAGCATTGACATTTTTATCTCCATGGAGTCCAACTCGACATGGAGATTTTATAAACATTTATATTTCATCCCCTATGGAGTCCAACTCGACATGGGAGGGGATATACACAGGAGTTTCACAGTCGGAGACAACCTTAGCTTGTCGCACACGAGCACTTTATGCCGAGTACAAACACTTCACGCCTTTGAGGGTCCCCCAGAGGGAGTCTTCGACCGACTGGACAGTAGGGGGACGAATCCCTCCTTCAAAGCTCCGACCTCCTTTCTTTGTTGCTCAAAGGGGCTATTTATAGGGGATTTTGCCCATAGGGGGCATAGAGAGAGAGAAGAGAGAGATCTATCCGAAGGAAGACTCCCTCCGAGTAGGAAATCCCCTACCCGGAGGGGGGTTCCCCCTACCCGAAGGGAAGGTCCCTCTGGGTAGGGACTTCCCTACCTAGAGGGGTTTTTTCCCCCTCTCCACCTTTCTTTCTTTTGCTTTATATATAAATAAATATTTATTTATTTATTTATTTAATGGCCCTAATAGCCAATTTTGGGGTCCAATAGCCACCCAAGGTGCCCAAGAGGGCCAAGGCGCTCGCCTAGCCCTCCTAAGCACCGCCTTGGGATGCCTTCTTAGGTCCCTATAAGGCGGACCTTCGCCTAGCCCTCAATTGGGCGTCTTCGAGTGCCTTGACAACTATGCTCCTCATTCTTCACTTCTCCCTCTCCCTCTCCCCTCCGACACAAAGCACCCTCCCTCTCCCCTCCGACAATAGCCGATGGCAGAAGGCCGACGAGATGGAGATAGTGTAACACTCTGCATTGGGTTGGTGGCGATGGCACAAGATGGAGAACACGAGGAGGTGGTGGCCAATTTACGAGAAGGCCTCAACGGGTGGTTTTGTTGTTTTGGAGGTAGAGTGATGCTCCCACCTCGTTCTACTTGTAGTTCCTCGCAAGATTTCGCGTAGAAATACATGATTAGGAGAAAGACATGGGGTTTATAGCTTTTGGGAAAATGAGACTACGTAAGAGAGTGTGAGGTGGTTTTCAATATTTTTGTGGTGTCCTATTGTGATTAAAGTTGTCTCTGAGATGTATGCAATGAGAGGAACACTTTCCTCTCCTCTTTATGTTTTGGATCCCGTTCGGCGTGTTTTGGCTGAGGGCCAAATCCAATAGTTTCTTGCGAAATCGGCGTTACTGTGTGTAAACGCGCCAGAGGGAGTGGCCGTGTCTTGCACGTAACACTATGATAAGGTGTGTTCATGATGAGTGGTCGCAATCATGAGGACCACTGCGTTCTAAACGCAATGGGGTAGAGTGGCACGTTTATGTTTTTAGTCATGCATTGGTTGTAGACCACGTTTATGATGCAGCTGCTTTGTTGATCGCTTTTCTGTCCAGAGACTTGTTGTGGTCCTATTAGCATGCCATGCATACTGTGTAGGCTTCTTCATGGATTTAAAGTATAGTTATGGAAGTCGAACTCCTTGTCTTGTTGCTGTGTGCACTTGACTGGACGTAGTGTTCCTTGATTTGCATGTTGATGTTCATTATTGGTTCGACATGTTATTGTGTCCTCGATACTCAGCTAAGGTGTTCCTAGCTTAGCATTCAGGTATGCTGTGTTGGCATGTAGTTCAAAGTAGTGGCCGATGATGCACGATGTCCTAGTGGTTGTGCAAGGCAACATTGTGTGTACGGTGTGCCGAAGAAAGGGCACGGTTGTGGTTTTGGCGCATATGTGATACATTTGTGCCAGGATGTGTTTGTAGTCCTAGTAATCCATGGGGTACTATGCTCTGAGGTTGTGCCATGTTTTAGTTTCAGATAGTTTTATGTGCACCATGTGTTGTCGTGCTACTGTCCTTGCGTAGCACTCACCAGACGAGAGCCCTAACACTATGTGTGCCTAGCATTGTGTGTGTTGTTGCAAGGTTTGGTCCATGTGTTGTGTGCACAAAGAAAGGTTTGATGTCATATTCCTAGACCCCCCCCCTTTTTTGAGCATACATCCGGCAGGGGAAAGATGGCTTTGGGGCAACATCTTGTTGTTCATCTTTGTCGCTTGAGAGCATTCATGGCTAGTGTCTCGACGTTTAGTAGACGTGCATATCCCCAGCTAGTCCCGTGTCCTTACTTCCCTCACTCTGTGGACTCTAGAACCCATAGAGGTGGTTAAATGTGAGACTGCAGTCTGGCCTAGCTGCAGATACTGTGTGTTGAGTAGACTCCACTGCCCCTTCAGTTAGCAGGTTGACAGGTGTGGATGTGGCAGTCGGATGCGTTCTGACTGCAAGACTAATGTTTTCCTTTTGTTGCTGTTATTTTCTAGTTCGTATGTGTATAGCACCAAGTTGTCTTCCTTTACGGTTTCTGCCTGTATAGCACTTCTATGGTGGTTTTGTCCATATTGGTAAATAGAGACTGAACATGGCAGCTTTAGTGCTTGACGCGTTTTGTTAGTTTAGAGTGACGCAATGGTTTTTGGTATCCTTCTTGGCTACTGTGTGTAGTCACATAACTTGTGGTGATTTTATTACCTTTTCCATCGTTCTTGGCTATTGTGCTTATTGTAGTTTGGCCGAGCGTGGGATTGGGGGATCCCTATTAAGTCTGTGTCTTCATAAGGCTCATCCCCTATTTTTTCAGGTGCGATTTTGTGGAGGCAGCATTGCCCACTTGATTTGACTGTTTAGTGTACCAGTAGTAGTTCATTCTTTTGTACTACCTGAGGATACGCCCCTTAAAGTGATATATTTTAATTTTATACTCATATTATAAATTGAGACATTGTATTATTATTAATAAATCTTTATTTCCTATTATAGTTACTTGCACTATTTGTTTATCTCTCTAGACCATGTGTGAATCCCTTCGGGTCTCGGGCACATGGGACTATGGGAGTTGGATATGGATCCCAGGTGTCACTATAGGTGAGCAATCTGACTTGATGGAATGAAGGACTTTGGATTCTTGGGCTTGATAGAAGGTCATAATATTCCTGGGTAGGAAATAAACAAGAGTGAAGGAATTAAATTGAAATAGACCAAGAAAAGGGGTTTACAGTTGGGATACTTTCTCTCTTGTTCTTGCCCACTACAACCCAATTGCTTGGATATCCCTTGCTTTCATTAAGTATTGGAGCACGACAGGGATACGGCTAGTTTCTATTTTCAAAGCTACTCAGAACAAGGAAGATGGTGAATTGCAGCATGGCAGAAGAAGGGAGACAGCAGCCAGAGCAGCAGATAACTTTTGTCACTCCTCTCCTGTCTTTCCCTTCATTTTTCTCTTTTTCCAATTGTTGATTGATTCCACCAATAAAAGGAGCAGGGAACCTTCTGCAGCAAAAACACAGTTTGTTTTCTGATTCTTCCTTGATTTCTGTGAAGAGAGAGGTATATGAACAAGAGCTTAACTTGAAGATGAGAAGCTGTAAGACATTTTCTTTTTCTCCTTAATTGTTGCTTGAAATAGGGAAAGACAGGAGGAGAAAGGCAGGAATTGATTTTGGCAGGCGCTAGGGCTGCAAAAAATATCCGATTATCCAATCCGATTCCGATAAAAATTATAGGATTCGGAAACACATTTAACTACCGATAGTTTATCGAATTCGGATATTTCCGATAAGCTATTGGAATCGGATACGGAAACTCCGATTATCTGATTTCCGAATCGGATATTATACATAATATACATTATAATATATATTATATATTATCCGAATATCCGATTTCCAAATCCGATTTACCAAACTTTTTCATATTAACACTATCCGATTTCCGAATCTGATTACCCGCTAATTTGAAGAAACAGATTCAGACTGAATCCGATTATTTCCAATAATTCTTATCGGACTCTGACTCCGACCCGTTTACACCCCCTAGCAGGTGCAGATCCTTTTGTTTTTTTCCCCTTTTTTAAATGGTGAAACGAGAGACGTAAGAAGATGAACATATAAGATAGGTCTGCAGACTAATGCAACAAATATGAACTTACCTTTTGTTGTTAGTGTAATGCTTGTCATCCTTCATGATCATGTAGTTATTGGTGCAAAAGCAAAAAATCAAGGGGGTATATAATTTGTGACAAGAATCAGGCTGTAAGATGGACCTATCAAGGAAGTGTGAAGGGAGAGGAGGAAAGGTATGGTCTCGGGCATAGCATACATAGTTGTCCAGCTCAGCAAGTTCAGTCAGTTTCAACTAACACACAAGTACAAAGAAACATGGACATAACTTGTAAGGTGCATTTTGACAATCTCAAGTCTACATATTTTTCCTCGGAAAATGTATTTTGAGATTCATCCATGATATAGACAACTTAACCATTTCAGTATTTGAAAAACCTAAATCTCTGTCCAAAATCAAGTTTCTAACTATGACCTCAAAGACATGGAAATCATCAACATCCTCATCATGATAGCTATTGTCATGACAGAAGTTAGTCTCGCGAGAGAACAGGAAGCCATAAGAAAAAGACAAAACAGCTACCACATAGACTGTATGGCACTGATATTCTTGGGAAGATTTTCATCAACAATGTTAGCGAAGGCGACTGTGGCGGTTGCCTAGGCCATGAGGCCAGACGAGGCGGCCCAAGGTCACCTCACTCAGGCCCATGTTGCCTCAGCAAGCCCACTTCGCAGTCGCCACCTTCTTTGACCCTGTCGAGCACTCGAGCCCTCGAATCAGCCCACAAAGAGGCCCATTTAAGCTAGTGTTGTTCACTTTCTATTATCATTTAGTGTATTTATATGTATGAGTGTGAATTTGTTTACTTGCCATTTAGTTTATTAAACTTTAATAA
Source organism: Colocasia esculenta (assembly GCA_014218235.1). Classification (NCBI taxonomy): domain Eukaryota; kingdom Viridiplantae; phylum Streptophyta; class Magnoliopsida; order Alismatales; family Araceae; genus Colocasia; species Colocasia esculenta. Next base: position 182,580,470 of record CM024755.1, on the reverse strand, counting down.
ATATAGGAATGAATGGATTTAGTGGGTTATACAATAATTTGGCACATGGAATGAATAATTTTATGACATATATTTGTTTTATGCATTCATTTAGGTGATATCCATTATTTAATAATATATTGTTTCAATTGCCTAGGCCATCACCTAGGCATTTGAGACTGAGGCGACCAAGATGGCCAACGCATTTGAGGTTGAGGCAACACCTTGGTCGCCTCAGCCGCCCATTGCCTCTGACCACTATGATCTCAGAATTGCCAACTTTATGTTGGTCTTGTGATGGATTGGTGAGCCAAATGACCCTTCTGTAAGAGTTTTTTTCTCAGCCATAGCGGTTTTGGCTTATTCATTGTGGAAGCAGGTTCCTAAAAGAATAGCAAAACTAGAGATGATGGAATGGGGTGAGTAAGATTGAACATATCACCGATATGCACTATTACTGTACTGGATTCACTCTGATATGATACAAGATATTGACATGGTCCGATTTGATTTGATATAGCCGACTTGGTACAAGTGCAAGCCTTTCTGTATGAAATTGATATGATTTGATGCCCCAATTTGGTCTTCACGTAAAGTCCATGATACAGTATCATACATCCCATAAAGTCAGACCCAACAGAATAAGATAAACCAGAGGTGACATAAAGCAATTATGCATTGGAATGTTGACAATTCATCTCATAGTGTCAAAATGCCCTATTAAGCTGAATTATAGTGAAAGATGGTAATCTTGAAGTACACATTTGGAAAATCATTTCCTGAAAACTCGTAAAATATAATTGTATCCTTACATGAGCCAAATACAAGTTATACAGATGAATTAAGCATTTAAGCTCTCCCCCTCCCCTTATCTATCTATCTAGCATCCATCTACAGACATATATATATCTAAAAAAATGTGTATGTTTATACGTGCACAATCTAAGAGGATCAAGTTAGGTATTTCAGTGAACAAATTTGCCCAAATGTGGACCTGAGACTTATATTTCATGAAAAACATTAGATATTATCACAAGTATTGAAAGCATTGCAGTATGGGAAGTATTTATACGTTATATTTAAAGTGCTAATCTGACAGTGAGAAGATACACAAATGACAAACCCTTTACATTGCATTCCCAGTTAGTTTCTTGGTTCTTTTTCTTCTAAGTGATCATGCAATTAATTTAATCATTACATATTCGCACTAGGAGTTAAGTTCACATGATGGAGATATCATGGTTAAGGTCTGCAAACCTGAATTTTTGGATCATTATTTTGGGCTAATGTGTGAGCCAGCATTCGAGTCTGCTCCATTGCTTCAATATTTAACATTTTTGCTCTGTCCATTTGACCCAGTGATGTCATCTGATTTTGTTCCTGAAACCAAGTAGCAGTTAAGAAAATACAGTCCATAACTGCAGACTGAGCTTTCACTTAACAAAAAAGTGAGATCTTTCATGGCTAGTAACCTTGTCTGAAGTGACTCTGAACTATCAAGGTACCAAAACATGGGTCTTCTAGGATTCGTCAGCTCAAAACTCATACAAACCAAGTTGTAGACTTACTTTGGCCAGTCTCTACAGAGTACAGACTCTCAAAGTCCATCTAGAACATGTTATGTATCTAACAAAATTTTGCAATATTTGAAATCTCTTCAAAATAAGATCAAGTTTTGAAATACTGATAACGGGACCCCTGATTCCAATCCAAATATATAAAAATGGGAAACATTTTTCAGAATTTTACAAGTTTAGATTAAAATTAAAATGTACTTAAATTTTGGGCTACTTCCCTTTGCTAATATGGTCTAATGGGGCTGGATTAATGGTCTAAAAGTTTGACTTGGTTGGGGGCAGAAATTAGACCACCAAGTGAACTGTAATTAGGTTTTAAGTAAGCCTGCAGAGGCGTGTCTTGAGCAGGATCATAGTGGGCCTTCGGGGGCCCGAAAGGGAACCTCCCACCCCCTCCCTCTTTGGCATTCTTAATGGCCACACACCCCATATATGAAGGGGGAGTTGTTTGGGGGGAGGGTGTCTGGCTGCTGCTCCATCTCATTTCCAGCACAGTCCAGGAAGGCAGGAAGAGAGGAAAGGGAGAGTGAGCTTTGGGGGGGGGGGGGAGCCAAGGAGAGCTTTTCCATGTGCTTTTTCATCTTCACCAACTACCTGAGGTTCTCCAAGAGGCAGGACGATACTGTCTGGTTTCTTTCGTTGTTGGGATTTCTTTAAGGCTTTTGGGGTGTTTTAATTGAAAGAAATACTTGGGAGGCCCTCTCCATTTTGTTTCATAAGTTATGGCTGCATGTGAATGATATCTAAGGTGGGATGGGTAAATCCAAGATTTATTTTTAGTGGTAATCCAGTTTTAAAGGACTCAAATTTAAGAGCCCCTACCCAAATAGGGATCTTACCAGTGTTTTCTTTTAGGTTTGAAATGATTTCATCTTTCATAAGTTTGTGTGAAACATCAAAGTCATTAAGCAAAGCATAGACTAGGCCCTTATACTTTTTTAATATCAAGAGTAAAGCCACCCGCCTGGGATCAACCCCTAACGACCAGTAGCACAGACCATGGGGAGGCCAAACATCTCTTGGGTGGTGACACTCCCATGGCTCAGGGAAGTCTGTGATGTTGGAATCAGGGTTAGTACAAACCCTGCATTTATGTCTGTGGTAGGCGTCGTTACTGCAACCACTCAGTTTTTCATGAAGTGTCTATCCAACTCTGCCACCCTGAGGAACACTAGGGCATTGTGTTTATGCAATTAACAAATGGCGTTTGATTATCAGGCCCATGCAACTAGCATTGGTTGATATCGGGGATTATGAGGTAAACCCACAAATTTGTAGCCTCATCCAAAGGCTTCGAGATCCTATTGCATAATATCTTATGTTAATTTATTGTTCATGCCAAAAATAAGAAAGGGCCATTATTTTGTTTCTTGTTCCAAGCAAGGCTTCAAAAACCGATCGGATCGGGATCGGATCCGGGTCGGATTTGACCCGGGCGATCCAATCCGTAGTAACCATGTTCCAAGTAAATGCTATATTTGTAGTTTCATTTACATAAGATATTACATGTAAATAAGGAAGTACCCCCATTTGAATCTAATAAAAATATTTAAAAAAATTATTTCTCTTACCAATAAAAAGTCAACTCTCCCATCCTAAGAAGAAATCGTGATTTTAGTGATTCCATTAAAATGCCAACTTTCTAATCTCTCAGAATTTGACCTAACTAAAAATTTCACAATTCAAATAAACTACATAGAATATTAAAATCCAAAGTTCGGTAAAATAAGTCAAACATACATGTGACTTCTCCAACAGACTCACTCTCCTACTGACAGTGGACAAAGTACTATCAGTAGGAGAGTGAGTCCCTTGGAGAAGTCACATGTACGTTTGATTTATTTCACTGGACTTTGGATTTTTAGTAGTTCATATGGTTTATTTGAATTATGAAATTTTTAATTATGCTAAATTATAAGAGATTAGAAAGTCGGCATTTTGATGGAATCATCAAAATCATAATTTTTTTCTTAGATGAGAGAGTTGACTTTTTATTGGTAGGAGATGTGATTTTTTATATTTTTATTGGATTCAAATGGGGGGTACTTCTTTATTTACATGTAATATCTTAAGTAAATGAAACTACAAATATAAACATTTATATTTGTAGTATATCATGCCATATATGTCATGTATGTGGATCTTATGTCCAGACAATATAATATGAGATTCCAATAAATGTAAGCTTATTTTGATGTATTCCAGTTAATAAATGCAACTCTATATATATATATATATATATATATATATGAGTGAGTATGTGGTGCGGCGGGGTCCATTGGTGCGGCCCCGCCGCACCACACCTGGGCGCCCTCGGATGCCCATCCGAGGGCGCCAAAAAATCAAGAGAAAAAAAAAACGGGACATTGCGCCCCAGACGCCCGTTACACGCGCCTACGGCGCTCGCGTAGCACGCGGCGGCGGGGGTGGCAATGTCCCGTTTGTTTTTTCTTGATTTTTTTACGCCCTCGGATGGGCATCTGAGGGCACCCAGGTGTGGTGCGGCAGGGCCGCACCAACGGACCCCGCCGCATATATATATATATATATATATATATATATATATATATATATATTCTATTTTTTAAATATTTTTTCATGGGAACAATCTAGCTACCCTTGACTCGGCCGGAATCGGCTGACCCGATCGGTTTTGGGGTGGCCAATCCAGGACTGGTCCCCGTGTTCTTGAACCTTGGTTCCAAGGGTACCAAATAATTTCAGATTATCGGTAATCGGTAAAACCATCGCCTCAGACAATGCATTCTAATGTATTCATACTCTATAAATACTTGATGCACCATGAGTTAATCCGGTGGATCGAGGGTGTGTCAGTCTGACCCAGCCCTATGTCTATTTGTGTTGAATTTTTCTGGAAAAGCCCATCCCAATGTTTTTTTATGTGATCTGATGTCATATTTCATTGATAAAATAGTGAAAATAAATACACAAACAACAAGGCCAAAGATTTTAATTTAAATGAGAACAAGTGCAGTAAAATCCTGTTTAAAAGATAGTACACAGACATGAGTCTACTTGCCTCCCAAGTCCCAACCTTACCTCCCACTAGGTTTAACAGTGATAGCATATGCCTTTTTATGAAATTTATGGCGACTTGATCTCATTGTGAATGTAAATTTGATTTTATGTCCTGAATTGATTTCTAGATTTTTGTGATCCGATTCGGGGGTGGGAATGCCGATCCCACTCCCCCCAATTCTATGTATAATCTGGGGGGAATCAGCCAGGATCGGGCTGGATCTGCCGATCCCAGCCAATTCCGGGCCGATTCCGGCTGATTCATTCCTGGGATCCCCCTCGATCCATTCCCACGATCCCGGCCAACCCGATCCGGAATTGGATCGGGATCGGGGGGCCGATCCTGGACCCCGATCTGATCCGGAATTCCATGCTTAGAATTTATAACAACTGTCCCATCTTGGCTTGTGACAGTTGCACCAATTTCCACATGCAGGTCACACAAGCCCAGCACACTGCTGAAAGGGAGGTGGGAAAACGTATGAGAGGGGAGATGCAGAGGGAGGGGGATACAGAGAGAGAGAAAGATGGAGAAGGGCTGAGGTAGCTGCAGACATTGTTGCTATTGATGCAGGCAAGGTTCTCATAGGCCTAGTCAAGGCCACCTATCCCGAACTGGAATAACATTGGGCAACAATATGGCTGCTCAGGCTCTGACTATAACTGCATTGAGTTTGCTTTCAAGTTATAGTCATCACCAACTATTTCCAATTGGCAGCCATTTTTAGTTTCCACTTTCTCTCTATGATATGCCTGCATCCTGTTAATGAGACAAAATTACTAATTTACCAAACTCGATTAGAATCTTAAATTAGGAATAGACTTTGCCTAGCAACTACAGTGCAAATTTGAGTTGGGTTAAAATCAAGCTCACAAATTTCCAATTTGGTTTAGCCCAGATTGACCGGTGCCCCTGCCAAAAGCCCAGCAAGAATGTATTCCAACACGAGGGTAAAAAGGTTGCTTCTACTTCCTCCCTATGTCATGTCCACATAATTTCAGACAATATTGTTAAAGTATGGGAAGTGTAAAAGAAGACAAGGAAAGAACAGTTAGCATTCCTGCAAAACAGATCAAAATGAATGGAAAAGCAGAGAACCAAATAGGGAAATAGGTTGCTTATATTTCCTCCCCGTGAGATGTTCACATACTGTCAGTATAAGACTATAAATAAGTACTGGCTTGAAAAAGAGATGAGGGAAACAATTTGTAGTCCTGCAAAACAGATCAAAGAGAATGGAAAAGGGGGAATGGGGAAATAAGTTGCTTCTACTTCCTTCTTATGACATGTCCACATGCTTTCAGGATAAGAATGTTAGTAAAGTATGGGAAGTGTAAAAAGTATTAGGTTAAAAAGAAGAGCAAGAAGAGGACACTTTAACCTGCAAAACAAAGAGAATGGAAAGGGAAGAAAACTAAATGAGTTTCAAACTCCATATCAATATCAAAAACATGTGCACTTTGACACACAATAATTTTCATCAGCCAATAAAAACACATTCATATAGGGCAATAGATACTATTTCAGGAACTGAAATCAACAATGATCCAACCTTCTCGAATTCAGATGCCCAACCATTTGCACCATGAATTTTCTCGAATGAATGGGCCCATGCTTCTGGATCACCATGTTCATGTCTTTGCTGACTAAACTCAGTAGCCCACGCCCCAGGAACCATCCCAGGTTTTAGACTTTGTGACTCATTCCAGTATTCCTCTAACTCTGGCATGGTTCCATGTAAATTGCCTCTCAGTCGATCATCGCCATCAATATCAAGAGAGTGTAGTAGTGCATTTACCTGAAAAATAATGGATTTAGAACAATCTCCCTGTGTATGTTCATTTGTACTAAGGGGAAAATGAAGATATGAACATGAACATAGAAAATCTCCCAAAAAGGATGTAAAAATCTAACTTTTTGCTTTTCTCATTCTATTAGCCACATGCGAAGCTTTAGGGATTAAGGAGGCAGGACTTTCATACTTTGCTATGATATTGTGGTCATTTCTCTCGTGCATAAGAGAGATATGTCAGGCATTTATAGTTCGTACATAATTCAGAATAAAATAAAATAACATAAAACATCTGCTGAGGTCCATGCACTGGACAAGGAGAACTTAAGACACTTCCTGAACTACAGGAGAGAACAATTTTCAAAAATCAAGGAAGCTAAAATGGCAGTAGGGGTAACGATTTGTAATGCAGTGAGCAAAAGACGGTTATAGACCTGTGATTCAATGTACTCTTCACTTTTATCTGCAAAAATGTGTCTTGCCATGATACAACTCCGATCACGTATACATTGCTTGTCTCCCTTAGATAATCCCAAGACAGGAAGTGCCGCAGGACGAAATGGAATGCCAGCTCGACTGCTCTCCACAAAGGAGTGGAAGAAACTTGACAAAACTTGTTGTGGTGGCCCTACAAGATGGTAAATGTGATGTAAAAACAAATGTTAAACTCCGATATAGTATAAATTGGCCTGCAGCTCATTCAGGTTCCAAAGATTAGATTAACCACTTAATATTTGTTTAACAATGTTTGCCAGTATGTCTAAACACCAAAGTTCATGATATAAACTGCATATGCTAGAAAAACAATAAACAGACATGGGATGGGAAACAGAATATTTGAAAAGAAAGAACAACTTTTTTACCATCCCAAGCAGGTTGAATGTGTGAGCTTGCTCCATGGTCATAAATTTGCTGATACTCTGCAAAATGAGGTTGATTTTCTCTGCCTTGAATTTGGGGAGGAAGAAATTGAGGTTGACGAATTTCATTCCAAGCTTCTTCAAGACCTCCATGCTCAGCAGAATGGAAACCATGAAGAAATTGTGAACTCTGTCAAGGGAAAGTTAGTCGATATATACTCTAGAAATAGTACAAGGACAGACCAAAGATTAACTTTTACCTGACTACCTGGCTGCTGATATTGTTGATTGTCATACTCCAATCCTGGAATAGTTGACAATTGAGCTTCAGGACTGAAACCATGTGATGGAGGAGGAACTGTAACTGAAGTTCCAGGAAGCCCCGACAACTCCTATGCAGAAAAATAAGTTACCAAATAAATCATTGCCCCATCCACGAATCTTAATGTAAAATCAAAGACTCCATAGGCCTCTATAATGTCAAGGGGAGGTCTTTCTTCCTGTTTCTTGTATACGGGTATAAAAGTAGCATGGAGTTTTCCTTCTCACCCCTTTTTCCCTGGTTGTAGTAAAGGGTGGAACTGGGAAGAAGCAGATGGCCTATAGCTTTTTCCAGTCAGTAGGAGACAATCTAATACCTAGCGGTCTATGTTTTTATGTATATCCCGAAATACCAAACAAATGAAAAAAGATTGAAATAGTTATATCAAAAAACAATGCTGGAACGAGGAATTCAAATTGGATTGGAAGGTTGACTTGGCTCCTGACATTTCCACCCTGATCCTGACCAGCTCAAGTTTTCCGAATATGACAAATTTTAATAAGAATATAAAACAATGGGATCAGCCAATTCTAATTCTGATGAAACAGCAAACCCATGAAATCCTAGTCAATTGGCTGATCCAAGCTCATGCCAACTGATCACAAACAGTATGACTGGTTCCATTACTTTCTGGGAATCTGAATTGACCAGTCTCTATCCCAATATGGATCGGCCAATTCTGATCCAATTTCGGCAATCCTGCAAACCACATCTGGAGATATTCCAAGAAGGCACCAAATAGCTTGGAACATAAGGTACATAAACAAATTTGTCTGTATGAATAGGAAGAAGAACTGAAATCCAAATATTTTGCCTATTTCCTTATGTCCCACTTCAGGCATATCAAATCCGGACAAGGGTCTAACCAGACAGTCCAACTTGTCACTGCCAGCTCTATAGGTGCATAGTAAGTGAAATAATATCCTTCAAATTTTGGAAGGTTAGAGAACTATAATATCGCTTTTATCCAAAATGTAAACCAAAAAAGTGCATCATTTTGAGATATCGAGGATGACCTTGTCTAAAACCAGGTAACCCCAGGGAGGACAGAACTTCCAACTCACCCCTCATTGTTTCTCCCGGGTTCCCTCCATTTCCTGCATTTACCTCCCTCGGTGGGTAGAATAGCTCAATAGCAAACAGCAACCCATCACATGAACATCAGGTAAAACAGAAATTGACACAGGTATCTGCAGGAAGTCCAATCCACCATGAGAAAACAAAGCTTGGACCTAAGGTTATGGGGTAATGAGATGGGATTCAAAATTACTCCACCCCGTACTCCTCATCCACTGTCAGAAAAATAATAATTGAAGGAACTTGCAAAAAGAGGCACAATAAGATAGTGTCACGATGAGGCCCTCATCCTCCTCCATAGCCTTTTACTTTCACTGACATGTGAAGCATTGAGAAGAAGGACCAGCAATTTTGCAACACTGTTATTTTTCTCTGAGAATTGTTTCATGTCCTTATGCAATAATACCTCACCCTTTTAATTCAAGGAAATTGCACAAAACATTGAGAATCTCTCACTCCCAACCAAGTGTTCTCTCAATATTGGACCTTCTCCCTTTCAATGCCATAAAGAGAAGCCCAACACTAAACCATCCTCTACCTGAAGAATATGCCTATACACATATGATCAGCCTTCTCTTCCACTCATAGTTGCCTCTAAAAGTATTCACAAAAATGATATAAACATCTTTACGGCTATCACTATTGACATCAAGTATCAGAAGCACAAACTGTCCAAATAAGGTTGAAAACAAAGCTTGTACCTCAGGTTATGAGGTAATGAGGAGGGATTCAAAATTACTCCAATATGTACTCCTCATCCACTGTCAGAAAAAATCATGATTGAAGAATAATGCAAAAAGAGACACAATAAAATAGTGTCACTATGAGGCCTTTATCCTCCTCCATAACCTTTTACTTCCACTGACATGTAAAGCATTGAGAAGCAGACCATAACTTTTGCACCACTGTCACTTTTCTCCAAGAATTGTCTTGTTCCCGTATGCAATAATGCATCACCCTTTTAATTCAAGGAAATTGCACAAAGCATTGAGAAGCTCTCACTCCCAACCAAGTGTTATCTCAATATTGAACCTTCTCCCTTTGAATGTCGGAAAGAGAAACCCCACAATAAACCATCCTCTACCTGAAGAATATGCCTATACACATATGGTCAGCCTTCTGTGCCACTGATAGTTGCCTCTCAAAACATTGACATAAATGAGGTTATCAGGCATTCCAATATTCCATCACCCAGAAACCAGATTAACTTCTCTGACAATAAAAGATTCATAAGCCCGATGCTATAAGTCCCACATTCTCCTTTCTTGCTTCAATAAATCTCCCAGTTTATTAAAAGAGCACATGAAGCATGCACTCCTCCCAAACCTAGCAACAATGTCATCGGTTTTGAAACCTAGAAACCATGCTATCAATAATGTTGATACCATCCAAGAATGTACAGCCCTTGAGACGCAACAGCAAAATGATCCAAGAGCCTAATCATGCAATTCCCAAGATGAAGCTAACTCCAACAACTCCAAATCATGTCATGCCACAAATCATCCATGTGCTTTCTTTAGTCTTTACCATCTGCAGCACAAGTCACAGCCTGATACTAACTCCTTCAATAAGTGACAATCAGAAATGCTTCCCGATAACATAGCCTAGCAGATTCATCAGCAAAGCTGTCTGGCAAGAAGCGACATGGAAAGATGTTACTTTGGCCCAAGGTTCGACGCATCGGCGAATCGGGGCGAATCGAGTTTTTCCTGATACGCCACGATTCGCCTGAATCGGGTCGATTCGCATGGGAATCGGATGCGAATCGGTCCGATTCAATGGGAATCAGGCGAATCGGGTTTCTCCTGATTCGATCCGATTCGGCCGAATCGGACCGATTCGATCCGGCACGCCAAACCCCGCTTTGGCCATTGTGGCAGATGAAATCTAAAGATGGGGGGGGGGGGGGGTGGAGGATTAGAGAATTGGGCTGAAGGTAATTGGTTAAATTATCCCATAATTGGCAAGGGTTATATACCAATTTGCAAGCTGCTTGAATCACTGAAATAATCTCCTGCACGGGACTCAATAATTCCTAACATAAGGCTCAACAGATAGTTGGTCGAGGAACAATCCGACACCCTTGCCCCATTGGAAACACTCACCTCCTCGACATTGTGCATTAGAATTTGATACATAGAGAGAATGGCAGAACTAGTTCCACTCCAGTATTCACCATAAAAATTTAGAAACACTGACTGAACGCAGAAGCTTTGATGGAAAACAGTCATGCTATGGGCAACTATAGTGAACTGGCAGCTGGGTTAGTTCAGTTATAGCAGCTGTAGCGGTCCAGGCAGTTAAAATTTGATGCATAGAGAGAATGGTAGAACTAGTTCAACTCCAGTATTCACCAGACAAATTTAGAAATACTGACTGAACGCAGAAGCTTTGATGGAAAATAGTCACTGGAGGTAAAAGCCACCAAGTTAAACAGAGAAAAGTAATCGTTGGAGTAATATATCTCTTTCTTTTAGTGGTCGCAATGAACCAAGTTTTTGAAATTTCCATTTACTTTTCATTCGGTTGAGTACAATTCCAAAGCGACCAAGAACCCAACCAAGTATTAGCCGAGCAATGTCTACGACAGGCCTCAACCCTAAAGGGGCGGGAGAGAAGAAGAAGAAAAAACGCAACCATAACTTTCAGAAGAAAGAGAATTCCTCTTGGCAAAAACTTGTTAAACCGAAAGTGTTCGATGGGTGAAACTACTCAAACCGGAAGGAGAGGGGAAAAAAACAGCAAGAACAAGAAGCGCGACTGATCCCGCAAGCTCTTTCTTTCTCCCCTCACTTTTATATCGTCACTGAAACAAAACTAGTATGCTCCCATAACTAGCCCAGAGAAGACGCGGATCTCCAAATTTGGGCAAAACAGGGCGCGACTAGCACCAAATCACGGCAGACGCACCCCACCCCCCACTCCCCGGAATCCGCCCCCTCCCCTCCCCACAACAAAAGACAACACAGACAACCAAACCCGCTTTGGCGATGCGGGGAGAGAGAGAGAGAGAGAGAGAGAGACGATCCATACCTGGGCCTTGGAGGAGGAGCCGAGGATCTTGTTGGCGAGGGCGCCGAGGGGGTTCGCGGAAGACGACGTCCCGGGGACGGCGCAGGCCGCCCCCCCGGAGATGAGGTCCCTCATCGCCATCTGGGCGCGGCGCGGCCTCTCCTCCGCCGGCGAAATCCCGGTAGTCCTCCGCTCCGACGGCTATGGTAGGGGGGAAGAGAGGCAGATGTGCGCTCGAGCTCCTCCCCCGTCCGCTGCAGATAACGACAGAACAGACCAGGGGCGGCGGGCAAGCAGGGTCCCTATTTATGCTTGGGCTTCTACTGCTGGCGATCCGCGCGCTGACCGAGGCGGCGGCCCGGCGGACTCGGAGTCGGCGGCGGAGATCGATTTCGGCTGTGCAGGAACGGGGACGAGCTTTGTCTGGACGGGAGCGGTTCGGGTACGTTTCGTGCCCGCCGCCGCGCTTATCGGACCGGGTTTTTTCTACATTTTTTTCTCCCTTTTTTCCATTATCTTGTTCTTAAGAAATATTATAAAAAAATGTTAAAATCTCATTACTTAGAATCTACTATGTAAATCTTATTCTGTTAAATATTTCTATCAAATATTATACTCATGTTTAAACTCGTCATTCATAATAATATTATATCATCTCGTTTTAAGAATTTCTTAGATTCTTTTACTAATATCTACTAACATTTAGTCATATTTTTTAACCGACAATAAGATGATAGTACATGTATCTAAATCACTTAAATCTATTTTCTCCCGTTTTATTATTAATTAGAGTTATCTTCAAATTCTTATAAATTCATAATCTTATATTTCTTAATTTTATAACATATTTTTAATATTAAAATTTAAAATTTATATATCTAATTAATAGACTGTGTCGTTAGAAATATCCACTATGTCTAGTGATGTAATAAGCTAGGTGTAATATCTGTAAAAATATTTAATAAATATATAACTTTGTCTAAAGTTTTGTAATGTGTATTTATTTATTTCATTACGCTATATATCTGAAATTAAATAAATCCGTCCCACCTACATGGAGTTGATATCCCACAGTGCGTAATATTTAAAAAAAAATTGTTGAAATATCAAGTAGTCTATATAAAATTAAGCTAATTTGATGTTGTGATCCTAGTTCGATATAACAAGCATATCCTTTTTTATTGTGTTTTTTGTGCTAAAAATATATTATATACATTTAGATCGGGAAAAAAAACCTTTGTATAAGTAATCGAGATTAAGTAAATGCCTTTTGCCATTCATATGTACAAAACTTAAGATGAGTGTGAAATTTATATATTTTAAACTTCAAATGCCCTTCTAAATTATCAAAAGGATTTTTTTGTCATTTTTAATAAAAATCCCTTTTTCCAAGCTGATGACTGGGTGGAAGGGTGGTATAATGTCACTTAAATGTTAGTTTTTTTATTTAAAGAATAACTAGTTCTTGTGCAAGTTTATCCAAGTATTTGAGGCACTTCTCTAGATAATGCATTAATTTTATTTCATAGAAAAAAATAGACGTCATGTTTTACCCAAGATATATGTCTGTAAGCATACTTAAATCAAAATATATGTATAATGATAATAATAATAATAACTACTTTTAGTATATAAATATATATATATAGAATAACTTTATTTTTTGTGCTATATATATATATTTCAATCATTTAATGATTGAAAATCTACTTTATCTCCCTCTAGTTATCAAACAAGTAAAATAGCTTTAAGATTGTGTAAAAATAGATTTTGAGAGAGAGGAGAGAGATAGAGAGAGAAAGTGTAATGATGGTGTCTTAGATTTTGGGTTTTAAAAGCTGGTGTAAGGAAGTTTTTAAAGAGATTTGGGATTTTCAAAAAATGAAATCCCCAAATAGGGTTTCCAAACGGTGCCTAGTGGATGTTCATAAAGTAAAGCAGCTTTTCATCACTACTAAACTCATATATTATAATTTTTTTGTGGACAGCAACTAGCTAGCACCTACTTCTACTCCCTCTATCTCTTTATTTTCCCTTTTATTTTTTTGGTATGCTCTGACATGGGTTTGTCCGGTTGTCCAACTATCAAACAACTTAAAGATTTTTCACTTCTCTATTTAAAAGTTTTGACTTAAGAGACATTTACTTGTTGATGGATCATGGACCCCTAATAATCACTCAATATGGCACTGACCCACTTTGGGCTCGATCTCAGTTTAACAATGATGTCAACCTAGAGGAAAGACAATCCAAGTTGATACCATTTAAGGTTCGGATTCACGCCAACACTCAGAGTCCATCTACATTGAATTTGAGATTCTTGACGACAAGTTTTATAGTTCGTTACGACTCCATCTTCATCTAACAAAATTGACCAATGACACTCGCCGACTCTTCTAGGAGTCTCACTCGAGAGGTCATTTGACCTAAAAGACCTCTCGAGGTCTATCCAGTGTAAGAAATCTCAATAATCCTCCAACTCTCGACATATAAAACCATACTTACAAGCACAACTTGATTCGAAATCCTAGTATGTCATATCGGCCCAACTTGCTCATTTACTATTATATTTCTCTCTCGCCTCTAAATACTCTCGTTCCATTTGCTCCCCTCCTTAAACCGACATCTGAATTGAGCATCGAACCCAAAAACCCTTTATTGGACTTGACTTAATGCAAGTTGAATCAGCGTCGGCACTAACAACTCCCCACCTCGACGTCTAGAGTCAGTCTATAATGGCCATTGCAGGTTCGGGACCGGCTTATTCACTTATAAAATGCAATAAATACACTTGAGATGGTTATGGTATATGACATTGATCAATAGAAGCCCCAGTCAAATGTTTTTATTGCACTTTCACTAATATAATAAATATTTGTCATAAATCAAATATATTACTACATTAATTTTACTCCACTTTTTAGTATTGCCAAGTGGGTCTTTCTCACAATGAATGAAGAAGCTTGGATGTCCTACATTCACTTGGCAAAGGGGATAAGAAAAATCTTATCTTAACTCGGATACACACAATTTGCACAAGGATCATATCCAAATATGGTGTCTGAATTACTTATCCTAGGAGAGAATTTAGGATTGTCTATCCAAATTAACTATTTTTTAAAATTAAAACAAAGTATAGAAAAGTGGTTGTAATCCATTAGCCTAACTATATTAGCAAAGGGCAGGATTTGCCTATAAGAAATTAATTGTTCAATATAGTTTAACCAATCATCAAAATAGGCAAAATAGGCATTCAAATGTTGTGTGTTTTTGTAGTACAAGCATTGTCATCTTACATATTAGTACCATTTCAATGTTACTGTTTCACATAGGGAAGCGTTTAAGCTCTTTTACTTTAAATATATAATGGGATAAGTTATCATCTCATGTATTTTTTTATTAAAATTATCGAACTCATTTAAATTTATCTCTGCAGATAAACTTTAACCTATAAACCTTGCAGTCCCATAATGATCAAAAGACTTGGAGTTTGGCTCTTGATAACCAGTGGTTTATCTTGAGGGTAGATTTAATCCATGAGGGTCAAAGATCTTATGCAACTCAAGTTTAAACCAAGTTAATCATAGTTAAAATAAAAAGGTTTTTTTTTGCATATAGACCACTGTTAACATTGATTTTGCAAAAAAGACTATTCTTAAAAATGTATTAGTAGGTATATCTTTGTCTAATATCAAATAATATAAATTTGCTATTACGATGGCCATACGATGACATATTTGCAAAGTATTTTAATGTAAATATGCCATCGTGATGACAAATTTGAAAGTTTTAAACGTATTAAGGATATATATAATAATGTAAAATCATGTATGATATTTTTATAATTTTGATTTTAACAATGGTTTATGTGGAGAAAAATTAGGGTCGTCTTCAATATCTGTCTTAGACATATACGAATAAATTTTATAGACGTCATATCATTGTGAAGTTCATCTTCTTATGTTTGAGATAAATGTTAGACGAACAACAACAAATTCTTCTCTTTTAGAGTAAACTATGTCGATCTCGAGTTTATCTCTGTCATGTATTTCGTATTGTTCATACTTTCATTTGATGGTTTTTTAAAAAAGAAATTCTCAAAAAAAAATGTATAGCTTAGTAGGCGGAAAGTGATCGACTTTATAAATGTTTTGTATTTTCTTATGATCTTTTAAATTATTATATGAAGACATCGACATGTATTTAGAAATAAAAAGTAAGTCTTGCTAAACAAAATAATGCTAATTATAAGCCATGTTGCTAAGATTGTCACGACACAAATTCTCATAGAAATTTCTAGTTTTTAGAATTAGTTGTTAATCTCTCAACATGAATCCCAAAACAAACTTAATTCTTATTAGAAGTATATATTTTTTTCCAATTACCAAGAGAATTGGCCTATGTCTAAGGTGAAAACGTTTACTTCTACGAAAAATTTCTTGTGCGTGGAGCTAAGTTCCACTGTGCCATTAAAGAAAATAACACCTTAACATATTAACATGTTCACATGTTTGAACACTTACTAATACACTAATAGAGATTAACATGTTAACTATTTTTTTGATAACGAAGAACCCCCGTCCCGTGTGGTTTTGTGGGTTCAAGAATTGGTATTCGTGAACTCCAAGGTCAGGACTTGACAGCTCTTACTTTCCGTGTACCCGTATTATTTTTACCCCATTTGACCGAAAAAACTCTAAATCTACATACCTCGAAAATTATATGTAGATCAGATAAACCCCCCCCCCCCAAAAATCGAACTCGGGATCTCTTACTTTTAAGTAAGAGTTCTAACCAATCGACATGTTAATACACTTACAAGTGTATATTAACGTGGTGATGCACATAAGAACTAACTGTTAAACATTAATAATAGTTATTAGGGTATTTAAATATTAATATTATTAAATACTAGTAAGCCAACACGCGTTAATGCTTTGTGGATGAGTTTAAAAGTGCAAAAAGACCACCTTCAAAAGAAGTTCAACAGTAATTGACGACAAAGCATAATCTAGATTTTCGCAATTTTAGTCATTAGGCGATTAAAATTTTTAAATGCTATTTATTTGTATAATCGATCGAATAGTTTTTCTACTCGTTCACATACACATAAAGTCTAGATGATCGTCCATGTAAGAGTTATGCGTGTGTGGTCATGTAAAAATTATCCATCTTCACATATAATTTTGGTGATTGCTTTTTGGAACACCATCCTCCATAAGTTAGGATAGTGTCGCATTAGAAGAGTTATGATCGTCGTCTAGATGGAAGAGGTGAAAATAATGGGCCGACATAAAAAAGGGGATGTGCACAAATAAAGTTTCGTGTCGGGAATAAGTGCAGTGGGAATGGGAAATGATGAGGGTAGAGAGAGGCAAAGTGGATAAGTTAAGAATGGGAGTTAACCCTAATAGCTAGAGAGGTGGGTTAGAAATAGTTGGGAGATAAGATTTCTAAAACATGAGTTGACCCATGATCTCCATGTCGAAACACTATAAATCTACAGCGGCAGCATACTGGATCCGTGGGAAGTGATCTTCCAATCCAGTACGGTGTTCTCCAACAGCACTCCAAGATGATGAGATGTCCTGGAGAAGAGAAGTCTCGTATGGATTGGGGACCATAACCCCCTTTTTTTTAATAAACAATCAGGAGACGGTTGTTGTGTCTTTTGGTGTCTTTTTCTATTTTAGCCCATTAGAAAAATAGAAATGACACCATGGTCTCTACACATAATTAAATATGACCCATACTTTTTAAGATGCTTAAATCCCCAAATAATATAATCCTTAATTAGTCACATTAACCGGGATAAATTTTATGATAGCCAATAATATTCAATTATATATATGTACGCCCATAATTAGATTAAATCTAACAATCTCCCACTTGAGCCACATATATATCACCTTATAATTGTATATCATAACATAGCTTTATTAGCTCAAAAAATTTGGTATCATTACCAAAAGCATCTCCAATCAATCCAGCCCAACAATCATATCAACATAAGACTAAAGAGGTCTTCATTACATGTAATGTAACTCAACCCATCAATAATCACATATATTAATATAACGAACAACATGAATCAAGTATGGATGTGTAGCATGAAAATTACATGCAATGTGATTCAGTCATACATATTTCCAACTGGTCTAACTTTATTCTTTAATGAGATCAACTTTAAAACAAATAGAGTGAAAAACAAACTGAATTCTTTATTTCTGCAAAAAGTATCATAAACACTAAATGTTTCCAAAGTAGAATTAACATCTAAATACAAACTCCCACTAAACTAACATATCATCATATGATACAACACCCATATTAGCAACATGCTCATGAAAGACCTTGGGTGGAAGTCCCTTAGTAAGCGGATCCGCAATCATGGAGTTTGTACCAATATGCTCTATAGATAATTGACAACTTTGCACTCTTTCTTTAACAACTAGGAACTTGATGTCTATGTGGTTAGACTTTGTAGAGTTTATGTTGTTGTTGGAATATAACACTGCTGACTTATTGTCACAAAATATCTTAAGTGGTCTTTCAATTCCATCCACAATTTGCAACCCGGTGGCAAAATTTCGCAGCCATATCCCATGATTTGATGCCTCATAACATGCTATAAACTCCGCCGCCATGGTAGAAGAAGCTGCAAACGTTTGCTTAACACTCTTCCATGAAATAACTCCTCCAGCCAATATGTAAATATAGCCTGATGTGGATCTCCTACTATCTTGGCATCCAGCACAGTCAGAATCAAAATATCAATGATCTCCAACTGATATGATTTTCTATATGTGAGCATGTAGTCATTTGTTCTTTCTAAATAGCGCATGACTCTTTTGGTTGCTTTCAAGTGATCCACTCCTGAATTACTTAAGTATCTGCCCAACATTCTAACAATGTACGCAATATCCGGATGCGTACAAACCTGAGCATACATAAGACTTCCTATGGCATCTCTTTAACTTCAAAGTCATTTTTGGGGCATTGATTGAGGCAAAACTTGTCACCTTTAGCATTTGGGGTGTCACCTAATTTACAATTCTGCATGCCAAATCTTTTAAGAACCTTCTCGATATAGTTCTTTTGTGATAACCCAATGATCTTTCAAGAGCGATCTCGGTATATCTGTATGCCTAACACAAAAGAGGCATCTCCAAGATCTTTCATCTCAAATTTTCTTAACAGAAACATCTTAGTTTCACATAATAATCTTATATCATTGCTGCCAAGTAATATGTCATCAACATATAAAACTAGAAAAATATGTTTACTCCCACTAAACTTATGGTATATACAATCATCCACTATATTCATCTCAAAACCAAATGGAATGATAACTTGATGAAATTTGTAATACCATTGATGAGAAACTTGCTTAAGTCCATAGATAGATTTCTTTAATTTGCAAACGATTTTCTTTGGGTCTCCCGACACAAAATTTTCTGGTTACACCATATATATCATCTTATCAATGTTGCCATTGAGAAACGCAGTCTTCACATCCATTTGATGTAACTCAAGGTCAAAATGTGCCACTAATGCCATTATTACTTTAAAAGAGTCTTTAGATGAAACCGGCAAGAAAGTTTCTTTATAATCGATGTCTTCCTTTTGAATAGGGCTGTGCAAAATATGGTCCAAACCGAAAAACCGAACCGGCCGGTTCGGTTCGGTTCCGTTCGGTTTCATGGGCTGGGTGGTTCGGTTCGGTTTCAGGTTGGGAAACCGAAATGAACCGAATATATATATATATATATATAATTAAATATTATTTTTAAACTGAAAACCCCCCGTAGCGCAGTGGAACCCTCCTTCTACGCGCGCGGCGCGCGGAGCGCGCGGCCTCCGCGCGCGTTGGCGCGGGTTCGAGCCTCGCCAGCGCTTGCCAAAATCCCATTTTTTTTGCCCTTTTACTTGTGTTTTGTGCGCGCGGTGGCCAATTTCGGTTTGAACCAGTTCGGTTCGGTTCACTTAATGGGTTCGGTTCGGTTCGGTTTCCCCCAATTTTTGGGGAAACCGAACCGAACCGTTGTACACCCCTACTTTTGAATATCTCTTCACATTACCCTTTGAATCCCTCTTGGTTTTAAATATCCATTTACAACCAATGGGTTTCGTGCCTTCAGGTAATGGGACAAGATCCCAAACATTGTTGTCTTTCATAGATTTTATTTCCTCATTCATAGCATCAATCCACTTTTGTGAATTAGAGCTTTGCATGGCTTGATGGAAGTTGATTGGATCATCTTCCACCACCCCAATATCAACCTCATGTTCTTGGAGAAATATGATATAATCATCCGGAATTGCATTTCTCCTTTCTCTAGTGGATTTTCTTAACGACATTGGTTCTTGAGAGTGTTGAGTTTGCTCTTTTGAAACAATCTCGTTATTTTGAATGTGAGATACTTGAATATTGTCTTGATCTGGACTTGCTTCTTGAACAATGTTAGGCAAAGAAACCTGATCTTGGTCATTGTCAATAGCAAGTGGAGGAATAGTGACATACTCCTCCTCAAAGACAAAATCTCTAATCTTATTCCCCCTGGCAAACTCAACATCCTAAAAAAATCGGGCATTTCCCGTCTCAAAAATGGACTTAGTTGTGGGATCATAAAACTTGTAACCCCTTGACCTTTCAGGATATCCAACAAAATAGCTGCTAACTGTTTTGGAGTCTAGTTTCCTTTCATTAGGCTTGTAAGGTCTTGCCTCAGCTGGACAACCCCAAATGTGTAAATGCTTCAAACTAGGCTTCTTACCCATCCAAAGCTCATAAGGGGTCTTCACAGTTACTTTTGTTGGTACCCTGTTTACCAAATAACCTACAGTCTTTAATGCGTCTCCCCAGAGAGATTCTGGTAAGGTAGATTGACTAATCATACTCCTTACCATATCCTTAAGCGTCCTATTTCGTCTTTCAGCAACACCATTCATGCTAGGGGATCCCGGCATGGTGTATTGTGGGACGATACCGCATTCTTCTAGAAACTTAGCAAAAGGTCCTAGATGTTGTTCACCTGATCCATCATATCTACCATAGTATTCTCCACCACGGTCTGATCTAATGGCCATTATTCTTTTGTTGAGTTGGTTCTCAACTTCAGCCTTATATTTTTTAAACACATCCAATGACTGAGTCTTCTCATGAATGAGATACAAGTATCCATATCGAGAATAATCGTCTATTAATGTAATAAAATATTGTTGACCATTCCAAGAAGGTATAGGAAATGGTCCACAAATATCCGTATGTATTAATTCTAAGACGTCTGAAGCTCTATTAGCTCCCGTTCTCCTTATGTTTGTTTGTTTTCCCTTTATACAATTGACATACATGTCAAAGTCCGAAAAATTAAGGGAATCAAGAATACCATCAGACACAAGTCTCTCAATTCTCTGTTTAGAGATATGACCTAATCTCTTGTACCATAGTGAAGCGGAATTCTCATTGGTTAATTTTCGTTTTGTACCACGTGAACTTATATGCAATGTTTCATTAAATGAGACTACAATATTAAGTAAATATAGGTTATCATTAAATGACAAAGAACTGGTACCAACAAGATTTGAACTTTGAAAAAGACTAAACTTACTATTTCCAAATGAACAAGAATAACCAGATTTGTTCAACATAGAAATAGATATCAAATTTCGTCTAAAAGACGGTACAATAAAAGTATCATTCAAATCCAAATAATGACCAGTTTTTAACAATAACCTAAAAGTCCCTATAGCTTCAACTTCCACACTTTTGCCATCGCCTATGTAGATGTATCTTTCACCATCATTCGGCCTTCGGCAGTGGAGGCAACCCTGCATCGACACACTTATATGAGTAGTAGCACCATAATTTATCCACCAAGTGTATCTGGGTACAGAAGTTAAATTAACCTTTGAACAAACCAAAGTGAAAAGTGACATTTCTTTGCACCCCAAGCATGATACTTGGTGCAATCCTTCTTCTTGTGTCCACCAGGCTTGCAAAAGAAATATACAGATTTCTTATTTTGTTTCTTTTGTGGTGGTCCACCTGTAGCTTCATTGCCCTTTTGTTTTTCTTAAGTTTAACCTTGTCTTTAGAGGTTATCGCCAAATGAGCACTTTTAGTCTTCTCTTGTCTTAGCCTTTCCTCTTCTTGCACACAATGTGAGATGGGCTTATTAAGGGACCATTTGTCATTTTGACAATTATATCTCGGTTTGAATTGACTGAATGGTGCTGGGAGAGAAATTAAAACTAAATGCACAAGTAGATCCTCAGGTAATTCTAACTTAAGTGCCTTTAGTTTTGAAGCAAGATACTCCCTTATGTTTCCTTTTCCTTTATACCTCATGGAAATCATATTTGCCAAGAGTCTACTAGTTTCAGCCTTATCGTTTTTGGCAAATCCTTTCTCAATTTCCTTAAGGAAACCCTTAGATGTAGTAACCTCTTCAGGCATAGTGCCCCTGAATGCTTCTGGAATGGCACGCTTCATGATCATAAGACTCATGCGGTTTGAACGGTCTCACTTTTCCATGTCTCTCTTTTCCTTAGTAGAGCTGGATTATGTAACCTCATTAGGCCGTTCAAATCTTAATGCAATGTCTAGATCCATAACACCGAGAACAATCATTACGTTCTCCTTCCATGTCTTGAAGTTAGTACCATTAAGTATAGGAATTGAATTAATGTTGGCAGAACTATTATTAGCAGAACTTGTAACTGTAAGAAAACAAAACAATAGCTCACATAAGTTTCACATTATGCTGAAAATAATTTTCAAATAATGGTACAACCCGTCACAAGATATCTAGCACAACATTAACATTTTGTCTTTGGACAAAACATTAACTTGCAAGTGATACTCTTGGTGTAATAGTTAAATATTGACAATAAGTTCTGTCAAACAATAAGCATTTCTTTGGACGGACTTATTATCCACATGAAATATCAAATAATTGTCACATATTTACTGTTGCAAATATGTATATATGTAATTCGGTCAAATATTAACTTTTTTTTGGGCCAGTAAATATTTACATGAATTACATAAACACAACCAACTAGACATTCCAAAATAAGTTAATTTACACAAGAGAGGCTACTTTGGTAGCATGTTGCTTCAATTAATATATTTCAGAATATTAGATATCCAAAATGTACCAAAATTTGATGCCAAAAGATTATCTAAATGTGTCATGATATTAGCCAAATACATTCTAAACATATAACTATTAAGAATTCATATGAAAGAATGTAAATTGTGATGATTAAAAAAATTGATTTAAAAGGGAAAATTAATAAAAGTCTCTATCAAATATTTGAATTATTTTCTAGTTCCGATAGAATTGTAATTCATTACAGTAAATGTTATCCCCTGTTACAATATACATTAAGTCCTATTATAATAAGGACCTCTTTGTTACAACTAAAGACTCTTAAAAAAATTACGAGGACTAAAGATATAAAATAAATCATTTTTAAATCGAGAAAAAGTTTACCCCAATGTTGATTACTCTTTTGACATCATTATTGCCGACTTTATAGGGTGTTTGGTTGTAATTAAAAAAAAACTATTTCTAACTAAAAAATGAGTGTGCTAATTTTTTACTAAAATTTTGAAATTATGAAAGTTGTTATTATTTGTTTGGTAAAATTAGTATAAATTTTAAAATTTGTAAAGACATGTTTGATAGACACTTTTAAATATTATTTTTTTATAATAAAAGTGAGGAGGAGGAGGAGGAGGAGGAGGGGGGTGCAGAGGGTCGCCGGCGCAGTGGGGTGGGGGGCGGGGGCGTTGGCGGGGGAGGAGGAGGGGCGCGGGGGGGGGGGGAGAGGAGAAGGAGGGGGCGCCGGGGGGGGAGGAGGGGGGCGCAGGGGGGGGGGGGGGGGGGGGGGGGCGTGGCGCAGGGGGTGGGGGGAGAGGAGAAGGAGGGGGCGTCGGCGGGTGGAGGAGGAGGGGTGTCGGCGAGGAGGAGGGGGGCGCGACGCAAGGGAGGAGAGGAGAAGGAGGGGTCACTGGCGGGGGGAGGAGGAGGGGGCGCCGGTGGGGGAGGGGGAGGGCACGACATAGGGGGGGTGGAGGAGGAGGAGGGGGCATAGGGAGGGGGCTAGACATTGTGCATGAGAGTTTTTAAAAAATTAGCGAAGATTTGTTTTTTTTTTCAGAGAGTCTTAGGCAGATAATTCTTTTCCTAAAAAAAATTGTCTTATCAAACGTGTGTTAGTGAACATCTTTTTTTCTTAGAGAAAAAAGAGAAAAAATTACAACCAAACATCTTATTAACTCTATGAATTCGTCATTAAATCGATTATTTTCAACGCACATAGAGTTAAACATGATCAGCTAACTTAACTCACTTAATTAGAACTCCATGCATTGATAAAAATGCCACAATCCACACGTATTAATTATTTGTTCACAAGATCCTACATGAAATTGTGAAGATTCCGACACCGTATAATCAGCTAGTCGGTGAATGCTCCATCTCAGTCAAAGAAGACAAGAGAAATAAGAGGATCAAATAGTAGTAGTACATATAATAAGACAAAATGAGATGGCCCACGGCATCAAGAGTTCTGAATCCTATTTAACCACACACTCATATATATTTTTAATCTGTAATATATATATGAACTAGTTCTATACCCGTGGGATGTACGGAAATTTTTTAATTTTAAATATTTTTAATATATTAATATATCTAAAAAGAAGAACAATATATCTGATAACATCAAAAGATGCATAAAAAATATATAGTGATAAAATAGCAATTGTTAGTAAGTAAAAGATACAAAGATAGCTGAATTCACAGTTATAATATGTATATTAAACATGTCATCTTCAAAATTCATCTTCGGCATTCAACTGAATTCACATATTAATAGGGTGTTTGGTTGTAGTTTTTTATCTCTTTTTTCTCTAAAATTTAAAAAAGAGAGAGATCAAACACAAAGACATGTTTGGTAAGTAAATTTTTTTTAGAGAAGAACTTTTACCCTATGTAAATCTCTTAAAAAAAAAACAAGTACCAACTTATTTTTATTTTAAAAACACAAATTCTCTCTCACAAACCCCCCCTCCCCCCCAAACCCATCCTGGCCCGCCACCCCCCCCTGTGGACTCCTCTCCCCCCCCCCCTCCCTCGCCGGCCACCCCCCCTGCGGCCTCCTCCTCCCCCACCCCCCCCCTGCGGCACCCGCCCTACGCCCCCTCCCCCGCCCGGTTCCCCCCCCCCCCTTCCGGCGGCTCCCCCTCCCCCCGCCGGAGCCCCCACCATGGCCCTGCAGCCTCCCCCCCTCCGGCGCCCCCCTCCCTCGCCCGGCTCCCCCTCGTCCCTCCCCCGCCGGGCTCCCCCCCACCCCCGCATGACAATATGTGTTTATATATTGACCTTTTATTTAACATCAATAAGATCAAATTACCTAACTAGCTAGGTGCACTGATCGGATCACCGGGCCCCCCAAAAAAGAAAAATTGGCCCCATAGACCATCCGTTTTCCTACCCACTTTCAGGTCATAACATTTCTTGGCCTCTTCTACTACATCTACATGAGCAGGATCGAGTCCGATACATGTAGGAATCATCAAGAAATTGGACATTTTTGAAGAAACATGCTTTCTTGAAACCTTCCTCGGCAAAATGGCCGCTACCCATCAGTGTGCTTGTATGTGATCCTACACGTCTGTAATTGATCTCACCTCCAAAAACGACATACTTGGCACCTTCAAGTAGGTTTGGAAAGAGTGCTTTTGGCCAATAGCCCATGTCCACACCTTGCAAACGTAACCACCAGTTTCCAATTACCTTATCCTATAAACACAACCAAGTTGGTGATCAACTAATGAAAATATATATATAGTATAGTACTAGAATATGATATGTACATAGGATATATTTGTAATTATGTCTTCAAAATTTTCACATAATTATATAAACATTTTGTCTTGATCTCAAACATTAAGGGTTGCTATAGCTAAGTGATTACAATTACGTTGAATATTTCAACATCTATGGCATATTGTGGACCACCATACACAGAAACTGGTCGCAAATAAGAGTTAAGTATAGTATGTGGATTGGTTTGAACAAAACCAAGGCACCTGAGATTGAAGCATCCTGTCTTATATTGATCTGCCTAAAAGTTACAAGGAAAAGAGATAGTAGCTAGAGTAAGTAATTTTAGAAATTAAATACCATGTGCTCAAGTACTCGAATAAAAAATAGGACAGCACAAATTAGATGAACTGATAAAACAATAACTGCAAAGATGATCCTACATGAATAAATCAATTGAGAATAGCGGGCTATGTACTTACAGTCCAGTATATGAAAAATCTAGTCTCGGTAGTTCCATACATTGTTGGGAATACCTGAAAGTTGAGTTTCTAATGTCAGATATGAAACACGTGTATAGTTGGAGCTTCCACCAACCAAGGGTAAGTTATTCTATTCAAATTTTATTTGTTGATAATATATACTAATGACTAATGAAAGCAAGGTTATCATTCAAGGTTTACATGATCTCATTTGTAAGAAGTCAACAATGTCCTACACATTTAAATGAGAATGCAAGAGCTTAGGCCCTAAAAAGATCTAAACAACTCTTTTTCTTTATATAACGACAAAATATTAGTTTTGAACCCAAGACCAACCTATTTTATAAAAGGTGAGTGAGATAATAATACCCTCTCCTAAACATCCTTAACCACATCAAGATTCATGTTCCCATACTACTGTCTCCCCCCCCCCCCCCCCCCCCGGCAAAAAAAAAAAAAACCATCAATTCACTTAGCTTTTTGGTGTTCCATCTTAGATTTTCTCTAGAATTGATAATATCTAGATACTTGCTTATACTTCCTTCACCACCTAAATGAGAAAATACCTCACCAATTGGTTGACTTCGCATAAATGCAAGTTAATCTTAGAAGTTTATGTATGCATATATGATTTGTATGTCTTTTACTTCCAATGTAGTATTGGCTCTTATTCTAAAGCTACTCTATACTACTAAGGAAATACTCTGCTCATATTTATATATTATGAGGTGTTCAATCATCGATCTTGTTATGAACAAGATTACATACTATGGATTTGTTGTATATCTGAAAGTTAGTGATTCTTTGAATATGGAATGCCTCTAGGTGTGACATGTAGAAAAAGTCTTACATATATTTGTCACAACACTCAAGAAACTAATGATAATCATCAAGGAGATAGATGAAATCATTGAAGGCATATTATGACAATAATGTGGAAATAAAAAAATGACAAGATTTTCATTGCGTATATGATGATTACTATTAAAATGAGCAAAAAAGCATGTTATAAGTAAACATAAATGATGCTTACCCCCCATCCAGCTTCTAGACTATTCATTCGTTCTCCTCCTACGAGCCAAACTTGAGACACACTAAATTCATTTTGCTTCTCTACCTTAGGGTTCCACACATTTAGAGTAGCTTTTATACCATATGTTTTATCATGTACAACATGAATAACACTATGCTGAAACACAAGTAATAAACATGTTATGGTTAAACAATTAAAAAAGCTATTTATGATCTGACAAATTAATTAATATGTATAAGTAGGTCTTTGTAAACCTAAGACTATATAAACTCACCTCATGCACGTCTTCATCATTTCCTTGCTGCATTTCTCTTTGCCCAACAAAGTGATGTGGATGCTTATGAAATGTATGATTTACTAAATTGTTGCTTGTGAAGTGGTCATTTCCTTGGGTCCTCTCAATAGGTATAGATCCTTTTGGGCAACTTTGAGATGAATTCCATGGAAGAGAAACTTTAGATGCATAAAAATTTAATATTTTTCTTGGGTAATTAGGCTTCAACTGCAATAACAAGAAATTAATGCTTAATTTATGATTTGATGTTTTACATATAGATTAATTAGGCTTCAACTGCAATAGCTTTGATACTTACTTGAAGCGTATGGTTAACTAGTGAAGGGTGTTGAAAGGCTGGTTGTTGGTAGATATCAATACAGTCGATACTACGATTATCAATCTACAAAGACATAGATAATAAAACATAAAATACAATGCTTAAAGCCATATAGCATCATCAAAATTCTATGTATAGATGTAAGGAAACATAACAAAGTGTTGGTCTTTTGTATAAAAATGTCTTTAAACTTTATTGAGAATCATATCTTTAAATTATAATTCTTTGCTTTCTAAATGTGTCTTTGAACCACACCTAAAACCTATTTGTTTTGTAAACATTCCTATCCTTTTTGGCTGCTCATATGGATCTTAATTTTTTTAAACTATGTTTCCTCTACACAAAGTTAGATGCTTTGAATTATATATGCTGATAGAAGATGATGTACTATATATGGTTTGGGGGTGGAGATGGTTGAAGAATGTATTAAATTGTCGCTATCTAAATATAGAAAAAGTTTAACAATGCTACATTTTCAAGGATATGCATGATATATAGGGTGAGTAATATGCATAGAGAGTCAAAAATGGCCCTAATTGATAGATATGACGAGAACATAATTATGTATGTGATCAGCAATAAAGTGCATATCCATTGTTTTGCACAACTGCACAACACATTCAATTAGCAACAATTGTTGTCCCAATGTCTCCCACATTATATATATATATATATATATATATATATATATATATATATATATATATAGGATGTCGGTCCTGGAGCTTCATATAAATGATATGACTAGTTTCTAGGGGAAAAGTGTGTAAAGGTTGTTAAAGCTTCCGAAGCTATAATGAACATAATATTGTCGAGCTTTGAATCAAGAAATTAGTTTAAATGGATTAGGTGAACTTCTCAAGAACTCTCATTATAGTTTTCAACATGACAAATGATAAAAGATGGTTTAAAATCAAAACAAAGTTTTGATGTATAGATGTAATATTTTATATATCCTTTTAGTATTGATGATGAATTAAGTGACCAAAAGAGTGAAAAATGTAAAAGAAACCCTTAATATTCGGTCGAGCATTATTTGCTCTCATAAGAGGGTGTGAGTTCCACTATCAACATGACAGCAAATTCCTCTACTTATGAGAGAGAATAGCTTAGCCGAGCGAGCATTAAGTGTTTCTCAAAATGGAGATCAGATATTCTACAAAAAGGGAAACCAATGAACTAAATATGTGGCCTTTAATTTCTTTTAGTCCATTCTTTTTGTTTTCTTCTTTTATCCCATTCTTGTTTATAAAACAAGAGAAGAAAAAGAATGAAAATTTGACAAAAAGATCTTGCATACCTCAGAAGTCTTGATTACTACTGCCTTGAGATGCATATGGTGTTGCATACCCACCGGTTGATGATTTTGCCTGCCTCCATGGTTCAAAGATGCAAAAGAACAAATGATCAAGAAATAATACACAAATATATATCCTTATAAAGCCAATATTGTCTCTCCATATGCTCTACTTGAAGATAACTAACTCACTTCAAAGAGAGAGTATTTTTCCTTTCCTTTGATAGCAAATAGTAGTGTCACTAAGACCACTTATATGTAAATTCTCTATTCCCATAAATATCTGTTAAAGATATGAGGAAATCTTATCTTGCTAATACTCTACTATAAAGATATGGCATATTCATGAGTAAAGCTTGTTATGCCCTTCATTATACCTAAAGTCTAGATTCTATATCTTATCTTATAAATGTCTAGATTCCAATCTTATCCTTTAATAAATATAAGGCTATCGAATAGAAACTTGGCCGACAAGTATATCTTATACTCTTCATCATGATAAATCCATCTTACTTGTCAACAAAGACCCAATAATTGAATAAAATATAACTTCTAGAGTCAGTTGAATTTTCAAATGTAATACCGAAAGGTGAAAAGACACTTGCCACAAATTTTAAATTGATACAGTCTAATATGAGAAAGTATTAATACTTGGTAGAGTTTCTGGTCGAGTTGCCCATCCTAAACACATGGGGTAGGCCCCCACAGTATAGTGATATGTGTTGTGGGGGCACACCACATGATTTTCTAAATTTATCAAATTACATGAGTTGATGATGAGATCATCTTCTCTAGCCCTCTTTTCAAAGAGTTGAGACCCTCACTCCTTCATATGCGATTTTTTTCCAGCTTAGAAGGCCATTAATTTACATCTTACTTTGGGAGAATAAGGATATAATTGGTCCTTTTACCCTCCTACTTCATAGTTATGTTAGTTTTCACTGAAATTTTACTTTAGCCTTGACGGTGAAGTAGTCCTAAAGACATAACCAATCAGTTTCTTCTAATATTAGATATATTTGATGAGATCGGCATTTGAAGGGTACGATATATGTGAGAATACAATAGATTTCAAGGGTATATATGTAACTAACCTTTTATTGAATAAATAGAATAAAGTGTTTTTTTAATTATTTGTGAGGCTAGCAACTAGTTATGCAAGATAAAACTTTGTTTTACGTCTAATTATCAAACATGTAGTCAACACAAATTTAAACATGAAGACTTTACGTCAATGTCACAAGATAATGCAATAGGGCTATGAAAATAAACCATGTAATCCACAAAAATTTTATTCTAACTGCTAACATATGTTGACCATATGTCAGTGGCCCCTAACCATATGCCAGTGACTTATGTTCTAGCCACTGACATATGTTGAGTATATGTCATCGACTAGGGAGCCGCCAACATACAAGTAGTTGTTGATATATGTTAAGCATATGTTAAGAACTCCATAGTTCAATGAGCTTAATAGAAAAAATTTTGGGATGGGTATAACTGTCAATTAGTATTATCTTTGATTCAATTTTAATTATCCTAAATTATTTTGATTCTTATACCTTCTGGATATCTTGAATTACTAACACATAGAAACCTACTTCTTGTGATATTGTTTCGTGTCTAATGAGTACCCAAGAACTAAAATATACTTGCTTATCAAGAAAGAAAATGAAATGACAAATTGTGAGTCTTTGGATTCTTCTGAACTAATGTCTGTATAAATGGGGCCAATTCAGTCTCGAGAGGAG
Source organism: Colocasia esculenta (assembly GCA_014218235.1). Taxonomy (NCBI): domain Eukaryota; kingdom Viridiplantae; phylum Streptophyta; class Magnoliopsida; order Alismatales; family Araceae; genus Colocasia; species Colocasia esculenta. Next base: position 182,549,793 of record CM024755.1, on the reverse strand, counting down.
CATTCGAATTTGTTTACTGGCCTTACAGAACGATAATAAATCTACTAGATGCTTGGCATGACACCACTATATATTAAATTGGTCATTTCCATGAATTGTATCATGATTCGTCTTGCTTACTTGTAGATTGGCATAGGGAATCACTATTCTTATAGCTTTTCTAGTTCCGCTTTCTTCTGAACTGTTGTTCGTACACTTACGATCTACTGATTGCAATGGATGGGCAGATGTTATATTTGTTGAAATCCTTATTTTACTATTGTACATTTCTTCTTCAATACAAGTGCAATCTATTCAAGTGCTATCATTACATGCTATTATCGTTACATGACCATTTCATTATCATTCTCGTTGTGCTATTTCTATGTACCAGTGCTATTATTCTCTTGCCATCATTACTATACCGTGTTTGACTATTCTCTCTAGTTACCCTACCATTTAAGACATTAATTATTTAAAGCATGCTTGTTCTCATTAGATATTAAGTCCTACTGGGCGTTATTCGCTCATCCTGCATTGTTATTTCATGTGTTCAGGTGAGTCGGATGACGATTACCACACTCACGAGGATGGGAACGAGGATGATGTTCAGGAGTGACCAGTTCAACAACCACTGCTTAGTAGATAGTTAGTATAGTTATGAGTCAGTTAGTCATTGTGTATTAGTTTGGATTTGAATAAAGTACTCTGGGCTCTAGTTTCGGCTCTGATTAGTGAATGTAATGGAGTTTGATGAATTATTAATGAAATTGGAGTTTATTTGATATTATTCCACTTGTGCAATGGTTTGTCATTTATTATCGCTCTGTACTATTTAATAACTGTAATTCCGCTCTGATATTCTGCGTCGAGGCGTTACAAGTACACTACAAGAAAAAGCGCGAATAACTATTGACAGATTCGATCGCTGAACAAATCAACGATGGAATAGTAACTGAATAATGACTGAACGTGTTGGTGAAATATATTGGTCACAATATTATGACCGAATACACTCGGTCGCTAATCTGAGACCAAAAATGGCCAGTCCATGTTCGTCGTCAACTGGACGACCAAATAATATAGCGACCAAATGCATTCAGTCGCAATTTCGTTCACTAATTAGTGACTGAAATAGCGACTCAATGTGTTAGGTCGCTAAACTGAACTCAATGGCTAAATATATTCGGTCGCTAATTAGTGACTGATATTGCGACCGAATGTGTTCGGTTGCTAAGTTAAGCTTAGCAACTGAACTTTTTCATTTGCCACTTCGATCACTAATTAGCGATCGAATTAACACCATGTTTCCCCAATTCAATGCGATCGAATTAAGTTAAGCTTTTAGTTTATTTTAAAAAAAATATTTATAAAAAATAACATAAACATATTTTACAACAATAAAAAAATATAAAACACAACAACAATGCATAAAGAAATATTTACAATAATAAAAAACTACAAAACACAACAATAATGCACAAAGAAATGTTTACAACAATAAAAAAAAAATCATGCATCCTCAGTGTCCACATCCTCGCCTTCTCCGACGCCACTTGATGGAGGAACCTACAAAAAGATAATAAAAATAACAAATTAAAACTAAATATTAAAAGAAATAAATTACTTATATATAATATAATGAGCCAATAATGCCCAGTAGGTTGCCCTAGTCACTCCAAATGAAAGCTAATTGTTAACATGATAAATTATTGATCAAGAAGGTAGTAATGAGATAGAATTAAGAGTTCAATAACTGTAGTGCATAGTTCACTGGAGTATTGAGCACAACAAATTCATTTAATAGGATTACATGAGATTATCACGTTATCAAGAATTAAACAGAACTACATAACTCAAGAAAGTTGACACTAATTAACAACTCTTTCATGAATAGCACGTACAAAAATGCATAAGTAGATTGTGAATACCACACATGAGAATGAATAGGGCAGCAAGTAAATCGAACACGCTCTTGTGGTGTGTGTCGGCACCAGGCCATCACTTGGCCAGCTAGTACTAATTGGGCAGTACAAGTGCTCCACTTGGCCGGCTAGTTCTAGGTGGATAGTGCAAGTGTTTAACTTGGCCAGCTAGCACTAGTTGGACAGTGCAAGTGTTCGGAATCTTTTCAAGACTAGACTTATCACTTGGCCAGCTAGCACTAGTTGGATAGTGCAAGTGTTCGAGATCTTCCTAGGACTAGACCGAACTCTCTAACTAGCATAAGATCAACTTAACAAACTTGCTGACAATCCATTTAAGCACGTTAATGTTCAAGAGTTCTAAGATAGGTAGAATTCCAGGTTAAGAGAATCACACTAGCAAGGATTCAATCATGCAGAGCTCTATGTTAATATATAGAGTTGCAATAATGGGAATTCAATCCGGCAGAATTTCGGCATAGAAGGGTTACAATGACAAGAATTCAAATTGATAGAGTTCCAGTATAGAATATGATCTCAAATAAATGAACTGACAGAGTTCTGATATGATATAGGATTTCAACTAACATTGACAGTATTCCGGCATAAGAGAGGAGTTAGAGTAATCAATCCAACAGCATTCCAACATGGAAAGAAATTCTCAAAAGACTCCGGTAAAATCTCCTTATATAGGGAAATCATAACTCACTAACTAAAGACTTAGAGAGATGACCAGAGGAACCTATCTGAATCTCTGAAAGTACCAGAAGCTTGAAACCTCAGGCGTTCCTCTCCTCATCCTCTCTCTTCTTCTTCTTCTCCACCTTATCCCCCTCTTAGCATGGTGGGAATGGGAGGAGATGGGGGGGGGGGTATTTATAGGGTAAGAGGCCCATGAGATGAGGCCACGTGCCCCCCCCCCCCCCGGCTAGATCATGGGACAAGTGTCCCCAAAGGATATACATCTCTTAGGTGTAGGACAAGTGTCACTTTTTTTTTTAGGATGTTCCAAGTGCATAATTTCACATAACCCCTCATATAATTTATCATTTGCATTTTAACCCCCAAGTTTCAAAAGGTAGAATATATATATATCCACTCCCCACCCTTGATTCGATCGATCTAGCTCCAAATGATCTCCAATCGAAATTCTGATTGTGTCTCTGGGGATTCCAGAAGTTATGCTATAGTCCCCAAAAAATTGTCACTCATATTTTACACCCTATATTTTTATAACTATAGATATATCCCTCCTTTATCTATTTTTATTTACTTTTATACTTTCTCCATTTTTCAAATTACTGACTCAGTGTGAATAGGGTTTAGGATCAAATCCCTCTAGGTTCTCAATGTGAAGAGGGGTTAAGACTTCCTTAACCTTAACTTTTCATAATTTGTATGTATATCTTTTCTTGAACTTTCCAAATTTTATATTTACTTTATTCATTACTCGGGGTATTACATGTTATGTACTATTTTGACTATTTAGATCATGGTGGACATTTTCTTGTACTTTTGATCCATGTAAAACTTGTCATAGCCTCGTTTAGATTTTTATTAAATGTCACTGTGGAGTCTTTTACATGTTTAGAGTCGAACCATAACTTTTTCTCCAATTTTAACTAACCCAAATCAGGAAAACCCTAGACGTCACATTAGTTAAATGGCTCCTTTTAGTTTTTCCAAAATTAGTTAGCTTAGGATTCAACTCCTCTTGATTCTATTAAATTTATTGGTTTACCATTTGGTGGTGTCAGCTAGGTTAAGTCAAACTTCCTCTTGATTTTATTAAGATGGCTTATGTAATATTGCATAAGTTATTTAAATAAAGTTTATAAATATATTAAAATCGACACGTTGCCTTCCCAGAGAGGACGACGACACATGATGACATGAAGCAATGAGGCGAGCTTCTCACCGTCTCCTGCTAAAAAAAGTTAAAAAAAAGAAAAGCTGGTTGTCCATCAAATCAAACTTGATGTTATACCTGTCTGGTGGAGAAATATCCAATTATTTTGATTTATTTCTTATTCAATAAAATTAATATTCATGAGCCAAATTTTTATTTATGGGTCCACTAAAATAAATTTGTTGTTGCCATCCATCATTGATCGATATTATTTGTTGTTAGTCATTAGGGCCGCAAACGGGTCGGGTTCGGAACCGAAAACACAGATTTCGATTTCGATAATCAAAATATGGTTCCGATTTCGATAACCAAAATATGGTTCCGATTTTGATAAAATCGGAATAATTAATTCTGATTCCGTTTCGATTCCGATAATATTACCGGGACCGAAATTCCGATAAGTTAAGGTGTTTACCATAATTTTATTTTTTTGAGTTTATGATAATTTATCGGAATAACCGATTCCGATTCCGATAGTTTATTGGAATATCCGATACCGATTCCGATAAACTATCGGTATCATTTTTCGATTCCGAAACTGATAATTTTTATCGGAATCGGGTCGAAATATCGGATTCCGTTTACACCCCTATTAGTCATCATCATCCACAGTCAATCGTCTATATCCATTGTCGATTCTTGTCATCTCTTATTGTTGCTGCTCATCACCACCTGTTATTTGTCTCTAATTTGGTGACGTGATCTGTCAATTTACGTGACGCAGTGTAAATTGTCATATATATCTAAAATATATTTAAAAAATATAATAAATAAGTACAATAAATATTGCTCTTCTCATCCAACTCATGAAACTAGTATAAAATTTTCATTTTCTTGAACCATCGTGCGTGTATTCTGAAGAAAATATTTGTTCGTTGGGAAGCATCTTACGGTGTGTAGCAAAAAGTTGATAGAGGAATGCTTAATGAGTGTCAAATACACTTCTATTAAGGACGGCCAAGGGCCATGGCGACAGCCAGCCGACAGGGTCTTGTGTCTTGCAAGATTTGGACTTGCTCCCCCTTCGTATCTTTGTCTTTCTCTTCTCTATATATAAAAAAAAGAGTCGTTGCCTTAGAGTGACCCATCATCGATCGAGTCCCCTCTCGGCCCTCCTACCTAGGGTGACAGAGAGGGTAAAATAGGAAAAAATATTTATTAGACATTTAATTATATTTTAAATATATTTGAAACTTTTTTATAATTAGTTGGAAAATATTATATTGGCCAATAAAAAATTAAAAATATAATAAGTATCCCTGGTCTATCTTAATATCAAGTATTTGAAGATATCTTCACTTTATGTTCGATTCATCCTAATATCAAACATGTTCTTAAAGTTTTGAGTTTACTATCACCATAGGTTTAGAATCAAGTCATGATTCACATATCAAAAAAGAAAAGAAAATGCATACAGCTATAGGCAGTCTATATATGAAGTTTGAACTCCCATATCAAAACAGAAAAGAAAATACATACAACTAGGCAATCTATATATGAAGTTTGAGTCACTCAAACTTCAGTTAATTGTACAGCATGGATCCGGGGTCTAGTACCCTTCTGAAACCAAACATAACACCATGCGATCAACACCACAATGGCTAGCACAAAAGGTACGAGTTCGATGATTAACGGCAAGTACCATCTTCCAAAATCTTCGGTGTAATTAGTTACCGAAGATGTAGGCGACTGTGCAGGGCCTCCATCTATGTAGACAAAACAAAAGAGAATTATTAAATGTGTTTTTTTTTAATTCTCGTCATCAAATAAATTTGTCATACTTACCAAGGTATGGAGAAGTCCCGTCATTAGATCTCACGTGCCTCCACTATGCCATGTCCGAAGATAGTGATGCCGAGTGCCGCCACTATCCCCACTGTCATTAGGGTTGATGTCATGGACCTTCTGTGCCATGACAACAAGAAATAGAATTAGAACAAGAAATAGAATTAGTGGAAAGAACTCAGAGAGAGAGAGAGAGAGAGAGAGAGAGAGAGAGAGAGAGAGAGAGAGAGAGAGAGAGAGAGAGAGAGAGAGAGAGAGAGAGAGAGAGAGATAGAGAGAGAGAGAGAGAGAGAGAGAGAGAGAGAGAGAGAGAGCTGTGATTTATTGTACATCTATTACTCTAATATGATATTTATTCCTCTAAATGATGATCATAAAAATCCACATTGACCCGTTGGCCCATTCTAACCCGTCGTTGCGCCCCCGTATCCTGCGGCTTGTCTGAGCATTGGTTCATGGAAGAGCAGTCACCTTGATTTAAGAAAGCCCTGTAATCCGAGGTCTTATAAGAGAGCATAAGGATTCAAGGAAGATACATCTGCTCCGAAGAAAACACCTGAGAAGTTGCAACCTTGTAAGATTGATCCTCTGCAATTTAAAGGTGTAGGGGGTGTGAAACTACTGCGAATCGTACGACAGAATTAGAACTCCGTCATTCCGCTATGAACAAATCAAGGCGATAGATGACAGTTTCCTTCCATGAGGACCCATCAATATCTGTGTCTTCAGAAGCAAAGCCAGAGGGCATTTCCGGACAAAACAGAGAACTGTGAGCTACGATGGCAGCGATGAAAACAGATGAAAATGTCCACGTACGAGAAGTTATTCATTTCTACTAACGGCACGGGGACAGAGATTTCTACTCGGCAGCAGCATGCAGCGATGGACGTCGACTACGACAAGATGGAGGAGACTGAGAGCGACAACATGGACCTGCAGGAGACGACAACATGGACCTGCAGGAGGATGAGGAGGACGACAACGAGGAGAAGATGGAGATGGAGTACCGGTTGGAGTACCACCTGCAGAGGCCCGCGGGCGTCAACGGCGCCGCCGCCTCCAACGGTACTGCTACTGGGGAGAGCTCCATATCCTTCGTGGCCATGGTCCAGTAGCAGTACTGAAGAAAGCTTCCGTACGTACGTGCGGCCTCTCCTGCTCGATCTCTTGCGGCTTGCGAAGGCAGTGAAGCTTCCGGAGTTCAAAGAGTAGAGAAGAAAAGAGGGACGCCCCCACGTATATAAATTAAAAGGGAGATAGATCAGCACAATCGGGACGTCGTAGTCCAATTAATGGTGGGTTGCTCCTACTGTTATTGATGGGTACTCTTCCCTGAATAGCCCAACATTGCAGACATAGAAAGGGATCACTTCCTGCTGATGCTGCGTATGCACACGCAATTCACAACGTGCATGCAAGGTGATAGATGCTGTGGAAGGAAAAAGGTGGTGGCCGCCGGATGGGGAATGCGTTAAGTGTGTGCATGTTAACCTAATGCTCTTTGTATACATGAAGCGTATGCAATTAAGGTAGTATGAGACAAAGAGAGTGAGAGAGATGGGGACGTGGGTTAGTGGTTTCTGCTGCTCCTCGCTTCACAAGGGCATGCAAGGCAGTGGAAAGAAAGAGAGAGAGAGAGAGAGAGAGAGAGAGAGAGAGAGAGAGAGAGAGAGAGAGAGAGAGAGAGAGAATGCTTTGTATATGTTTTATAGAGGGGAAATACTTAGTGCACATTCATCGCTGCCATCGTAGCTCACACAGTTCTCTGTTTTATCCGGAAATACCCTCTGGCTTCGCTTCTGAAGACACAGATTGATGGGTCCTCATAATTTTGTCCATTTAATTTTACTCCTTCCCGTCGAACTCCCCTCTCTTCTTCTTGCCCTTAGTTCTTCTTGCAGTCCCCTGATAACCGTACTCTTCGCGAGCCCACCGCCCTGTTGAAGCTTCCTATCCCAACCGTTTCCCCCTTTTGATCTGCTCGCCAACTCCGTTGCCCTGCCCTCCTGACTTCGCCGCCGCCGTACCGCCTCTCCTACCGGTTACTGCGTGTATCTTCAAACGCAGCCAGCTCTCTTCTTCCCTCTGTTCGCTTTGCTTTGTCCAATAACCCATCCTCTGTTTCCTCCGCCGCGTAGCGCCCCCCCTTGTTCGGCTCCTAGGCTTGCTCTTCCACCCTGCCACACCATTCGCCACTGCCTCAACCCAAACCGCCCCCCTCTGCGTCGCCACACCTCACCCTCTTCCCAAGTTCTTTTCTGGTTCATCTAATATTTCCCACACCAGGGATTTTGCCTGTATTTATTACCCGATCCTGCTGATCTATCTCCCTTTTGATTTATATACGTGGGGGCGTCCCTCTTTTCTTCTCTACTCTCTGAACTCCGGAAGCTTCACTGCCTTCGCAAGCCGCAAGAGATCGAACAGGAGAGGCGCCGCACGTACGTACGGAAGCTTTCTTCAGTACTGCTACTGGACCATGGCCACGAAGGAGATGGAACTCTCCCCAGTGGCACCGTTGGAGGCGGTGGTGGCGGCGGCGCCGTTGACGCCCGCGGTCCTCTGCAGGTGGTACTCCAACCGGTTTGGGTTGAGGCAGCGGCGAATGGTGTGGCAGGGTGGAAGAGCAAGCCTAGGAGCCGAACATGGGGGGGGGGGGGGGGGGGGCGCTACACGGCGGAGGAAACAGAGGATGGGTTATCGGACAAAGCAAAGCGAACAGAGAGAAGAAGAGAGGGGCTGCGTGGGGTTGAAGATACACGCAGTAACCGGTAGGAGAGGCGGTACGGCGGCGGCGAAGTCAGGAGGGCGGGGCAACGGAGTTGGCGAGCAGATAAGGGGGAAACGGTTGGGAAGAAGATAGGAAGCTTCAACAGGGCGGTGGGCTCGCGAAGAGTACGGTTATCAGGGGACTGCAAGAAGAACTAAGGGCAAGAAGAAGAGAGGGGAGTTCGACGGGAAGGAGTAAAATTAAATGGACAAAATTATGAGGATCCCAACTTATCAATCTGTGTCTTCAGAAGCGAAGCCAGAGGGTATTTCCGGACAAAACAGAGAACTGTGTGAGCTACGATGGCAGCGATGAAAACAGATGAACAGTCAGCAATGTCCACGAGAAGCTATTCATTTCTACTAACGGCACGGGGACAGAGATTTCTACTCGGCAGCAGCATGCAGCGATGGACGTCGACTACGACAAGATGGAGGAGACGGAGAGCGACAACATGGACCTGCAGGAGGATGAGGAGGACGACAACGAGGAGAAGATGGAGATGGAGTACCGGTTGGAGTACCACCTGCAGAGGCCCGCGGGCGTCAACGGCGCCGCCGCCTCCAACGGTGCTACTGGGGAGAGCTCCATATCCTTCGTGGCCATGGTCCAGTAGCAGTACTGAAGTAAAGCTTCCGTACGTACGTGCGGCCTCTCCTGTTCGATCTCTTGCGGCTTGCGAAGGCAGTGAAGCTTCCGGAGTTCAGAGAGAAGAGAAGAAAAGAGGGACGCCCCCACGTATATAAATCAAAAGGGAGATAGATCGGCACGATCGGGACGTCGTAGTCCAATTAATGGTGGGTTGCTCCTACTGTTATTGATGGGTACTCTTCCCTGAATAGCCCAACATTGCAGACATAGAAAGGGATCACTTCCTGCTGGTATGTACACGCAATTCACAACGTGCATGCAAGGTGATGGATGCTGTGGAAGGAAAAAGGTGGTGGCTGCCGGATGGGGAATGCCTAAGTGTGTGCATGTTAACCTAATGCTCTTTGTATACATGAAGCATGCATATATACGCGTGCATGCAATTAAGGTAGTATGAGACAAAGAGAGTGAGAGAGATGGGGACGTGGGTTAATTAATTAGTGGTTTCTGCTGCTCCTCGCTTCACAAGGGCATGCAAGGCAGTTGAAAGAAAGGTGTCGGGAGAGAGAGAGAGAGAGAGAGAGAGAGAGAGAGAGAGAGAGAGAGAGAGAGAGAGAGAGAGAGAGAGAGAGAGAGAGTGCTTTGTGTATGTTTTATAGGGTGCATGAAAGGAAGATAGATCAGCACGATCGGGACGTCTTCCCTGAATAGCCCAACATTGCAGACATACAAAGGGAACTTCACAACGTGCATGTAAGGTGATGGATGCTGTGGAAGGAAAAAGGTGGCGGCGGCCGGATGGGGAATGCGTAAGTGTGTGCATGTTAACCTAATGCTCTTTGTATACATGAAGCATGTATACGCGTGCATGCAATTAAGGTAGTATGAGACAAAGAGAGTGAGAGAGATGGGGACGTGGGTTAGTGGTTTTCTGCTGCTCCTCGCTTCACAAGGGCATGCAAGGCAGTGGAAAGAAAGGTGTTGAGAGAGAGAGAGAGAGAGTGCTTTGTATATGTTTTTATAGAGTGCATGGAAAGGACCCTATTTATAAGGAGCGCGGATCCTCTCGGCCCCCCACAGGAGGGGGGGGGGCCGGTCAGTACAAGAGGGTGGAGGGGTTTTTTTCATATACCCCCTGTGTAAAACATCAAAAAAGGGATTATTTGAGGGGTGAAATGAAACCCCCCACCTTTTGTACTGACCGGCCCCCCTCCTGCGGGGGCCGTAGAGGATCCGCACTCATTTATAAGTAGGGCTGGCTGCGTAGCGACAACAACGGTTCGTGACAAAAAAAGGAGGATTTGATCGCCCGTCTTCCTTATTATAATCATGGTTCGCCGTACCGGATCGACCGTACCGCATTCTCCGTGGTACGGTACGTATCGAACCGTACCGTACCGCTGAGATACGGTAGAAAATCGACATGTTGTGTTGAAACTCATTCTCCTCTTATAAACCCATTCAAATAATGTCCATTCGTGTTGAAATTTTAGCTATAAGCTAATGTAATAGTTTTACAAATTATGGCCATTTTAGTTTAATTTTTAGAATTTATTTTACACTGGGTGAAAAATCATCCGAAAAATAGGTGCATCGACTTAATATCGAAATCCGTACATCAACAATTTCGGATATTTACATTTTTGATATCATCATATTTTTTTGAAAAGTATAGTGTTCTCAAAATTCATTTTCGTAACAGTTTTTTGGTGTCGCCCCGTCGGAGCGCGCACTTCTGAGTATGACATTGAACTATCATTTATTAATGTTAATTATTCTCATATATTAATAAAATTACTATAATTTGTATCATATATTAATTAGTTTATGTTTGAAATGTTATCTCAATTAGACACTAATTAGATCACTTAAGTGCACATAGAGTTTGTCGCGGTACGACGAACTCTCTGTGCGCGTACTTCAACGGGACGACATTTGGTCTCAAAAAATAAAGTCAAATATGAAGTCATCATAATACTATAAAAAGTACTGATTATAAAATATAAATATCATGAGTTATTGATGCATAGATGTCGAGATTAGACCGACCTAATGATTTTGGGACAGTTTTTATTTGACAAAAAATTAATTTAAAAATTAAACTAAAATTACTATAATTTGTATCATCTAGTAATTAGATTGTGTTTGAAATTTCATCTCAATTAGACACCATTAGATCTCTTAAATGTTTAGATTAATTCGATCAATGATTTTTGAGACAAATTTTACTTGATGAAAAATTATTTTAAAAAATTAAACTAAAATTATTACAATTTGTATCATCTCTTAATTAGCTTATGTGTAAAATTTCATCTCAATTAGATACCATATGGATCCCTTAAATACACTAGATGTAAGAGTGAAAGTTAAAAAAAAAAAAAAAAAAAAGCCTGCCACGGACCGGACCGTACCGGTCTGTGGCAAACTGAGGCCCGGGTCACCCCATTGGGGTGACCCGACCGTGCCATGGCTCGTAAAAGCCATGGCACGGTACGGTTCGCCCGTGCCGCCCCGGTTCGGGCGGCACGGGTGAACCATGATTAATTATTTCTATACCCCTACTTTTATTTTATTTATTTGTAAACTTATAATACATTTTCTTAGGCAGACATGTCCTTTGCACGGGGATCGACAAGTGGCTGCTTTAATATATCCATATGATCAGGGTGGAAGAGATTATACTATCATATTTATTTATATACCCTTATGATGACACATTTTTTTTATAAGTAGCCTCTCTCGGGAGTTTATACCAAATCACTTGAGAGACTAATTGCATCTCACTTGATAACTTGGTAAGTAAACAAAATAAAAAGAAAAAAATATATAATTAACAATCCCAAACGCTAAAAAAAAATGGTTTTGTAACACCATGCTTCCCCAATTCAATGCACGGACGTGGCAGTCCCACGTGTCACTGCCTTTTGAAATATAATTTATAAATTCTTTTTTAATAGTTCCTTTAGCATGATAGCAAAACATTCTTGCCATTCTAATGGCCTACTAACAATAGGAATAATTGACCTTTTTTTAAAATTTCAATGGTATACAATATAATAGCAAAATAGCAAGTCCACTGACTCCTTCCCTGCTATATATATATATATATATATATATATATATATATATATCGTGACGAAGATCCTTGTCTTCTCTCCTCTTCGTTTAATTCTCTCCTATTTAACCACACACTCATATATATTTTTAATCTGTAATATATATGCAACAACATGTCTTTGGTGGGGGGTGCGGACGAGAATTGACAAATCATCTTCCACCCAAAAGAGTGGGTGATGGGTTGTTCGATTCTTCTCACGCTCATGTAGAGGGAATATTACCTGATACTAAAAGTGCAATTAGTACAAATTAATATCATGGTTATATATATAGCAAGGCTGGAACCTTTAACCTCTTGATATTAAGCACTGAATCTTAAGCCACTACGTTGTGTTGGGTTCTTCACTATCAATCAAAAAAAAAAAAAAAAAACAGCAGGTCTTTGTCAGATGGTCTCTTTTACAACTAGCTTGTTTTTATAAGTTACCCACTTTATTTGGTATGAACGTACTTAATGTGAGCCTACTTCCCATTTGATCAATATGTTGAGCATGAAGGAAAAAATGTAGACAATGTACTGCCTCCGGCAGGAGAAGGAATTAACAAGCAGAAGTAGATTATTCTAGGCTTTTTATGAACCAACTGAAGTCACAATGGTTTTCCAATGTCGAGTCCGGATCCTCTCAGTACATGGGAGGACCGGACTCCAGCAGTCACTAATGGGAAGAGGGGGTTTGGGTGCCCTTGCCTGTATTTTACGAAAAAACCCAAACAGAAATGTGAAAAAGTTTTCGATTTTGGGTTTTTTTTTGTAAAATTCCCTCAAATCCCTCTCTTCCTCGTTGGTGACTGCTGGAGTCCGGTCCTCCCATGTACTGAGAGGAACCAGACTCTTCCATGTCAGTCTCGTGGGCAGACAACCCCGAGCCACAAAAAATTTGGTCCATCCTAAGAGTCATGGCCCCTTGCAAAGGAAAAAGCAAATAGATCTCTACTGTAAACTAAGACAAGCAGTACTTACCCTGGCTCTACAGGGACCAGTGCCTCATATTAATTACCAGAGGAGCCATATATAGACTCTTCCATTCCCAGGGTCCATGCACTGTTTGCTTCCTTGCAGAGCAAGCTCAAGCTCACCTAAGAATTGGCCATCTACAGTTTCTGCTGCTTGTCCTGAACTCATCTCATGTGGGTATTCATGTGCAGTGCTGCTGCTGGATTGGGCGTCCAGGCCAGCTTGCCAATGGTTAGTACTTAGTAGTTCCTCGATCTCCAATTCTTAATGCAGGCCATTCATCCCTCACATTTGAAGATATTCGAGAGTGTGACAAGTCCAGTACAAAACCACCAAATCTGTTACTGTCTTCTGCAAGTATATAAAGAACCAGGTCAGTTAAAATAAAATGTTATATATATAGCGGCCGACATGGAAAAAGGAACGGAGGCAAAGTAGGGAAGGAGAGGGGAACTAAGCATGTAATTAAGGTTGATGGCATCCGCCCATAGCGTGAGGATAAAGATCCAGGTTAATTAGGGGTGTAAACGGAACCCGATATTCCGATATTCCGACTTGATTCCGATAAAAATTATCGGTTTCAGAATCGAAAAATGATACCGATAGTTTATCGGAATCGGTATCGGATATTCCGATAAACTATCGGAATCGGAATTAAAAAATAATCGGAATCGGTTATTCCGATAAATTATCATAAACTCAAAAGGTAAAATAATGGTAAACACCTTAGCTTATCGGAATTTCGGTTCCGATAATGTTATCGGAATCGGAATTAACCATTCCGATTTTATCGGAATCAGAATCGGAACCATATTTCGGTTATCGGAATCGGAATCTGTGTTTCCGATTCCGAACCCGACCCGTTTGCAGCCCTAATCCAAGTGGTGGCTTTCTTCTTCATTGTGCCCAGCTAAACGTCTTCGACAGCTTCGCTTAGTTTCCTTGGTCAAATTCAGACAGCTGATCGATGGAACCTGTATAAAAAACACACAAGTGCAAACAAAATTAATACTTGTTTTCTCTTGCGGTTGACTAGCTAGTTGCCACATATAGCAAGCATTGAAGTCAACCACAGCTTTCAATCAATTTGGCGACAATAGATTGTAGCTAGCACAAACTGCAAGTATGCGAAGAAGGTTATGATAACGCAGCTCTCAGAGTGTGTTTATGCAACCGCATGATCAGCTACACTTACTATTCTATTTTTTTTTTCAATGTGCCTGACCGACTTTACAGTACTAATATTCAATGACATGTATGAAAAGAAAGCAAATAATAATTTATAAATAATGCATTGGCAAATCCTGCACTTATGAAATATATTACTACAGGATCAAACATATTTTCCAAAAGCTGCAACCAGACAAGCTGCAATTTCAGAATCAAAGGCTTGGCTCTTGAAAACAACAAATGCCCAATGAAAGAAGAGCTCAACTAGGCCTTGCTTGCATGTGCACTTTCATATCCTTAATATGCTAAAAAAAATCTCATATCATCATCATCATCAGAGCCTTATCTCATTTTTGAGGTCGGCTACATGAATCTTTTTTCGCCAAAGATTTCTATCAAGTGCTATAGTCGTGTTTAAACTCAAAAGGTCCAAATCCTTCTTAATAACATCGCACCATCTCAGGCCTTCCTTTAGCTCTTTTACTAGCATCCACTAAAATTTGATCACATCTTTTAACCGGCGCCGAGTTAGGGCGACGGTACACGTGTCCAAACCACCTAAGTCTATTTTCTCTCATTTTTCTATCATTGGAGCTATCCCCAGATCCTCACGGAAGCGCTCATTCATAATCTATCTTTTTTAGTCTTACCACACATCCATCTCAGCATCCTCATCTCTGCTACACATATTTTGTTTACGTGTTTCTTTCGCACTGCCCAACACTCCGTGTCATATAATAATACAGGCTTCACTGCCGTTCTATAAAACTTTCCTTTAAGTTTCACTGGTATACGATGATCGCAAATGACTCCTGATGCACTTCTCCATTTTACCCAACCTGTCTTAATCCTATGTGCCACATCGTCATAAATCTCCCCATTGATCTCTTGGATGATAGATCCCAAGTATCGAAAGCTACTACTCTTAGAAATATCTTGACCATCAATTTGAACCACTCTCATTTTTAAAATAAAAATAAAAATAAAAATCTCATATATGAACCAAAAAAAAAAAAAACATAATGTTGAAGATGCTAAGCTAGACCAGTCAAGTACTCCTAATTAATACCTTCCATATCTTGGCATCCCTATACCGTTGCACCCTTATACTGTTTCATATATAGCAAATGCTCTCTTTAAGTTGTAACCACAATAAACTATTGAGACCTTATACTGTTTCATATATAGCAAATGCTCGCTTTAAGTTGTAACCACAAGAAACTATTGAGACAGATGGTGGTCCATCTGACCATGAATGCTTAAGCAGAGTGGTATCCAAAATGAGAAAAGCTTATTGCACTTGAGAATTGCAGTTTCTCATGCACTTTGGCCTTTCCATTGGCCAATGCACTAGGGGCACATTGTGACCATCCAATGAAAAGCAAAAATTGCATGAGTAAGCTTTTCTCATCCAGAATTATCTAATACAAATTCAGAAACCTATTGTGACCTGATAAAACAGTACACTGATACATAAAACTGTAACCCATTTAAAGCATTTTTGCCTTGATGTCTTTCTAGGCTCTATAATTAAGAATATAACTGAATTGTCTATCATACTTATTCCACCAAAAAAGTGGCCCCTCCTAACTAATGAAGGTAGGGACAATGTGTATCTGTCAACATATACTATAATGCAGTTTATATATATAATTCTTCTCTTTGAAATTTCATCTCTTATATACTTACATTCAGATGCTCTAGGTATCTTGTTTCCCCCTCAATTATGAGTCCTTTTCTCTTACCAAGGCTGCCTTGTGGGGCCACTCTGCAGCTTCTGTATCTAGGTTGGCCATATGTGTTACAACTAGGGGTGAATACAAAGGTTCAGTTTCCCCAATTTTTGGGAAAACCGAACCGAACCGAACCCTTTCGGTGAACTGAACCGGTCAGTTCAAATCGAAATTTGTCCAATTTGGCCACTGGGCGCACAAAAAACAGGCAAAATGGCAAAAATTGGGTATTTGGCAAGGCGCCGGCGAGATTCGAACTCGCACCAACACACGCGGAGGGCGTGGCGTGCGCGCCAAAGGGCGCGGAAGCAACGGAACCACTACGCTACGGGCAAATTTTTTGTTTAAAAATAATAATTATATATATATATATTCGGTTCATTTCGATTTCCCAACCTGAAACCGAACTGAATAGTGAGGTCCTCCAAACCGAATCAAACCGAACCGAACCGGTCGACTTGATTCGATTTTTCAGTTTGAACCATAATTTGCACAGCCCTAGTTACAACGCGTGGGAGGGGGCAGATCTGCTGTCCTGCTGACTAGAATAGCTACAGAAAGGCCACCTTAAGCAGGGGACAAAGCGTCAAACTGGCTGTTACTAGTGATGCAGCCCATCTGGTTCCATATAATCATAGAGGAAGGGAGTGAAGGATATTGAGTGAGTGAGTGAGAGAGAGAATGGATCAAGACTGTCCCAGCCTTTAATGATATTTAGGTAGCCATAAGGTTATGATTCATTAATAAGGATTAATTAAACAGTGGGTTGCAATAAGTTTAAATGGAAATTATACAGAAGAAAAGGAAGATGTTGATGGCCTTTCCCCTCAAAAGCCTCATTGGACAATAAAACGCTCCAACTGAAGCATTAATATTTATTGGGGATTATTGGAAATCATGCTTCTTCAAGAACATCCAAGTTCTTGATATGTAGTTCCTATGTGTATCGGAATCCTTCCTATATAATTGGAGCAGAAGATGTTAAGAAATGTTATGATCTGAAAGTAGGTAGGAAAACGGATGGTCCATGGAGCCAATTTTTCTTTTTCGGGGGAGCTCGGTAGATCCGATCAGTGCACCTAGCTAATTTGAATGTATCGAATATTAAATAAAAGGTCAATATATAAACACATGTCATCATGTACTATGTAAGGTGTGGATAATCAAGGAAATCGATGCTAAGTAATGATTTAAATTGATGTTCAATTTTGTTTATTTGAAATTAGGATGAACAAGTTGCTATCCCTCATATAATGGTTATTTATTTTCATATAGAAAATGATTTATAGAATATTAATTTATACTAATTGTATATGTTTATAAAATTTAACTTATGTATACAAAGCGTGGCACAGTAGTTAAGGCCCTCTACATGTGTATCGTTCAAATCTCCAACTCCACATATGTACCAGAAAAAAAGAAATTCAATTTGTTTGAAACTAAAATATTTAAAGATTGATTACAAGTCAAATAAAAATATTTTTTATTTTTAATTTAATCAACCACAAAGTAGAATGGGTAGATCAACTTAATATTCAGAGTTGGTTCATTATTGTCATAATATGTCTTCAATGATTACATGCATCTATCTCCTTGATGATTATCATTAATTTCTTGAATGTTGTGACAAACATATGTGGGAGTTTTTTACATATCTATACTAGAGGTATTCTATACTCAGAGAATCACTAACATTCACATATATAAACAAGATCGATGGTTGAACATCCCATAATATGTAAACATGAGCAGAGTATATATTTCCTTAGAAATATAGAGTAGCTTAAGAACAAGGGTCAATACTAAATTGGAAGCAAAAGAGATACACATTATAGATGCATGCATACACTCCTAGGATTAGCTTGCATTCATGTGAAATCAACCAATTGAAGAGCTATTTTTTCATTTAGGTGTTGAAGTATATATAAGCAAGGATCTAGATATTATTCTCTTCTACTTAGATAAAATCTAAGAACACCAAAAAGCTAAGCATGATTTGATGGACTTTTTAGGGGAAAAAAACAATACCATGAGAACATGCTTCTTGATGTGGTTAAGGATGTTTAGGAGAGGGTATTGGTCTCTCACTCTCTTTTTATAGAAGACAATGGTCTAGTTATAGAAAGAAAAAGGAGTTTATTAAGTGACTGATCTTTTTTGGGACCTAAGCTCTTGCATTCTCAATTCTGTAGGACTTTGTTGAGGACCCATGAATAGGGCTCATTTAGAACAAACGAGATCTTGTAAATCTTGAATGATGCCTTGCTTTCATTAGTCATTAGCATATATTATCAAGAAATAAAATTTGAATAGAATAGTTTACCTTTGGTTACAGTGGAAGCTGCAACTGTACATGTGTTTAATATCTAATATTAGAAACTCAACTTTCAGGTGTTCCCCATTGGGTATGGAACTACGGAGACTAATTTTTTCATATACTGGACTATAAGTACATGCTACTCTTGATTGATTTGTTCATATAGGATCATCTTTCTACTTGTTGTGTTGTCAGTCTATCTAATTTATGCTATCCTAATTTTTTATTCGATCAAGTTTTTGACTACATGGTATTTAATTGTTTAAACCATTCAAAATTTCCAAAATTCTTTACACTAGCTACTAGGTCTTTCCTTGTAACTTTCAGGTAGATCAATATAAGACCAGATGCTTCAATCTCCAGACTCCAGTGCTCTGGTTTGTTCAAACCAATCCGCATACTATACTTGGCTCTTATTTGCGGCCTATTTCTATGTATGGAGGTCCACAATATGACATAGATGTTGAAATATTCAAGACAATGTGTAATCACTTAGGTAACACAATTTTTAGTGTTTGAGAGATGAAAATGTTTATGTTATGTGAAATTTAAAGGCATAATTACAAAAAAAAAATCCTATATATATATATCATATTCTACTATCATATACTATATATATATATATATATTTTTTTTTTCAATAGTTGATCACCTTCTCGGTTATGTTTATAGGATAAGGTAACCAAGAACTATTGGTTATGTTTGCAAGGTGTGGACATGGGCTACTGGTCGAAAGCACTGTTTCCATACCTATTTGATAGTGCCAATTATGTTGATTTTGGAGGTGAGATCTATTACAGACGTGCAGGATCACATGCACGCACGCACGCAGATGGGTAGCGGCCATTTTGCTGAGGAAGGTTTCAAGAAAATGTGTTTCTTCAAGAATGTACAAGTTCTTAATAGTTCCTACGTGCATCAGAATCCTTCCTATGTAGTTGGAGGAGAAAATGCTAAGAAATGTTATGACCTTAAAGTAGGTAGGAAAGTAGATGGTCCATGGGGCCAATTTTTCTTTTTTGGGGGGCCTGGTAGATCCGATCAATATGCACCTAGCTAATTTGATTGTATCGAATATTAATTAAAATGTTAATACATAAACGCGTGTCATCATGATACTATGTAAGGTGTGGATAATCAAGGAAATCGATGCTAAGTAATGATTTAATTTGATGTTCAATTTCGTTTGTTTGAAACTAGGGTGAACAAGCTACTATCGCTCATATAATGGTTATTTATTTTCATATAGAAAATGAGTGATGGAATATTAATTTATACTAATTGTATCTATTTATAAAATTTAACTTATGTATACAAAGTGTGGCACAATAGTTAAGGCTCTCTACTTGCGTATCGTTCAAATCTCCAACTCCACATACATACAAGGAAAAAAAAAAGAAATTCAATTTGTATGAAACTAAAATATTTAATATTTGATTTCAAGTCAAATAGAATACTTTAAATTTTAAATGTAATCAACCACAAAGTTTAATGGGTAGATAAATTTAATATTTGGATTTGGTTCATTACATTTGTAGACACCTATTTTAGAACTTTTAATTGGACCAGTTTACATATTCTTTAACTATCCCTGAATTGATCTTTGTTGTTTAGGACTAATTTTGTCCGCCTATGAGCTTATTTTATCTTAATTCATATTGAGTCTAATCTCACACATTAATTATGGAGCCCATGTTCATTAAATTCGAAGCCCAAATGGTTCATATCCTATGGACGTCCACTCCCAAAATAATTCATACATATTTATATGCCATTTTCAAACATTGATAATTTTGTTATGATATCATAATTTGTCGTCAAGTAGACATAACCAATATAGATTAAATTGTAAAAAATGTCGCCCCAACCTATGGGCCAAAAATAGAATAAAATTTCCCAATATTTCATCTTATTTTCATTTTCTAATTCTGCCATGTTTTCCTTATTTTGTTTATTTTATTTTTTATATAATATTACCATTCATGTGACGTATTAACATGTGATATGGCACTATCTTCTTTTCGTGTTAAATTGAGATGTCAGAAAATAGTATTAATAAACTATTTTTTTGTTCGAACTTGGGACCTCTATTTTCGTCTCACTTGATGCCCATCTACTGGTAAATTAATTATTTGGAAAGTTAAGTTGAGTTCTTCTCCTATTAATTTGACAACTTGTGCAATTGTGGGGGCCACACATTTATTCATAACCATATGTAGAGATACATAAGTTGAATTTTATAAATAGATACAATTTTTATAAATTAATATTCCAAAACTCATTTTTCATATGGAAATAAATAACCATTATATGAGGGGTACGACAACTTGTTCATCCTAGCTAGTTTGAAATAAATGAAATTGAGAGTAATTTAACAATTATTGATTTCCCTCATTATCCACTCCTTATGTATACTATAACAATATGTGTTTATATATTGACCTTTTATTTAACATTCAATCAGATCAAATTACCTTGCTAGTTAGGTGCATTGATTGGATCCACCGGGTCCCCCAAAAAAGAAAAATTGGCTCCATAGACCATCCGTTTTCCTACCCACTTTCAGGTCATAACATTTCTTGGCCTCTTCTACTACATCTACATGAGTAGGAGTCCGATACACGTAAGAATCATCAAGAAATTGGACATTTTTGAAGAAGCATGCTTTCTTGAAACCTGCCTCGGCAAAATGGCCGCTACCCATCTGCGTGCTTGTATGTGATCCTACACGTCTGTAATTGATCTCACCTCCAAAAACGACGTACTTGGCACCTTCAAGTAGGTTTGGAAAGAGTGCTTTTGGCCAATAGCCCATGTCCACACCTTGCAAACGTAACCACCAGTTTCCAATTACCTTATCCTATAAACACAACCAAGTTGGTGATCAACTAATGAAAAATATATATATAGTATAGTACTAGAATATGATATGTACATAGGATATATTTGTAATTATGCCTTCAAATTTTCACATAATTATATCAACATTTTGTCTTGATCTCAAACATTAAGGGTTGCTATAGTTAAGTGATTACAATTACCTTGAATATTTCAACATCTATGGCATATTGTGGACCACCATACACAGAAACTGGCCGCAAATAAGAGTTAAGTATAGTATGTGGATTGGTTTGAACAAAACCAGGGCACCTGAGATTGAAGCATCCTGTCTTATATTGATCTACCTAAAACTTAATTACAAGGAAAAGAGATAGTAACTAGAGTAAGTAATTTTAGAAATTAAATACCATGTACTCAAATACTCGAATAAAAAATAGGACATCACAAATTAGATGAACTGATAAAACAATAAGTGCAAAGATGATCCTACATGAATAAATCAATTGAGAATAGCGGGCTATGTACTTACAGTCCAGTATATGAAAAATATAGTCTCGGTAGTTCCATACATTGTTGGGAATACCTGAAAGTTGAGTTTCTAATGTCAGATATGAAACACGTGTATAGTTGGAGCTTCCACCAACCAAGGGTAAGTTCTTCTATTCAAATTTTATTTGTTGATAATATACTAATGACTAATGAAAGCAAGGTTATCATTCAAGGTTTACATGATCTCATTTGTAAGAAGTCAACAATGTCCTACACATTTAAATGAGAATGCAAGAGCTTAGGCCCTGAAAAGATCTAACCAACTCTTTTTCTTTATATAACGACAAAATGTTAGTTTTGAACCCAAGACCAACCTATTTTATAAAAGGTGAGTGAGATAATAATACCCTCTCCTAAACATCCTTAACCACATCAAGATTCATGTTCTCATATTATTGTCCCCCCCCCCCCCCCCCCCCCCCCCCCCACCAAAAAAAAAAAACCATCAATTCACTTAGCTTTTTGGCGTTCCATCTTAGATTTTATCTAGAATTGAATAATATCTAGATACTTGTTTATACTTCCTTCACCACCTAAATGAAAAAATAGCTCCCCAATTGGTTGACTTCGCATAAATGTAAGTTAATCTTAGAAGTTTATGTATGCATATATGTTTTGTATGTATTTTACTTCCAATGTAGTATTGGCTCTTATTCTAAAGCTACTCTATACTACTAAGGAAATACTCTGCTCATATTTATATATTATGAGATGTTCAATCATCGATCTTGTTATGAATAAGATTACATACTATGGATTAGTTGTATATGTGAATGTTAGTGATTCTTTGAATATGGAATGCCTCTAGGTTTGACATGTAAAAAAAGTCCTACATATATTTGTCACCACACCCAAGAAACTAATGATAATCATCGAGGAGATAGATGGAATCATTGAAGACATATTATGATAATAATGTGGAAATAAAAAAAATGACATGATTTTCATTGCGTATATGATTATTACTATTAAAATGAGCAAAAAAGCATGGTTATAAGTAAACATAGATGATGCTTACTCCCCATCCAGCTTCTAGACTATTCATTCGTTCTCCTCCTACGAGCCAAACTTGAGACACACTAAATTCATTTTGCTTCTCTACCTTAGGGTTCCACACATTAAGAGTAGCTTTATACCATATGTTTTATCATGTACAGTTTGAATAAGACTATGCTGAAACACAAGTAATAAACATGTTATGGTTAAACAATTAAAAAAACTATTTATGATCTGACAAATTAATTAATATGTATGAGTTTGTCTTTGTAAACCTAAGACTAGATAAACTCACCTCATGCACATCTTCATCATTTCCTTCCTGCATTTCTCTTTGCCCAAGAAAGTCATGTGGATACTTATGAAATGTATGATTTACTAAATTGTTGCTTGTGAAGTGCTCATTTGCTTGGATCTTCTCAATAGGTATAGATCTTTTTGGGCAACTTTGAGATGAATTCCATGGAAGAGAAACTTTAGATGCATAATAATTTAATATTTTCTTAGGTAATTAGGCTTCAACTGCAATAACAAGAAATTAATACTTAATTTATGATTTGATGTTTTACATATAGATTAATTAGGCTTCAACTGCAATAGCTTTGATACTTACTTGAAGTGTATGGTTAACTAGCGAAGGGTGTTGAAAGGCTGGTTGTTGGTAGATATCAATACAGTCGATACTACGATTATCAATCTACAAAGACATAGATAATAAAACACAAAATACAAAGCTTAAAGCCACATAGCATCATCAAAATTCTATGTATAGATGTAAAGAAACATAGCAAAGTGTTTGTCTTTTGTATAAAAATGTCTTTAAACTTATTCAGAATCACATCTTTAATTAAATTATAATTCTTTGCTTTCCAAATGTGTCTTTGAACACACCTAAAACCTATTTGTTTTGTAAACATTCCTCTCCTTTTTGGCTGTTTATATGGATCTTAATTTTTTTAAACTAAGTTTCCTTTACACAAAGTTAGATGCTTTGAATTATATATGTTGATAGAAGATGATGTACTATGGTTGGGGGGGGGGGGGTGGAGATGGTTGAAGAACGTATTAAATTGTCTCTGTCTAAATATAGAAAAACTCCTTCCCTGCTTATATATATATATATATATCCTCGTGACGATGATCCTTGTCGTCTCTCCTCTTTGTTTAATCCCTCAACTTTGTCATCTCCTTCGTTTCTTTAATGTTTCATTGAATAATATGCACCAAGACTCCTTGGGCATACGTCCGGGATTTGCGCTTCTCATCCTTGTAATGTAAAATATGCATATATATATAATCATTTGTGTTAATTAATCATCTCACGCAAAAAAAAAAAAATCACTAATGATTCTATGGTGGTGCTGATCGATGCTCCTGTTGCTTGTGTCAAGACATATCTTAAAAAAAACATGGATGGTGCCACAGATTATATTAGAAGAGAAAAAAAGGTGTACATGTGTTGAGTGTTTGCTCAAAGATGGCCTCTATGCAAAAAGAATTCCACACCAAGCCACTGTGCCCTCTTTTAACTCTCCAAACATAAAAAGAGCGAAGAGTTCAGAGCCATCCTTTGTACATAGATGTTTAGCAAAAGAAATACTTTTTCTCTTAGAGAGAGAGAGAGATATTATCCTATGTCTCTCACTCCTCTCTTGAACAATCTATTATTTCTTTCAGTCTATAAAGTCCAAAGAGTGGCAAGTAGGATGAGTAGGGATGTCAATGGGCCGGGCCTGCGATTTTTTAAAAGTCGGCATTAAGCCCGGCCCGAAAAAATAAGAAAAATATTATTTTATTTATATAATATATAATTTTAATATATCTATAAAAAATATATATATTTTACTTATATCTATATTAACATTTAACTTATAAAAGATTATATTTTTGAGTAGATTTATGGTAGAAAAAATATATATAATTCTCATTCTACATATAAATTTTATATTTAATATAAATTATATTTATATTTTTCGGGCCGATGGGTCTACCGAGCCGAGCCTCACAAAGCCCAAGCCCGGCTCTATTCTTTTTCGGGCCGGGCCGGGCCGGGCCAAAAAATTTTAACGGGCTCATTTTTCCGGCCCAAGCCCGGTTAAAACCGGGCCGGGCCTCCGCCTCGAGCCCCACGCCCCTCCTCGCTCCCCGTGCCCTTGCCTTACGCCCCACGCCCCCGCGCCCACGCACGCCGCTCGCCTCGCACAGCTCCCCCAGGCCGGGCCGGACCGGGCCTGGGCCGGACCTTAAAAATTCACCCCGGGATGGGCCTCTTTTCTGAAAACCGGGCTTTTCTCTGGGCCTGGGCCTGGCCTGGGCCTATCATCTAGAAATCGGGCTGGACCTGGGCCAGACCAAGTCCGGTCCAGGCCCGGGCCCATTGACACCCCTAGTTACAATATACATTAAGTCTGATTATAATAAGGATCTCTCTGTTATAGTCAAAGACTCCTAATTAATTTACTCTTAAAAAAATTACGAGGACTAAAAATATAAAATAAATCATATTTAAATAGTGAAAAAAATTACCCCAATGCTGATTACTCTTTTAACATCATTATTGCCGACCTTATTAACTCTATGAATTCGTCATTAAATCAATTATTTTCGATGCACATATATAGAGTTAAACATGATCAGCTAACTTAACTCACTTAATTAGAACTCCATGCATGGATAGAAATGCCACAACCCACACGTATTAATTTGTTCACAAGATCCTACGTACATGAAATTGTGAAGATTCCGACACCCTTTAATCAGCTAGCTAGTTGGTGAATGCTCCATCTCAGTCCAAGAACACAACAAGAGAAATAAGAGGATCAAATAGTAGTAGTACATATAATAAGACAAGATGAGATGGCCCACGGCATCAAGAGTCCTGAATCCTGATCCCCTCAACTTTGTCATCTCCTTTGTTTCTTTAATGTTTCGTTGAATAATATGCACCAAGACTCCTTGGGCATACGTCCGGGATTTGCGCTCCTCATCCTTGTAATGTAAAATATGCCTAATCCTTTGTGTTAATTAATCATCTCACATAAAAAAAACAAATCACCAAAGTTTGATGATCCTATGGTGGTGCTTATATATGCTCTGTTGCTTGTGTCAAAACATATCTTAAAAAAACATGGATGGTACCACAGATTATATTAGAAAAGAAAAAAAAAAGGTGTACATGTGTTGAGTGTTTGCTCAAAGATGACCCTATGCAAAAAGATTTCCACACCAAGCCAATGTGCCCTCTTTTAACTCTCCAAACTTAAAAAGAGTGAAAGAGTTCAGAGCCATCCTTTGTACATAGATGTTTAGCCAAAAAAATACTTTTTCTCTTAAAAAGAGAGAGAGAGAGAGAGAGAGAGAGAGAGAGAGAGAGAAAAAGATTATCCTATGTCTCTCACTCCTCTCTTTTTTTTCTCACTGTAGCCCAGTGGCGTGCCATTGGGTAAATCTAGCGCCATTCCGAGATCGAACCCGAGGTGGGGCACTACCTCCCCCCCTCAATGTCCAACCCGCCTATGGCGGTGTCTCTCACTCCTCTCTTGAACAATCTATTATTTCTTTGGGTCTATAGAGTCCAAAGAGTGGCAAGTAGGATGAGCCATCATATAAACTTGTCTCCGTTTTGAATCCATGTCCGTTGTCACTTGGATAATAGTTGTCGAACCCTCTCTAAATGAGGCAAATACTATTGAAGACACTATCCAATCCTTTCCCAAATGTCCTTAGTTAATTAAAGAGCAACTAATAAGTATGTGATCCAAGTCTTCCTCTTCATCTCTGCAGAAGCAATAAAAAGTAGAGATGTGTTGTAGATATATATCCTCGTGACAATAGTTGTCGATAGCATGGAGAGAGCAAATACGGAAGGGAAAGTCCCCTCCGCAGTGAAATCATCGCACCATCTATCCTACCAAAATAAGTAGGACTAACAATCACCTAGGGTCACCCTAATAGAATTCCCTTCCAAACGAGGGAGACATAGTAGAGTCTAGGGATGTCAATGGGCCGGGATCTGGACCGGGCCTTGGTCCGGTCCGGTTTTTTAAAAGTCGGCCTGGGTTCGGCTCAGGCCCGGGGGTAGGCTCGGTATGGGTGGCCCGGCCCGGGTCCGGGAAAAACTTGGTTAAGCTCGGCCCGGCTTGAAAAATAAGAAAAATATTATTTTTATTTATATAATATATAATTTTAATGAATCTACTATAATATATCTATAAAAATAATATATAGTTTACTTATATATATATATATTAACATTTAACTTATAAAATATTATATTTTTGAGTAGATTTATTGTAGAAAAAATACATATATTTCTCTTTCTAAATATAAATTTTATATTTAATATAAATTATATATATTTTTCGGGCCGGCCGGGCCTCACAAAACCCAAGCCCGGCCCTATTTTTTTTCGGGCCGGGCTAAAAAATTTTAACGGACTCATTTTTCCAGCCCAAGCCCGGTTAAAACTGGGCCAAGCTTCCGGGCCTTCGGGCCGGCCCCACACAATTGACACCCCTAGTAGAGTCGAGGTAGAAAAAAGTCCCACACTCTAGACGAATGATAATATTTCTAAGTGATGACTCATTACCGCAACCCCCTTCTTTCGTCCCAAGTCTCCACAACCATTTACGCCAAAAGGGTTAGATTAAAACACCTAGTATTCTTGATACCCAACCCACCTGCTTCCTTATTATAGTATACTCTACCCCAACAGACACTATACCACCCTCTAACTAAACCTTTGTTTAGAAAAATCTAGCTTGAATTGATTCCAATATGTTATCTATCGTCTTCGAAAATTTGAAAATAGAAAGGAAGTTTATAAGCAATCTATTTTCTTATTGCACTTAAGTGCAATATGACTTGACACTAAATCTATGTGGCACCTAATAATTGAGTTGTCACTTTATCACTCCCCATGTGAGGGATGCCACATAGATTTAGTGTTTAGTCATATTACACTTAAGTACAATAAAAAAGTGCACTAAGCCTTTCTCATTTAACACCGATCTACATAGAACTAGCCGGCCTCCTTATGAGAATAACCTTGTCTTCCACCCTACAATCCTATTTTTCAAATCTTTGAACAACCCCCTTCTAGTTCTTGCAATGTAAAGGTCCCAGGGACAAGGAAAATCTCAGATATGTGAAGAGGAACCTCCCAATCTGACATCTGAAGATGGTGACTTTTCTCCTAATACCTTGATCATTCATATTGATCCCCGCCATAAGGCTTTTACTGTAGTTGACCTTAAGTCCAATAACATTAGCCTGGTATCAACTAATAGTTGTTCTCCTCTGCTAAGGCGCCGTTTGGAACCATGGCGGGGGAGATTTTGAGGCGCAAAATCTCTGAAAAAATCGCCATGGTTTCCAAATGTGCACAGCAACTTTGGCTTGTGTGCGGCGGCTGCTTCCACGCGAAAGAGAGAGATAGAGAGAAATGATTTTCTCTCTCCGCTGCGGCGGGAAATGGGTGTCTCGCCGCTTTTGGGGATTTTAGACGGGGCGGAAGAGAGAGACGGAGTGTGGCCCTCTTTTCAATTTTTTTTTTAACCTTTTGCTGGTTGGGCACGGGCGCCCGTGCCCATAAAATCGCACCCATACGCAGCTACGAGCAAGGGAATCCATTTTATGGATTTTAGCTTCCCAGAAGTAGTGCCAAACGGTGCCTAAGAATAGAATGGTATCATCAATATACTGCAAATGAGTGATAGTACCAACTAAATGACTTGCTTGGAAGCCCATTAAGATCCCTGCCTCCTCAGCTCTCCAACACATCTGACTCAAAATCTGAGCAATTAGAACAAACAAGAAAGGAGAAAGTGGATCCTCCTAGCAAAGGTCTCTACTGGTAGGTAAGAAGGTGGAGGGCTGCATGCCCATTGATGAGCACACCAGGGATGTAGAGGAGATGTACTCCCTATTCCATGAGACCCATTTCTGATAAAAGCTCATCTTTTTCAGAACCCGCAAAAGATAGCTCCAGCTAACACTGTCGCAGCTTTTTCAAAGTCCAGTTTAAGCACAGATCCCTTCTTCCTCTGTTGCTTCAAAGCAAATATGTACTTGTGAGCCACCAAAAAATTATCTTGGATGTGTCTCCCCTTAACAAAAGCCCCCTAATTGCTACTGATCAACCCTCCTATCACAACATCGAGTCTTCTAGCCAAAGATTTGGAGATTGTTTTATAGGTGCGATTCAGCAAATTAATGGGACAAAAATATGCCAACTATTATGTCCCCTTCTTCTTAGGTATAAGGAACAAGAGGGTCTTATTGATACCCTTCAAATGAGCCTTTCCTCTGCTGAAAATCTTGGATAGCAATGCATAGGTCCTCCTTGCTAGTTATGAGTGCCCTATAAATCAACTCACATTGGTGATGACACTTGTAATCTTATTCTAATATTTTTTGGTAATGATATTAATGACATTTTTTCACTAGATATTACATACATAGGATGATGTTTATATATTGTGATGTCTACAGGTCTGTGCAATGAGGATTATGATCATGATGAGGTCATAGGTTACTCAAGAAAGACATCGAGATAACCGAACAGACCAGTGTGGTATATATCTGTCCATATGATGGAGGCAGCTGGTCTCATAACTGTTTGTGTAGAGATACTAGGGGTATAATATAGGTGCTCATTGGAGAATGAGTTCACTAAACGGTCTACTCTTAGAACGATGTATGGTTGATGATACCTAATTGTTAGATAGCTATTATGTGGTCTTAGTTGTGTAACTGATCTTTAAACTTGAGACATTAATAATGTTTTATTCGAGTACTCCATTCTTTGATGTCAGACTTATAAGTCTGGTAGTTTCAGATCTAGTATAGTCGATTATTGAGAATGATAGACAATCTTACGAGGGCAATTAAGTGTCAATAAAGGATCATCTACTCTCGGTATCATGAGAGGAATGTGTTCTTTCTCAAGAAAATCCCTGACCAGGGTCAATCAGATTGAGAGAAAAGAAATTCTCCGGGAGAATCCGATAAGAGTAAGACTTTGATGGATTCTGTATAGATCTAACTGCACCATGCCTAACATACGGTCTCTGAGATATTAGATGGATGAAGGACTACATGTATATGGTAATTGAGGGTAGAAATGTCCAATGGATTAAATCCCTTTGAACCGTCTAGGGACTATGACATAATGGCACAGTCCATCTATAGTCGATAAGTTAAGTGAATTATTATAGAGATAATAATTCACTAAGTCAGAATGAGTTCTGAATCAGAATGGGTTCTAATAGGTGCAACTTACGGCCAGCTCACTATTGGGCTTAAAGAGTCACACACATAAAGTGGATGACATGATGATAATAGAGAATTGGATAAGAGTTATCTAATATGGCTTCTCTCACTCGGATAATCATGCAATTGAAGTGTGGCAAATGACAATTTTGATTATCGTCAGGAATAGTTCCTAACGACAATATCTATCCTCGTTAGCACTTCGACTTAGATTGATCTTATTTGCTAGTCGAAGTCATGTTGACGACGAGATTGACTGTCGTTAACTCATGTTGATTGCATGATCGAGGTTGATGATGAGATAGTCTGCCATTAATATTAACAACAAGATCGACTGACGCTGATGTTCACGTTGAAGACAAGTTAGACTACCGTCGACATATGTTAACGTTGAATCGATTGACGTTAAGACGGTCTTGACGTCACAATATATTGTTGTCAACACAGGTATGACCCAATGTTCGACTAAATTGATTAGACAGCAACACCAAGCCAAATATACAACATTTTACAATACCATTAAGATTTACCAGATTTTTGTGTCTAGCTAAATTGTTAAGTTTTTTTATTAAAATAATCATTTCAATATCTTATTATCTAAAAGATCACTTTAAAACCATTTCCCAAACTAGTCACCTTGCCACGTCGGTAAGTCAGTGACCAGAAAATTGGAGATTTATATGAAATTTGTGATGTCAATACCTACACCTATATTGATATTGATAATGCCGATATAGTTGATATTGATAATACCGACACCTAGATTTAAATTAATGCCGACACCTATATTGATATTGATAATACAGACACCTAGATTTATGTAGAATACAAGGGAATGAGAGAGATCTCCATAATGGTGAGATACTGTTCTGAATAAGGTAGAATATACATACATAACCACATAGTTGCACACAAGCAGATGCTGAAGTGACAAGAAAATTTTCTTACTTTTTTGACACCTCACAGTAGGGATATGTCAATGGGCCGGGCCTGGTAGGCCCGGCCCGGCCCCAATTTTTTAAAAGCTGACACAGGCCCGACCCAGGCCCGGGGGTAGGCCCGGTATGGGTGGCCCAGCCCGGCTCAGAAAAAGTCCGGTTAAGCCCGGCCCGGCTCGAAAAAATAAGGAAAATATTATTTTTATTCATATAATATATAATTTTAATATATCTACTATAATATATCTATAAAAAATAATATATATTTTACATATATCTATATTAACATTTAACTTATAAAAGATTATATTTTTAAGTAGATTTATGGTAGAAAAAATACATATAATTCTCATTCTACATATAAATTTTATATTTAATATAAATTATATTTATATTTTTCGAGCCAGCGGGCCGACCGAGCCAGACCTCACAAAGCCCAAGACCGGCCCTATTCTTTTCCGGACCGGGCCAAAAAATTTTAACGGACTCATTTTTCCAACCCAAGTCCGGTTAAAACCAGGCCGGGCTTCCGGACCTCCAGGCCGGGCTTCCGGACCTCCAGGCCGGCCCGGCCCAATTGACACCCCTACCTCATAGAAACAATTAAGCAGTTCAAACTAGAGGATGCCTCTGGCATTAACTAAGTAGAATCCTCAATGTCTTTTGCTGAATGATTTGCAAACAATTACTTCTTTGGATCCACATAATAAATAGGCAGTTGTCCATGACAGCCAATTCAGCAGTCAAAAAGTTAGGGCAATGGTAGGGAATTAATGGTGACATAAAGCCCTTTTGCCTACAAATCCCACCCAGTCAAATTCCCTTTTCCCCCCTTTCTTGCATAGAATCTGGATTCATCAATAAACTTCAACAATTGTATAAGGACCTCAATCCATCAACCAATTGCACTTCAGATTAAATCAAACTTGAAAAATATATCTAATTCATGAGTCAAGATATTACTTCAAATCAAGGATGGCAGAGTCGGGTCGGGTGGCTGGGTCGGCCCCAGCCGATCCCGACCCCGACCCCGAGTCGGGTCGGAGTCGGACTGAGTCGGACCGAGTCGGACAATGGATTTTGTAAATCTAGTCTCGTAGGTGGGTGGGTGTCCCCCCCCCCCCCCCCAAGTCGGGTCACCAGGGGCCGACCCGTCTCTGAGTCAGCCAACTCCGCTCCGAGTCGGCCGACTTTGTCATCCATGCTTCAAATTCACAATGAGGCTACCCTCATACTCACCAACTCCATAGGCCAAGTAAAACTTCCAAATTTAAGTTAACATATTACTCCACAAATACTAATGCAAAAATACACATGTAATATAGAATGCACAAAAAAACTTCTGATTCATTTTTTAATTTTATAATTCAAAATCTAGCAAGAACTGACTAACCCATCTTTGATGAGAGCTTTTTATTTTTTAAAAAAAATTTCTCCTCCCCTTTTTATTTTTTGTATTTATTGTTCTTGTGGCATCCCATCTGAAGAACAGTACTTATAAAACAAGTCCATCCCTGGTCAAAAAAGGAACGCCCTCAATCTTATCACCCATGACTCCATGGACCAGGCTCCTTTTGTTCTTTCTCACTTTGTTTTCTCTCTAGAGATCATTTATCACCCTTTTTGTTTCCTTCTGACATGCTGAATCGATTTAATGTGTGATGAATCTTTTTTATTTATAAGGTTTTGAATACATACATATATATATATATATCTTAAAACTGAAAGGATTGGAAGATGTATTTTAAATTTTGTTTACATGTATACCCTTTAAAAATAATTTTTAACCTTCCACTTGGCAAGCTGTTTTATATAAGAAAAGTAGAGATTTTTAGTCCACATCCTACTTTGACCTATCCTATCTATTTATCTACTAAAAAAATTCCTAAAATCAATACGAATTTTTTCATATAAACCCACGAAATCATAAAATATTATGCACCATATTCCTTTTAAGCTAATCACAATTTCACACCTTACTTAAAGCTTTCTTCAAGTAGCCTACAAAATGAGCAACATGGGCTTTTTTTTTTCCTTTTTATCTAACAACAAAGATTAGGTGGCCTTTAGGATAAATAATCAGATCAGACGAGATAACTAATAAGAATGAAACAATATGTGGGCTTAAACACAAATTTCCATATTCTAAAAATATATATATTCTCCCACCAAAAAGGTCGCTTAACCGGAAAAAAAATATTAAAATAATAATTATTTACTAATTTCTAAATCATCTAAAAAACCAGGTTCGGTTTTGCCACTGCGAACGTGGCAAAACCGCGTGCGAACTAATCACGGGTTGTTCACCACGATGCCCGGGTTGGGCCCCACGCCCCCAACTGGGCCCCACTCTGCTGGGGTGTCGGTAGAACTCCACAACCCACTTTTTTTTCATACAAAGCCGCACACAAAAGGGTCGTTAGTTACCGCTTATTAATTTAATTAATTAATTAATTAACACTTAAAAACATAGAAAAAACTGGAAAAGAAAAAAAGGCCAAATGAGGTGGGGTTTAAGATAAGATCCCCAAACGACCTCGTGACATGAGTGCGCGCCGATGGGCACCGGATGGCGGTGCGTGTCCTTCCGATTGGCTCCACAAAACCATTTGAATTTACACAATTAAGATGGGACATATTATTTAAATGTAATAGAGATGTTCATGGATCCCACCCTCTCATGGGCCAATGAGTAGGCAAAAATTACTTCTCTTTATTTTTTATTTTAAATTTTTTTTATTAAAATATAATTACAAACTAGATTGGATTGGACCGAATTCGATGAGATATGTTTCGATTCGTACTATATTTAGAGTTTTTTTTCAGATTTGGTTCACCGATCCGACCCATTATAATCATGATTGTTGAAATGATAATATATACATATATACTTAAAAAATGTTTTCGGTGGAGGAAATCATGGAAGAAAGGAATATACTTTGTGTGGGACCGTAGAATGTCTCCGACAGACGTTCATAGATACAAGTGAGTCAATATAACAAGACTCACACTTATTTGTGTGTAGAGTAATACTAGTTATTCGGGCGTCCAGGTAGCTAGCCGATGTGGAATGGCAACGCGGCCGACTTGATTGGTCGGTTGCGCGTTCCAACAGGGGCGGATCTACAGTGAGATTTGAACTTTTTTAAAATATATTATTTGTGCTACCTTTAGTTTTTAAACTACCACCGATATATATAGTGCTCTCTTTTATTTGTGTTGTTATCTCATGTCTTAGAATAAATATTATCTTCTTTGGATATATTTTTTTCATTTGAAGTTTTTTTGTGTACCTAGTGTATAACTTGTGTATCCATATATATAATCTTGAGATTCTGTCATTAATGAATTTTTTTGGTTCTCGATTTTCCTAAATTATATCATGAAACCTAAATTTGGAGAGTATGGTGGTGGCACTAGGGGTGATGCATTTACCACATAAGAATTTACGAATTGAGAAGAAAAAAAAAGAGAGATTGCAAACCTATGTTGGAGGCCAAAACAATGCTCATAATCAAGTCTTTTTTTTTTTTTTTGAAACAAAGGAAAAGAACATTGGTTGTTTTATGAAATTTTTTTAGAATAGAAATGAAATTATTTTGATAATGTTTTCATTTATAATATTATATGTTAATATTTTTATATGTATATGTATTGCCCCCACTGAAAAAAAATTTCTAGATCCGCCACTGAATTCCAGCTCATACTGGTTACTCGGGCGTCCGGATAAAGATCATTTCTCTTGTGTGTATCAATCGTGGACAAAATATTACTATGAAAGAAAGGTAAAAGAAAAGATTAAGAGGGAAAAAAAGATAAATTAATTAAAAATTTTAAATATTTGACTTAATTTTTAATCTGTGATAGAACTATAATTTATTATAATAATTATTATATTTTATTATAATATACGTAAAGCTATGTTATAACCAGCACCTCTATGTGACAGTCAAAATTTTTAATTAATTTGTCTAAAAAAGTGAGAAAAAAAGGGAGCAATGCTGTCACTTTATATCTCACTCCCTTCACGTGTACGCACGAACGCGGTGCGCGTCGCGACGTACGAAGGACATGTCTCTGGGGAGGGGGAGGTCTCCAGCAACCTAAAAACTCCCCCTTTTCCCCTTCTCTCTGTTCTGTGGAGAAGTGAGAAGATTGAAGAAGAAATTATTGGGGGGTGAGAGATTTCTTCCCTTCCCACACCACACCACCACCACCATCACTACCTCCTCCTCCTCCTCTGTTGCTTTGCCACTAGAGGAGGAGAACCCATCGATTTCTCCTCCGCCAACCCTCCTCGCCGGCCCCCCTGGCTCTCTTGGGAGTCCCTCCATCTCTATCTTATCGCTTTGTCCCCCTCCAATCCCCACCTCTCTCTCTCTCTCTCTCTCTGTGCATCTTCTTTTGCCCATTTTTCTTTTGGCTGCAGAGAAGTGGGGGTGGAGGGGGGGGGGGAGGCGGGGTGCCGCTGGCTGGGGCACTGGGGGCCGGGGGGGCCCAATCATTGGTCTCCAGTCCTCACTTTGATGTGATCTTTGATTTTTTTGCTCCGTTTGGTTTTTTTCCTTAAAATTCGTACATTTTGCTTCTGTGTGTAGCTCACTCGTCGCTTATTTTAATCGTTTTATCGGATTGCTTTCGCTTGAAGTTTCACCTCTTTCTCTTTCCTCCCATTAAATTTTGTTTAGGTTTAAGTGGTTTTTTTTTGCGATCTGGCTTGGTCCATCCCCCCTGTGGAGAGTTGCGCCGGGTTGTGCTGATCTCGTCTTCCCGTCAGTTGGGCTGTGAGAGCTGGCGATTCCAGCCTTTCGCTTTTGTTCAGATTTAGCTGGCTGTATCGACCTCTTCTTATTCTTCTTCTGGGGGGATTCGCGCCTCGCTGGTTCGTGTTCTCCTGATGTTCTTTGTTTTAACTTTTCTGGGTTTGCCGGTTTCGGCGGATTCGGTTTGTGATTGAGAAAAAAGTTGGGTCTTTTCTGATCACCATCATCCCTGCAAGTCGTTTCTGAGCATCCTCAGGAAGATTGGAGAACCAATTCTCTCTCTCTCTCTCTCTCTCTCTCTCTCTTCTGCTATCGTCTGCACCGGTGATTCTTCTGATGGGTATCCTCGAGTTTACTTGTTTTTTGATTCCCTGCGGTTCTCATTTTCTTGTCTCACCGGTGCTGATGGTTTCCCATACCCCTTTGTGTTGATACAGGGAAATTAATCGTTTGATGCTGTCATCGAGTTTGGATCCGTATTGAGCTCGAGGAAAGATTCCATTTTTCCTGGTGAACTGTGGTTGAAAAGAAAGTTTCTGGCCATCCCAATGTCTGGGATGGAGGATAACGCCCCCGTGATTGGGGACTGGACGGCCATCAATCCCAGTCCCCGTACACTGTTCTCAAATTTCCTGTCTGATGATTTCAGCCCCAGGCCTTTCCCTGACGACCCGTACAGACATGGGAATGGGAGCGCTCTGGCGGAAGCAGAGATGCCCAGGGTGACTCCAGGCCCAAAGGAGGAAGATGGTGAAGTGGGGATGGAGGACTCCTCCGACCCCTTCTCCCAGCTAGGCATGTTCAGTGGTCCTAGGCCAGGAGGACCACGAGCGGGCCTCGCAGAGAGGATGGCGGCGAGGGCTGGGTTCACTGCTCCAAAGCTTAACACAGCTCGCATCAGATCGGTGGGCATGGCGTCGTCGTCACTGGAAATTCGATCCCCTTACCTGACCATTCCCCCCGGCCTCAGCCCGACAACGTTGCTCGATTCCCCGGTTTTCCTTTCAAACTCTCTGGTGAGTGTCCCATTTCAGAACCCCAGTAGACCTTTGGTATTTTGTTAATGGCAACATTTGATGATCCTTAATGAGGTTTTTTTTTAAATCTGATGTTGAATTTGGGGCACTTTTGTTGGGGAAAGTACGATATCCACCATTGATAGTCTGAACTCAGATAGAGGTTTTGAACTGGTGTCCAGCGTCATGTAAGATCATTTTTCAGACAGGGAAAGAGTGAAGGAAGCGAGGATGGGAAGCAAGGCGGGCATGTTCAATATACTGAACTGTGAGAGTTTCCAAAGACCAGCACCAAGACAAGCTAGATTTTTGTTTAAGGTTTATGTTGTAGGGAATACGGCCTATTTGACTATGTTGGTTAGCCTCTTTAATGATCGAATTCCGCCAGGCACAGAAATGGGATCTAGTCCTTTCAAACCCAGTTGGCTACAAGTCCATTGCCTACTGGGAAAGGCCCCATAAGTCTTTTTCACATGATTGGTGACTTTGATAAGTTATACCCTGTATCTTTACAGTGCTTGTGTTCATACTTTACATGAGAGAACCACATTTCTTTGAATGTTATTTTTACACAATATCTCTTAGATGTATCATCTGAGTTCTTACTCCTGGGGGAGTTGGGTAAGAGGAGTAGCCTACTGTGGAATCAGAATGTATTGCCCTCAATCAGGATATGTTCATGCACTAACCTACTAACCAATGTATAAAATACCCATTTTTTTCTCTTTGGCTTAAGATGTAAACTAATAAGCTGTTATCAGTGTTCCAAATGCTTGGAAGTGTAATATTCCATGTATATTGGGCCGTCCCATTTTTCTTCTGTTGGGATTTGTTTACTTATTCTATATGTCATTTTTAATTTTCAGGTTCAACCATCTCCAACTACGGGAAAGATTCCATTGGATCTCTCCACCAACACAAATTTAGCTTCTCTCTCATCCATTTCTGACAAAGCTAAGGATGGTCCCTTGTCAGATGTCGGGGCAGAGTTATTTGCATTCAAGCCTCGCCCACAGTTGAGCTCCTCATGTTTTAGAATTATAGCAAACAAAGTAAGATTTTCTACGGCATATACTATTTTACAGGTCTAACGATGTAGTCTGGGAGGGGCTGAGGAGGGAGATTATTTTGCATTGTACTTGGGTTTATCTGGCAATCCTACATTGTAATGTAGGGTTGGAGTTCAACTAGCTTTGGTGATGCAGACTAAACTATCCTCCAATATATGAAACATGAGCAAATTATCTAGGATATTGTATGTTTTGCTGCTATTGCTTCTTGTGCACTGCTTCATAAGGGTGAAAATTTAGTTTCCATGTTACAGTTACTCCACTGAGTACTAATTTATGTACATCCTTTACTTGGCATCTGATTAAAAAGTTATTTCGTCATTGAAGATAACATATAAGCAAAGCCTGTTATTTTTATTGGGGTCTGTATGGAGAAGTCTTTTAATCTTTGTGATGTTGAGTTCTGTGGGTCAGTACCTCGTGATCAAACCTAAAAATAAACTGTCTAATTCCATGAAATTATATGCCAAGATAGGTGGCATATTTTGTGCCCTTTTCCGGTATCCATCCGGGCCTAATTTTCTAGTTGAAGGGAGTTGATGACCCCCCATGTTCTGCTTTGGTGGATCATCTGCGATATAGTGAGATGCTGGCAGTAAAACTGCACAATAGTAGTTGTATCATTTGGAAAATCCTACTGGTTCCATGTTTGATGATCTTTGGACCATTTCCTTTTTGTGTTATGGTTGTGGGAGAGAAGACAAACAGAGTTAATGACATCACAGAAGCACAAGCCTCATCCAGAGAACTTAGTGCATGAATTAACCATAAGTGAGCAATTTACGAGGCATCCCATGTGATCAGAGAAAATTGTTTGAATTATTGGATCATGCTTAGCTTATAAAATAGTCCACACTGCTCGATTCTTGTTTACGGCTGTTGTTTGTCAATGGTTTACATGAGTAGAGTCTGAGCATCTCAGCTTTCCTCCAGTATCTTCTTAGGATTTCTCTTCTATATTAGTGACCTTGGATCGTGTTTGAAAATAGGAATAACTATGAGCTCTAGTGTGAGTGACTCCATTGTAAATATCGTACACCATCTTCTTCATAAGCAATTTCTAGTATTTAACTTGTGAATTCGGAAGATTGAGACAGTGTAGCTGTAGCATCAGCATAGGGCTTCTTCTATGGAACGGTTGATTCTGCTTCATTTTTGTGGTGGGGTTGTGTTTATTCCCAGTTCCCTTAAAAGATCGTCTTTTATCTCCCTTGGAGGAAAGAAAAGTGCATGGGATATTACTATCTCCTCCTTTGGTTTTGTTGTTTGCATCCTTTGTATAGTGCTATCAATTTGGTTCTTTGTTGCTCGGAAACATTCAGTTTTTTAATTGTTTTCCGTGTGCCATTTGTTTCTCTTTGGCCTTGTTTTCATCCTTGATTTAATGCCATGTATTTGATTTCCTTAGTTGTCCTCGATTTAACTTCTCAAAATTCTGTGTTTGTTTTTAATTTCCAGTTTGATTCTTTTTCCTCTCTGTTATCTTTCTGTCATTGTATGTCGTTATCTATAGATAGTTTAAATGCCAATATGTTTTGCACACTATTTGCATGTGCAATTTATAGATCCATGTTACAGATTGAGTGCGCAGAGTCTGCGAGTCTCACAAAGACACTGTTTTTTTAGGCGGCTTCTGTGGATCACCAACAAACATTATCTGGTATTAAGCTGTCTGTTCAACCAGAACCTCCTAAGCATGAACGTCCAGACACTATTGATGTCCAATCCCAAAATTTCCAAGATTTTAACCTAAAATCCGAGCTCCCCAGCTCATCCGAGCAAAAGGATGGAACAGGTGATCTCCCCAGTGATCAGAATGTATCTGATTCTGGAATGGTTGATGAGCCAATTGACGACCAGCAAGATGGAGAGGGAGAAAATAAAGGAGAATTTTCTTCTGTGCCTGCTGGTGCACCATCTGATGATGGATATAATTGGAGGAAGTATGGACAGAAACAAGTGAAAGGCAGTGAATATCCAAGAAGCTATTACAAATGTACTCATCCTACTTGCCAAGTGAAGAAAAAGGTGGAGCGCTCTCATGACGGCCACATAACAGAGATAATTTACAAGGGAGCGCACAACCATCCTAAGCCGCCTCCAAATCGTAGATCAGGTATTCCGACTTCTCATCCATTCAACGACGGAACTGGTGGATCTGAAGTTCATGCTCCCCAGCCGGTTGATGGCAAAATGACATGGGGTAACTCACAGAATGGAAATGTGGGCCATGACTGGAAGAATGATGGCCCGGAGATGACATCATCTGCTACTGTTAATGCAGAACTATGTGATGCGTCTTCAATTCAGGAACAAGACAGACACCATTTTGAGTCAGCTGATGCTATAGATGTCTCATCCAATGTATCCAATGATGAGGATGAGGATGAGCTAGCAACTCATGGCAGTGTGTCTTTGGGTGGTGATGGCGAGGGCGACGAATCTGAATCTAAAAGACGGTGGGCTCCTGGTCACTTGTATTTTGTTGTTTTTGGTTTCAGCTGAGTGATCTCTTATTCACTAATTCTTGTACACTTTCAGAAAAATAGAAGCCTCTGCTATGGAGATGGGTGCAGGTTCTAGAGCTGTTCGTGAGCCAAGGGTTGTGGTTCAAACAACCAGTGAGGTTGACATACTTGATGATGGATACCGCTGGCGGAAGTATGGACAGAAAGTTGTTAAAGGGAATCCAAACCCAAGGTAACTTGATTCTTCTAAGAATTTTGGGTGTGGAGTCTCACTGAACCATCACAATTTTAATACCTTGGAGATGCCCCTTACAAAATGCCATCAGTTTCCATGTTTCTTTTCAGTCATATACACCGGTACTTCTACCCAGAAGCTGCAATGATCGTTTACAGACTGTTTTTGGCATATTGTTCATACTTTTTTTTGGGGGGGAAGATGACCACACTGTTCATATGCTGGTAGATAAATAAAAAGATCAATCCACTAGAGAAATGACTTCCATGCATTTTGATGCAGGAGCTACTACAAGTGCACGAGTCCAGGCTGCACTGTCCGAAAGCATGTGGAGAGGGCATCACATGATCTCAAGTCTGTCATCACCACATATGAGGGAAAACACAACCATGATGTCCCTGCAGCACGGAACAGCAGCCATGCCAATGCAGGGCCATCCAGCATGGCACCCACATCAGCTTCCCAGGCACACAACACCCAAAAGAGGCCTGAACTGCCTCAAGACAGCCTTCCAAGATTCAATGCTCCACCTCTCAGCTCATTTGCTCTGTCAGGGAGAGAGCAGCTTGGACACCCACCTAGTCTCTCCTTCAGTGTTGGTCACCATGGGCTCTCCAACTTGGGAATGGCTGGATTGGGACCTGCTACCCAGATGAAGATGCTACCCACCGTTCATCCATACATGGGACTGCACCGTGTGAATGAAGCTAGTTTCATGATGCCAAAGGGTGAACCCAAGGAGGAACCCATGACGGAGGCTAGTCTTTCCATCCCCAACGGACCAGCAGTTTATCACCACATCATGAGCAGGCTGCCCCTGGGCCCTCAGTTGTAAATGGAAGCAGAGATATGAATCTGTATATTTTGGCAGAATCTGTTGCACCTTCCTTTTTTTATCGTTACAATCGAGTCTGGAAGAAACACCCTGCCCTTTTTAGGCTGTGATATGTTTCCCATGGATTTATTAACAGAAAATTGAGATTGTGTTTTACAGATTGGCATTCAGTGGAATAAAATTTATAGAAAACTGGAAAATTACCTGCTTTCCAACTAAGTTGGACATGGACAGAGTTGGATTTAAACTTTATCTGCATGTGATGTAGGTATTTGATTGCAAATGTGGGTGCTCTAGCACTAGAGACTTTGGTTTCCAAGTGAAGTATGAAGAAAGGTGGTGAAAGCTTGGAGGGCTTTTGAGGTAAACAAGAAGGATCCCCGGCAAATCTAAGGACATGGTTCTCATGGCAGAAGTGTGACTCAAGATGAAGAAAGCATGGTCTGAAGTTTGGTTGGGGTTTTGGGTTTGGGTTTATGAGCTGGTTGTTCTCCCCTCATTGGCCAGATTTGAGTTTGATGGGTGCAAGGTCTACATCTAGACCATTGCTCCCATATCTCACCCCTTACCCTATATAATAGGGAGTTGGTACCATCGCTAAGTGACTAGTCAGTTAGGTTAGGGATCTGTATTTTTCTATTGTTAGATCTTCATCTCCAATTTCGATTAACCCTGGCGCTCCTCCCACAGAGGATAACAGATCCCGCCAAACCCCATCCCACCATCTCCAGGTTTATCATGCATATACTGGTACTATCTTGCCTCATAATTATACAACAATATACATAAAATTGAAGACTGTCAAATGGTATTTTGGTCAAGAAAAAAGATCATCACATCCTTTAAAAGGTTTAAAAGGAAAGGAACTATCCAACGGTGACCTCAAATTTAAGAGGCTTTTCCATAGAAACAAGCCCAGTCAAACATGAAACTACTGTTTTCATAAGATGCAAACTAGCTTGTCCAAAATCTACCCAATAAACTCCCAAGATGATAGCACAACACCACAAGTCATACGGTACCTTAGTTGAAAAGATAAACCAAGTCTCTCTGATGGGACTACTTGAGAGAAACACAAATAGGTGGGTCTCCAAATCTAACTGGGTTGAGAAGGATTAGAAGACATTCCGTACTCCACCACCTCCCCTGAATATCGTTTCTTGCCCCTCGCCCTCTGTTCTGGATAAACCTGAAGATGAAGTTAAGAACGCAGCAATTAGAATAGAAGCATAAGACTAATGCATATCATTCATGTCATTTAGGGGCAGAAATCCCAGGGTTTTAGGAGATTCATCTACCCATCTCAGGATGATGATGCAACTACAATGGCCTCAATCATGCATCTACAGCTGGCTCAACCATGCCTTGGGACTATCCATTTTCGTATATGCTCCTCCGGGTATATAGAAACAAGTATCAAGTAGGACATGTAGTTTTAACAATTATCGTGACTTTTAAGGAATCACAAACGACGACAAAACCCATCATAAATATTCAGAAAGATCAGATGATCCTTCATGACCAAGTAATTTCTAAGTTACTTGAGTTTGTCAAAAGCTTGGTCACTTAATGGCACTTGCTCCAGTGGGAACTTTGCTCGTAATTGCCAGGCATGTTGCCATAATGAGATAATCAGATAATTGGTTTGTCACACCTTATGTTAATATATCGTCTCTAACAAGTCTGTCTACTGAGGTTTTAAGTGGATAGATTGACCACCTCAAGTACTTGTCCTACTATACGCCACAAGAGCATGTTCGAATGGATTCCAGGGAACTCCATTACAAGGGAAAATGATATTGTTCAAGAATTTGTCACAAGGTCAGAGTTCATCTGTAGAAAATTATCCCAGGTTCTTGATAAATGTTAACCAAGTTGTTGGATGTTTTCCTTTTTTGTATTCAGGAAAAATCTAGGAAACATATGGGACAACAGGCACATGCATAGTAAATGTAGAAGAAAAATATTGGTAATGAACGAGATGAAAATCGAAAGAAATTGCATTACCTCCTCAGTTGCAGTGAGATTGTTCCACATACTATCCATCTGCCTTATTACAGCACTTTCTTCACCAGAAGGTGAGTGATTCAGTATTCTACGTGGTTCTGCAATGAAGTTATACGCGCTTCCATTTGATTTGTGCCAAGAAGGGTTACTCTTTGCCTTCTTAGCCATTTTGTGCCTATTGTTGCAAGTATCTGGATCAGATGTTTCTTCTTCTAGAGTTTCAGAAGGAACATGATACAGGAAACCCTCGAGTGCCTCTGAGCCAAAGTTCGCCACCACC
This sequence comes from Colocasia esculenta, assembly GCA_014218235.1. NCBI lineage: Eukaryota > Viridiplantae > Streptophyta > Magnoliopsida > Alismatales > Araceae > Colocasia > Colocasia esculenta. The sequence goes on along the minus strand of CM024755.1, from coordinate 182,506,272 downwards.
ATATAGCCATGATCAAATTTTGCAATGATCTTTCCAGTCACCATATGGGCATCTTCCGAAGGACAAGCTGTTGTCAACAATGATAGAAAACCTCGTGAATTCGCCATTTGTTATTAGAAAAGAAAATGACCTGAACATGTCCTCCACATGATACGTATGACATATCTGAGCCACAGACTACAGAGTTAAACCATTCCTGTCTACGTTAGCAGAATCAAAAGCCCCAGACAAGGTCTTCAATGTTGCGCAAGAAATATTAAATTAAATCACTTCCTATGCTACACTACTAAAGTGCTGATAACATCCCCGCATGCACAAACGGAGATGCAGGAAAAGAAACATGCATATTTGAATTTCCTCAAAGAGGCTGCTCTGACAGTGTAGATTTCTACAGAAACTGGGGAGTCATAATGCCAGCTGATCTTCATGCCCTGCAAATAAACATCTAAACAACTCTATTTCATTTCTTGTTTTTAAATATGCTTACCAATAGGAACTCATTTTCTATTGATATGGGGTCCTCAAATGTAAATGTAAATGGGAGATAATACCTCTTCACCTCTATTTGTAGCTACATTCAAATCCTGTGGTTTAAGCGTTATGTCCATTTCACCCATCACAGAATGCGAGACAGAAAGTTCAGTAGGATTGCACCAGATGATAGCACTCTTTCTTTCAGATATCATTGTCTTTGATGTTAGCCATAGTTCTATGAACTTTACTGGTATACCCTGTGTTGATCTAGCATTTTCCTTCAGAGAGACAACGACCTCAATTGGAAGGAGGTGGCATAGATATCATACCTTGTGGGGATCTCATGGTTCCTTGCAAACGAGATTCTGATGCTGCTGAAGTACCACCTGATTGATTCTCTGACAAAGAAGGTGAAAAACAAAGTGAAGTTTGGGAAATCTGTATGATGTACAATAAGTATTGTCAGGTTTAAAGAAAATTTGATTCACACACAGTGTTGAACTTGAATGTTTATTGTGGAGATCAAAGAATACCGTCTAACAGGATCGCAAAGCGTCTGTTTCGGAAGAAGTAAACTTGTTCATAATGATAAAGTAAGGAAATGTAATATTTCCGCAATACAAATGATGCACTTGTGATTGTTGATGGAAAATTAAACAAGGCAATAATTTCCTTCCACTTCCGCTCATTGACGACCTGCCACCATAAAAGAAATCTGATAAGAATTGAGAAGCTGTCGATAATTATTCCATAAGGGCAGGCCATCAAGTAACCAACTAACAGTCTGAAATGATTTTATTGAAGAAAAACAGGCCACAAGCTAACCCAAAGATAAAAAGTCCAAAATAACCACCTGAAAGAGCAAACAAATTTGACGAAGAGAACATATTATGAGTTAATTGGAACCTGTGATCTTCAAAGCACTAGGTTCATACTTTAATAAACAGAAATAAAGAGGTTAGAGTAAAGAAATAAAATAATTGAAAAGCCTCCCATGACCTTTGGTAGGGAAGACAAGTTGAAACAAAATGTTTAGATGACTCAACACTATGGGTAATCCCTTTTCTATAATTAGGTACAATTTATGAAGTTAAGTACGAGGCACAACTATGAAATTTTAAACATGGATTAGCATCAAATGCAATTTTAAGGATATTTCAATATCCATTCCGGAGTTTATGGATAAATGTATTCTGTCATGCTTCTTTATGACTGTCCAACAAGTTTGTCCATGCTTACCCTATAATCCCATTTTCAGTCCTCCAAATTCTAGAAAAATGTGCAGTGACTAACTGGATAATGTAATTCCCAAAAAACAATACAGACGGATAAATATTAGCAAAACAAGACTGGGCAGCCAGATCATTACCGCTCCAGTTTTTCCTGGACACTTTTGCCATACAGGATTATTTATGGCAATGTGAAAGCTTGTACTTCAGCATTTCCTCTTTCAAATTTCACAATGTCTTCTTAATGTAAGTCATGCACATTGGACTATGTTGTACAAATGATGTGGCAGCACTTCTACATTCGTACAAGCTACAGAATCCTTCTGTCAAAAGTACAAAAGTCCTAGTAACAGTTGAAGTCTACCAATTCCGCAACATTGTTTTTACATTTCTCCTGAATAATAGTAAACAATTCGTTACGTTTCCTGTAATAACTGTACATCAATTACCCAAGGCATCCAGGAATCTGTACAAATTCTGGGCTTGTTAGTTAAGGGACTGAGTTTTATTTTAGTGATATTTTCCTCCTTTGATTTGTGTGTCAGCAGGTTCCTTCTTTTTTTCTCATGGTGGGGTTGGGGAGGGGGTGTTTTTGTGCCGTGGCTTGTGTAAGGGCAGAACCATGTAATCTTAGTTCTCCACAGTGGCTTTCCACAACAGATTACAGACTGGTTTAGGGAAAGCGATTAAAGGGGCATCCATAACAAGGTCTTTTGAGAGGCCAGGAAAGTTGAGGCCTGGAAGCATGCCAAAATCTGTGTCAGTCTACCAAGCCACAACCTACAAAGGGCAACTCCACACTCCATTGTAGCCCTATGCATCCACGAACTAGCCAAGCCCCACGCTCTCTCTGGTACCACAAGGTCTTTACACCTTGCAAATCCCTTTTCAGATTTACAGATTGTGGCAGTATCCACTTTCAAGAAGAGTAAGTACTTAATCCATTAGCTGCGCCAAGAGATTTTGGGAAGATCCCAGATTGATGCATCACATCCATATCCAACTTGAGTTCTCATTCCTGTCTATAAATCCATTTAGCAGAAAATTGAAGTCCTTCTTAGACAGAGGATGGATCACTGCTTCTATCTGGCCACCAAGTGATTGGTTTAAGCACAGGGATAGTACACTCATTCACTGACCTTGGCACTGACTTTCGAAAGGCCAGGTCAGGTGAATTAGAGAATAGATAGACATGACTTGGCACCCTAACCTTCCTTCCATTTTAAGGACTATTCGAAAGAGAGAACCCAGTATCGCTTCTCTTGGACATGAATATAAGAATAGACAGATCTGCTCCCCATTAGCATGATTCAAATCTAGATGAAATTCTGACTTTACAGGATAGACAGACGGTTTGAAACCCCAATCGAGCTGACCATCCTAAAGAGAATCTAGCATCTTCTCTCTTGGTCATGAATATGGATAGACAGAATTGGCCCCTATCAAATATGATTCAAACCTAGATGAAGGTTCAGACTGTTTCTCAGAGAAAAAGAACAAATAGAACTAGTTCAGTATCAATATTAATTACCTTCCTAGAAAAAAAAATAGAATGAAGATAGATGGAGAGCCAAAATTTAAGTGAGATAATTTTCATTTCTAGAAAACACTTCCAAATTGACCTCATTTTCTTGAAAATACAATTTCCTTTTCAGTAATACATTAATAGTTTATTACTTCCGCAGCAAAATATTCACTTTTGTAAGCCTATCTTTTTCATTTACTGACATTGTAACTGGAAAGAGTTCAAAGACCTCGCATGGAAGAAAGGCATTTTCAAGCTGAATTAGTTTTTTTGAAATGCGCATAGTACCACAAGTATTAATGAAAAGAAAGAAGGGATGTACAAGTATAGGCCAGAAAGGAACCCCACCCCCCCCCCCCCCCCCCCCCAAAAAAAAAAAGAAAAAGAGAACAGCCCGGTCTGCCTATACACGACAAGCTGAATTCGTCAATGGGGAAAGAAGATAGAATGGACTAAGAATCCTTAACAATTGGAGTGAGGGAGTAAAATTTTAGAAGACAGACTGGACTAAAAATCCTTAACAATTGGAGTGAGGGAGTAAAATTTTGGGTTCTACATATCAAACTGAAAATTACATGATGAGTAAAAAAGTTGGGCGGGAAGTGCAACTTCCTTTTCTGATATTGTTATGGTTTCAACTTTTTATTGGAAAATGGAATAAGTTCCGAGCTTACTGGAAGCTAAGGGAATATGCTGGTGATCACGGATGATTGGAGACCAGGTATGCTGCATACTCTTCTCTGCTGCAGCTGTTCCCATCTCAATTCTGATATCATTTATCACTATCCATACAGCAGATGTTAGAAATGTTACCAAACTCTAAAGCTTTGTAACGTTTTATTTGCAATGGTCTAGTTTCTCTGAGGATTGAAAAATCAACAAAGTTGGCAGATTCATCTTGGTTTTTGACTGGCTTATGATTCCAAAGCGCCATTCCAAACCTTGGATCAAATCAGTAAATTTGACCAAAATCCCAATCAGGTCAATTCGGCTTCCAATGGCTGGTCGAACTAGCTGTTCAAAAAGCAATTAAGCCATTGATATAGAGATGAATCCTTTGATCTCATCTATATTCTTCACAAAGTCAGCATTAAGCAGCATATCGGCAACAAAAGGATATGGAGATGGAAAAATGAAAATTCCTCCATTAAGTCAGCCATCAATATGTTATCTCAGGGAGGAGTCAGCTGTTAAGGTAAAGTGGGCCAGAAAAGATCTGGACTAAAAGCTTGCCTATGGCAACCAGGATTTTTAAGTGAAAAGGTAACTTGGCAGGGACTTCCAACCTATGAGTTGTGACATTTGAAATTTCAAATTTCAAAAAAATGCATCTTTTGTGGAAGCTTTGAGGAATCAATCAACCATTTATCCCTATTTGTAAACTTATGTCGGTATGGAACCATCTTTTTTCTACTTGGTGGAGACTATGGCATTGAACGTAGTCAAATTGATAAGCTGACGACAGAAAGTGATACAGAGACAAATTCTTTGATCTCATCTCTATTCTTCACAAAGTGAGCATTAATCAGCCAGTCAGTGACAAATATGGAGATGGGAAAAGGAAAATTTCTCTGATCAAGTCGTCCATCAACATGTTAGGGAGTGGTTGAGGTAAAGTGGAGCAGAATATTTTGGACTAAGAACTTGCCTATGAAAATCAGGACTTGGATTTTCATGCGGAAGAAAGCTTAGCATAAACTCCCAACCTGTTGATAGGTACTTGAGACATCTGATCATCAAATTTCACAAAGATGAATCTTATGCAGAAGATTTCAGGAAACAATCAACCATGCCAGGAAAGGAACACTTTTCAACTGTAGATACACTTAGCTAAAGATAGTTTTATCTATCTGATGGAAGGTTATTTAAAGGAGGGGGAATTTTTTGCACATATCTTCATGTAGTGAGATTATGAATATAAATATATATAAGAATGGTATTTCTGCAATTATGCTTGTAAATAGTTATTTTTTTGCAATCATCCCTATTATTGGAAATATCAAAATCTAAGTTTATATCAAAAAGAAAAAAATTCACTAAAAACATTTTCTACCAGTCAATAAAAAGGCTAATGACAGTATTTATATGTGAACCATATAGGTGAATGTTTTATCACTTTTGTGCCATATAAATCAACATGCTTGAGGAACATAGATAGAACCACTCACTCATTTGCTTTAAAAACGGATTAAATTCTGGCGTGACAAAAGCACTCTAAAGTCTAAATTACCTTCTGAAGACCACCACGAGAAGTTACCTCCACAAAAAGACGATGCAGATCAAGAGATTTTCCACCAATTCTGGGCACCCTGAAATAAATAAGTACAAATTTAATACAAAGTGATTGAAGTAAACAAAATGTGCATGACTGGAAAACAAGCTAATTGAAACTATTAATTTCAGATATAATTCTTACAAAATTTTCCATGAAATTGGCACATAACAAAATGTTTGCTCAATGGCAATCTTGTGAAGAGTATTTTGGTAGGCTTGCCCGAAAACTACACTTCACAATATTCCAGGACACTTTGACAAGGGACAACCATAAGATGTTTGCACAATAGAAACAACAGAAGCCTTCTATGGGATGGGTTCAGAATCATTGGGAAGGATCCCATGATGATGGCACCTTGCGCATTCGGAAATGGTTGGTAGCCTCAAGATCCTCAACCATTGCAGCCTTGCAGGTAATCAGGGCATACCCAAACTTCTAGGAGATTGCCAGGTGTTTAGGGGTTTCAAGCTGTGACGGTGGGAGAGGGAGATGTGTAGTCATAACTAAACAATGAAAGTTGAATGATCTGAGGAGGAAAAGGAAGAGAACATGATCACTTGAAGGGAATCAGACCTCCAAAAAGCCGACTTCACTGGTGGTATCCACCAACCAAAAGCCAGTTCGCTGGATTGATTCACCGGGAAGGCAACAACAACCTTCTCATTGTTCCTTCTGTCTGTGGGACTTTTTAATTTAAGGCAGAGAATTGCTATTTACTAAATAAAATAAGAAACAATAGTAGGAAAAGTAACATACTATAAAAGTAAACAATATATTTTTTAACCGTAAACACTTAATTGTCTGTTCTTTTACAAACACTCACTAACTTCTCGTATAGAAATACCAATCATCAATCTCTCAACAAACTAAACTGCCATGGAAAGAGACACTGAACACGGACAGTGAGAGCTCATTTCAAAGCTAAGAGGCCAAAACCACTTATGCAGAATGGCAGAATGACGCCAGCTATTTTAGGACAAAACTACGGAACTGAAAGAGCTGCCCTTATCGAATGCGGACAAAATTAACAGAGATGTGGTAAAACATCAACAAGTGTCAACGATAAATTTAAAATCCAGAAAGAGGAGTTGAGAAGAGTGTTGATTAGAAGGCAGTCAGTAGAAAAAAGGGTATGAGAAGGTGTTACTGTTGAATGTCGGTCCCTTGTTCAATTTAAGGCAATTTGTGCCATTGGTGAGGGAGAGTGACACTCAAGGAACAAAAAGGGTAGTAAGTTGTATGATTAACATAGGAGAATGTGTGTTGAGAAAGTTGTGAAATTTTGTACAAGTTCGTCACAACATAGTTGGTTTTGAATATACACATTTAAACATTTTTAAAAAATAAGAGTTGATGCCTCGACACACTGATAAATGAGGAGGAGACTCTTTTCAAGAGTTTGAAGCAATACTGCAAAGATGCAGGTATTTGGAGACAGGGGATGGAAGAATTAGAGCAGCAGTGGAGCTGATAGGAGAAAGGACGAATGCAGAAGATCAAGCCATCAAGATGGAAATGAAGAATCAGGAGGAAGAATCACAGGGCGTGGAAGAAGTGGTATTGAATGAAAAGATCAAGAAGGTATTACATAGACATGTTGTACCACTTGCCATGAAGACAATGAACCAAACTAAGAGCTCAAATTGTTGATGACCTGTAAATGGTTGTTTCCTGTTGTTGACTCCATCTACTAATGGACTTCACAATTTTCCAGCATTTCAATGAACAATGAGAAAATGTTACAACGATGAGCATAAGAGTTATCATCTAATGAGAAAAAAGAATTGATTGCATTTTGGAAGGAAACATGGATAAACTAGAAACCTTGAAACCTCTTTATTTGTAGTATCTACTGAATGGAGTTTTATTAATTGGTCAGTACACACTTCCAAAAAACTAATAATTGGTCAGTATAGGTGACTCCTTTACAGTTAAGATGTACAAGATAAAGGGCTTATAGTTCGAGCGCTTAATGCTTGTTGCTATCCTTTACGTACAAAATGCTTTGCAGCAACAATTAGCTCTTGCTTATTACGATATTAAATATTTTGAGTATTTATTACCTACTATTTAGAAGCCTTAAGCAGTAGTATAATACAGAGCAATGGCCCAATAGGTCACCTTCCAAAACAATAGAGTAATCATAGTTACATTAATGAGATACTGTCCATATTAAGTACCTCTTACTGTGAATGAATTATCATATTGTACTGGCTGATTTTGTATATCTTGATCCCCTAAACTCATGCAGTTTCATTGTCAGAAGGTCTTATCCGACTTGAAACTCTAACCATAAACCAAGCAGTCATTTATGTACATGCATGGAAAATGGGGAGAACAACTCTTCTGCAAGTTAACCGGGAAATTAAACATACATATTGCCAAGATGTAAATACTCTAAGGCTTTCCATGATGCAAATGTTTGCCAATATTGTACACAAGATGATTAAAAAGAACTATGATAAAAGGAGAAAGTATAGCAGTACTATAAAAAAGAGATAATAACAATAATTATGAGGCAAGACCCACTCAAAATTTAGGCAACAAAAACAATAGGAATAGTTGGTAATAGGAATACCAAAAGTAATCCAATAGCTGGTTGTAAAACAGTGTTAATGTAGAACAGGCTTCGCATATATGGCTATGATGACATTTGGTAGGGACATTTTTTTTGGAAGGTAATTGGAAGGTCCCTATTGATTAATAGGACAAAAAAGGTCACTAGAAGTGACATAAAATGATGAAACTAATAGAAGGCAAATAATGACATTGACATTTACAAGGATAGTGATAGCCATTAGAAGTCAAGAGACTATGCATTGATGGTCGCAGTTAATGGTAAGTTGGTAACCATACAATAGATGATAACTATGTATAGATACTTATGGAATTCATTGTGACAGTTAATGGCCTATCAAATACATATAGTAAGCCAATCACATATTGGCTCTCTAATTCCAAGTGCTGCTGTGGAATATGACCGTACATCACTTTCCAGAAAAGGTCCCAAACATGCTCCGTAGCCATGTCCTTATCCAAGAAAGGGTAATTGTAGTGACCCAATCGTGAGTCGTGCAAGTGGAGAGGGCTACCAATTTGTTCGGAAAGAGCTGTCTGGTAAGGAGACCAGTGTGGAGCCACCAAGGAATGGAGTTACCACCATGTATGGGGGTTGGCACAAAAATGAACCGGATTAGTCCCATATCCGAAAATAAGAGAACATTATTGAGCTATATTATGCGGGGTTGTGATCCACAGCTTGTGAGGCGTCTCTTGGGGATAAAAACCGTGCAAGCTTTGCCGAAAGCAAACAACCGTGCAAGCTTTGCCGAAAGCAAACAATACCACTCAAAGGTTGGATTGGGCTGTTAACAGTAATTATCTCTTGATGTTCAACTATGCTAAGTAGCACAGATATGTCAACATTGGCAAAACTAAAACAGTGGGTATTAATCCAGTTAGTCATATGCTAACTAGTCCACATATGGTAACAGGCATCATTCCACAATTGTCAATTCATTGATCAACTATCTCGACACGAGTCCATATGTCTTAGGACTCAAGATGGTGCTAACCATGCCCCAACTAACAACATCACAAGATGACGTAAGATGCTAAAAGACAACTATCAAACCAAATTGATTTTTTTTTTTTTTGGTTGTAGCCCAAGGGCAAATGTCATTGGGTAAATGCAGCCTGCCCCGGGTTCGAAACCTGGGGCCCCACCCTCCCGACCCATGCCCCGCCACCTAAAACCATCCTGGAGAAAAGCCTAAGGCACACAAGGCGCAACCAACGCAGGTTTCGAACCTGCAACCAGGTGTGCAGCGGCGTGCCCCACCATTTGGGCATGCCTTCGCGCACATCAAACCAAATTGATGCTTGAGACATGTTAATCATGTCCCATCATCAGATAGCAATGCAGTCGCAAAAAATAGATATAGTTATGCACTTATGCTTAAATAAATAGTATAATATGTGATTCCCTCATATACAGCATGTAACCTCCAAATCTGCTAAAGTAATGTGCAGAACATGGCCGTGCACTCACATATAAATATGGCCATATCTTGAAGCTTTTCCGCCCCAAACGTATCATATTTTAATTGTCAGAAACATGCTTTATTTATTTTTTGCAGAAAAAGCAATGTTAAAATTTTATTTAGCAAAGATAACAGGGTTTGATGACACGTCAGTTGTGCCAAAAAACGAAATCATTAGACAATGTCATGAGATAATCAAGACTACACATGTTAGTCATGTAGAAGAAAGTCGTTAACTGATTTCACAGTTCTTTTAGATTGAAGTTAAGTTCATTAACAATCTGGGAACATCTCATTCTAAACTGATATAAATTGTCATTCTGCATCCAACTGACTTGAAAAGAAAATGTGCTATAGAAGAAAATCTTCTCTTTTTTGTTTTTCACCCAAACTTGTGCACCTAGAACCTAGATCTACCAAGGGAAGTCATTGAATGCATTAGTGATTCTTTATAAGCTTAACTAAGTTGTCATTTATTATTTACTTTCCTTAAGAAACTATACGAAATACATAGGAAAGGGCCACCACACTTGGGGGGTTAAAGCATGCTACTACAGAGGCACCTCTATGTGTAGCTATCACTATCTCTAAAGGTTTGAGTGGAGGTAAAGATAGGGATGCAAATGAACAAATACGCTCCATGAGTAGCTCGGAGCTCGGTTCGGCTTATTTATTAGATTAGCGGGCAGAGCTTGAACAAAAAATAAGCTCGGTTCATATACGAGCCGACCTTGAACAAAGGTATGTTCGGCTCGATTATGTTTGCGAGCAGCTCGTTAAGATACTCAATAACATACTCGTTACGATACTTGATAAGCTACTCATTAATATGCTCGAATTGATACTCGTTAATATACTTGGATTTCTTATAATAAGTATGAAAGTATAAACATATTTATTTATTTTTATAGAGTTATTATTGAAATATGAAATACTTATGAGGACTTAAATATAAAAGAGTGAATATGGGGATGTATATACACAAATCATGCAAATAGGGGTATATACACATAATTTGATTTTAATCAAATCATGCAAATAAGGGTATGAACACAAAATCTAGTTTTTTAAGGTCCCTAGGCACCGCAGTCATCTTCCTCGCAACAGTGTAGTGTGCCAATCCCCTAGCTCGGCACCAGCGGGGGGTCTTCAACGGTCGTCGGAGTGCGCCGACCCCCCCAGCCCGACGTTGTTGAGGGGCGTTGTGATCGGTCACTAGAGTCTCCGGCGCCTGCCACGGACCCTCTGCCGGTGCCGAATGGAGCTCCCATAGACATAGTACCGTCCCCAGCAGTGCGAATGCCTGGTGGTGCGGACTCCTAGCGGTGTGGATGCCCCAAAGTTGCAGCATCGCCCTAGGCGGTGTGGATGCTCGCGGGGTGGTTCCGACAGTGTCGAACACCGACTGCGGTGCCAAGGTGGCATTCTCGGGCTGCCCCATCCCCTGCACCCACCTCCTTTCCCATGTATCCCATAATCCCATATTGGATGCAAGAGTTTGTTAGGCGGACTTAGCCTTTATAAAATAGACTTCCCAACCCTTCAGTCAATGCATATTTTTCTCAAGCTCTTGAGCTTAAACTCGAGTTTGAACTCGAACTCGAATTTGAGCTCGTTTAGATAAACGAGCTACTTAACAAGCCAAGCTCGAACATCACAAATAATTAACGAGTCGAGCTCAAACAAAGATGGCAAATACTCGACGAGTATTGAGAGAGTTTGAACTTGCCAAAAAATGTTTGAGCTTAGTTTGAGCAGAGTGCTATTCGGCTCGGCTTGGCTCGTTTGCATCCTAAGTAAAGAAGATTAGTCCCACATTGGGAAGTGAGAAGGTTATTGGGCTTTATATATTGTGCGCCTTCCGACTGAAAACCTTACGGTGATGAGTGGAGAGGGCTCCATTACTATAAGGCTATAAGCACATATCCTTACACGCCCCCTCATGCACAGGCCAATTCTTAGGCTCTATCACGTGGACCCTAAACTCAAAGTGCGCAGGCCTGATCATCCGTAGCCTCTAATACCATGTTAAATTTTATTGGACTAGGTCATCCAACTTAAAACCTTAAAGTGATGAATGGAGAGGGCTCCACTATTATAAACACATTACGTTTTTGTCCCTTTTCCAATGTAGAACTATTCTTACAAGCACCTCACAAGGGTTGGGTCAAAACTTGAATAGCGGATAGTACCTCACAAGGTTTGAATCAAACCATGACAATATGGTGTAAGAGTATAATTCAGTTAGACCAGTGTGAGCTGGTTCTAACATGAGCTAAACAAAAGCCAATGAGCCTATAGCAACCCAATTGAGAGCTGAGTAGTAAGAAAGGGCCACCACCCATAGAGGCAAAAGCTCTGTCAATGTGGAGCTGTCATAACAAGCATCACCCACTAGGTTGGGGGGTTGGGCTGGGAGAGGGGGGTGTGAGTGTTGGTAAAGTGAAAAAATGTTTTCTGTTCCCCCCCCAAGTTGGACGGTAAAAGTGTATTAATATTGAGGAAATCTATGCAACCCCACCCACAAGCGAACCCCCCCCCCCAAAAAAAAAAATGAAAAAGAAAAAGAGAAGCACAAACATTCACATTACAAGGAACTTTAACCCACTCAAGAGCTCTATCTCTTACAAAATCCTTAAATATCTATATATGGATGACGTGAGAAGTAGATGAGTAAATATCTGCTTCGAAAAGAAATCAAATGTAGGATTTGGATCCATTACTTCTTAGGTGCCCTTTAGGACAAATTACACAGACTTGGTCCAATGTGCACAATGCCTTACAAGAGTTGGATGGGTTTGTGTACAGTGGAACCTTGTGGAGGTCTCCCCAATACCTCTCATGCTGCCATTAGTTTCAAAGAAGAAGCTAACTTTATGTCACAATGATTCTAGCATTTATGCAAGTAAAATCACATGATTGGGAAAACAATTATACATTTAACATAGTAGACAAATAACCTGGTTTACACAAAAAATCCTTATTGTTAAAAGCTTGCAAAATATCTATAACACATAGTGTGCAGCCAAATGTCTTGCCTATGCCATTGGTGAATTGGGAGATGATATGATGCATCGTCATCAATCCCTCGGGAATGGGAGAGTTAGATAAGCACTTCGTGAACAACCATGAGGTCACATTATCAACCCATAGTGGACATACTAACCCAGGGTTCATGTGAGTTCTGACCTCAAAGACTTTGTTGGGCCATGGGTGCCCACTACTCGAGAGATGTTCAGCTTCATCATGGCTAGAGTTACTGGTGATTCAAGAGTTTTCCTGGATGGATTGACTGACTGAGTTGAGTTTACTCTCAATTTTTGTTAAAAGTTTGCTGCATAACCTCCGCTCCACCACCCCCAACAAAAGAAGAACTACAAAGAAAGAAATAAACATATGAACTTAATCTCGGTGGCCATAGGCGCTGAATCCATTAGATCTGGATTCCACAATCTGATGTAAATACAATTCTATCCATCAATCATCCTATGATTCCAGTCTAGGTACTTCAATTAGTCATATCCTAGTTGTATTCCCTCGCATCATGAAGCCTCCCCAAATAGAAAATAATCATGCCTCAGCTGGGCGAGCACAAATAAACAAAATCTGGTCCATGCACATCCAGGTACGATCCAGTAAAAGTAGTTACTTGAGTAGTGTGGCCATTGAACAGCAAAAAATTACATTCCTTGCATTGGGAAAAAAAATCACATCGGCGAATGGCAAATGTTTTTATGGTAGTTTCACTCCCCAGAAGGCTCACTTCCTAGGTTTGCTCCCCAGTCATGACTTCAACTCTAAAGTCTAACCAGCTTATCTGTCAGAGAGGGTTTGTAGGTTATCCATGCAAGGGAGATTTATCTAACAATTTCTACCTTGAATGCAGAAGAAATAACCTATGATAGGATCCTATACCCTAACAATCAAAAATATAAACACCATATTTCGACAAGGGGTTGAAAGAAACAAAAGAAAATGAATACTGCAACGGAATCAGAACTCCAATACCGACTGGTGACTTCCAAAAGAAAGCTATTTGGTGACTTAATTGATTGAACAACCGAGAGGAGAATACTCTCCCCATTTCTCCAACTGCCTGCTGGACTTGCTAAATTATGATAAGACTATTCCTCAGTAAACTAGGAAATCGCATTAGCAAAATTAATGCACTAGCTAAGATGTTATCCAGCGTTCTGTTTATTTACAATGGCATCAGCTTCTGGGGCAGAATCAGCAAAGCCATCAATCTGTCAACAAAGAAAGGTAAGCCATGCCTCCGGTGGCCATCCCATCAAGTCATGTCATGTCTGGGTCGAAGCCTCCCGGTCGGTCATCTATCCAGCCTTCCGCTCCTTGTCCTAAAACCGCCGGCAGAACTGAGACAACGCTTGGATTGTTAGGAGAAGGTTGAGCCGTCTCCGAGACCAATAAACCCACACATTTAGGTGGAACGGCACCCAACAAGGCCACAAAACTACTGAAGTGAAGGAAGGGAGTCTCCTTTCCCGACTGTACCGACAGCGTCAAACGCAGAATACGCAGTGAAACAACAACAAAACGCCCAGGTGCGCGCAGAAGACCCAGGAGCGGGAGAGACGGGGGGGGAAGGGGGTGGGGGCCTACTTAAACTTGGTGCTCATCACGCTGTGCAGCCGCGCGAGCGTCTCCATGAAGAGCCCCTCGCTGGCGACGACCTCCTCGTACCCGGCCTGGGGTGGCGGATAGGACGCCGCCAGCCCGTCCTCGCCCTGCGCCGCGTCCGCCGTGCTCGCGGCAGCGACGTCCGGCGGTGGAGCAGCGACAGGGGCCACGGTGCCCGCCAACTCGGACATGGCTCCTCGCGCGCAAGAGAAAGGGAGACGGCGAAGGAGAAAAGGAGCAAACTTGGGCGGAGGTAGAGAACGACGACCAGGCCCCAACGCCACACAAGCCCGTCAAAGGGAGATGAGAAGGGTGTTAATGGGAAGACAGGCTTTTAGGAAGGGGAGATAAAGAAGGGTTTGGCACTTCTTCTTCCTCCTTGTTCTTACTGCTTTGTGGGTAGAGAGAGAGAGAGAGAGAGAGGAGAGAGAGAGAAGGGAGAGAGAAGTCATAAGTTCACACACAAAAACATATCCATATCATTTATATCTGTATTACAGAGCAATGATGGCATTAAGATATGCCCTGTCCCTGTTCATGAACAATCTTTGTGTGGTTATCAAGATAAAGACAGGGAGAACAAAAATAATAAATCCATGGTGCCACTGTTCATATATATATATATATTATATTGGTGTGCACTAACCCACTTTCTTATTTTGTCAGCCTAATAAAAAGGAATAATGGAAATTTTTTAATTTATAATAGATTTGTATGTCCATGTTTGTTCTGAAAATGTGTAAAGTAATGATATAATTCAAAAAGTTGCCTTTAAAAAAATATAAGAAGTAATCACATTATGCATCACATAAATGTAAGAAGATTTGTTGTTGACCAAACAAATTTGATTTCTTGCTCCTCTCTCTCTCTATTGGGGACAGGATATCATTAGTTAATGTGTGTAAATGATAGGGTAGACTTGCCATCTCTTTGACAGAACCATTACTTTAAACATGATTTCTTGCTAGTCTGGGATATACATAAGTTAATGTGCATCCACATACATTAAAAGCTTCATTTCTCCTTTTAAATCCAGAGAGAGGAAGAAAAAAGAGCAGGAAAGCTATATGATGGATCCTGCTCTATGAACAGGAGAGGACAAATCTCAACAAAGAAAGCCAAAAACTAAGTTTTTAGCACTTCTATTAATATAGTTATGCCACATCTAATAATAGTTCCGGATGTCAATTCATCCATCTCATGTGGCTCAATGTGCTAGGGTTTTGGAACCTAATTTTTTTATTTTAAAGTCTAATTTTTTATTTTGACATCTATTTTTTTTACGTTCAAATTTTAATTTTAACATCGTTTTAGACATGGTGTAGTACAGTGAACCAAATTAAGTATTAAATAAAAAGTTGGATGCCAAAATTTAAAAAAAAAATGGGCTCGAAAATCCAAAAAATAAGTGGTTCAATATAGCACAATGAACCACACAAGGTGAACAAATAAACATCTAGAAATTACAGGGGGGGCTTATCTGATTTACATATAATCCTCGAGATGTGTAGATCCGAAATTTTTTCGATCAAGTGGAGTAAGGACAATACGGGTACACGAAAAGTAGGAGCTGCCAAGTCTTGACTTTGGAGTTCACGAATACCAATTCCTGAGCCCACAAAACCACACGGGGCAGGGTTTCCTCATTACCCCAAAAAAAAAAACATCTAGAAAATACAGTTAGACATGGTGTTACTACTACACTCTCTTCCTTCTAAAGGGAAGAATGAAAACCAAGAGAAAAGAGAGTACTACACAAATGCACAAACAGGTGACAACTTCTAAAAGATTTGAGCTTAGATTAAATATTCATGGCAGTTTTATTACCAATTAAGTGCAATCTTGGCCCGGTAGTTTAATCGTCGACAGATGAACTCATTTTTTCAAGTTTTCTTTCCTTTTTTCCAGTCTCGGATGAGATAGTTAAATATAGGGCAAATTAATTAGAAGTCTCTGATAGATATTTGACTTATTTTCTAGTTCCTGACAGAACTGTAACTCATTATAGTAAGTGTTATTTTTTATTACAGTATATGTTAAATTATGTTACAGTAAGGACCTCTCTATTACAGTTAGAGACTTCTAATTAATTTACCCTTAAATCTATTATAAATACAAAGAAGGATTAATAAACTATCAAAATGATATGTAAGAGGTTCTTCCATGAGATTAGCTTATCTATATGTTGCCAAAGGAGACTAATTAAGCTAATATTCACATGGATAAGTACCTATAATACTTTCAAACCTTTCCTCCTACTCCCTTTTGAGTTGCTAACTGAAGACAACAGTGCTGTTCCTCAATAAAACTGGCAGATATCATCAGCAAAACTAACACTCATACAATCTGAACAAGTAGAAATGCAGAAAAGGACTGATCACATGCCTCTTACCAGCACTATATGTACAACATTGTTCTGTTTATTGGCAAATATTATTAGAAAAGTTTAAAATATAAAATATTATTTTTAAAATATTTTTAATTTTTATAATAATTAAAATTTAAAATATAAATTTTAAATTTTAAAATACAAATTTGGACACCATCGAACTACCACAGTCACCTGTGGCTCCCTTGTCTGCGTGGGAGCTATGATAGATGCCACAAGGATTGGATTGTTATGTAGAACTTATTGTGAAATAAATCTATCTCAAACACATTATTGCAAAAACCACCGAATGGGTGTTCTATAAGATTATTTTTTAAAAGGAAGAAAAACAAATAACCAAGAAAAAAAAGCCTTTGCATGCATGGGCCATCTAATGCATGGTAACCTCGTATCTACATCTAGAAGTGTTCTGGTCAGCTACTGTAAGTGTTAGAGAGAGAGAGAGAGAGAGAGATCTAGAGAGAGAGAGAGAGAGAGGTGTGATGAAACAAGAACAGCAAGCATATATATACCACTCAGGAGCTCGTCACTGGCCATCGCGCAGTTGCAGCAGCAGCAGGATCGGGTGTTCCATCAACAGCCCCGCGGGACCTGACGACCTCGCCGGACCAAGGCCAATGCCGCCGCCGGGAAGCGAGCATGTAGGCGAGCGAGCCCCGCATGCAGCCGGCAGTCCCGCCATGGCCGTCGTTCCCCGAGAGCCAGTCCTTCCATTCCAGACAGTAGCAAGCCACATGCAACTGGGGTGCTCCCTGGCCGCTCTCCATCTCTTCTTCTCTATACTTGGCGAAGGTGGGAGATGGCAGAAGAGGAATAGGGGAGAAAAGATATTTAGCTGGAGATGGACGAGAAGACACGTTGTGGAGGGGAGGAGGGCAGAGAAAGCTGCTGTCACCTCTCTCTCTCTCTCTAGATCTCTCTCTCTCTCAAGGGTGGATTACTTGTTTACCCAAGTATGTACTTGATGCGTTGTCGATGGTGTCGTAATGATAATTTTGTCCACTATTTTTTCAGCCAATTGTTTTCAATCATAAATATTGTATAAAATGTGTTAGAGACGTCAGATTTCAAATCCATACACTGTGTGTACGACCCCGCCGGGGGGGGGGGGACGAACTTGCAAGGAGAAATAGATGGTCAATGAGTTGTTGAGATTGTGATCTTAAGAAACATCTTTGAATGTTTATCGAAAATTTCCACTAATCTTATATAATGTGACAACAAATATGGTCATAGTCGTGGGTCTCTATCTTACTCATGATGTGGCTTACTATATATATGTTGGGTTCAACAGACCTCCATCATCCGTATGCAAATTGTCTCTCGTTAGTTAGGAGTGGAGGCATCTTTCCGTATATATACTGTGGTGGCGTTTTTCTGTTTGGACTAGAGCTAAACGGATCTCTACCGGAGAAGATGGGGAAGACGAATGCCGGTGCGGATAGGAACCTGCAAAACCAGAACTGGATCAGGGGGGCCCGATTGAAGAACCGGGGGGACCTTTCAATGCCAAAGTCAGTATGAGACTTGAGAGGCTTGAAGGAAAGGGGGTTCTCGTGTGTGAGTCGCGCGAGGGCGAGTGTGAGCGTCCGAGACCCACCTACCTCTGGATGGAGGTTACCTGGGCCTTTTATAGGCCATGGTACGGAAGGAGTGGGACGGGACGTCCCCTAATGATGCCGAAAAAGGCACGTCGGTTGGCGCCCTTGGTGAGGAGTTACGCGTTCGGGCGCCCGTTAAGTGGGTCTACAGTTAATGCACCACATGATCGTGGGGAGCGCACGATGGAGCTGTTGTAACCGTCGTTAGGAGACATGGAGCTGCTTGGAGGCTCCTGGGCGACAGGTACTGAGCAAGTTGCATGTTCGGTAGGCTAGATCGGCTGTTTAGTAGCCAGTGTCTGGGCGCAGCGCATGCCAACGGGACCACGGTGCGTCTTGAGCAGGATGTGTTCGGTAGGCTGGGGCCTGGACCTAACAGAATGGGGGGTGTCCGGAGACCACTCCCTGGATCCTGGAGGTGTTCGGGCATGGAACCCGCGCGGTGCCCGGCGCTCGGGCATCTTGACGATTGCGGGCTTGAGCAGGAGTCGCCTGGTGTGCTCGGTAAGGGCAAATCATGTTCGAGCAAACCGTGCAGTGTTCGGAAACTGCCGCTAGGACCCTTGGGTGTTTAACGGCTTAAACGTGTTCGGCAGCCGGTTGGCTGACACCGAGGACACGAGACGCGAGGGCCACATCCGTTTTGTCTCGCTGGGTCATGATGGACCTACGGGCCTAGGAGGCTAGAAATAGCCTCTACACACACCATACTCTAGCGTTGACATTTCGAGAGTGACACAGACCACGCACCTTTGGTGCATGTATAGAGTAGTGTTCAACGTAGGCGAACGTTGTCAAGTCCCAAAATTTCACTTTTCAGATGTATTGATCAACTTATAAGGTGTGAGTGTCTCCGCTTTACTTTTACCAAGTTAAGGCTCGCCGCCTTAAGAGTTTGTCGGGTGAAATCCCTTTAGGCCACGGGTCGCTGGGCTATCTGCTGAGCTAAGGCCTGTCGAATAGGTGTGGAGCGTGGGCCGCGCTAACTTCTTGTTGTGGCATGTTCCGAGACGTTATCTTGAGAGCTTTCTCTATCGCCTAGGTTGTCATTCTATCATCGATGCTGAGATAGGAGTTTCCCCTTGTGCTGGTAGACCAAGTGTTCATTGGTTCTTTATGGGCCCCGGACTTCAGTATGCAGGCTCTCATTTAGTAATTAGATTTTTGTTTTTTCAACCGAGTTTAAAAATTGGGTCTTATGATTTGAGACAGACGGCTAAGATTCTCCCTCCACATATGAAAATATTGGTTGGGATTTTAATTAAGATTTTTTTTCTTAAATATTTCTTATTTCTTCAAACTATATATATATATACACGTGGGGAAATGTTTCGCAAAAAATATTAACTAGTTTTCCTCCATCTCTTTATAAAAATGCAAATGTATGACTTTATTCTCCTACATTTTTAAAAAAAAAATTACGAACACATGGTTTTATTTTAGTGAGAATTATTTCTTGGAATTGACACTTTGCGGAAGAAAGATTTTTCATGATTCTTAATTATTGAAATACTTAGGAAATATACCCCCCCCCAAATATGGATATTAGTGTGTGATATGGGGGGTCCCCACGGGTCGGCCGGAGCCTCAACTAGGTCGACCTCCCAGAGTACCAAAGTCGACGTCCTGACATGGTTTGAATCAGATTCTGTCGTCGTCTGGGTCGACGAGTCAGGTCGGCTATAATGGGCCTCTTCACACTTCTTGGGCCGACAACCTCAGCTCGGCCAATGACGAAAATTACCCGACTGAGCCGTAACCGATGCGGAGCACGACGTGTTTGCGGGATTCCTGAGAACGTGGCCCACTTAACGGCCAGAGCATTAACCAACGAGGTAATGGCCGAGGATCGTGCGCCCTATAATTGCGGCCATTAAAACTACGATCTGACATGACAATTATGACCACGATCTGGCGACAATCACGAAAATCAGCAGCGGGATTCGCAGGGTTGTCTAGTTGTTCCATGGGTAACCTGACCCTATAAAAGAAACAGACACTCTACAGACGCAGGTACGTTGTTCTGTTCCTCTGGCTAAGCCATTTTACTCGGCTAGTTACTAATTTGAGCGTCAAAGTGTCTCCCCACTGAGACCCCTCGGTGGGCTTTGCAAGTCTTCGGGTATCGTCGTCGGGAGCTCCAAACACACGTCTTACGTCGGCTAAGTGGACCTCGGCTCAGTCACATCGGCTTAGTCGTCTCGGCTTGAACACCTCGCATTGGTCGCCTCGTTGATCATCTCGACTTGAGTCGACCTCGGTGCTACATGTCGGAACAGTGTGTAACATGAATATTAAGATTTCCCAACTAACATATAACGGGCCAAGAAAGGTCCTTACAGGATTTTTTTGTGTAAATATAAGAAAAGTAAACCATGAGAGAAGAAACACTAATGTTGAATGTAGAGAATCAAGTAAGGGACATAATTATACACAAGCACTAATGTTACCATGTTCATTTTTGTAGTAGATGATATTACTTTTTGACTATATATCCTTCATTTTTTTACTGCCAAATTGAGGAAGAGGGTCAGGAGGGATATGAAAGAGAATGTAAAACATTTTGGAGACATAAATGTCATCAAATTGACTCTAATTAGGATGCTAAATAAATAAGGATGGGTTATGTTTTTCTTCTCCCATCCACCTAAAATTAAGTCGAATAAAAGATAAATTGCAAATGGGGGAATGTCATTTGTTATGAAAGTGTGTATATATATTAATATCAAGAATATGAGAGCACATGGTACTGTGACAAGGTCCACAGAATATAACAAAAGTATTATTTATTTATATTTGTAAAAGTTACATAAATTATCACATAGACAGAGATACACAGGCATCCTTTATTCTGGACTTCATCCTTCTTTCCATGAGTCACACATTTGCAAGTCTTAACAAAGTTAGATGTAGATATGGATAAGAAACAGATATCTGGGGTGGGGACTTTGAGAGATATATTCATTTATACAAATATTACCCCAGAATTTTTATTGGGAATTTGTAATTCGTGGCTCAGTGAGTTAAATTAAACTCCCCAAGAGCTAAAATTCATGCTTCAGTGATGAATTCCGCAAGCATTTCAGCTCCAGCTGCGGAATTTGCCTGTCAACTTAGCCAATCTAACATTACTGATTTCTTTTTTTCTGCTTCAATCTGTTTACTAGAAGACTTCAGGCCATGACAGTTCTTCTGAACGCCAACTGTTGCCAAGAAATTATCCAGACTTTGTAAAGATATGATGTGTTATATCTCTTAAAAGATGCTGGCCCCAAGATCAATGTACAGAAGCCATTAAAGTTCACATCTTTTGTGTTCTAACAATGAGGTCACTATCTAAAGCCCCATATATACATACACACACTTGTATCAAGATGGGATAGGACAGTCTTCAATATACCAGCCACAAACCCACCTTGGGTTCCAAAATTAAAATAATTGTAACAGATCTCCAAGCAGATTTGAGTACCCATTGCATTATACTTCTCCTTAAAAAAAAAAAAATCTGATCTCAGAATATTTTTTCCCATCAGCTTGTGCCAAAGTTGCAGAACTCAAAATATTCAAGTCCCATACATACACCCATGTGACTTAAGACTCTGCCCTCCACAGCAGAGCTAATGAGCTACACACCTTTCACTTAATTCCCACACCTTGGAGATTGGAAAATCAAATTCCTCATCTCTCCAACTCTTCCTGGATTTCAAAACTCTGAATACCACTACTGCCTCATGATTAGATGGTGGAGTGATGTGAGGGAGTAGTTTTAGAAAAGGGGTCTGCAAATAACATTAGAAAAAAAAGCAAATTTGGAACCTGCAGCAGATCAAGCAGACAAGTAACAGAACTAATTGATTCATAAATATATATATAAATATATGTTCCATTCATCCACACACCATCATTTACATGCCAAAACCACCAACCCACATCAAGAACAGGAAATTTGGAAGGAAACCCACCTCAGTCACCACCACCACCACCACCAGCCATGCCCTTGAAATCTTCAGAACCCTCCCCCACTCCCCAGAAGCCAAAAGGCAACACAGCTCTCAACTCCCCCACAACCCCCCTCCCCCCGGCCCAGCTGTTGATGGGATCAGCCGAAGAACTTGGGGTCGTAGCCGTTGCTGGAGGTGGCGAGGATGTAGTAGGCGACGATGTGGCCGAGGGAGCCCCAGGCGAGGACGTCGACGAGGTTGAAGCCGACGGGGTCGTTGGACCGGAGCAGGCCGGCGAACTCCTTGGCGCGCTCGTCGCCGGCGTCGAAGTGCGTCTTGCCGTTCTGCTCCGGCACCTGCTTCGCCACGTTCTCCCGCTGGAAGTTGAAGAACACGAACCGCCCCAGGAACAGGGAGACGCCGGTGCTCAGGCTGATCACCAGCGACGGGCTCAGCTCCGCCCTGCACCCGGCCCTGCTGCCGCGCCGGGCGGGCACGCCCACCCTGGACGGCGCCGCCGCCAGCCCCCTGGGAGAGGAGTCGGTGGGCTTGACGGGCCTGAGGCCCTGGAAGGTGGGGGCAGAGAAGAGCGCTGAGGCCATGGCAGGCTGCAGAGGGTGCTGTGGAGGGAGCTGGCTGGGGGGGGGGGGGGGGGGTGTGCACTGAGGTGGTGGTGGAGGCCTCTTGTTCTTGTTGTGAAGGATCACAGATGGGTACTTGTGAGGAGGAGAGATCATGTGGGGTGTGGGGATGGAGGGGTTAAGATTTTGGGGTGCTGAGGTGGAGGGTGGTGATTGGATGGGAGAGGGATAAGGCTTGTGTGAGCCACATGTGTGCACTCCCATGGGGTTGTGAGGTGGATGAGGGAGTTACATCCTTGTGTCCCCATTGGTGGGATGAAGAAAGTCCTTTTTTGTGTGCTATTTTATTTGTGGTATTTTCATAAAGGTATAGATATAATCATGTGAGAAGAATTTAGTGTACTTTCCTTTTGCACTTTACACTTGCATCTCTTCTTTCTCATTGACCAATAAAATGTGGGCACAATGCACCCCTCCAATGAGGTGCAAGAGATGTAAGTACAAAGTGCAAGAGTAAAGTGCACTAAGTTATTCTCTAATCATATACATGTGTGTCCAACACATGTATAATTTGTTAATGAGAAACACTTGATACGCGGATGAAATATCTGATCACTTGTGACCGTAGACATAAGTAATTGCGGGTCCCACTATAAATATGACAATGAAGCTCATCTGCTTACGTCTAAAATCGAGCAGTTAGACATTTTTTTGTTCAAATATTAAGTGTCTCTCAATGAGAAATATCAACTATGTGTGAAACTGACAGTTAATTTTTTGAGAAAGACTTATTGTATTTGTATATTATACTTTATGTGAAATATGATTAGGCAATAGCCCATATGACACCCCTCACATGAAGAGTGATAAAATGATTATCTAATTGTTAGATGTCACGTGAACTTGTTGCCTAGTCATATAGTGCAACATACAAGTGCAATAAATCTTTCTCTAATGAGAAAGACTTTGTGCACTTCTCAAAGTGCAAAAATGTCATGTCATCTTGCACTTCTCCCCTCTCATTGGTGAAAAAGAGGAGAGAGATCCATGTGGCATTCCCACCAATGGGAGGGGAGAAGTACAAGATGACATGACATTTTTGCACTTTGAGAAGTGCACAAAGTCTTTCTCTTCTCTAATTTTTACTTGTCCGCACACACAAAACTCCCGTGTGAAAGATCCACCCACGTGAACGCAATAAAAATAGATTAGTGTAAGTAGGGTCAAGTTTGAAGAAATGTAAACAAAAGTTGTATAAATAGATTAGCGCAAGTAATTTCCGACCAAAAAAAGTTCATCTTAACAAAACCCAATTTCCCGTGCCTGGAGAGTTGATTTCTATGGAACAAAACTGCAGTTTGAAACCATCAGTCATCCACCTCTCTCTCTCTCTCCTCATCTCTTAAGATTAGCTGAGAAGAAACAGAAGAAAAATTTTCTGCACAAACTGTCGCTGAAGAGGTGGCCTTTCTCACTGTGAACAAGTGATCCAACATGTAAAGCAAAGTTCGCCGCATTCGTCGATTCGCCCCGAATCGATTTCTGATTCGCTCCGATTCGAGAGAATCGAGTCGCATGGGAATCGGGCGGATTGAAAATCCCATGATATGTTCTGATTCGATCCGATCTGCCAAACCATGCATGTAAGTACAGATTTCGACAAAGCAATGAAATCCATGACGTGTGCGTTCAAACAATGACCTTAATTTCAACATCATATATAAAGGTCCTTAATACAACAGAAAAAAAAGCTTTCTACACAAGGCACAAATGATGGGCATCAGTTCCTACTAGCTCCAAAGTGCCTTCCATGAAGATGGAGTTGGAAGTAGCAGCTTTACAAACACTCCTATTTATAAGTGCAAATCAGACAAATCCTGGATCCCAAAAGAAACCCAGCAGCATTGCAAGCATCCAACTAAGTTGTGCTCACACATGGGAATGAGCACCCCACCACCTTCATGGAAACCATGATATTATATTACAAATTGCCAAAGTGGTAAATATTACAGAAGACAGAAAAGCATCCCTCATAAAACCCCAGGCTCCAAGCTCTAATGGTATACAGTTCCAAACTTTCAGGATGAGCTTCTGGTGAAACTAAAGTGAGAAGCACAAATACCTCCTGCTCTCAGATGAAGAGAAAGGTGAAGAACCATAGCATGACCACAAGAGGGAGAACACCGGAAGCCGCAGCAGCTGAGGTTGGAACGGAAACAGCTTGTTTCTGCTGTTCAGTGCATTCTAGGCCTCGCTTCGAGTCTCTACACAAACTTGCAAAAAGGCCGGGAGGGTATTTTCCATAGAGATTTATGTAACTGAACATGGTTGAAGAACAATCGCTGGAGAGATTATTCAGTTCTTCAGCATATGGGCATGCAAACTCCTTGAAAGCTCCACAGCATGAGTCGGCAGTATACTTTGGTCCTTTGCACTGTCTTGTGATGACTGTGTAATTCATGAACTCAAAGGCTACCGGGCAATCTGAAAAATGGGTTTTGATCATTGCGCAAGTCAAATACTGGGATTTACTAGGAAACTGCAGAAGACAGATTTAAAGAGATGAAACAGAATAAATGCTCCTGGACAATCTGAAAAACGCATTTCAACTCATGAACTCAAAGGCTACAGGGCAATCTGAAAGTTTTGATGATCTTGTGATCCAGACAATTTACTAGGAGACTGTGAGAGACAGATGTACACAGATGAAATAGATTATAATAAATGCCTGTAAATGATTGAACCAAGATGAAATACATTATCATTGAAGCATAACAGACATGGTTGTTGGTTTCAGCCGAAACGTATCGGTTTCGGCCATGACTGAAACGAAACCGGCCGAAACTACTGTAGCATTTCCGAACCTGAAAAAAAATAATATTTTAATTAGTTTCGTCCGAAACCAGACCGAAACCGGCCGGCACTCTCCTCTTGAGGCCGCCCGAGACCGGCCGAAACCAGCCGAAACGAAACCAAACCGGTTTCAGTTTCGGGCCTGGGCGATCCCGAAACTGAAACCGAAACTCCCATCCTTGATAACAGAGGGTTTATAACAAAAAAATCCTAGAATTGTCCTCCAAAAGAAACATCAAGAATTGTTTATCCTGCAGTTCATAAAATAGGAATCCTACTATCCTCACAAAGAGATGATAAACATGCCATCAATAAGATTGGCACACGCAAATGCAGCAGTCCTTGTCACCCATAAACATCATCTTTCTTCAATAGGAAACATATCAATTACTGCATTAAGTATCTACTTCTATCATATCATCTAAGACACTAAACAACTACTTATATCTTATTGCCGGGCTTTAATAGACCATATTCCTTCAACAGTAAGCAATACTTGTTCCCATTTCCCATACCAAAATCTCAATGATTATGCAGTTTAGGCTTTTTCTCAGGAGTCAGGAGTTCAGATAGGAGTTGATATCTAGCTTAACCTCCACACATGACCATTAACAGATTTCTTGCTTTTGCAATGATGTGTCCTTTATGTTTTCTTGGTAAAATACAAGAAAAATAGTTGAAAGGGGAAAAAAATTGAAGCTGATTCTACAAAAAATGAGAAAAAGTTGAATGTTGAACATGTTATTTAACAACATAGGACAACAAAAGCTTGTCAAGATTATGAGGTAGAAGAGACTCCCATCAACATGTTTCCAAATTATAACTTGAAGCATCAGTTTGTAGATAGATTTCCCCTTTCATAAGGATCATTCAATATCAGTTAAAAAAAAGGACATGCCCAATGGCATTATTTGGTTCATTTTATCTCGAAAAAACAGAAAGAAAGAATAATGGCATTGACAACATAATAGGCGTCAGATTCTGCGGCACTTAACAAAGAAATTTTGCTTTTCAATTTGGTGGGAAGACGTTAATGGGCACAACTTTCCCTCACAAACATGAATGTCAGATGATTAACTAGATTCTCTCACCATCTGAAGCTCCAATACTTAGCTGACAATACAATGTGTATGAACCAGAATCTTCACTTTGCTGAACTTGTGGCTGGGAGCATCGATCATTGGAAAGGACTACCTCAGAGACGTCCACTTCTGTGTAACATCACAACACTGTGTAACATCACAACAAATTGGTGTTGGCTATTTATGCATCCAAGTAAGGTTCTTTTTAACAATGACACTTCTAATTGAGGAAAGGTCATCATGCACCTTAGAACTAAGAAATTATAAAAGCTGTAATTACAAGCGTATGTTTTCTGATCAAAGATCCACACACTCTGGCCCACTCTCATTAGGAACAGCCATTTTCGTCACCTTGAATTTTATTAAGATATCACCCTGTCAATCCCATTTTCTGATGCTGACTTTCTCAGAGTCCAGGATGTTTCGCACCAATGTTTAGTCCATTTTTCTCTTTTATGCCCACAAGATCATGATCACAGTATAGCTGACCTCCTCTTCTCTCTTTTTTGTTTTCACGAAAAGATGGCTACAACAGACCTCATCTTCGTGCATCTTACAAACTTTTTTTTTAACCCTGCACCTTACAACCTAGAGAATCATAAAAACCGCAATTAAAATTTTGCTCCATCCAAACATTTTTTTCCTGGTCATACTTGAGTGCATTGGAATGAAATGGCACTCACTCATGGACAAAAAAGAAAGGAGCTTCAGTTGCTAACCTCATGGTATTTGCTGTGGCTTCATAAGCAACTGTTTATCTAATACGATCCAAAATTCAATAATTTAAAGATTGCTATGAGATTATAGTCCTACCACCAAGTGGTGAGCAATGTAGGGTCCCTGTCCGCTCATTGCCTTATCGTTTTGAGTGTGATGGCCAAATCCAACAGCATAAATATGCTTGAGAAAAAGAATACCAGAATCAAGGAGAAACTGCAGGCCATGACTCCCGAGGTTTAACCAAAGGGAAGGGTGCTAGATGGAGTTCTTACCTAAGAATTTGACAAGAAAGTTTCAAGTCTTCGACTGCAACATACTAATTGCATTAAATATGAAAATTGCCATGCTGAGCCAAGAGTTTCTAACGAACCTTATTTTGGAACTTACCATTTCCGCCCTTGCACAAAAGTAGGTGCGTCAAGCTACACACACTTCTTTAAAAATAAAAGCCTCAGTCATCAACGGGTGGCCATTGCTTCCATTATTCTTAAAAATGATGCTACCCAATTGTTTGAGCAGCCTGAAGGGATCTACCATGGTGTTTTTTTTCTAAGGTAACCAGAAAATACTGGCTACAATTCAATAAAAGTAGAAATACAAGTTACAAAGGATAAGGAAAAGAGAAAGGTTACATAGGAAAAATTAATAAAAAGTGAATAAAGTGAGAAGCAACAGAAAAAGAGAAGGTCACACGACTGAGCTAGTAGGGTGACTGTCATGAAGTAAATTTCTTCCATTTGTAGTAGTCAACAAGCACTAGTGGCTGGCATGAAAATGTCAATGATTAACATAATCCTCAGATGTTAATGAACTTCATCTGGTGGGGACATTTATTGAGGGACTCCGTCCAGTGTGTGGACAAAAGTAAGATGTAAGGCCCTAACAAGAAGTCCTCAGGCATCTCACCCGCACATGGACTTCTTCAGGAACATCTCCACAAGAAGAGCTGTAGATCATGCAAGCATCTAGCAATAAGATTAATAAGACAAATGAGCAGCAACAGTCTATTAACTGCTCAGAATGCTCCAGTGAGACAGCTGACGACGAACCGAAACATGGTGATGCTGACAGTGGAAATGTGGAGGATTCTGTTACTATCTCTGTGCATTCTCTGGTGGATTACACTTTCCACAATGTATAAGTTAAAACATTACTTTAGATGTAACTAGTTCTTTGCCCGTGCGATGCACGGGAAGTTTTTAGATTTTTAATTTTAATAAAAAATATATCTAAAAAGTTAACATGGTTAGTGTTTCTCTATATAGATATCTTTAATCTTAAATTTGGATCAAATGCATGCGATATAATTTACTGAATTTAAATGACTAATTAATCAAAGAAAAGAATTTAAATGACCATTAATTAACCAAAAAGTCTATAAAAGAGATGACAAAAGCTAGATTTTTTTGTTCTTTTTTCTGTTTAATAAGTGATCATTCAAGGATGATCTATGGTGGATGTTGAGAGAGAGAAGCCATTAAATACAATTACAATAGACAAAGATTGTATGTAATAGACAAACTATATTTAACTACGAAAAAATTACATAACGGCATATAAAACTATGACAAAGCACTAAAATTTATTAGATACAGAAATAGATTTTTGAAGTGTACACTGCATAATATTACTTAAAAGGTGCACCTCCTTGCAAATATTTTAAAAGTAATCCACCAAATTAAGCTCCTTGATCCTCCCCATACGCCTAAAAAATAAAAGACTTTAAAAATTAACCTCTCAGTCATCGCCTAATACATAATTCCAAAACACCTAAAACCTAGAAATTCCAAAAAATAAAACATAAATTTCAAATTTCACAAATCTTGATAACATTAAAAGCTGAATGAGAAGCATAGTTAGGTGAAAGTTAATTGTAAAATTAAATCATACAAACAGTAAAGGGCCAAAGTGTACGTTTCATTTCAAAAAATTTCTCATCCTCTCATGTGTTATGTTGGGTGGGTGTTTGATCTCTCAGAAGGAAAGGCACCTAAACTCTATATCATATTGATTATACCAAATGAAAAACCTGCAGCATCAGAGTACATGATAATTTTTCCCCAGGAGCCATAATGTCAATCATTATCAATCTTTTACACAAAATGAATTCATTTGTCATTGATCAGCATGCAACAAATGAAAAACAGGAGAGATACAACCTTCATCCCCACAAGGTATAAATGATATCTGCTTCTTTAGAAAATGGGAAAACTATGACTTTTACTCGGGGGGTAGGGATATCCAGAGGCATGAGGGAGAACACAAAAGAACAGATCGCGGCTTTCCACTCATAATCCAGCAGACATGAAGAACAATTCTTTTGTTGTTGAGTTTCACTTTTTCTCTATTTGATATGATGATAATGACATTTCAACCATTGTAAACTATAAACTTATGATATCTTTCCCTACCTTCACCTTGCACAACTCTTGGTTAATATTAGAAATTCATAATACCAGCTGGAAGGCAGAAAAAATTACAAATTTAAGAACTTTCACTGAGGAGTGTTCTTAATGTTTCTATAGAACTCGAAAAGAGTCTAACTGGAAGCCAAGTTCAACATGACTGTCTGTCCTCCTGGGCAACTACCAAAATAAGCATAGGGGGACACATCATAGAAATTGGAATGTCATGGGCAAAAACTAAAAACTGCTGGTAGAGTTGAAGACAGGCAATTATCTACAGAGAAGAATGGGATTGTGTAAAATTTAGGTACAACTTTATGATCAATATATATTTATGATTTTATGGCCAGGAGATCATAGTCAAGTGGAACTTGTACCCTATGATGAAACCCGCAACTTTGGTGGGGTGGGTTCACTGACATATTTCTTTTGAAACTTAGCATCTCATTCAACATATTGCTATGTTCCTTATACTAAAAAATAATTTAGGGAGAATAATATATTGCTATGTTCCTCCTGGGGCAACTAGTAACTACCAAAAATAAGCAGTCAGGGACTCTCAATTTTCTACATATAAGGGAAAATAAGGTAAGCTTATGACATGGACTGGAAGTGATGTAAAGGGCAAAATAAGGTAGGGTTATTACATGAACTGTTTTTTTAAACAATAAATCGATTACATGCACTGGATTAGAATAATTTTCTAAAATAACAATGTAATAGGATAGAACCTAAAAATTCAATTTGTTTTAAAAACAAATTAACATAAGTTTCTTCACAGAAATTATTTCTGTGGAACACATTCTTTACAATAACGTAAGAAGCTAATGTGCGCTGTGGTTAATTTCCAATGCAACAGAAAGCACATACTCTTGCTCAACCAACTTCACTGGATTTAAATTAATTACTTTTTCTCTATTTAATATGATGATAATGACATTTCAACTATTGTAAAATTTAAAGGGCAAAATAAGGTATGGCCATTATGGCCATTACATCAAACTGGTAGGGATTATCAAATTCATTTAAACACAACCTATATGAATAGACAGAAAAAAAATCATAATCTTAAACTCATAACATAAAAAAACAAATGGGCAGAACCAATTTATAAAAACCTCTAACGAAGTAATAGCATGGTTTAACATGCACATTAAACTATCAGGAAACATATTGTGCTGCATTAATATGTTAATATGACAGGAAACAAATAATTAGGATGTTCACACAGAGCTTATACAATACAGAAGGCGTAGTAATGATCTATAGAAGCTGAAATTTCATATTTTTGGTATATATAAATTAAGGGGGGATAGTTTTAGGCGGGAAAACAGATCGGTGATACCATGCGGAGGAAAAGGAAAGAGTAGTTACCATATATTTCAGTTTGGGCGGGAAAAAAATTTCTGGTGCTGCCACGTGTACTTCTAAGACTGAGTTTTATTATAATAGTATAGATTCTTTACGATCCTCACTCATTCTTGCAGTATTAGGCTTCACGGATGGTCAGGAAACTTGCCTAATTTATAAACATCTCAAAGATACTGAATGCAAGGGTGAGGAGATGTTAGGACCTCCCTTCCTATCAAAGCAGCAATTACAACAGAGAGATGGGTTTTTATGGAGAGGGAATCCATCTCTCTTCCCTTTAATTTCCTTAGTTTACACCTTCCTTCCTTTTACTCTCTCACCAATAAGTAGATCGCATGATATCCTGTAATATTCACTGAGAGCAACGCATTGCGCTTCACAACCATCCAGGCCCAGATTACTGACTGTAAATAAGCTCAAACCTCTCTTTCCTTCTTCCTCCATTCCCCTCTCCACCCCCCACCCCCCCTTAATTTGTTCTCTTCTCCACTGAGGAAACATGGAAAGGAAAGAAAATAAAAGGGTGGTCACGGATCCACACCATGATACAGGCTGCTCTCCACTAGTCAGCAAGCATTAAACAAACAAGAAATCCATAGTTGCATCAGGTGGGTGGGGGGGGGGGGGGAGTTGATCTTACTCTGCTTCGCCTGGAGCAGACTTCTACCCGTCCAGCCGCCGGAACCCAGCGCATGATCTGCCGCCAGAACAGAGAGAGAAAAAAAAAACCCAATTTTTTCGATCAGCGACACAAGCAAGCACAGAGAAGGATAGCGAGCAGACAGATGGATCGGCAGAGCGAGAAAGAAAGACGGGATCTTGGGGGTGCCGACCTGAGATGAAGGAGGCGGAGACGGCGACGCCGGCCAAGAGGAAGAAGGCGATTGCCTGCAAAGCAGTGGCGGCGGCGAGGCCCTGGGAGCCGCAGCAGGGGCGATTCCTCCTGCCCATTGGAGCTCCGCCGGCAAATTCCAGCTGCGTCTTCTTAGTTCTTTGGTCTGCCGCTCCGACAGCAGACGGATGTCGGCACCAAACACAGAGAGAGAGAGAGAGAGAGAGAGAGTTAGAAAAAAAAATTGGATTTTAGTTCAAATGGAGAAAGAAGAGAACAGATAGATGAGCCGGTCAACACGGTTGTAGAATTGACCAGTCCACAGTGTTTTTAACGATTTGATCTTTTTCCATCGCCATCACACTTTATTTCATAACTCATAAGTAATTCTTGTTTCATTTTAATAGCAATAAATGATAAGATAATAAGATGGTAAAGAGAGAAGTTTCCTACACTCCTATAAGTGTCACTAAACCCTAAATCGTAAATATTACGTCGAAATGTGTTTTTTAGATGTCCATTCGTTTGTTTTGCCCAAGTCACATGTGTGTCATATTACGTCATTTTTTCTGATTTAAACGTCTAAATTTAAATTTATGGCAAATAGAAATTTGAAAAAGTTGGACTCTAGAACTCAAAAAAAATAAGTGATGCAATAGGATATAATAAGTCGTGTGAGGTGGACGAATATATTTAAATATAATAGTATACGTTATATTACTGCACTTATAGAAATCTAGTAAACTTTTTTCTTACTTATACATAGTACTCTACATAAAAGTCAAGATATGAGATTGAAAAATCAGTAGATATCATCATCATATATTGTCTTATACTTTGTCCACTCCTATATAAATTAATTACTTACATTAAGAAGATCACATAAAGATATACAATTAAGTGGCGATAAATATTTAAATTTTATTTTAGTCCCTCCTATCATATGGTTTTTTTTGTAATTTGAATGGTAAATTCTGTGGAGTAATTTATCTTTTTTTTTTGCAAATATATGTTGATCGATTGATGAATAGGAGTTGATGTGTTTGATAGGTAACAAACTCAGTCCAATTCATGCAAAATCGTAGTTAACTTTTAAAAATATATATTTTAAAAAAATAAGTATGCTTTAGAGTCTTTATAGTTAGAAGCAACAAAAATAACCCTAAAACTGCACAATGGGTTTTCTGGCCTTTTTCTTTACTTAGTATTTGTACAACTCTTAACAATCCCTCAAATATTCTCCCTACTTAGAATTATTTTCTCACAATTTTATAACAAATTTATATACTCATACAACAATTCTAAATCCAGAGACCTCATTAAAAAGAATTAAATCCCCCCTACAGACCCTCAAAACAATTAAAGTCAAATTATAGAGTGGTAGTTTGATAACCAGATAAGATAGAGATGATTAGAGCTCATCTTAAAATTTATTTTTATGCTTTTATTAGATACTTATATCCTGATAAATGTGTTAAAAGCTTACAGTGGAAGTTATGTGAGTGCAAAGAAGGCTCCTAGGGTTGCCCAATTGGATTTTGTTAGCATTATCTCACATTCAAAGACTGGCTTGTACTTGTATAGTGTGACATTTCCCCTCTGCACACTTATATTTTGGGGTGATTCTATATGATATTAGAGTAAATTTCATCTTGATTGTGAATTTCACGTCATTTCTTATTTATGTTATGTGACATTTGTTCTATATAAGATCGACATATACGGGAGGCATCTTAGATTATTCCACACCGGATAATTCAATGATGGTCTTATTGCTTATATTGTGTGGCTTTCCTCACCTCAACACCTAATTTTTGGGATGAGTTTTTGCAGATTTTTCATTTAGCAAAAGATTTAATAATTTCTTACAAAGTAGTGTTCTTTCTGGAACTTACCCAAGATTAAAGTGATATATTAGTGAGATAATATACTCATGTCTAAAATGCCTATTAACCACACGTGTAATAGACAACGAAATTGTTGTTGGTTGAGAAAATATTTTTTGCAAGAAAAATTTTACAATAAAATTGAATAGGTTGTGAATAGATCTTCGCCTGTCTGTGAAATACCCTTCTATATGAGGTAACTTCTAAGATAGAAGACAATTAGAGGTTTTGAGAGTGATCTCTCAGAAAAAATCCTTCAATACTTAAGTCAAAATGGGTTAGAGCAACGATGAGATCTCTCTTCACCATTAATTTTTGTATCAGAATCACTTACTTATATACGAAGGATTCATAGATTTTTATAACCTACTCTCCTTGCGATCCAATGTAACCATTAGCCGATACTTGAGCAATTATGAGAGAATTAAGGTGAGGTGTCCAATCCTAAGATTTACACCCCCCAATTATGAGGAGAAATTGTGAATGGTCCACGTCCCTCAAGATAACCGTTCATTGCATTAATAGAGAGTTAACGTCATATACATGGTAGGAATGTAATCCCTCCAAATCTCTAGTTTCCCAAGATAGGACCGTGATATAGAAGCATAGACTTTCCAAAGATATTATACTAGGACTGTGATAGGTTTTCTGGGGATACAATGCCAGGGGCTGTGATAGCAGAGGACTCCAGATGTATTATCTATTTTAGTCAATCAATCTTAATCATGTATGTCACATCATCATAAATCTCTCCATTCTCTTGGATGATAGATCTTATGTATCGAAAATTATTACTCTTCGGAATATCTTATCTATCAATTTGAATTGTATCTTCCTGTAATATCCTCTCCTCTGATTACTATAATTATAATACATAAACTCTAACTTACTCTTACTAATTTTAACTTGCTCACTTATCATTCCATCCGGGTTCCAATGTAATGTGTCATTTCTGAGAAATGTCCTAACATTAGCACCAATATTTAGATCAGAATTTATGTAAAGATTTGACATTATTTTATTGTTGGTTGTCAACCTAACGTAAATCCTCTTCCTTTCTCACCCGAATTTAGGACCGGCTATCGCAGAGTTTTTATAAACTCAATTAAATTTATCATAGACTCAAAATCCATGCAAATGTGTTTTTTATAAATCTACTTTGGGTAGAGTTTGGCGAGAACTCATTTATGTTTATTAAAAACTCCAAACATGAGTTAATATAAAATATATTTATAATAAATTTATTCATATTTTCACAAGTTATACCATGATTAAGTAAATGACATTTCTAATGGTTTGATCATCTTCTCTCGCCATCATACCAATGTTTATTGCCATGTCTAAGTAAATGACAAGGTGATAAAGTGGTGGGTATATTTCTATGTGATTAATCTACATTAAATATTATAATAAAATTATATGATATTTATATTTTAAAATACATAAAATATACAACTTTTATGTCTTATGTTTACTTTTGTATATAAACTAATTACATAACATCCCCATACTTAAACATGCAGCAAGTATTTCTCTATTTATTTTACTCCCTCCTATCATAGAATCCTTTTGTATTTTTATAATTTTATATAAATGTTAACTCTATTTTTTTAGATAATTGTAAGAATGCTCTTGCCTAGAGTCTCTCTCTCTCTCTCTCTCTCTTCCATATATTTCTTCACTCTCCACCCTCTACGAACCCCCTCCCCCCCCACAACTGTTATATTTGGATGCAAACTTCTTCACCTAGGACTTTGTGCAAAGTCATTTGTGATACTGATAACCGCCTCCGACGTTGAGCCCGGGTAGGGCCCACGAATAACACCGACGATCAAGTCGTCGGTATCAACAACAAAGGTTTTAGGTTAAAGATCATAATACCGACGATCAAGTCGTCGGCATTGGCGATAAGGCCTAAGCTAAGAGGATCTTTTCGTCACCATGTATGGAACCCTAGCTGTCTTTACCTTCTCCAGAACCGCATGCCAAACAAGGAAGGGCTCTAAAATTCCGGATCGCGGCAGCCTCCCCATCCTCAGTTGGCAATCGCCAGTCGCAATCCAAGAGATAACGTCCATAATCACGCTCTTTCTTGGGGCGCCGGCTCTGCAAGGAAATGTGCACGGCTAACTAAAGCAGGGGGGAAAAACTTGCCTGGCTAGCCCCCCCCCCCCCCCCCCCATAAAAACAAGGTAGACGCTTCAGGCCAAGGTATGCTACTCGTGGCATTAGAACTCTGAATCCCTTCTTCTTCTCTGTTCTGACTTGAGCATCGGAGTTCCTACCCATCGAGGCGACTCGGTGGTTCTTTCTTGCAGGTTGGAGCCTTCTCGGAGCAGCGCCGACGACCACACCCTGCCGCCGCTTTTGGAGCCCACCTGGGACGACTCCGGCCGATCCCCCTCTTTTGCTCATTCAGCAACATTTGGCGCCGTCTGTGGGAATTTGCCTCGAGCAAAAAGCCACTCCTCATGGCACCAAAGGCGAAGGCAGTCGTTCGTTCGTCGGTGGGTGTGATAATCCCCGCCACTGTAGTAGATGAGGTGGCTGGGGACAACTCAGGAGCAGGAGAGCAAGATTCAACTACATCATCGCGCCTGGAACGCGTAGAGCAAATCTTGGCAATGTCCAGCAAGTACTACTAAGGCTGGAGCAAGAGCGGCAGGCACCACCGGAGCATCGAGAGCCGGCCACCAGGCGGCGGATGCTCTCCCCAATCAAGTCCCTCCCGCGGCGTCGGTCAGCCGCGCCGACGATCAGCGCCCCCCTTCTGTTCCTTTAATGCAGGGACCCGTCCAGGTCGACGCCCCGCACCTACCATCCCGGCGGTGCAAGTAGAGCTCTCTGCAAGAACCGATGTCGTCACCGATCACTTCTCAGCAGAATCCAATCCTGCGGTCGACCCTCGGTGGAAAGATGACCTCCAGGAAATGAACAGGAAAATCGAGGCGTTGCAGCGAGGAACACGCGCTCCTTCGGTGGCCACGCTCTTAGCTACCTCTCCATTTGTCGAGGAAATCACATCAGCGACCGTACCCGACAAATTACAGCTACCAAAATTCAGGCGATATAACGGGACGACGAACCCCGTTCATCATCTAGACCACTTCCAAGGGCAGATGGAGATGGTAATATCAATGATGCCCTAAAATGTCGTGCCTTTATGTCTACTCTGATGATGCAGCTCTGCAGTGGTTCAAGTCGCTCGCCCCCCAGTCGGTAGCTGACTTCGCCGACCTGGCGCAACGGTTCCTGGATCATTTTTACAACACAGTGCAGCACTCCATTTGTACCGACGACCTCTGGCTCGTTGCGCAAAAAGAAGGGGAGATGTTCCGAGATTTTGCGAAAAGATTTCAACTTGAAATTATGAAGGTGGTAGACCTAGACCTGAGGACCGCGGTCAATATTCTGACGAGGTGTGTTCGAATGCCCCGTTCGTAGCTTCCATCGCCAAAAAGCCCCCGGTGAGCCTATCCGACCTGCTCTCCAGAATGCAGAAGTACGTGCGGTTGGAATCGACACTTGGAGCGGCAGGACGGCTCGGTCGGTCATCCGAGCATGGAACTACGAGTTCAGAATATATTTCAAAGAAAGCGAAAAGGGAGGAAGCCCGCGGCGAGAAGCGCCGGGATGTAGACCGACGAGAAGGAGACCGACGCGCAGAGGCAGATCGTCGCCCCGACGAATATCGACGCGTCAGGGATCTTCCGCGCTTCGGAAGATCGCCCTCCGAGATCCTCCAAGTCATCAAAGGCTTCCAGAATTCAGACGGCCAGAGCCACTGACGAGACCACCAACGGGCCTAGGATCGACCTGTATTGTGAGTACCACAAAGGCTTTGGACACCTCACTGACCAATGCAGGAGCTTAAAAATGGAGATCGCCGAGATGCTCAAGAGGGGCTTATCGGCAAAGACGTCGTCGACGGACGTACGAAGGAGCGCACTCCCGAAGATGATCGAGAGGCGCACAAAGGCAAAGGGGCCGTCTTGGTCCTATCCGGAGGCCCGGCAGGTGGCGGTGATAGCGGAAGAAAGAGGAAGGCGTACGCTGCAGTTGCTGGTGGTACAGCAAGCCAGCCCAACCTCAAAGGAGACGTCATCACATTCTCCGACGCGGACATCATCGGGGTCACCTTTCCCCACGACGACGCGTTGGTAATACAAGCGCGACGTCGACGGATATAATGTACACCGTATCCTTGTTGATAATGGAGCAGCCCCGGACATTTTATTTTATGACTGCTTTGTTAAAATGAATAATTTGAGCGCCGACCTCAAGCCGGTCGCAACCCCCTTGTTCGGTTTTAACGCAACGCCGAAGGGTCGATAAAACTGAAAGTCACCCTAGGCACCCGACCTCGTCATGTAATAGTTGAGGCTGACTTCCTTGTAGTAAAGGTAAAGTCAGCGTACAACGCTATCTTTGGTCGGGGCCTTTTGGGAAAGTTGGGTGGCGTCCCATCGACTTATCATCAGAAAATGAAATTCCCAACCCCGGGGGGGATAGGCGAGGTCCTAGGAAACCAGTCTGAGGCCAGGCGTTGTTATGTCAATTCAATAAAAGCAAAAGCAATAGCTGATTCTGAGTACTTACCTTCTTCTGATGAAAATGTTGCGAGGCACGAACCAGCCGAACAAACCAAACTCATAACCGTCACCAACGGGAACCTGGTGGTCGGCTGCGAACTCGGGGACCTAAGTGAGGGAATCGTTGACTTCCTCGGAAAGAACACCGACGTCTTCGCTTGGTCGGACGACGACCTCGCCGGCATCGACCCTAACATCATCCAGCACCACTTGAACGTTAGCGCCGAGGCGAGGCCAATCCGTCAGAAGAAGAGGCCGCTCTCAGGAGACCGACAAAAGGCTGCTGACGATAACCTCGCGAAATATCTACGCGCAGGGACCGTAAGGAACGCATTCTACTACCCGAATGGGTCGCCAACGTCGTCCTCGTACGCAAAGCCAGTGGGAAGTGGAGGATGTGCGTGGATTTCACCGACCTGAACAAGGCGTGCCCTAAGGACAGCTACCCCCTGCCTAGAATCGATCAACTCGTCGACTCCACGGCTGGACACGAACTTCTCAGCTTCCTCGACGCTTACTCAGGATATCACTAAATCAGGATGGCACCCGACGATGAAGAGAAGACCTCGTTCGTCACGGAAAAAGGTTTATACTGCTTCACTCGCATGCCGTTTGGATTAAAAAAATGCAGGGGCAACATACCAGCGACTCGTCAACACAATGTTCAAGGAAAAAATCGGGAAGACGATGGAAATTTATATCGACGATATGCTGGTAAAAAGTCGACGCGCCGAGGACCACGTCAAAGACCTAGCCGAGACATTCAAGGTGCTTAGGCAATTCGGGATGAAGCTCAACCCCGAGAAATGCGTCTTCGGCGTACGCGCGGGAAAATTCCTAGGCTACCTCGTCTCCAACAGAGGAATCGACGTCAACCCCGACAAGATACAAGCTATCTTGAACATGACGCCACCGAGGACAATTAAAGAGGTACAACGTCTCAATGGTCGTATTACTGCTTTGAGTAGATTCATGTCCAGGTCAGCGGAGCGGTGCAGGCCCTTCTTCGAGGTACTACGTAAAGGACGATTCGAATGGACCAAGGAGTGCCAGCAGGCTTTCAACCCTGAAACACACCTAGCACATGTGCCGACACTGAGTAAGCCCATTACCGAAGAAGAACTGTTATTATATCTGTCGGCAACAACCCACTCTATCAGCTCGGTGCTCGTACGAGAGGAAAATCGCAACCACCTTCCAGTGTACTACACCAGCAAAGCACTGCGCGGAGCCGAGCAGCGTTACACCAACCTCGAAAGGATCGCGTACGCGCTCGTGATGGCAGCAAGAAGGCTACGTCCATATTTTCAAGCACATAAAATCGTCGTCCTTACCGACGTCCCAATCAAGCAGGTCCTCACCCGACCCGAGGTCTCGGGAAGGTTGGCGAAGTGGGCTATAGAGCTTGGTGAGTTCGACATCGACTACAAACCTCGGGTCGCGATAAAGGCACAGGCTCTGGCGGACTTCATCTCCGAGGGAACGGCGAGGGGGCCTGAGGAAGAAGAAGAAAAAGACAACAGTCGCTGGAAAATTTTCGTCGACGGGGCATCAAATGCCCAAGGAAGCGGCGCAGGAGTAGTTCTCCACTCCCCAGACGGGCTAACCCTAAGGTACGCCGTTCGTTTCGGGTTCGAAGCTTCTAATAACGTGGCCGAATACGAAGCCGTAATCTCAGGACTAAAGCGGGCGAAGTCCCTCGAAGCAGAAAGAGTCTCCGTTTTCAGCGATTCTCAGCTGGTGGTAAGCCAAGTGGCAAATGAGTTCGAGGCAAAAGAGGCAAAGCTAGCCTCATACCGGACCGAGGTCAACCGACTGCTCTCTGAATTCGAGTCAGCCGAGTTAATAACAATCCCGCGAGCAGAAAACTCGCAGGCTGACGCGCTGTCCAAGCTCGCTTCGTCGTCAGAAGGACGATCTTCCATGCTTATCGAAGAGCTCGTCGAATCGTCCACCTCGGCTAAAGAGGTTATGTGCGTCGTTTTCCCCCCGACGACATGGATGACCCCCTTGATAGAATTCATCAGAAGCGGCCTCCTCCCCGACGACAGATTGGAAGCCGATAAGACGAGAAGGCGGGCAGCCAGATTCTTCCTCGTCGGTGAAGATTTGTACAGAAGAGGGTTAGCTACCCGCATCTCCGATGCATCTCCGCAAGTTTGGCCGAGGAGATCATACGAGAAGTACACGAAGGGACTTGCGGAAGCCACGCGGGGGCGTGCTCCCTCGTTAGAAGGATCACGCGACAAGGCTTTTGGTGGCCCACCATGCTGAAAGATGCCGAGGGGTATGTCCAAAAGTGTCACCAATGCCAACTCTTCGGTAAGTTTCACCGACAACCTCCAGCAGAACTCACCCAGCTCGTTTCACACCTGGCCTTTCGCTCAATGGGGAATGGACATCCTCGGCCCATTCCCGCCAACCACCGGCCAAAGGAAATTCGTTATAGTGGCTGTAGACTATTTCACTAAGTGGGTAGAAGCCGAATCACTGGCGAAAATCACCGACGCCAATGCCTGGGGTTTCGTTTGGAAGAATGTCTATGCAGGTTCGGCCTCCCCAAGACGATCGTCACCGACAACGGCAGGCAGTTCGACAACGCTCGTTTCCGCAGGAACTGCTCGGCCCTGGGGATAGACCACCGGTTCTCCTCGGTGGCACATCCACAATCCAACGGGCTCTCCGAGGTGACGAACCGAACAATTCTAGACGGAATAAAGCGAAGATTAGAAGACCACAAGGGTCGGTGGGCTGAAGAACTCCTCCACGTCTTGTGGGCATACCGCACAACACCACGAGAAGCAACCCAAGAATCTCCCTATGCACTCGCCTTCGGAGTGAAGCCGTGACGCCAGTAGAGATGCTCGCCACACTCCGGAAGAGTCATCGGCTTCAACCACGACCTGAACGAATCCTCGCTTTGATCCGAGCTTGACTTGATCGAAGAGAAACGAGGAAAGGCGTCGGCGAGAATGGAGGCATATCGTAGAAGAGTGAAGAGAAGCTTTGACAGGAGCATCAAAGAAAGAAGCTTCAGCGTCGGAAGCTTGGTGTTGAGAAAGCTTTCGATTTCGAACCCAAGGTCAGCCGACGGGAAACTGTCGCCCTCCTGGGAAGGACCTTACCGCGTAACGGAAAACCTCGGCCAGGGCGCCTATAGGCTTGAAAACCTTGAAGGATCTGCCATTCCGAGGACATGGAATGCAGAGCATCTGCGGAAATATTATGCCTAACCAAGGTTACGAGCGATCGTGTCGATCCCTTTAACGAGGTCCCTTCGGCACTCTAACTCACAGAACGAGGTCACTACGGCACTCTAACTCAGAACGAGGTCGCTACGGCACTCTAACTCAGAACGAGGTCGCTACGGCACTCTAACTCAGAACGAGGTCGCTTCGGCACTCTAACTCATCACGAACGAGGTCGCTTCGGCACTCTAACTCAGAACGAGGTCGCTTCGGCACTCTAGCTCAGAACGAGGTCGCTTAGGCACTCTAACTCGCATCCCGACACTCATGAACGAATGTGCACAAGCAATCAGGAACCTACGGATCGGTCATTCCACTTACATTCAAGACCATGAAAAACACCTCGAG
Organism: Colocasia esculenta; assembly: GCA_014218235.1. NCBI lineage: Eukaryota > Viridiplantae > Streptophyta > Magnoliopsida > Alismatales > Araceae > Colocasia > Colocasia esculenta. Next base: position 182,464,236 of record CM024755.1, on the reverse strand, counting down.
CGTGGGTCACACAATGGTCGATATATCAAGTATATTACAAACCTTCGGCCACTACCTTCTCGGCCGCCTCAACATATATTTCCTCGGCCGCCTTAGCCATGACCTCGTCCACCGCGACGACTTCCTCGTATTTTTCCTCCTTAGCCTCACGAGCAGCCGAGAGATCAAGATGGGGAAGAGCTCAGCAACGCGAGCCAGACAGTCATTATAGCCCTCGTGGTATAGGCCACTTATCTCCTCGACAAGCTCCTCGGAAGAACGGTACTCTTGTATCGCTGCGTCTCGCTCATCCGACACAAGCTGTGTGGTCCTCTCGCGATAACCTCGAACGACTTAATCTCCGCAGCGAGGTTCAACTTCACCGTCTGAAGCGCCTCTTTCTCGGCGTTGAGGGCCTTGGCCGTAGAATCAAGCTGCGCCCTGATCTCGTCCTCATTCTTCTCGCTTCTCAGCATCCTTCTGGCGAAGGGACTTCTCGGAAGCAATCGCCGCCTCAACCTCGGCGACACGCTTGCTCAGAGATTTGGACTTCACCTCGGCTCGATAAACGAAAGCATCGTAATTCGCCATTTGCGCCATGACCGTAGCATAAAACTCACCGACCAGCCTCCGAGGCGACTTCTCTAAGGTCTCCGCTTTTAGCTCAGCAGGGACCGACGTTTGCCCCCAAGCGACAGGGTCAAAGATTATCTTGGGCCCAGTAGGCTCCTGCGGAGGGGCCGAAGAGGATGGCGCCAAAGCATGGAGACGCTTCGTCGGCCTCTCTTCAACGGCTTGCGCCGAAGCAATCGCCTCCGAGTCTCCCTCCATCTCCTTTCCGACGACGACGACAGGAGCCTCAGAACCTTCCAAGGGACGCTTCTCGATTCGTCGCTGACCCTTCCGAGCAAACCACGTCGGCCGAAGAAGGCCGCCCCTCGCCTTGCGCGTCGGGGATGTCATCTCAGCCATTACTATTAAACAACGAACTGTCAGAAAACATCAAAGAATTCATGAGAAAAAGCAAAAACAGTGCACAACGACCTTGTGAGCCGTCAGCAATTAGCTTCAACAACTCGTCAGATGGTTCGGTCAGATCGGGTTTCTCCGTCTCCCATAGGTATGAGAAGTCCACGAGCTCGGCTTTGCTAAGCTTGGGGGCCGAACGCCTTACGACGAACGTTAACCTGCGACCATTCGGTCGGAAAGGCCAACCGGAAGGAGAATATATGAAAACAAATTCCCTCTTCCACCCATGCACGGAAGACGGGAGATTCTTGAGGAGCTGACGCCCCGACCGAGCCGTAAAATACAGCCAATCACCGAACGGTTTCACGGAGAAACAATAGAAGAAGAGGCGGAGCGTCGGAGGCACAACAGCAGACACACAGAGGGCCAGGAACCCGACGATCGACCGCCACGCGTTGGACGTCACTGTGAAGGGGCGGCCCCAAGCTCGAATAGCAGAGCTATGACAAAAGGATGAAAGGGGAAACGCAAACCGCCGCGAACAGCCTCATTGTAAACACATACCCCTCCCTCCTGGACGTAGTGGCTCGAAACTGCTTATTGGCAAAAACACTACGTCGGCGGAAAGCGTGGGGCTTAGGCGCTTCCTAATCACTTAAAAGTCTCAGAGCTTGTCTCGCACCAAGCATCATCGACATTATCAGCCAGACGACGGTCCCCGGAGGTATGTGACGAAGGATTATGAGGAACATACCCCCCAGGCCGGACTCTCAAGACAAAACCCTCCCCTACCGGACCATAAATGAAGGTGCCGGTCCTAGGGTCATAGTTGGAGGGGGCATCACTATCTGTCCTAGAAGAGGACTCCTCATCAGAAGGCTGAGATGGCATTAGGCTCATTGCTTACCTCGTAGGAGAGCAAGCGAAGGTTGGGCCGACAACGCGCTTCTAAGCGGAAAGGAAAGAAAGCGACGTCGGAAGAACACTCCACAGCCACCAGGAAGAAGAAGATGGTGAACCCTCTCTCGCGACAAAACTAGCTATTTATAGAACGGCAGCCGCAGCGGAATCGAACGATCATAAGCGGGCTTGAGGTATCGAATGGAGGAGAAGCCGCCACATGTCAGAAGCCCGACGATCAAGTACTATCACCAGGATCGGTAACGCTTGCCGCCTTTCGGGTCACCGTCATAAGTGGAAAGGTCGAGGCGATCGCGCGCCGATCGACCTTTCAAATCATCCATTAATGCACTCGATTCTCGATGCCCCGTCAAAACCGTCGCCCGCAAACGACGGGACCATTCTCGACACATTTGCATACAGAGAATTCTCGGTAAGCGAAGGGTTATTTCCGCTAGGCTTCTCCTCAGATCCCGCAGATCCGAAAAGAAGCCGTGGGGCCAATGATACTGATAACCGCCTCCGACGTTGAGCCCGGGTAGGGCCCACGAATAACACCGACGATCAAGTCGTCGGTATCAACGACAAAGGTTTTAGGTTAAAGATCATAATACCGACGATCAAGTCGTCGGCATTGGCGATAAGGCCCTAAGCTAAGAGGATCTTTTCGTCACCATGTATGGAAACCCTAGTTGTCTTTACCTTCTCCAGAACCGCATGCCAAACAAAGAAGGGCTCTAAAATCCCGGATCGCGACAGCTCCCCCATCCCCAGTTGGCAATCGCCAGTCGCAATCCAAGAGATAACGTCCGATAATCACGCCTCTTGTCTTGGGGCGCCAGCTCTGCAAGGAAATGTGCACGGCTAACTAAAGCAGGGGGGAAAAACTTGCCTGGCTAGCCCCCCCCCCTATAAAAACAAGGTAGACGCTTCAGGCCAAGGTATGCTACTCGTGGCATTAGAACTCTGATCCCTTCTTCTTCTCTGTTCTGACTTGAGCATCGGAGTTCCTACCCATCGAGGCGACTCGGTGGTTCTTTCTTGCAGGTTGGAGCCTTCTTGGAGCAGCGCCGACGACCACACCCTGCCGCTGCTTTTGGAGCCCACCTGGGACGACTCCGGCCGATCCCCCTCTTTTGCTCATTCAGCAACAATTTGTATACCTAACTTAGAAACTATATTTCAGAGTTTTTAGTTAGATGCAAGAGTTTGTAGATAGGATAGGCGAATGCTGAAAATCTGAGCACTTCTCATTTTAAAAAAAATGAGACCTAAGAGTTTTTTCTTCAAAGAAACTATTGTTGCACATAAATAACAAAGAAGTGGTAAAATTACATAAGACAGACAAGCATCTCCCCTAAGAGCCAGGCTCCAAGCTCTAATCCATAACTTATATACAAGAAGTGACACTTCTCTTTTTACGTCCGGTTTAACTTCTGTTTATCCCGACTCGGCTCGCTCTTTAATTTGCCCTTCGTTTTTCCTAAAACGTATGTGATAGAAATGTACATATTAAAAGTGCAATCTATCTTATATTACTAAAACAGAGTTCTTTGTCGTCAGGGCACTTGCTGTACTTTTTCTTTTTTCAAAATTTGGCGGGGAGGAGAGTCTATTTTTTTTGTTGGACAAATTAATTAGGAGTTCATGTTAAATGTTTGATTTATTTTCTAATCTATGATGGAACCGTAACTCATTACAATAAGTGATATTTTCTGTTACAGTATATGTTAAATCATGTTACAATAAAAACCTCTCAATTAAAATCAGAGACTCCTAATTAATTTATCTTTTTTTTTTCAAATTTCAAATGGGGCGGCCTGCAGACAAGCCGCCCACCTTGCACGCGAGCGGGCCACCCCTCTTTTTTTTAATTACAATTTTTTAATTCGTAAACTTCTTAATATTCTTTTAAATTTTTTGAAACTTTTTATTTTTTTAATTCATACCCGTGCGATGCACAGGAACAGAACTGGTATTAATCTACTCTGGAGTCTTCGCACCCACGAGACTCCTCTTAGAAAGCCAAAGGTCTCCCATTTTCTCGTCTGACGTGTGTGTACGGTGCTCCTCTCCAGGTCTCTCGGAGCGGTGACATGATGGGCAGAGGCATGATGAGGACGGCGGCGAAGGTGGTGGCAGCGGGAGACTTCTGCATCTCCCCACCCCCCCACCCCCCCCCCCCCCCCGGTTATGCGGCGGCGGCGGCGGCGGCGGGTACTGGAAGGTCCACGAGGCCTCCGCCGTCTACGAGGGCGCACTGTTGCTGTATGCCGCCTCCTTCGACCGGAGCGCGCCGATCGACGGGTGGGAGGTCATCGTGAGAGACGAGGAAAAGCTCTTCAACACCCTGCACTCGACACCACTGGCGAGGCTCGTGTTCGAGCCCATCCCGACGCTAGAGGAGGCCAAGGAGGCAACCTCGTATCTGAAGGATGCCGTCGAGAAGTTAAACTTAATCATTTCCCCAAGCACAGCTGCACCCCACCTGGTCACGTCGCTGATTCCCCTCATGTGAAGTAGGGGGGTTGCCCAGCACATCTCACCTTCCCCTGATGCAGAGACGGTGGCTCCTCTCTCTCTCTCTCTCTCCCCTGCTGCAGAGACGATGGCTCTCTCTCTCTCTATCTCTCTCTCTCTCTCTCTCTCTCATGGCAATGGTTGTCCCTGCGAGATTAGCGAAGTTACGATGTGAAGGTCAAGCTAGGCAAGGGCCTCATGCGGACCCACGACGAGCAGACTACCGACTTCTTCTGCCACACCCGCGTCGGCTGCCACCTTTGCCCCCGTTGCCATCAGGACTCTAGTGACGACGCAGATGAAGGCGACAGCGGCGGTGTCGTGAGATCATCAGTTTCGCCTGCGGGCTCGACCTCTGCGACGGCCGCTAAGACTAGCTCCCAAGGAGCACTCCCTCTTTCAGACCCTCGATGCTGGTGGAGCCTACGTCGTTGACTTCTACGAGACCAGCATCCGTTGGGCCGACCTCCAACAAGACAGAACAAGGGAGCCATGACAAGACACCCACACCAGCATTTTGGGACGTCAGGGGGTGTTTCCAGTTTGATTTATAAGATATTTTTAAGAAATCAAACCAAATTAAATTCGGATCCAACTCGAATCATATTAAACCGAGAAATCTCTTGAAACCAAACCAAATCAATTTGATTCGATTTAACTTGAAAATAAATAGATACTTAAATCTCTTAGTCATTTTAATCATTTATTTTTCTAATAAATTACTATCAAATAATATTTAAAATAAAATATTAAATGTTGACGACCATATTAACCTTCATAATATGTATTTTTTACGTAAATATATTGAAAAAAACTTGATAGGTATATACAAATTAAAATTTATTATTGTAATTTAACTTAATTGGTTTGGTTTAGTTTCTAGAACTTAAAAATCAAGTCAAACCAAATTTTCTTTTTCGGTTTGATTTGAAATCAAATCAAATTTTTTTCATGTTCAAACCAAACCGAATCACTCGGTTCGACATAATCTTTCGATTTGAACCGAATAGTGAACACCCCTAATGTCCAACAGATTAGGAGGTTCATGATTTACATGCACTCCAACCTTATGATACTAAGGTAAAATAAAAAATAAAAAAAATAATAATTAATTTCAGCTGCCATGCATTCCAATAATTATTTATTATTATTTACAATTCTAATTTTTACAGGCCATTTGGAAGCCATATACACCCGTTTGGTTAAGTGAGGGATAAATCTTAGAACCTCTCTTTTCTTATTTATTTTTTCAATTCTCATAATCATACTAAACTTTTTGAATATACTAATAAGCCAAACTCTCAAGATGAGCTTTGGTGAAACTAAATATGAAAAACACAAATACCTCCTGGTCTAAGATGAAGAGAAAGGTACGAAGAACCATAGCATGACTACTAGAGGGAGAAGACCATAAGCCGGACCGAAACAGCAGCTTGTCTCAGCTGTTCAGTGCATTCTAGGCCTCGCTTCGGGTCTCTACACAAACTTGCAAAAAGGCCGGGAGGGTATTTTCCATAGAGATTTATGTAACTGAACATGGTTGAAGAACAATCGTTGGAGAGATTATTCAGTTCTTCAGCATATGGCATGCAAATTCCTTCAAAGCTCCACAGCATGAGTCGGCAGAATAATTTGGTCCTTTGCACTGTGTTGTGATGACTGTGTAATTCATGAACTCAAAGGCTACCGGGCAATCTGAAAAATGGGTTGTGATCATTGCGCATGTCAAATACTGGGATTTACTAGGAAACCGCAGAAGACAGATTTAAACAGATGAAATAGAGAATAAATGCTCCTGAACAATCTGAAAAACGCATTTCAACTCATGAACTCAAAGGCTACAGGGCAATCTGAAAGTTTTGATGATCGTGTGATCCAGACGCTGGAATTTACTGGGAGACTGTGAGAGACAGATGTACACGGATGAAATAGATTATAATAAATGCCTGTAAATGATTGAACCAAGCTGAAATATATTATGATTGAAGCATAACAGACATGGTTGTTGGTTTCGGCCGAAACGTATCGGTTTCGGCCATGACCGAAACGAAGAAATCAACCGAAACCGGCCGGCACTCTCCTCTTGAGGCCGCTCGAGACCGACCGAAACCGGCCGACACTCTCCTCTTGAGGCCGCCCGAGACCAGCCGAAATGAAACCGAAATGGTTTCAGTTTCGGGCCTGGGCAATCCCGAAACTGAAACCGAAACTCCCATCCTCGATAACAGAGGGTTTATAACAAAAAAATTCCTAGAATTGTCCTCAAAAAGAAACATCAAGAATTGTTTATCCTGCAGTTCATAAAATAGGAATCCTACTATCCTCACAAAGAGATGATAACATGCCATCAATAAGAATGGCACACACAAATGCAGCAGTCCTTGTCAACCATAAACATCATCTTTCTTCAATAGGAAACATATCAATTACTGCATTAAGTATCTACTTCTATCATATCATCTAAGACACTAAACATCTACTTCTATCTTATTGCCGGGCTTTAATAGACCATATTCCTTCAACAGTAAGCAATACTTGTTCCCATTTCCCCTACCAAAATCTCAATAATTATGCAGTTTAGGCTTTTTCTCAAGAGTCAGGGGTTCAGATAGAAGAGTTGATATCCACTTAACCTCCACACATGACCATTTAACAGATTTCTTGCTTTTGCAATGATGTGTGCTTTATGTTTTCTTGGTAAAAGACAAGAAAAATAGTTGAAAGGGGGAAAAAAAAGGGAAGTTGATTCTACAAAAAATGAGAAAAAGTTGAATGTTGAACATGTTATTTAACAACATAGGGCAACAAAAGCTTGGCAACATTATGAAGTAGAGAGACTCCCATCAACATATTTCCAAATATAACTTGAAGTAACAGTTTGTAGATAGACTTTCTGATGCGGGACGGCAAGAGAGGAAGGGGAAGCACCGGGGTTTTAGGTGCTGTGGAGAGAGAGAAAGAGGACTGAGAGAGAAAGAACGCACTGGCACGGAGGGGAAAAGAGGCAGAACAGGGGAGGAAGAAGACGGGGAAGAGAAACAGGAGGCGGTGGGGCTTCACACCCTCCCTTCCCGGAGCCTCCAAACACACACATGCACAGGCGCTCTGCACCTCACGGACTGTTCCAGTCTCCAAGTAATAGCTCCTTAATTCATCATCTCCCCTCATTCTTTGGTTACATGACTCTTTATATAGAGTTTAAAACAAGAGACACTCCATACCAAAAGACACTTAATAAAAACCTTACTAAGACTTAGGAAACTTAAAAGACTTAAATTAATGACCCTAGAAATTTGTAAAGCCAAATAAGATTACAACCTTTGGTTCTTTTAATAGCCATAATAAATACTTTGACTTAGCCATCCTTCATTTCCCATCATTCTCCCGTGGTTCGAAAAACTCGTCCTCGAGTTTTGAAGTGTGACAGTATCCCCAAGGAAATAAGGAAGATAGTAAATGCGAACAATGTCACGAAAGCCTCTCGAAGCCACATGTAGAACAGCGTTGCACGTCCATGTGAGTAATGTGCCGCAAGATCACTCCATATGTGGTCAAAGTCATACAGCATGAATGCAACTGGATCATCCTTTGGCTCTTCAACCACATCCCCAGCTACATCTTTTGCCGTCGATTCATCCTCTGCTACCAAGAGACTATCATGTGTTTTAAACATCTTAGACTCAACCTCTGCATAATACTCTTCTGCTAGTGCTGGATCAGCTTCGTAGACAACCTCTTGCATGGGTTGACATTCAGAACTATGTCGTCTAATCTGTACTTTAGAAGAGACAACAGTGCATTATGAAAAACAAACTTGTCTTGTAAATGACTCGGGCTCAACGTACAAGTTTGTCGTTTCAAATCAATGATAGCATGCCTTTCTTCTAGCCATTGTCTTCCTAGTATAATACATGTTGTTGCCATTGTGCCGATGTAACACCATGCTCCATCAAAATAGGTGGTTGTGCCGAAAACCTTATGAAATTCCACAAATACTTGATCACCTTCATAAATTATTTCTCCAGTTTTTGATAGGGACTCAACAATGTGAGGTGAAACCCAATTTTCATATTCCATATCAATAAAATCAATCTCCGCACATTCTCCATTTGGCAGTGAAGCTGTGAATATGATTGGAAGAGGAATCATATCAAATATAAAAATCAAGATCTCACTGTGCTTTTCAGTTGCGCTGGCAGGTGCTGTGCTGCAGGGACACGTACAGACGTGTGTGGGCGTCACTGCGAGGAAGACACTGGCGCAAACGGCACGAAGAATGGAGCACAGATGGGGCTGGTGTGCTGGCGGTGCAATAAGGCCCTTAGTGCACCGTCGGCACTGTAGCTGGCTGAACCGGGTGGGAAACCGGCTGAACCGGACCCCCTTTCAAAGCCGGCTGAACCGGACCCCTTTTAAAGGGCCGGTTCCTCCTTCCTCCTATCCCTCACGCAGGGAGGAGTCAGCGGGGAGGGGGCTCCGGGGCGGAAGTGGCCGGTGCGGGAGGAGCCGGCGACGGCGGCTGGGGCTCCGGCGCCCGCGGTGGCTGCCGGCGACGACGGACGGAGATGACCACGGGGCCGGCGGCGACCGCGGTGGATGGCGGGAGCTTCCGGCGGCCTCACTCCTTCGGCGGTGTCTCCTCCCCTTCCTCTTCTACCTCCTCTCTTTTCGCCCGCGCAGGAGGGGACTTCGGGAGGCCAGGCGGTTGAGAGGGAAAGCAGGGAGGGGGCTTCACCCGCGTGGGGGGGGGGGGGGGGTGTGGTCTGCGCTGGAAGCAGACGGGAGGGGGGGGGGGGAAAAGGGGGATCGGGAGTGGGAGGGGGGGGGGTTCGCGCCGTGGGGGTTTCGCGGGGCTTCACGGAAGGAGATGGGGATCGCGGGGTGGGTCGTGTGCGGGGCTCCGGGATGGGAGAGGACGAACGGGAAGGGGAAAGAGAGAACGGGAGGGGGGGGGGGTCTGCCGGGGTTCCGGTGATGGGAGGAGGGAGCCGACAAGGGGGGATGTTCACGCAGGGGGGAAGATGTTCGCGCAGGGGGGAACCTGGCTCTGATACCAAATTGATGCGGGACGGCAAGAGAGGAAGGGGAAGCACCGGGGTTTTAGGTGCTGTGGAGAGAGAGAAAAAGGACTGAGAGAGAAAGAACGCACTGGCACGGAGGGGAAAAGAGGCAGAACAGGGGAGGAAGAAGACGGGGAAGAGAAACAGGAGGCGGTGAGGCTTCACACCCTCCCTTCCCGGGAGCCTCCAAACACACACATGCACAGGCGCTCTGCACCTCACGGACTGTTCCAGTCTCCAAGTAATAGCTCCTTATTCATCATCTCCCCTCATTCTTTGGTTACATGACTCTTTATATAGAGTTTAAAACAAAGAGACACTCCATACCAAAAGACACTTAATAAAAACTTACTAAAGACTTAGGAAACTTAAAAGACTTAAATTTAATGACCCTAGAAATTTGTAAAGCCAAATAAGATTACAACCTTTGGTTCTTTTAATAGGCCATAATAAATACTTTGACTTAGCCATCCTTCATTTCCCATCACTTTCCCCTTTCACAAGGATCATTCAATATCAGGTAAAAAAAAGGACACGCCCAATGGCATTATTTGGTTCATTTTATTGAGAGAAAACAGAAAGAAAGAATAGTGGCATTGACAACATAATAGGCGTTGCCCCTCTGGGGGAAAACCATCCTCATTACCTGGTGGATGGGGAAGGCCCCGCTTCATCCACCCGGGGTTTACCAGGTAACTGGCGTTCCTCGTCATTAAAAAAAAAACAAATCGTTCCACCACCAAGTGGTGAGCAATGTAGGGTCCCTGTCCGCTCATTGCCTCATCGTTTTGAGTGTGATGGCCAAATCCAACAGCATAAATATGCTTGAGAAAAAGAATACCAGAATCAAGGAGAAACTGCAGGTCATGACTCACGAGGCTTAACCAAAGGGAAGGGTGCTAGATGGAGTTCTTACCTAAGAATTTGACAAGAGAGTTTCAAGTTTTCGACTGCAACATACTAATCGCATTAAATATGAAAAATTGCCATGCTGAGGCAAGAGTTTCTAACGGACCTTATTTTGGACCTTACTTGCACAAAAGTAGGTGCGTCAAGCTACACACACTTCTTTAAAATAAAAGCCTCAGTCATCAACGGGTGCCATTGCTTCCATTATTCTTAAAATGATGCTACCCAATTGTTTGCTACCATAGTGTTTTTTTTTCTAAGGTAACCAGAAAATACTGGCTACAATTCAAAAATAAAAAATAAAATACAAAGGATAAGGAAAAGAGAAAGGTTACATAGAAAAAAACTAATAAAAAAGTGAATAAAGTGAGAAGCAACAGAAAAAGAGAAAAAGGTCACACTACTGAGCTAGTAGGTTGACTGTAAGTAAATTTCTTCCATTTGTAGAAGTCAATAAGCACTAGTGGCTGGCATGAAAATGTCAATGGTTAACATATTCCTCAGAATGTTAATGAACTTCATCTGGTGGGGACATTTATTGAGGAACTCCGTCCCAGTGTGTGGACAAAAGTAAGATGTATGGCTCTAACAAGAAGTCCTCAGGCATCTCACCCGCACATGGACTTCTTCAGGAACATCTCCACAAGAAGAGCTGTAGATCATTCAAGCATCTAGCAATAAGATTAATAAGACAAATGAGCAGGCAACAGTCTATTAACTGCTCAGAATGCTCCAGTGAGACAGCTGACGACGAACCGAAACATGGTGATGCTGACAGTGGCAATGTGGAGGATTCTCTTACTATCTCTGTGCATTCTCTGGTGGATTACACTTTCCACAATGTATAAGTTAAAACATTTCTTTAGATGTAATTCTTTACTATCCTCATTCATTCTCTCAGAATTAGGCTTCACGGATGCTCAGGAAACTTGCCTAATTTATAAACATCTCAAAGATATTGCATGCAAGGGTGAAGAGATGTTAGGAACCTCCCTTCCTATCAAAGCAGCAATTACAACAGGAGTCATGGGTTTTATGGAGAGGGAGTCCAGTTCTCTTCCCTTTAATTTCCTTAGTTACACCTTCCCTTTTTGTTCATCCTTTTACTCTCTCACCAATAAATGTAGATCGCATGATATCCTGTAATTATTCACTGGAGAGCAACGCAATTGCGCTTCACAACCACCATGCCCAGATTACTGACTGTAAATAAGCTCAAACCTCTCTTTCCTTCTTCCCCCATTCCCCTCTCCACCCCCCACCCCCCTTAATTTGTTCTCTTCTCCACTGAGGAAACATGGAAAGGAAAGAAAATAAAAGGGTGGTTCACGGATCCACACCATGATACAGGCCGCTCTCCACTAGTCAGCAAGCATTAAACAAACAAGACATCCATAGTTGCATCAGGGTGAGGGGGGTTTGATCTTACTCTGCTTCGCCTGGAGCAGACTTCTACCCGTCCAGCCGCCGGAACCCAGCGCATGATCTGCCGCCAGAACAGAGAGAGCAAAAAAAAAAAAACCCAATTTCCGATCAGCGACACAAGCAAGCACAGAGAAAGGATAGACGAGCAGACAGATGGATCGGCAGAGCGAGAAAGAAAGACGGGATCTTGGGGATGCCGACCTGAGATGAAGGAGGCGGAGACGGCGACGCCGGCCAAGAGGAAGAAGGCGGTTGCCTGCAAGGCGGCGGCGGCGGCGAGGCCCTGGGAGCCGCAGCAGGGGCGATTCCTCCTGCCCATTGGAGCTCCGCCGGCAAATTCCAGCTGCGTCTTCTTAGTTCTTTGGTCTGCCGCTCCGACAGCAGACGGATGTCGGCAGAGACAGAGAGAGAGAGAGAAAAAAATTGGATTTTTAGTTCAAATGGAGAAAGAAGAAGAAGAAGAAGAACAGGATAGATGAGCCGGTCAACACGGTTGTAGAATTGACCAAGTCAACAGTCTTTTTAATGATTTGATCTTTTTCCATCGCCATCACATTTTTATTTCATAACTCATAAATAATTCTTGTTTCATTTTTTAATATGCAATAAACCATAAGATAATTTGATGGTAAAGAGAAAAGTTTTCTACACTCCTATTATAAGTGTCACTAAACCCTAAATCGTAAATATTACGCCAAAATGTGCTTTTTAGATGTCCATTCGTTTATTTTGCCCAAGTCACATGTGTGTCATATTACGTCATTTTTCTGATTTTAAAACTCATTTTTTATTTTAATATCTAAATTTGTAGTTTGACGTCTAAATTTAAATTATGGCAAAAAAATTTTTTTTGAAAAAATTAGGCTCTAAAACTCAAAAAAATAAGTGATGCAATGGGATATAATAAGTCGTGCGAGTCGTGTGAGGTGGACGCATATGTATCTAAGAATATAGTTAGACATTATGGTGATGTTTGGTATCGGGATTGGGCGGGAATAGCGGGTTATATCCCTATTTTCCGTTTGTCATGGTTACTGTTTACGGGAATAAGGGATTAAGGGTAATGGGGATATCCCTAAAATCAGGGATAATATCGGGGATAAGCCATTCCATGGGGACCCCTGGAATGACATATCCCCATTTCGCCATCCCCGATTTTGTCTTTCCGAGGCAATGTCGCATCACCCCCTACCACTTTTGCCCCTCCCATGCGTTTGCCATCTGTAGGGAGAGTAGGGTAACATGGTAAAAAAAATAACATATCCCCATTACCATTCGTGTGTCCACCAATAGAGAATAAAATTGAAGTTAGATTTAACCTAGCAAATACCAAACGATATCAATTAAAAAATAGAATAATTTTTCTAGAATGACTTACACCTATTCCACACCCAATATAACCCGATACCAAACATCACCTATATTACTGCACTTATAGAAATCTAGTAACTTTTTTTTCACTTATACATTAGTACTCTACATAAAAGTCAAGATATGAGATTGAAAAATAAGTAGATATCATCCTCATATATTTTCTAATTCTTTGTCCACTCCTATATAAATTAATTACCTAGATTAAGAAGATCACATAAAGATATACAATTAAGTGTGCGATAAATATTTTAAAATTTATTTTAGTCCCTCCTATCATATAGCTTTTTTGTAATTTTGAATGGTAAATCCAGAGACCTCATTAAAAAGAATTAAATCCCCCCTACAGACCCTCAAAACAATTAAAGTCAAATATATATTTTAAAAAAATAAGTATGCTTTAGAGTCTTTAGTTAGAAGCAACAAAAATAACCCTAAAACTGCACAAATGGGTTTCTGGCCTTTTCTTTACTTAGTATTTCGTACAACTCTTAACAATCCCTAAAATATTCTCCCTACTTAGAATTCTTTTCTCACAATTTTATAACAAATTTATATACTCATATAACTATTCTAAATCCAGAGACCTCACTAAAAAGAATTAAATTCCCCCTACAGACTCTCAAAACAACTAAAATCAAATTTATAGAAATGTAGGACTAGATTGGATAACCAGATAAGATAGAGATGATTAGAGCTAGTCTTAAATTTTTATTTTTATGCTTTTATTAGATATTTATTATCCTGATAAATGTGTTAAAAATGCTTACCAGTGGAAGTTATGTGAGTGCAAAATGAAGGCTCCTAAGTAGGGTTGTCAATGGGTGGGTTTGAGCTGGTCCAATCTAAATCCAGTTCAGCTCAATACTAAGATAATCTAACTCAAGTCCAACTCAAATTTAATAGATCAAAGTAAAGAAAACTCATGATGATCTATTGGGGCCCGTTTCAGCCCATCAAATTTAAATGAAGATAGATTCACTATTTTAATTTAAGCATGTTTTAATTTAGAGGGAATTATTGGTGTGGTGGTGATCGATTTCTTTATTTAGAATGTTTTAATACATTTGTTGGTGCGGTGGCTATTGATAGTATTATTTTTTAAAAAAATCTCATTTAATCCAATGAGCTGACCCGAGTCCAACTCATCAAGTGATGAGTTTGACAAATGGGCTTCAAAGAGATCTATGGACCATCATATTTAACCTAAATTGAGTTTGGAGTGGATTGTCCATTGGACTTCAAATTAACACAACTCATTGACACCCCTACTCGATCCTAAGGTTGCCCAATGGATGTTGTTAGAGTTATGTCGTAGCGAACAATTCAAAGTCGGACTTGTGTTTATATAATGTGGATTTTCTCCTCTCAACACTTAAATTTTAGAAATGATTTTTTATATAATATCATAATAATTTCATCTAAATGTGAATTCCATGTCATTCCTTATTTATATTCACACGACCTTTGTACATAAGGCCGAGACGTGCCAGAGACGTAGTAGAATTATTCCACACTGAATAATTCAAAGATGGTCTTACTTATATAGTGTGGCCTTTCTTCTCTCAACACTTAAAATTTGAAGATGAATTTATACAAATTTTTTATTTAGCAAAGATTTAAGAATTTCTTACAAAGTAGTGTTCTTTCTTAGACTTAACCTAAGATTAAGGTGATATACTAGTGAGCTAATCATGTCCTAAAAGGCCCTACGTAACCATTAGGGGTGTATATGGATTGTGGTTTGGCCTATTTTTATAGGACCGATTTGGATCAAAAAATGTAAAATTAAAAATTTAAAGAGGGATGTGAGTTTCGAACTCACACCTTTAAAGACCAAGGGGATTTTATGAAATATTATGTTTATTAGTATATTTATAATATATTCGGTTCAGATAATTTGCTTTGGACATCTCCAGCCCTAACTGGAGCTGACTCGAGTTGGTTGGTTCGATTCAATTTTTTGGTATGACCCAACTATGAACACCCCTAGTAACCACATGTGTAATAGTCAATGAAATATTGTTGGTTGAGAAATACTTATTGCAAGAAAAAATTTATAATAAAATTGAGATAGAATGTGAAGAGGGCGGTACACTTGTCTGTGAAATCCCCTTATGCAGCGAGGCAGCCTACAAGATAGAAGATAATTAGGATTCTTGGAACTGATCTCTAAAAAAAAACCCTCCAATATTTAAGTTAGAATGAGGTAGAGCAACAATGAGATCTTTCTTTACCATTAGTTTCTATCTTAGAATCGCTTCCTTATATACTGACTATTCATGGACTTTTATAAGCTACTCTTCTTGCTTTCCATTGTAATCATTAACCATTACTCAAACAGTTATGATGGAGTTAAGGTGGGGTTTCCGTTCCTAAGAGTTACACCCCCAATTATAAGGAGAACTGTGAATAGCCCACATCCCTCGAGGTAATAGTTCATCACATTAATTGTAAGGTCTCGGTCTTTAATGGATCCTTATTGGGTCTGTAGAGGTCCTGTGTAGTTGACGGCCAGGGCTTGCCGTTGAGTCTGAGTCAGCGTCCAGCGATGTGGACGTCTGAGCTTGAACTCAGCGACAAGCTATGTGGACGTAATCTGTAGGCGGTTCGGTTGGCGGCCATTGATGTTGACGTCGACTAACCAGTCCTGTTGAAATAGGGCAGCCCGAGAGCAGAGTTCTCTCTTCTCTTTTCCTCTCCTTTCTTCCACCTTAGCTTCTCTTGTTTCCTGCAGCTTCTGTTGAGTGATTTGAGCTCGTGGGAAGCCCCTGGATCGTGTGGCGTTGGGTGATCGGGCGGGAAACGCGAGGTTTTGGCGTGATTCGCGCGGAGTCTTCGGGGGAATCCGGCGCGATTAGTGGCTGTTTGGGGATTCTTAAGGCGTTCTGAGGTAGGGACTTAACCCCTATAACCTCCCCAGCAAACCAGCATGTCAATTAACTTAATTGATGTGCAAATCATGGTTTAGGGTTTGGGTTATATCATGCCGGAATTGAGGGTGGTTTGGATAATCTAGGTGTTAGATTATCTAATTATGATATTCTGGTAGTGTGATTGATGAGAGGAAGTGTTTCCCTCCATCAGTCAGAGTTGGATTTGTGTTTCTGCCCATTGGACTGATTCGGGTCAGTTCTGGGTATGGGGAGCTGAAGATATCAACGTCCACATCTGTTGACGTTGAGATCTTTAGGGGTGAATTAAACGACAAGGTCGACTGCCGTTTAGTCATTGTTGGCGGCATAGGGGTTGCCGTTTACCCTTTATTGGCGGCAATCGATCAGGCCGTTAATATCCTGTCTCCCAGCAGGCTTAAGCTATGTGATTAGAGGCGATTGACATGTGATGTCCGCCCTAATAACACATATGGGCCAGGCTTAGAGTGTGACTCCGCCTGTGCATAGTAGTAGTTGTTTGTGGCACGAGGTGTTTACTACTGTACGGGGTTTCAGACGTTGAGTGTGTTCCGTCTGTTGTACGCGCGTTGCGCTACCGTGTACCCGTTTCTGTTGTGTTACCTAGGCGTGGGTGCGACTCCGTCTAGATGACTAGTGTGTGGTTGTCCTCCGCTAGTGAGCCGGGACATCGAGTGCGACTCTGTCCTGTGCGTACTCCTTTTGGTGGTTTTGAGCCGGTCTCCGTGGAGCCCCTTCTCTACCGCTAGGGTCAAGCGTAGGGGAAAAACCGGTCGTGGACCAGACGCGAGAGAGAGCGTCTGTAGTGTGCACACGTGGCTGGGGTTGAGAGCCTCTGTGGTGACGGGACGCCGAGCCACAGACCCTAGCTGAGTCCTACTTGCTGTGTGTGTGGTGTGTGTTACTGAGCCGTGTGGTTTACAGTTTTGTGTGGTGCGACGTGTACTTACTTTCTGTTCTTACTTTCCGCACTTTAGACTGTTACCGGTGGGGTTACTTTTCCCTACTGGGTCTCTTTCTTGAGACTCACTCCCTTCCCTTTCAGGTGGGTCTTCGTCGACTCCCGTTCCAGGCGAGTCTAGCCACTCCGTGTTGGTGCTCCCTAGCTGCAGTGAGTTGTACCTTTTTGCTGTACTTCTGTACTCTGTACCTTGTCTTAGACTCTGAGGTTGTATATGATATGTTCATATAGTGGAATTTTACTGCTTTGCTTGGTGTGCATCTTCTTACATATAGTCTCCTCGGACTCTTAAATTCCTACCCTTTTGAGCTTGTCTCGTGGGTTAGCGGGTCAGAATTCGGGTTACTGGTTGTTACTGGTAATGCGGATTCTGGGTCGTTACATTAATGAAGAGTTAATGTCATATATATGGTGGGAATGTAATCCCTCAAAGTCTCCAGTTTCTTGAGATAGTAGGGACCGCGATATAGAAGCATAAGGCCATTTTAGGCTTTTCAAATATATCATACCGAGGGTCGTGATAGGCTTTCCCAAGATACAATGTTGGGGGTTGTGATAGGTCTTCTCAGGGTATAGTGGACCTTCCGAATGAGCCCTTGAGGCACTCTTGGTGCCTCACAATAGGCTTGAAAGGGGTCTCACTTCCTGAGCCATGGGCCAATGTTAGATCAATAGTTGTAACGGGCTTAGAGGTGTATTCTTTCCGACTAGCGTGGCCTTCTTCACCGGCCTTCATCAAGCTCTTCCCCGTAATCTCTTATGAGCAAGCTTCTTCTTGCTGGCGTGTTGCGGCCTCTGTTGGTTGTTCTTCTCCGACGACCTTGTGCGATGTTGGTTGAAAGCATCTTCCGGCAACATATGTATCTCTTGCCTCCGTCAAGCTCCTCCCCGACGTGGTGTTTGGCCGCGGGTTCATATATCCTCGTCGATTGGTTGTCCTCTTCGAGCGATGGTCTTTTCTCGTGGGTCTATGCAACAGTTGGCGGCGTTTGCTGCCTTGCCCCCCTTGTGGGTCTTTAGGTGTTATCCCTTTGTGTAAGGACTATGAGTTCATACTCTGCTTGTCCTTTGGCACTAAACTGTGTACTCGGGTTGCATAGTCCATTATGTGTTGAGCCTAATTTTAGTGTTGTATGGGATATGGGGTTGGGTTATGTCTCCCCTATCCATCCCCTGTATTTCTTTGACATGTCTTAATGAAAAGGGACATCCTTTATCTTAGAAAAAAAAAGCTTAGGGCAAAAATTTCCCCTCTCCAAATTATAAGAAAGCAATCATATTAGTCGTGAACTTTCAAGAAAAAATATAATACTTATAAACTAATAATTTATTTTCTTACAACCTAACTCATTTTTATTAGAGACTCTTCTTACAATAATTTGTTCTCTAGTCACTTCCTTACCCTCTACACCATTGCACTCATTTCGATAACATCCAATGCAGGACACTTCAAAAGAGATAAAAGTTGTAGTTAGATCACGATTGTGCGTAACTTATCATTTATACTAGAGTTTGGTTCTCATACACATATTCTTTTTTTTTTATTATTGTTAATTATAAATTATTACTTTTTTAAATCGAATCGAATTGATACGACAGAGCACATCGAATATTATACCATGCTATGAAAAAATTCATCCTTGATGTGAGCATTCACTGGGAATGAAAGTTGTTGCCTCCCCCACATTAACATTAATTAATGTTTTGATATATATTTTTTATAGTTAGTAGTCTAATGACTAAAGTTATTAGGGAAAAAAAAGAGAGACTATTCCACCTTGAGATCGATTCTTGTGTTCCTCCCTCTCTGTCTATCTCTGTGTCCATTCCACCAAAGCAAATGAACAAATGTTGTGATTCTTGATTAAAGAGTTCGAGGAGGCAATATGTAACATTTCAAGATATAAGTACAACAACAGCCCATGCTTTGGAATAGGACTGGAAATGGATCTATATAAAATTTAGATCCGTTTTGGATCCGTATTCAATTAAATAGATTTTATATGTTTAACAAGTATCCAGTAAAATAGATTTCGGATACGGATAATATTCACATATGCTCTGCTACCGTAGTTATTCTTCGCCGTCCAATCTTAAATCTAATGATTCATATATATGATATAAATAATATTTTTGAAACCCAAAGCCCCAAGGTTTAGGATTAACCATAAGTAGACTAATTTTAATTGACTCATTTTTTTAAATTTAATTAGGATAAATTAATTAGAAGTTCATGACTGTAATAAGGAGATCTTTACTGTAACAGGACTTAATGTATATTATAATATGTGATAATATTTACTGTAATAAATTATAGTTCTATTAGGGATTAATAAATAAGTCAAAAATTTGATAGGGATTATTAATTATTTACCTATTTAAGTAATTATCTTAAAAAATAAAAAAAACTTGTATATTTCACCACGAGGTACCCCCCGCGTCCGCGGACCTCCCTGGCTCCCCCTCTCCGCGGTGCGCGAGCAGACCTCCCCGACGACGGCGGCATTCTCCGACGACGGCGGACAGCGGATCTCCCCGACGACGGTGCGAGTGGTATTCTTCCCCTCCTCCGTGGACCTCCCCCTCTCCGCCACCCCCCACAAACCCTCCGGACCTCCTCTCTCCCTCTCCCCCTCTCCGCCATCCTCCACCACCCCACAGACCCTCTGGCCGCCTCCTCTTCTCCTCTCCCCGTCCCCGCCATCCTCCATCACCCCCCACAAACCCTCCGGCCTCCTTCTCTCCTCCTCTGCGCCATCCTCTGCACGAGACCCCCAAAACCCCCCGCCCCGCCGGCCCCCACGCCCACAAACCCAGTAGCAGCAGCCCGGCGCCGCCAGCAGTGGCCTCCTTTACCCCGCCCCGCCATCCTCTGCACGAGACACGCCGCCCCGCCGGTGCCCCCACCCCGCCATCCTCCACGAATCTTTAACTATGCTGTGGTAGACTTTTACTCCATTGTGTTAAAGTTTAGTGGGAATTTCTTGGAATCATCAATAAAGCTGAGGAATGGGAGGGGACCAAATAAGAAAAATAAGAAAGAGTGTCTCTGGACTTGAGCTGTGTTGTGGATTCCAGTTTCCAAACTCGCCATGCTTCTACCAGCCATGCCTACCACCCATGCTCCCACCAGCTGGTGTTGTGCGCCAGCCACTGGCATACCTGCCATCTTCAGCAGCCGTTGGCACCTTCATCGAATCCCAACACATGGTAGCCCCTGCCATCCACATTGGTTTCTCATCCGAGTAGCGCTTCTTGGCATTTGCCAACAGCCACCTCATGTTGCTGCATGCTGCTGCTGACCACTCTTCATCCCTGGCCCATCTAGTAGACCACCCTGTACCTCAAGTAGCCTTCACTTGAGCCCCCACACCTCTGGCAGCTGCCAGAATGCTCTGTCACCCTCCAGGATCCAGCAGCCTTTGTGCCTCCAGTGATTGCCACCTATCTTTCTTTGGCATTCAACGACCCTGGCATCTCCAGCAGCCACCAGCCATTGCACCTTGTCTTCAGCTCTCTGGCAACTCAACGCCAGCCTTCTCGTGCCTCTTGACTCAGGTTTCTCTTTTTTGAAGTGATTTTGGATTTGGGTTTTAGAGATTGGTTTACTGGAATGGAACATGTTATCTGAAAAGTTTTGAACTTCGCAAAATCCAGCCAATATTAATCTTTATGTGTTCCCATTCCTGTTTTTCTTATTCAGTCGCATGAATTGGTAGCTTAATATCTCATGAGCATGGTTTGAAAAATCAAACAGTTACAACTTGCAAAGAGAAGGCCAAATGGAACCCATGACTGAAAGCCAACTCTAGTGCATTCAATGGGTTACTTTCATGGTTTTTCGCTTAGATTCTGTGTATCTGAGCAATTTTGAGAGAGAATAAACATCTGCAGAAGCCATTATTTGCTGGTCTATTTATTGTTTCAGGGCCTACTTTACCACTACTCTTGATAATATTCACCAAGAACCAGCAATTTTTGCCTCATGATTGCCAAGTTAAGTAAGGCAATGAGGCAGTGGTGGGTGCCTTGATGCCTAGACTATGCCATAAGCAACCAACCAAGGGATAGTAAAATGCTTTTTGAATTTCATTGAAGCTGCTTCGTTATTCTTATGTTTTTATATTGGTGCTGACGATTTTCAGGTAACTCATATGACGTTACACACTTATCAGGTAAAGTGTTACATTGTATGTTGATCACAAGAAGGAATGCTAACAACATTGTGAGCGCCATCACTCACTACTCCTCCCAAATTGAGAGATGCATCAGTGGCAGGCAGCTCAACATCGGGAGGCTCCTACACTCCCACCTCATCAAGACTTCCATCATTCTAAATACTTTCATCAGCAATCGTATCATCGAAATGTATGCTAAATGTGGGTACATCAGGCATGCTCAGTTGGCATTTGAGGAGATCCCTGTCAAGAACACCCACTCCTGGAACATCCTTTTGTCTTCACACTGTCGGGCTGGCCAATTTGGCAATGCTTGTGCGCTCCTTGATAAAATTCCCAATCCAAACCTTGTTAGCTATAATTCTTTGATATCAGGCTTGACGTGTTATGGACATCACAGGGAGGCACTAGAAGTTCTTCAGAAAATGCAGAGAAAGTGTGGTCCCAGCATTATCATCGACAAGTTTACCGTGGTTGGTGTAGTTGGTGCCTGTGGAGGTGCATCTGATCTGAGGTCTTTGCGTCAGTTGCATGGTGTTGTGGTGTCAATTGGATTGGAATTCAACCAGATAATCTACAACACTATGATTGATGCATATGGGAAATGTGGGGATGCAGATTCATCCCGCTGTCTCTTTGATGAAATGGAGTCGAAGGATGTTGTATCCTGGACATCACTGGTTGGGGCATATGCATCCACAAGTCGTCTGGAAGAGGCCCATCGGGTCTTTGATTTGATGCCTTCCCGTAACGCAATCTCATGGACTGCACTAATTACTGGATATGCACAACATGGGCAGGGGGATGCTGCTTTGAAGCTGTTCAAGGAGATGATAGAGGAAGGTTTCTATCCATCACCTTTCACATTAGTATCCGCATTAAGTGCTTGCACAGGTGTGGCACTTATTGGACGAGGGAAACAACTACATGGTTACGTAGTAAGGAGAGCTTTTGAAAGTGATTATTATGACAATGTTTTCATCCAAAATGCACTGCTTGATATGTATGCGAAGTGTGGTGATATGTATTCGGGTGTGGCACTTTTTGAAAGAATGCATGATCGAGACACCATCTCTTGGAACTCATTGGTGACTGGTTTTGCACAGAATGGTTGTGGAGGACAAGCACTTGCCTACTTCCAGGAGATGATAAGTTCAGAAGTCAAGCCAAATCATATCACATTCCTCAGTGTCCTTTCCGCCTGTAACCATGCAGGTCTGGTGTCCGAGGGACGCCACTTACTCGAGACGATGGAGAAGTATGGTGTAAGGGCCCGTCCAGAGCATCATGCTGTCATTGTGGACCTTCTTGGGCGCAGTTGTCGCCTGGAGGAAGCAAAGGAGGTGCTGGAGACCATGCCATATAATGCTAAACTGGGTGGTGTAGGCACTTGGGGTGCTCTTCTTGGTGCGTGCAGAGTACACGGGGATGTAGATCTTGCAAAGGAGGCTGCAGATTCACTTATTGACCTGGAACCCATGAATGGTGGGAGATATGTGATGTTATCCAACATTTATGCTGCTGCAGGCCGTTGGGAGGATGCTCGGCGCACAAGGAAGCTCATGAAGGAGAAGGGTCTGAGAAAAGAACCAGCTTGTAGCTGGATTGAGGTCCGGGATGTGAAGCACACATTCTTAGCTGAAGACAAGTCGCACTGTCGAACCGAAGAGATATACAAGGTACTAACTGTAATTGCTGGCCACATTAAAGATTTAGCATCGTGTATACTTTACGAGCAATCTTTGTTTAATGAGGAGAGTACATATTCTTGATATGCTAGCATGTCTCTTCCATACCACAAGGTGTTGTTGCTATGAGAAAAACTTGTTACCCGTCCCAGCCACCCGGCCCTAGACACAAAGGGGTGGGCCCCGATTTGATGGCTGCGGGGCCCACCCTGCTTGTGTCTGGGGCGGTTAAGGGGCGGGAAACCGTTAGGCGGGCTGCAAGTTTCTCTCTGTTGCTATTTATTGATGTTGATGTCCTGCATGTATATATATACACAGAGAGGTAAATGCCTATATTAATTTAATACTTTGATCAGGTTCATAAATATTAAGTAATTTTTAGATTATTTACTATATAAATAGCTCAAATTAGGCTCAACTAAGCTCAGTTATTAGAGAAGCCAAGTTTGAGCATAACAATACTTGCCTCATTTATTATTAAAATAACTTGAGCTTGATAAGAGCTAACCTTATTAATACATGAACTAAAGCTTGAACAAGATAATAATTAGGTAGGCTTGCTCATTGTCCATTGGCAATCGTATCTGCATATGGGAAGATTATTATCCATATTATGTAGAAATGTATAATGTTGCAAAATGCCACCCTCGTTATATCACATTGCCATCCATCCAGTTAGATTTGAAATTCCCCAGCCTATAATGATAAAATTACCCACAAATAAAACCATGTGTTGTTATATCTTAAACAGAGAGTCATATCCTGTTTAGGTTTTTTCTCGGTGTTGGTTGTTCAGGTAAAATTTTTTATATTTAGCTTAACCTCCTCACATGACCCTTCAATGGATTTCTGCTTTTCTCCGTAATAAGGTGTTTTCTCGATAGTAAGACAAGAGAAGTGGTTGACACATTTGTTACACAAAAAGTTTCTTTTTGGACTAAACATTTGTGTGAAGTGTAGGCTTTTAACCCCTCGCTCTTTTTGCTTTTGGGGAGTTAATGTGGGTTCCCTTCTTGGTGTGTGTTTCTTTTTGTATAGGGATTTTTGTGAACTGTATCTATATACCTATACATTCCTCCTTTTCTCTTAATATAATCTGTGGTACAATCCAGGTTCTAAGAAAAAACTGATTGAAAGAAAATATATGAAGCTGCCTTCTACAAGAAAGAGAAAAAAAGTTAAACAGAACATAGGACAATAAATGCATGACAAGATTGTGAAGTAGAAGAGATTCCCATCAACTTGTTTCTTCCAAATCATCATTTCAACAAGCTGGTTCATGCAGGAGTATGTAGATAGATTTTCCACTTTCATGAGGATCATTCAGTATCGGTCAAAGAAGGCATGCCCAGGCATAATTTGGTTTCATTTTCCCAAGGAAAAAAAAACAGGAAGAAATTACAGAAAAGGTGGTACTGAATAATTAAAGTTGGAGCATATATTGACAGCATAAATAGGCTTCGGATTATGTGGCACTTAAAAAAAGGGGAATTTTGCCTTTGAATTTGCAGGGATGATATCCAGGGCACACACTTTTCCTTCACCATCATAAATGTGAGATGATTGATTAGATTCTCTCACCATCTGCAAATCCAACAGTTAGCTGACAATATCAGAATGTGCATGGTCCAGAAGCTTCACTTTGCTGCACTGGTAAAGGCATCCCTCTGAGAATGTCCATTTACTATTGTGACCAAAGGGTATTGGCTATTTTTGCATCCAAGTAAAGGTTCTTGTTAACCATGACACTACTAATTGAGGCAAGCTCATCATGCACCTTAGAAACCAAGGAAACATAAAAAGAAGCTGTAATTACACAGTGTTTTCTTTTCTTCTTGGTCATACTAGAGCAGAATGGACTGAAACCCACTCTGGCCTACTCTCATCTAGATCAGAACCATGTTTGTCTCCTGGTCATACTAGACGCATGCATGTCGGCCAACGGATCTTACCTACATGTGTCTAAGGCGGATGGGTATGAAATCCACTTTGGCCTACTCTCATATGGAACAGAAACCATGTTTGTCTCTTAAGGCAGCGTTTGGTACTGATTTTCGAAATTCAAAAATCGGCAAAAGCCGATTTTAGTTCCCACGCATCCCACCTCCCGCTTTTGCCTCGTCCTTACGAGCGCGGGTGACGAGGCGCATCGACGCCCGAGTCCGCAAAATGCCTGTGACACAAATTTTTTTTTAACAACCCTCCTGCCGCGAAATCGGCAAAAGCGGGTATTTATCCGCTTTTTTCACCGAGGGAGAGAGATGGCGTGCTTCTCTCCATCTCTCTCTCTCTCCACGCCGCAAAATCACCACCGGCGCGGAAGCCAAGCAAGGCTGGTTGGTTTGAAGCCGCTGCGGATTTGTCAGAGATTTTTGTCTCAAAATCTCCCCCCCCCCAACTTGTTACCAAACGCTGCCTTAGTCCTAGTTGGCACATGGGCATTGGTGTGTGAGTCCAACGGATCCGACCCACATGTGTTTGAGGCATGCCGAGTATGAAACCCACTCTGGCCTACTCTCATCTGGAACACAAACCATGTTTGTCTCCTAGTCATAGTAGGCACATGCCCATTGGTGTGAAGTCCAACAGATTTTACCCATATATGTTTGGAACGGATAGTATCCACCCGCCCCAAAGTATGGGGAAAACATTTCTCCGAATTTTATTCAGCTATCTCCTTGTCCATCCCATATCTGAAGTTTCCTTTCTGACACTACAGGACCTTTCACAGCTATGTCTTAGTTCATCCATCGGCCTCTTTCACTCACCCAAGATCATGATAACTAGGGTTGCAAACGGGTCGGGTTCGGAATCGGAAACACAGATTCCGATTCCGATAACCGAAATATGGTTCCGATTCCGATTCCGATAAAATCGGAATGATTAATTCCGATTCCGTTCCGATTCCGATAACATTACCGGAACCGAAATTTCGATAAGCTAAGTGTTTACCATAATTTTACCTTTTGAGTTTATGATAATTTATCGAAATAACCGATACCAATTCCGATTCCGATTATTTTTCAATTCCGATTCCGATAGCTTATCGGAATCGCTTATCGGAATATCCGATACCGATTTTGATAGCTATCGGTATCATTTTTCGATTCCGAAACCGATAATTTTTATCAGAATCGGGTCGAAATATCGAGTTCCGTTTACACCCCTAATGATAACAGTATTGCTGATCTCCCCGTTTATCTTATTTTTCATGAAAAGGTTATCACCATATAACCAAATCTTTTACTGTGACGGATCTCGTCTTCATGCATCTCACAATTTTTGTTTTCTTTTTGAAATCTGCACCTTACATTGGTGATCAGAAAAACTGTGATTGCCAAAGTCATTCCATCCAAGCATTTTTTTTCCCCCCTCTTCCTCTTCCGGTCATACATACTTGAGCACAATGGACAAACATTGACAAGAAGAAGAAGAAACTTCAGATATTAATCTCAAGGTATGTGTCGTTGTGGCATCACAAGCAAACAAACATCAAACGGGTTCCAAATCTCAAGAATTTTAAGATTTCTCTTAAATAATAGCAAAACATCAAATGGTGATCGATGTGGGGGTCCTTCTCCACACATTGTTTTAAGATTTTTTACTGTGATTTTTTTTTATAATAAGGTTTTTTTGTAGCCTAGTGGCTTCAAATGCGTATACTCACCAACCCGGGTTCAAACCCTAGACCCCTATCTCTTCGCACCATCTGATTTCCAACCCACCTATTAATGGAGGATCTGAGGTTTTTTTTTTTTAATATGATGACTCAATCCAATAACATTATGTATGTTCGAGAAATAAAATGCCAGAATCAAAGAGAAGCTCATGACTCATGAGGCTTAACCTAAAGAAGGGGTGCCCAAGTCTGGTGATAAGGCATTGGACGGATAGAGAAGGAAAAATGGATAGTTTTGGTTGGGACGACCTGTTATGTTCTTGCAAGTCTTCCACCTTGGTTAGTAGAGAAATACTTTGTATCGACTTGGGGCGTTCGTGTGTTCGTTGACACAAATGAATGTGAGCTTTGTTGTCATGTTGATAATAGAACTCGCTCGTCTATGTCTATAGATAGACGCAGGGCACTTCTGTGCACTGAGTACAAAGTGTTGCTTTGGTTGGTATTACAGTTTCTTAACCTAAAGAAGGGGTACCCAAGTCTGGTGATAAGGCACTGGACGGATAGAGAAGGAAAAATGGATAGTTTTGGTTGGGACGACCTGTTATTTCTTGCAAGTCTTCCACATTGGTTGGTAGAGAAATACTTTGTATCGACTTGGGGCGTCCCCGTGTTCGTTGACACAAATGAATGTGAGCTCTGTTGTCATGTTGATAATAGAACTCGCTCGTCTATGTCTATAGATAGACGCAGGGCACTTCTGTGCAATGAGTACAAAGTGTTGCTTTGGTTGGTATTACAGGTTTCTTAACCTAAAGAAGGGGTACCCAAGTCTGTGATAAGGCATTGGATGGATAGAGAAGGAAAATGGATAGTTTTGGTTGGGACGACCTGTTATGTTCTTGCAAGTCTTCCACCTTGGTTGGTAGAGAAATACTTTGTATCGACTTGGGGCGTCCGCGTGTTCGTTGACACAAATGAATGTGAGCTCTGTTGTCATGTTGATAATAGAACTCGCTCGTCTATGTCTATAGATAGACGCAGGGCACTTCTGTGCACTTAGTACAAAGTGTTGCTTTGGTTGGTATTACAGGTTTAGAGTTTTTCTAAGGTCTGATGGGTAAAGATTGGTAGGGGTCCTAGGGGATAGTTAAAGATTGGTAGGGGTCCTAGGGGATAGTTTTCAAGTTTAATAGCCAATATATATTGGTCTGGAAAGGGCTAATATGTTATTGGCACTAACTTAGGATAACCTCTTTATCAGAGCTGTTAACCTAGTAGGCTAGTAAACCCTAAAGGGTGGATTATGTTAGCTGCCTCATCAAGGTTATTTGCTATCCTACCACTCAAGCCACAAATTGATACAATCTTGATTAAGCAATTCCAAGACTACTTATTTGGCACTATCCTATCTGGCCATCAAACCAGGCATTATTTTATTTTCTTTGTGTAGTATTGATCAAGCCAATACTTTTATATGTTAACTGCCCTCATCAAGGTTATTTTCTATCCTACCACTCAAGCCACAAATTGATATAATCTTGATTAAGCAATTCCAAGATTACTTATTTGGCACTATCCTAGCTGGCCATCAAACCAGGCATTATTTTCTTTTCTTTGTGTAGTATTGATCAAGCCAATACCTTTTTCCTGATGATTTGATCTTCTTCAAACTCCATCACCCTCTTTTGTTTTTGAGTCTCTTTGTTGGATACTTATGGGTATACTTTTATATCAGTAGTTTACATAACATGATATGATATGAAATAATATATATATATATATATATATATATCTTCATTAGAAAATAAAATGGAATTTATCGTCATATATTTTCTCAATTTTTGTCACTTCTATGTAAACTGATTGCATAGAGTGTAAAAATCACATAAAGATGGAAACGCCATCTCATCATTTGTTATACAACTAAGTATACAACATCATACGATCCTTTTTTTAATTTTGAATGCTTCAACTTTAATTCCAGTTGGTACTTACTTGGAGTTGGGTTAGCATTAGAGCATGGCAAGAGATTAGTAAATTCTGTGCGAAGTATGCCTTTTTTTTTGTAAAAAAAAAAATGTTGATCGGTGAATATATAGGAGTTAATATATCCGCAAGCTCAGTTCAGTTCATCCAAAATCGTTGTTCACTTTAAAATGTTTTTGGTTAAAAAATATGTTAATCGTATTTTATGGTCATAAAACTTTTAACATTGTCTAATAGCCCCCAGTTGTAGACCAATGAGAAATTATGCGTTAAGAGTACTGTTTAGTTAGAAGCAATAAACTATCTCTAAAACCGCAGAAACGTGTTTTTTTTTACCTCTTTAAATATTTCTTTTAACGAAAATATGCACAATTCCGAACAATCCCTCGGACATCCTCCCTACTTTGAATTCCTTTCGCATAATTTGATAAGAAATTTATGTGTGCACACAATTAAATTCCCTTACAACCCTGAAGATAGTTGAGGTGAGATCATATTTGGACGATTAGAGCAAATCTTAAATTTTTTATTTTTCTACTTTTATAAAGTACTTCATAAAAGTGTAAAAAAATACTTGGGACTGGAAGCTATGTGAGTGCAAAAGAAGGTCCTCGACTTGCCCAGCTGGAGAGCGGGAGATATGTTACAAAGTATAATGTTCTTTCTTTGACATGTTTTTGACAACATACCTGAGATTATATATATATATATATATATATATATAGTGAGTTAATGTCTTAAAATGCCCTATGCACCCAAATGTAAAGAAAGCATGTAATTTGCACTTGTCCCACCTGTCTAAGAGTCCATAAGAAGTTGTCGGTGTACAAGTAAATCCGAGCAGATCTAACACGTAGTGAAAAAATTAACGGAACACACAATCACACAAGACACTAAGATTTACGTGCTCTACCAACTTCAAGCACATGCGTGGGTCCCACATCCAAACACGTGTGCGGCGACGGTCAAGGCGTGTGCAAAGTCCTTCTCAATCAAAATTGAGAGGTTTGCTCATCATACACTATTGGAATGAATGCCATATTGATAAACAACACTTAGTGCAGAATACGATAAGCACGGATAAATTATCTATGAATAAGACATCTCAGTTTATGAGATTTTTTTATTTGATAAGACAAATTTAGATGTCTTTGATAATCGAACACGTTAACAAATTATGTGTAACAGAGATGAGGATGTTGAGATGGATGTGTGATAAGATTAAGAAAGATAAGATTAGGAATGAGCGTTTCTGTGAGGATTTGGGGATAGCTTCAATTGATAGAAAAATGAGAGAAATTAGGTGGTTTGGACACGTGTATCGTCGCCCTAACTCGGCGCCGGTTAAAAGATGTGACCAAATTTTAGTGGATGCTAGTAAAAGAGCTAGGGGTAGGCCTAAAATGAGATGGTGCGATGTTATTAAGAAGGATTTGGACTTCTTGAATTTAAACACGACTATAACACTTGATAGAAATGTTGGCGGAAAAGGATTCATGTAGCCGACCCCAAATAATAGGATAAGTCTCTGATGATGATGATGAAGATGTCTTTGATAATCGGATAACCAGTGATAAAAAGAATTTATTAGTCTTGATAAATGAAGAATTGTTTTGGTCATTTGGATAGTTTATCAGAACTTTATTACCAATAATTACTAATAAGTCATGATCACTCTATCTACTCAGGTATCATAAAGTTATCAATCATGATAACTTTATCTGCAAATCAAAAACGTCATAAACTGAGTTATCTTATCCATGATAGTTTATCTGCAGAATAAATTATCAAGTTATCAGAGAGGTCCAAAGTTATTAGGACTAATAACTTTATCATACTTGAGAGGGTGAGAGAGTTATCAGGACTGATCAACATTTATTGGTCATGACATCCTGATAAACTATCCGAATTTCCAAATCATTATTTGAGTTAACATGACTAATAACTAACAGTTAGACCATATCAAGAGGACCCCAGTTGAGTCGATCGGTTAGAACTCTTGCTTAAAAGCAGGAGGTCTCGAGTTCGATTTCTGGGGGGGGGGGTTACCTGATTTACATGCAATCCTCGAGGTGTGTAGATCCGAGATTTTTCCGGTCAAGTGGGGTAATGACAATACGGGCACACGGAAAGTAGAAGCTGCCAAGTCCTGATCTTGGAGTTTACGAACACCAATAACTGAGCCCACAAAATCACACGGGGCGGGATTTCCTCGTTACCCAAAAAAAAATAGACCATATCAAGTTATCAAAAAATAGGCCTAAAGAGAGAAAAGTTGTGGTAGACCTCTGTTAAAAGTTCCTCCTTGACATGGGCAGTTCTGTGTCACCCACCATTGTGGGATGGGAAATCAAATGGGAACAAGCTGTTGCCTCCCAATGTGTATCATTAACATTAATGCTGTGGCTCTTGATTAAGGAGCTTGAGGAGGCAATGAACATGCCAGAGCCATTCAGGGCTGTCCCCATATTAAAGCACTGAGCACTATGGTTTGTAAGATTATCATATCACCAGATATTTATCCAGTATTAATAATAGTAGCAACACATACGAGTATAGTTACATATTATGCTATCTGTCGTCTGTAACAAACATGTTCTAACACATTGGGTTATTCCTGGCCTGATTGGTATTTGCAATTTTGTGTCCATGTGAAGCAGGGGACAACAGTAAGATGAACTCTATCCTTTTTGTTTTGTAATGTGGATTTCTCTACTTTCTCTCTTTTTATTTTGTTGGGGAATTAGATGCTTCCACACAACCTTAGTGTGGCACTCCGTTGTATACTCTCTTATTTTTTCCTAGACTATAAATGGTCTAAGATTCCACATTTTGTGGACCTAATGCAGTAACATAACATACACATCAGCATCAATCTGTCACAAGGTCTTTTTTTAGTAGAGAAGAAGTGTGGAGACAGATTTAAACCTAAGACTAATATGTATGTTAGAGGGCCTTTAACCATTGAGCCACTTCTTATGTACAAACTAGCACAAGGTCAGTTTCTCATCTGCCAAGTCATGCAGAATGCCTCCAACTGAAACTCAGTTTCATGTCTAAGGATTGATTCTTCTCAATCTAGAAATAACTCCTTTTCATTTCTCTTTAATAAATAAGTAATGGTTAGAGTGAGATGACATTAATAAAGAAGGCTCAGATATAGATTAACAAAAAAAATTACATTGGTGAGGTTATGATGGCATATACAATAACAGGTCCCTCTCTCTCTTTCTCTCTCACAGTGTGTGTGTTAATCTGCCCAAAGCTTGATTACTGAACTGAAGCTGCTTCTCACCATACCAATGGAAACTTTCTGAAGAAGAAGAAAGAAGGGGAAAGGGGAAACCATGTCGCCCAATTTTATTGGATGCAAGTGTTGGAGACTCCCCCACAACTTTTCACATCCGATCCAAAGTAACAACAAGATGTCACCGTTTTAGTTTATCAACAAAAAGGTCTCTGCACCACCAGAAACAACTGACCGTCAGATGCTAGTACGCATGGTTTTGGCCAAAATGAGAAGAAAGAAAAAACCAGAAGACAGTGACAAACATTCAGTGTTCATCATTACTGCCTCCGCATATTACCATAACAAAAAGCTCATTCATCAATATGCTGCCGTTCAAGCATCAGAAACAATCCAAGGGACTATCTCACAGCTCTCAAACCACAAGTTTACGCCAAACTTTTCTGTTAAGATAGAGTTGGTAATGGAGGTCAAACGATAATAAAATAGTCAAACAGGTGAATGAAAGCTTAAATGTTTCCTATCAACTATTTTATCACTTGTTTCCAATGTTCCCTCCATTCAAACCAAGACAGAAATATAGTGAACAACTACAAGAGAGGGCATATATTAGCAAAGGAAATGTAAACAGGGATAAGCAACTCAAAAACCAAGACCAAATCAGCATCGGAAGCATAGTAGAAAAACAGAATTGTCGATGATAGTCAATTACTACACTGATGATTTTTTTATCATATGTATTGCTAATTGTGGGATGAAAACTGACCTAGATTTTTACCACATGTAAAGCCTAGCCTGTGGAGAGAGTTGGAGTATTGTTTTCAATGCATGAACGAGTGAAAAAAAAAAGTTGGCCAACTGAAAAGTGGAACCTCAGAGAAAATTGTGTTTTCTCCTTCGTAATAATGTTGGGGTAAGAGCTCTGAACATGATACGATTTGAGCTGCCGAACGTCAAGGAATTTAACAATGTAACTGGTTAGCAGTGCCTAAGTCATGAAGTTTGATCTCTACTTAAGGGGAGAAGGTGCAACTTGACATTTCTTGGGTTCAAAGGAAAAGGGCACACATGTTGAGTTTTCAAGTAATCTCAGTTATCAAATACATGATCACCCATAAAAGAGAATCAAAAGTTCCTTTGAATAGAGAAACGTACAGTAACCAACTAATTATGGAATTATGCAAGTTACATTGAAGGCTTACCAAGTGCTTTTAGATACTGGGAAACAATTAGAAGGCTTCCTATGGAACATCACCAAGACCCAACAATTTGAAAATGACGACAACAGAACTAAATTAGATTTTTTTTTTTAATGCATCAGAGCAGGAGTTGGATTGTTGGAGGAGATAGGAGCAGCTGAAAGATAAAAAAAAATGTGGCTTATAATATGGGGAATGGGAGCATATGTGACAGTGATAAGTGATGTTAGCTCAAATGTGAGTTACCTGTGTTCTTGACTCCTGTGTTGATTCTAGTGAATCGGCAATTTCTAATTGCTTCACCACTGTGGCATGCACCACCTGACATAAGAAGAAAACACACATGATAAGCATGCCTCAGAGAATCGAAAGAGCTAGGCTGAAAACAAGGTTGCAAAGGTTGTCAATTTAATGATTAAATGCTCATGAGGTGCATACAATCACAATGCAGATGCTTGTCCATTGCTTGTAGACAAGCATAAAACAAAGTTATTACCCACCCATCCAACTCAGCAATGAAGGCAAAAATTGAAGTGAATGCCAAAAGATATAAACCCTCAGAAATTTACAAGGACCAGAAGGGAAAAATGAGCCCTGCCTTGTGTCAAAGATCTTTCTCGTGTGCACCCCATAGGTTCAGCAGGCTTGCAGCCCCAACACAGAGAAAGGAAGGGACCCTCCCCTAGCCCTACGATCCCCTCCTCCCCGCCCCAACCATTTCCAACAAGCAAAAGAAAAGAGAAAACAACTTCCACACAGTTCCCACCACATCTGGTTACCTGGAGTGGACAATTGTAATTATATATTGAAATATAAATTTCTTTTAGGACCTTTCTAAAGGGGAAATTTATATAAATGCACATATGGGGCTGCATGGACAGCCTGTGCGTGGTTTATTCTGTGTGCTCGATTTTGAATCA
This sequence comes from Colocasia esculenta, assembly GCA_014218235.1. Taxonomy (NCBI): domain Eukaryota; kingdom Viridiplantae; phylum Streptophyta; class Magnoliopsida; order Alismatales; family Araceae; genus Colocasia; species Colocasia esculenta. The sequence goes on along the minus strand of CM024755.1, from coordinate 182,430,387 downwards.
GACGATTAGGGTTTGAGTATGAGACCTTTCCCCGTTGACTGTGGCCAGTGTTAATTTACATAGACAAAGTCAGAACACCCTTGATTGACTGTCAAAGAAAACTTACGATCCTTTTTCATGGGTTCTGACATTAAGGACAGGCTCACTTGCATGACTCACTATTGACTCTCATCTACCACCACATAATTGACGGAATTAGGGTTTTATCAAAGGCCATATTGATGTGTGCGCCAGAGGCAAGGTGTTATTGGGATTTCTGGACTCGAGGGACATTTTAGTAGTTTATGGATTCCAAGGGTATGTTGGTAATTTTCACCAAGCCAAGAAACTTGATATAAGTTTTGGGTTGCAGAAAGATTTGGTGCGATCCCTGACTTCCAAGGGCACTAAGGCAATTTCTAGAAAGTTGAGGAGTCGTTTGACAATTTTTGAATTGTGAGGGTATTTTCGTAATTTGCATGAAGGCCAGTGACAAATTTGAAATTTAGGGTGACACTTGGGCATAGGCATAGCATGAACCCCAAATGACATGACAACGATGGCCCATTAAAAGGCACTCGTAGACATCCCTGATGAAAGTGAGGGTAAATGCACAATTTTCTCAATAACCTAGGAATATGTAAATGGAGACGTGATTGTGTTTATCATTTGTACAAATACATGAAGATGTTGGCGAATTGTCGACTGTACAAAAAGGATTTTTGCACTAACGCAAGGTATAAGAACATAGCCACAATTTTAGAAAATTGCAAGGTAGAACTGCAATTTATAGGACTTGGACATTTCCTACCTTCGAGGGAGGGCATTTCTATAATTTCTGATTAATTCAGAAAATTACGTACATCTGCCGCCCAAGAGGCGTATAAAATCACATAACAAACATTTTCAGGAGCCACATGGGGGCATAAATGTAAGACCTAGGGGTATTTATATAATACATACCCTCTAGGGTCTAACAAACAAACAGACAAACAACGTTGCCTTGCTTCAAGTTGCCTGACCTGCCAGTTGCTTCAGTTTTTCAGGTTGCTGAACTTTTTCACTTTTCAACCTCTTGAACCTTCCAATTTCTTGACCGATAAGATATATTTATAGAACTGGCTAGACCTACCTTGACAAAATTCAGAGATTTTGAACCCTAGGTTGATGAAAACAGGTGATTTCGGACCCCAGGTTAACAATGTGGGTTGAAATTTGAACCCCACCTGGACAAGGTAGGCTGGGATGCCACCGGGGTCAAAAGTCCCAGCAGGGGCTCATTTTCCCCCGAAAGAAGCTATCAGGGTCAAATGTCCCTTTTGGGGACTATTTGACCATGGACGGATCCACCAGGGTCAAATGGATCCTGTGGGCCGAGGTCAAATGGACCCCATGGGGGCCTATGGACCATGCGGGGTCTGTTTGACCCTGGACGGGCACGCCATCAAATGGACCCTGGGCCTCTTTGAACCCGAACGGGCCCACTGGGGTCAAACGGACCCGCAGGGGGTCCAATGGGGGGGGGGGGGTCCCATTGGGGTCAACTGACCCCTTGTGGTTCTATTTGACCTTGGCTTGCCCAGCGAGTTGGCTCTCCTATAAACCCTTCTCTGGGTGTTTTGCTCCCTCGCGGCGGTTGGGACGCGTGGCGAGAAGAATTTGCTTGTTCATTCGTTTGTCACTTTCTCTGCGTCATTGACTAGCGAGGAGGAGTTTGCATTCGTCCAGACTCCAGGCCAAGTGATACACGCTTCTTGATCTTTTCACGAGTGTGTATATAAGACTTTCCCTGTGCTTTATTTGCTGTGACGTCGCTTCGTTTCATCCTGGACGCCCGGTTGGCGAAATCCAGGAATTAGCCCAGAACCACAAGACACTTGGCTTTAAGCCGTCTGACGGTCGTTGTGGACAATACTCGGGCAGAAATCACCTCATTTGCTGTGTTAAATTAAGATGAGATTGGATCCGCGGATCCCAAAGCATGGAGATACTCCACGGAGCAACGGTGTTGGCTTTGTACCATATTCCGTCCGTCTCCAAATGTAAATTACCTCAATGAATTTGAGGAAGCAAGTCTCGATTAAATCGAGAAAAATGAGGGGTACAACAATTTACCTCCCTTCTTTTGCAAGAAAGGCTGTTCCCAGATTTCGACCTAGGCCTCCATCTCATAATGGAACAACCTCACCATTTACATCAAGGATCTCATCTCAGGCAACCTGCAGAAAAGGCTATCTTTTTTCCTATACTTGCAGAAAGAATGTGCTAAACAACAAAGAAGAAAGAGGACACAAAACAGATTTGGGATCACTTCAAGTGAAGCTGTCTAGAGAGTGCCATCCTTGAGAATGAAAACATTCCAAGTTAATACTTCATCATTTCCAGAGTGTCTAGAAAGTGTCAAAATGACTCATTTACCAGTTACCCAATTTGACCTTGAACTAGAAGAGGATGATGCTAACGAAAATTGATAAAAGGTCAGATGGAAGACATCTAATAGTTCTAAGATGGAAATTCAAGTCTGAGAGTAACAGTGTAACACAGATATGTACGATATGTTGTTTCATGATCCAAGATAAAGGCCAGGCAAACCTGGAATAAGAGTGCAAACTAACAGAAAAATCAATCAAAACCTCCTCTCCCTGAAACTTTTGTACTGTCTTTGTCTTCTCAAGTTCAGAACCAATAGATATATCATACTTACTTTCTTTGTCTTTTCAAGGTCAAACTCGATGCCCTTGATTCTATCCCAGGATTCCAGGAGAACACGTTCCTTCTCCACAGGAATTTGTGCAGGTTTATTGCTGATTTCATTGAACAACATCTCAAGCCTTTGTAGGCGTTCCAAACAAGGGCTGAGATGATCTTCCTTTACAGTCTCCACAGTCTGATTTCTGCCAGGAGAAGAAACCATTGAATTAGAGGGGTGGACATTGGTCAACCTCCTCTCCAATCTGCAAGCCAAATTTTGGAATAAGGATAGCATTTTGACAACAAATGCCACCACTGCTCTTGTGATGCGTCCCACATTTCTATCTTCTGTTCATGGTTGGCCTTGCATCTATCGACAACTGAAGTATGATAACCTAACCAATGGCAGACTTCCAATCAGAAGAATTATCATTTACCAAGCTCTGGCAGAAAATAGAAATCATCAATCTCACTGTTAACAACAATGCTGGAATAATAAATTCACATCATATGCAGCATTCTTGAAATGCATATGCATGCTAAAATTCAGTCAAACTTCCTGAATGGGGCAGGAATCCATGAATGTACAGGGACATTACGGAAGTTTACAGAAAATGAAACCTCCTGCAGGTTAGTGGTGGTTTTGGGCACAAGAATATCCAGGTTCAGACCAGTTCATAGCAAATAAGATCTAGTAGGATTTCTGGCAACATGATATATACATCACTAGACACAGGCTTCCGGATGCATTCAGAGTTCAATAAAAAATATAATGTGAACATACATGCACAACCCATTCCATCCAAGGTCCAACAAATCATGTATTTATAATCGCATGTGAAGAAGATACTCAGGCAAACTGGCCATATGTGTTGATGGGTTGACCATACAGCCGACAATAAGAACTTTCATATGAGATGCTACCAGAGAAATGTGAATTGCAGGCAACTTGTGTCAATTATTAACATTTTTTGCATTCGTGAAGACAATGTTCCATCCTGAAATGCTAACTTTGAAATTATTCCAGTTTCCGTTCTTGATTCTGACATACTAACTTTGATACCATCACCTAGTTTCAGCCTGTCTGTAAGTAAACATTGAGATGTTGCAGCTCTTGGTAACACATTATGGCACCCATACAGTTAACACTTTTTGCTGACATGATCTTGGAGCATCCTATTACCAAAATACATAACAGAAAGTGGAAAAAACGTTTTAATGATTACTGGAAAACTGTAAAATATGAGCTATTGAAGATGGAAAGATAAATTAAAAATTCCAATTATACTGTCTTCGAGGGGAAACCCATGTGTCATCCATGAATCTGAAAAGCAATGTCCAGATTTTTGAGGCTATTTGTGGTCAGATTTTACATAGAATAGTGTTCAAGCACAAAAACTATATTTTTGACGACCACACATTAAATGTAAAAAGTTGATTGTGATTACCACATGGATTTAATCCCCGCATTGCAAATGGATAATGCTGGCCTTTGTGGTTGAGTGATGCCCTTGTGGAAGGTCCCAACTCCCTTCGTCCATGATCTACAGCTTTATCAACCACAACAAAATGGTCATCACAACTATAGTAAGCAGCTGAATCTGTTGCCTTGACCTGCATATTGCAAGAAGAAAGGGGAAAAAAAGAAAATTTCTTGTTCAGAGATGTCAAATGCAGTGCAAGTTAGTAACAAAAAAGGAAAATTTATTGTTCAGAGATGTCAAATGCAGTTCAAGTAGTAACAAATGTCATAATATGCAGCAACTGCCCTTTCTTTGAAGACTGTAGACTCATTAATTTGACCAGCAGGTATGGTTGTCAAGGTGGTCGCCTAGGTGCTGCTTAAGCACAAAGGCGCTATCTCCTCTGCCTAAAAAACTCCGCCTTTTAAAAGATGAGAAAAGCGGCCCAAGGCGCCCGCCTGGACCGCTTGACCCACCTAGGTCCGTATAGGCGCATGTTGATCCAGTCTCAAAAAGCACCCCCACACCCAATTGGCTGACGTCTCCCTTCGAAAAAGCAGGAAGAGATATGGTTCCATCGAATTTCAGCCCTTCCCCGCAGGCTCCTGCTGCGTCTCCAGTGCCGCCCTTCCTCCTGCCCCCACCGCCGCCTCTGGTTGCCACCGCCAGCACCTCAGGCCACTGGTACGTTTCTTTCTCCCTCTCTCTTGTCTCTCATCTCCCTGCCGGCCTCTTTCCCTCTCGCAGTCTATCATCCCAGTCTCTCACCCTCTCTCAGACTCTTGGCCATGTTTGGTATTTGGATAGACTGAGGATAGAGTGGGGTTATCCTCAAAATTTATAACCCCAAAATTTTAAGGATAACCCCACTCTATCCCCAGTCTATCCAAATACAAACATGGCCTCAATTTCTTTCCCCATCCTGCCCCCCCTCGCTCTCCCGTCTCGACTCCCCTCTCTCTCTCTCTCTCCCAGTTTCTGTTGTCCCGATCTCTCCCTCATCTCTCTCTCTCTCCCCCCCCCCACCCAGTGACCTGGCAGTGTGGCACTGTGCATTCTGCACACAGTGCCACAGTAACAGGGGACCTGTAATCCAGGCCCTTCCCCCCATCCCACCGACCCCAACCTGTTATGCTGTCAAGAGTCGAGACTCAATCATTAACTGTGTGAAGACAGTCATTAAATACACAAATATTAGTTATTCTAGATTTGACATATTAATTATGATCTTTACATTTGATGTTTCATTTATATATAATTATTTCAATGTTTTCCTCTTCACTTTTTGTGATATGTTGATGCAAATAATATCTGCCACATTATGATCTTTTTTATTTAATTTTTTATGAGCATTATATATCTTTCTTTATATAGGATGTCATTCTTGAAATAGCCCAGATTAGACGTTATCTTTAGCGCCTAACCGCCGCTTAGGCGGGTGCCTAAGCGCTTAGGCACACAAGGAGCCCAAAAACGCTTTGGTCGCCTTGACACCTTGACAACTATGCCAGCAGGAAGGAGATGTATTAGGCTGTTGCCATGAGTAAAAACTTTTGAAAAAAGAAGAAGAAAAAGGCATGAATATAAGTTGTTGCACAAAACTATCAGGAATCTTAGACACCACAGAAAAAATTGCCTTACTCCTGAACAATTAGTGAACATGATGACTTAGAGTTTTAAAATTAGGTACAAATTCTCCTGAACAATATAGTGGGCCAGTAAAACTCCACGCAGTTGCCAACTGAAAAAGAAAGAAATGGCTAATGTCATCTTATTCATTTATCTTTCACAACTAGGTCTAGTAGTTTATATTGCCATTACTGAAAGCGTGTATGCTTTGTACTATCATTTCACTGTGGTATGCACAAATATGCCACTTCATGCATCATAATTAGATTTAGGAGATATACCTAATGATGGAGGCCTGATAAGAAAGGAACTGATTCAAATTAGCATGTCCAGTACGAAATCAGAAGCAGCAGATATTAAAACAGTCATTGCAGCCATAACACAGATATGGTACAATACTTTTTTTCATACCAAGAGTAAACCAATTCCACCCCCCCCCCCTGCCAGCAAAGTCAATGGGTGATGAGGCTGAAACTCATGTCAACCTCGAGTTCATACCCACCCTGCATTTATGCCCCCAGTGGGAACCGATAGTGTGACCTAGGATTTTTGTGAAGCACCTATTTAACTCTTGTACTCAGTGATGATATGGTACCATACTTGACAAGCTATAGATATGAAAGACCTTAACTTATAAAATAATACATATGCAGATTATATAGGCTTTAGGCTAATAAGTCATGTCCGAATCTCTAGCACTGTGGTCTTTTATGCACTATCAAACATCAGAGCAAGTTTCAAATTAGAACTCACTTCTTCATGAACTGGGGCCAGTCGAGAAGATTCAACAGTTGCTGGGAAGATTGGTGAACCCAAATCATCAACATCTGAGCCAGATTCTGCTATTGATGTATCACTCCTCCTTCCCTGGTGTACAGAGAATCTATTAAATTTTTGAATGTGGAAACTACCTCATGGTCCTCATCTCAGTAATGAAAAAAGGACAAAAGAAAACAAGTTGTAGCTCATGGCATCAGAGAGCAAATCAATTAAAACTTATTCTTGAAAGTCTTGCCTTCAATAGTCGTAGCCTTGTTTCATAATCAATTATCTGCTCCCCACTCGATAATCTCCTAATTTCCCTCACATACATTGCTTCAGAATTACGTACAAGCTACAAAAGAAAAGATGGGGATGCTGTTTTACTCACTCTTTTCTTTGTTCATAAAATCTCACAACGAAAGTAAATAAAATGAAAAGATAAACAAACTAAAAACAAAGGCTTGTATATATATGCATAGGTATATACATCACAACTTAAGCTGAAATTGGGAATACCTTCATTATCTCAGAGTCATTCCATGGACCTTTATTTGACTGAAGACATCCGCCTTCGGTAGGGCATGTGCATGAGCCACCTAAGAAGTCTGGCAGCTGGCTGAAGCATAAAATTCAATAAGCAAACCCAAGAAGCCAAATCAATTTGATATTATAGATGCTTTGATATAGATTTTCACAAACCTTGAGTCAATGGTTTCAAGTAATCTACTCTGAAATCTATTTCCCAGGACCTGTGTAGCATGGATGCCAGGTAAGCAAGAATGAGGTTATACTTGCTTTCTAAGGAAGTAGAAAAGTTCATAAATATTGTCCTTACATGTATCTTTGAAGAAGTTTTGGGGTCAAGAAAACCTTTAACAGTGTTCCAAAGAAGCTTGAAGCCATGTCCGGCATTCACAATGAACATCTGATGTAGTGTCTGCATAAACTACAGTGTAACTACATACATACTAGAGAAATGTAATTGTTTGACTATCACTTTCTACTTTCAGGAAAGGTACCTCAGGGTAGTAATCGGAATCTATTTTCTGCATTGTTAACAGTAGATCTCTAGCTGTCTTGCTGAAATTTTTGAAGCCCTATATTTCAGAGAATGAAAATGGAGGAATAAATCTGCAAGCCTCAGCATCAAATAGACATACAGATGAATTTAAATCTCTTGGAGAATAAGGGAGATCCACAGAGTTCTATGCCTACCACACCATGAACATCCAGTATTGTTGTTGTTGAACCAATGTATCTCTTAGCTGCAATTGAACATGCAGGAAACTTTTCACAGAATGCCCGCTCAAACTCCTGTACATGATATTTTATGTAACGTTCCACCGTGGTTATGTGCATAAGCTTATTTGGCTCAACTTTTCCAAGCCTCTCGATATAGACAGGCCTTCCCTCTTTGTCAACCCATGGTAACCTTGGGGATAATATTGCAAAACTTCCTCCAGTTCCTCAAATACAAAGTCCTGGCATCCAATTTAATTTATCTTTATAGTCAGTTAAAAGTTAACAGATAGGGACATCATAATACACATTCGTGTTTATAAGAATGTCCCTTAAGCAGTATAAGTATTTATAAAGACATTATTGACCTACAACAGCCTATTTTTGCTACCCTGTATTCTCGAATACCTAAAACTTGAGACTACATATAAAAAGAACCAAAAAAAGGCAAATTTGTGGAAGATGAAACCAATGAACTCAACTGCATTTGCAACTGAATTACCCATAATAGTCAACGGAGCAACCAGCGAAAGAGAATCATAAACCTGTAATGAAGTGCCTTATTATAACTGAATGACACTGTTCTTCTATATTATAATTTGGATGTTCTGTTTTATACACAAGATTGCAAGAATCTACCATTATGCACCAAATGAGTACACCTGATGTCAAATATCCTCTAATAAATGGAGATGTAAAAGACGATTCACAAGTACTAAAAGTGGAGATGAACTTCATGTTTCAGCTGCATTCATGAGTTTGTTATGTAAAAGAACCTAATATCATGCTATATTCAGGTTAGTGGCTTCTAATACCGTAATACCAATTTGCTTAGCATTTTTGCTGATTCCCATTTATTTCTTTGATACTATAAGCATCTACAAAAATAACAGGAACTTCGGTAATAAAGGATGTTGGAGAGAGGGAATGGGTGGACAAGAGAATGCTGAACAAAACTAATGCTGCAAGGGGCCCATATATAATGCCATCCCCACACCATCACTATCTAGGGGCGATTGTAATAAGGGAGACCGAGGAAAGACAACAGTACAAAGGAAACATGCTGTTTTTCCCTTCGTTTGGCTTTTACAGAAACTTTGTGGACTTTCGGGATGCCACAGTTTGGTTTTCTAAGAGTACACCATGATTATACTCATGCATGTTGTTTTGTCTCTTCAATTGCATATGGTAAAAGAGAATCTATTAAAGTGTAACTTCATAATGGTGCTAATAATAAGGTCGACGATATCACATATGGTAATCAGTCCAGTATAGATGTTACCAAAGGTCAGAGAACGCCGCTTTTCAAATGAAATCATCATGAATATTACTTACGGATAATTAATTGACTTACAAGGTGCAGACAAGATTGATTGATTTCATAATAAAATAACCAAGGAAGTCACTTCCTTCTCTAATATTTAACTACATAAGTGAAACACATAATGGAATAAATCTCCAACTGTGAGCAACATAATTTGAAATGCTCAAAAACAGAAATGTTTCTTCCTTTTAGATTATGACAGATATCTCCTCACCTCCAATACCGTATCTGCCCCAAATTCTTTTCTCCACCGCAACATCTCAGCCCACATTTGTACAGTTCTCTCATAGTCAAACTTCCTAGCTTTTAAGAATCTGAAACGAAGCATTGAAACTGGTATAGAAAATGTAATGGCAAGAAAATAGATTAAAGAGCTAAAAATTTGAAGCGTCAAACCACCCATTCTTCTATCAAAAAGATGTTTATACATATTTTTGTCTTAAGCTTCAAATTATTTGAAACAATATGTTGGCAAAAGGACACGAAAAGGTGATTCTGTAGATATGAACTTCCAGACAAGGACTAGGGACAACAGCTTACTGAGACCAAATGTCCTGTGTTTTGAGTTGTCACAAGGCATTATCTGTCACTGGGAAAAGGGCAAGAAACACAAGATTCTACTGAGACCAAATGTCCTGTGTTTGGAATTGCCACAAGGCATTACCTTTCACTGGGAAAAGGGCAAGAAACACAAGATTCCACACCTTGGCATGCATTTCGACAGGAAAATGTATTGCATAGTTCAGTCTTAAACCCAATAAGAGAAAATGCAAGACTAGTAAGTACAATGGCTAACTCTTTTTGGATATGGACAATTAGAACCCAACCAGAAAGGTTTATAATGGGAAGATCAGGTATTAACCTGAGCATTGTATGATAGTCATCATGCCTATCAGGCAATAAATCCCTCCCCATAAGCTCCTGTCGAAATGCATATACAGCTTGTTCTTCCTCTGCATCTCTTACATCTTCTATTGAGACCGAAGGAATCCTGCGGTTAACTTTTCGCCTCCCTCGTTTTTTCAGGGAATGGGTGAACTTGGAAGAAGCATTTAAAGCTTTTTTCTTGAGTGACCCTATTTTTGTCCTCCTCCGCTCATCTTCTGAGTTCTCCACGTCTGACCTCCTCTCCCTCCTCTCGTCAAGGGAGATAGGCCCTTCTGGAACCTCCGCATGGCAAACTGGAAAGAAAGCACAACATATCATGATCACACAACGTAACGAGAATTACAGCCTCCCCTATTAAATCCATCTGAACATCTGTACGCTATCAAAAGCCCACGGGAATGCGAATATCATAAAACTCAAAATCAACATGCCGTCTACACTATTCTCGGCACGAAGTTCCTGAAATACGTGAAGTCAAGGCGTAGAGTAAAGAACGGGAAACCAAATATTTCTACCTGACATTTCTTTTCTTTCCTTGCAAGCGCTCAACAATGTTCAGATCTCGGGCAACAGAGGATGCACGATGCCTATAGTAAAAATGAAAAAAAAAAAACAATAAAAGAGATGAATTATCACGCATACAGATGATGAACGAGCTGCATCTATCATGAACATAATATAAGAAAAGAAAGCGGGAACTGAAATGTCCCAGGCAAAAGCCCTCAAACATCGATGCTCGCAAAAGCAGTTGATGCCAGAATACTAACACTTCCCCAATCCCTTATAATCGGTCGCTGGAAAGAAACTCTTTATATCTTCTTTACTAGCTTATTCACATTTCTTTAAGCTCAAGCGATTTATCCTCCATCCATCTCATCGGAAGCTGTACAGAACATCAAATCAGTTTAATGCAGAAAAGCATCGAACTGATTTAATATGCACAGGTATGAAACCCATTGAATGCCGAGAAAAGTCTAGCACAGTAGCACAACAGATCGGCGGCGTCAATATCGAGAACGAACGAAAAATAAGAAACCCCGCAACCGACCAGACCAATGGATCCAGGACCTGCATTTGTATCTCCCGACGTTACACAACACCCCCGGAAACAGAAACGCCGACAAACACAAAGCAGCCGCATCCATAAAAAACACACACACACACGCAAGATCCCACTCCTCGCCGATCTCCTCACAGGACGTGGAGAAAAGTAGAAAACAACCCCCGATCCCCTCCCCTCCCCCGTCGACGACGATCTCACGTAGCAAAACCGACGCAAGCTCCAAACCACGAACCGCGACCTCGCCTCCAGCCGACGGAGTACGTAAAGACCAAACAAAGACGGATTGACACTTTACCCCCAGGAATCCGCAGCCGGGAGGCCGCGCGACGGCGGAAATCTCAACACCAGCCGGACCCCGCGGATTCCCGCGTCCGGCAGGATCAGCGACGGAGGAGTTTGCGCGGATCGAGACGATCCGGCGAGAACCAGAGAAGAGATCGGTATCTACCCTGCGATCGCCGCTCCCCCCCCCCCCCCCGCCCCCCCGATCGCAGATCCAATTCCAGCGCGTGGGATTCCTCCCCGTCTCTCAGAATTCTCAAAAGATTCGCGCACAGCTCCGCTGCTACGTGCTGCTTCTGGGCTTCTGCTGCCTCCTCCAGTCCTCCTCCCGGTCCTCCCCCTCCTCGGGTTCTACTCCTCCTCCTCTTCTTGGTTTTTTTAACGTTCCTGGTAAAATTCCAAGACGGCACCAATAAAAATATAATATTATTCATTAGCCCCTATGGATTTTCAAACATTAATTAAAGTCAGTGTTTGGTAATCCACATTACAGATTTTACTTTTTAGTAATTCAAAATACAGCTAAAAAGTATCTCTTGTTAAGTTTTTCTAGACACGAAATCCGAACCCATTGACATTTGGCAACATAAGTTGCAAATTTTATTTTTTGTGAATTCAAAATCTAGTAAAAAACTCACTAAAGTTAATTTTCCAGATATGAAATTCCAGACACTTACTTTTTCATTTTTTCCTCTCTGTCTCTCTACTTTCTCATGTAATTTATTTTTTATAAATTTAAAATTATTTTATGTATTTGACAAGAAGAGTAAGAAAAAATAATTTTAATGATAAATTACAAATATCTTTTTTTCATTCATGTGTTTTTTTAATAAAATTTATTTTATATATTTGATAACATGAGTGATGTGATGAAATGTTAATATTTAGATATTAGATTCTAAAATCAACACTAGTTCCAAACGATGCCAAAAATTTCCTGGGAAATCGCTTTCGGCCGGGGCCGAGGAAGTCAGCAGGGTGGGTCCCACTCCCAGGGCTCGGCGTGGGGCCCGAAACGGCCACCCCCGCCGCCGCCGCCCGCGATTCTCGAAGGGCGCGAAGCGAGATCGTATCGGGTGTTTCGCAGTGAGGTTATCTTTGTGAAGACCAGACGGGCCTTCCCGCATGCCGACATCATAAGATCGGCGGTGACCGTATACGCGGGGGCGGCAGTTTCGTTAAGCGTGAACCCGCGGGCCGAGGAGTCCGTTGCGCCGCGGGGTCTGCCGCGAGGGCCGTGACGCGGCCAGCGCTCGCCACGTGGAAGGATCGGATCCGTTGGCGGGTGAGGTCCCGGTGGTGTGGTTATTGCGCATAATGGGCAATTATAAGCACGCGATCGCGTCGGAGACGGCGGGAGGGCCCCACTGATACCTTCACCCTCGCGAAATGGAAGACTACCGGGAGACCTGGGATGGGCCCGGCAAGCGGAGGGACCCGGTTAAGAATCTCTTACAGGGTTTGGGGAGTGGTAATATCATGGGCACGGGAATGTTCTGCGGGGGTGGTGTTGGACTGTTGGCATCGGGGGGATGCGAAGGGAGGGTGGGGGAGGAATGTCGCAAGGACGATATAAATGGGTGGTGCGTTTGCTAGTACATTAATGGAGTGCTTATTTGAGGTTTGGGTACCTTTTTTACCATAAAAAGGGGTAGGTGGGAGGTTGGGTTGGACTGCATCCTACAAAACACCCCCCCCAAAAAAAAAAATAAAATAAAATAAAACCACCCTAGGTTCTCGACCATGAGCAGGATGATAAATATTGTATCTAGATAAAAAAAAGTTGGAAAATACTACATGTATATTTGTTCTGTGTAATGATGCCCTTACGATTGACTGACGCGTAGGTGGGACATGTGCGTCAACTAATCAATTGGTGTAATCGGGTAAATGATTTGTCCGATTATTTAATACTTTACATTTCGAAAAAAAAAATGTCGAACTTAGATATAAGTGAATGGGAAATATCTATCTTTCGTTTTTAGGATGAGTTGCTCTCGTCTTGGAGGAATAAAGATTGGGGGGGGGGGGGGACAGAGTTCGTAAGAGATGGTGTTCTCAAAGGGTTTTCTATCTGGAGACGGTGATGAAACATTCAGACGGGACGCAAATCATCTTAAGTGGATATAGATTCACTGTCACATCTATAGAATTAGTTCTTTGCCCGTGCGATCACGGTTTGTGTTAAATATAAATTTTTAAATATATTTATATATCTTAAAATATGTAATGATATTTAAAAAATAGTTTAGTAATATTTTTTTAAGTAATTTATTTACAAATAATGTAAATAATTAAAATAGAATAACTTATCTAATTAAGAACGTCATAAAATGCATAAAAACATATATAATGTTAAAGTAAATAACATCACTAAAAAAATCCACATAAAATAGTAAACTATAACATATTGAGAGAAAAATTCAAGGTACATTTTCTTTCTTTTCACATGTATTGAAGTGAGAGAAAATTACTTATATTACAGATATAAGTAATTAGACATTTTATCTGAGAAATAAATATTTTTCAAATAAATTTTGTTGTTAGTTGGCAATGCCGATCTTAGATATAAGAGAATGGATCTATAATAATATGATATTTGCAAGACACATTCTATATATGTTTGAGATGGGTATTGGATGAACGTATTTGAACAGATAGTAAATATTTCTCTTTCAACGTATACACCAAAAAGGAAAGATTTACGTTGAGATCTGTAAAATAAAAATTTAAAAAAAGTTAGAAAATTCATTTCAACCGGTTGACATAGTTTAAAATGGTCAGAACACATCTCACATAAATATTATTTTGCTGAGCTTGTAATGTTTAGTTGACCAAGTAAAGGGTTTGTTGCGAGTGGGCTGACTTAGTAAAATTTTGACTTAGCAAGATTAGTATTTAAATATTGAAATTTAGTCATCAAGCGTTCTTGTGATTGGATGGTGCAATTGGTCAAATATTTATAAATAAAAATTTTCTTGATGGGAAGGTTCAAATGACAAGTTTTAGGAAGTGCATAGTGGAGTGGATCTTTTTTGAATTGGGAGGTGATTTATGTGAGTTAGGAAAGGAAAGGAGATATATATGTGAAGTTTTCTAGCATACCGGTTCCCACAATCATTATGGATAAACTTAAGCTTAGAAGATTACTCAATCTCTATGAGTTTTTTGTTATTAATTAATTAATTAATATTTATAATTTAGTAAATTAATTAAGAGTCTCTATCAGATTTTTGTCTTATTTGTTAGTCCCTATAAGAGTTATAACTCATTACAGTAAATATTATCACATGTTACAATATATGTTAAGTCCTGTTACAGTAAGGATCTCCATGCATGTTACAATCAGAGACTTCTAATTAATTTACCCTTTATAATTTCGAATCAAATGCAATCATATCCAGATATAGGAAATTGTGTGAGAGATTAGGGTTCAAGCCCAATAGACATCTCAATTCTCTGGCATTTATTTTGGAGATTAACAAATTAACTCAAGCCTACATTATTAGAAAATTAAATGTTAACCAAGTTAGCCCCCTTCTATATATCTCTCAAGGTTTGAACTACTTAGAGTCCTCTAAGTTCTTTGTTTTTATTTTGATAAATAGTATATATGTACGGAATAATGCAGAAAATTATTATTCAACATTAATATGACGTGTTTAGTTTAAAAAAAAAGGTTTTAGATGGAAACAATGTTAGATTTTAAAAACTCTACCAGGTTATTTTGGGAGGATTATTATAGCCTTTAAAGTTATTTGAGCAGTTTTAAAATTATTTTCTTTGGCTTGGCACGAACTTTCTATATAGAGATGGGGTTGGAAGAAGTTACTTTTCCTAAATTAGTAAAATATTATCCAATTTATTATGTTTCATACAGTAAGGTCTCATATTCCTTAAAAATAAAAATTAAGTATTTTTCCATCAAGAATATTGCTTGCTTGGAATCCAGACAAAAGAGACATTTGAGGACAAAAGGTTCTGAATTTAGATACGATTTTCGGATTCTCTGGGTCCATCAACAGGCCTATTCACAGACAAAAATTTGTGAAATAATATTACATGTTTAAATTTTATATGAAAACTGTGTATTTATATTTGCTAGGTATTTCTTCAATGGGAGAGATGGGGCAATAGTAATAGGAATTGTAGGGGTGAACATGGGTCAGTTTGACCCGGTTCACCCCTATTTTACATAAATTGAATCGACTAGAGTCTCCCTAATAAATCGAATCGAATCGAACCCGTTTGATTTAAATTGAAATATATAAAAATAGGTTTTAAGAGTGGTCGCGAGGTTCGACCTTGGAAGGTGTCTAACCAACTACGTACAAGCGCTTATGTGTAAATATATATTATTAATTATGTATATATATATATGTATTTGATTCGTTTCAATTACCCAACCTAAAACCAAATCGAATTGTGAGGTCCATGAAATCGAACCGAACTGATTTGAATCGGTCGGTTTGATTCAATTTTTTTGATTTGTACCATTTAATAAACACCCATAATAGAAAACATCTTTCTAATACGTAGGGGGGGGGGAATCAAACAAGCATTTTCACATGCTTGAACATACAAACATGTGAAAGTCAATTAAGAAACTAAAAGTCTACTAGAAATTTGAATGATGCAAACTCTCCTAAAAGTGAGAGATGAGAGCTTGCCAAGCATCTCCTATGAGTCCTTGAAAAAGAAAAACACAAGTACAAAATTGTGGGTTTGCTAAGGAATGTTGTACACTTGTTTGAACATGCAATGTACATCATTTTTCTTGGAGACCCTATCAACTTGTATGCACTTATGCAAGAGCCAATGGGGATTTTTTTTTTCCTTTCTTTCACAATCTCAACAAAAATGCCACGTAGACATATAATTCATCTTTTACTTATATTGTCCTTTTTTGTAAGATTTACTTACATCTCTCATCCTATGTGGATGATGAATGTAAGTGGAGTGACTTTTTTAACTCTCTAGTTACAAAACTCTCCCATGTAAACTTAAAAAAAGGAGCAATAATGTCTACATAAATAGCAGCTAATTTGGTAAAAAAAAAACTTTGGTGATCCATATCCCACATTCAAAGATTTTACTTGTGAATGGCACATTTAAAGTCTCAATCTTAGGACCTCTAAAGTGGATCATTTAGAACACTATCTTCTCTAATTCATATTATGTCTGGCTCCACGAATAAAGTTAATTTTCTTTTTTCACAATGCAATCCGACTTTCACAACCCGAGTTTTCAATACTTGATCGGTTTCCGGATTCTTAGCAACTTGATCAAGAAACTTTTTAATACATAAGATGCAATAAAAATATTTGAAGAGGAGAAAATTTTAATGTATTTACTCAAATACACTAATTGTATTTAGGTAGTGACAATGATTGGAGTTTGAAATAAAATTTTTAAATCTTAAAATATAAATTTTAAATTGTAAATCGCCTAGGCTGAGATGGGGATAAGGAGTCTCAAAAATATTATTTTTAAGATTTCAAAATAATAATTAAAATTTTAATAATAATTTTGACTCTAAAATATAAAATTTTAGATTCTAAAAAATAATAAATTTAGATCTCATCATCGATCGTTGTCGTCTACCATTGTCGTCTACACGATCGTCTCCATTTGACCACCAATGTTGATTGTCACCTACTACTACCCCTATCGACTGGCCAATGTGATAGTTCCTATTACATCATGTTAGCCACCACCCGAGCTACCATATATATTGCATTTATTGCAATAAACTTTTCTTTCCTAATCTGAATAATATTTGGATCTGATCTGAAGTCGCATCTGATAAGCATATATGTATTCGTTTAACAGATATCCGACATAGCGGATTCGTATACGGTATTACCCGAAATAACGGAGCAGACATGAAAATAAGAGATCCGCTCCGTTTAAGATCCGATCCGAAACTGAGTTAATTCTGGCCATTGAATCTTACATCTAATGGCCCATACCTAACGCGTAAATACACATATTTAAAACTCTACTGGACCTACCCGACCTCCCTCTCTCGAGTCTCCCCCAAATCTCATCGCCAAAGACCTAATCCGAAATCCCCTCTGCCGTCGGACCCCTCCTGCCTCCTTCGCTCGTCATCTCGGCTCGCCATCAGCCGCCTCGTCACCCCGGGGAAGCAGAGGGAAGCCTCAGACGACCACCGCCCACAACGCCCTCCGGCGACCCTGTTGTCTACAGAGAAGGCCCTCCCGGGTCCCCAGTGACAGCTGACCAACCTCGGGGCCTTGTAGACGTGGCGGCGGCTACCACTCCTGGCGCTGGCGAAAATCCCTCCCCCCCCCTCCGGCTCCGGCTCCGGCGACACCCCTCCCCGGCCCCCCACTTGGCTTCCCTCTCTCTCTCTCTCTAGATCTCTCTCTCTCTCTCTCACACGACAATACCCCCCCTCAGTCCTCACTCCCTCCCTCTGTCTCTCTCTGAATTAGGACTGTAAACAGAGCAGATACGGAGTGGATATGAATTTTCCGTGTCCGCTTCGAATACTTAATCGGATAATTTATACCATTCTGAATAAAAACGTATATCTAGTCGTATAATATTCAGATTCGGAGCGGATAATAGTAGCTTCGAAAATATGAAATCAGATAACAACTGTTTAATGATCTAAAATCATAAAAAAAAAATCAGAAAAAAATATGAGGGGGAGGGTGCCGCCGGAGAGGGGGGGGGGGGAATACAGAGAGATCTAGAGAGAGATAGAGGGAGGGAGTGAGGACTGAGGAGGAGGGGTGCCGCCGGAGGGGGGGGGGGGAGGATACCAGAGGGGGGACAGTGAGAGATAGAGGGAGGGAGTGAGGACTGAGGGGAGGGGTGCCGCCGGGGGGGGAGGATACCAGAGGGGGGACAGAGAGAGAGAGGGAGGGAGTGAGGACTGAGGGGGAGGGGTGGGTGTTGCCGTGCCGGAGAGAGAGAGAGAGAGAGAAGGCCACCAGGTGGGGGGGTGCCGCCGGAGTGGGGGAACTGAGAGAGACAGGGAGGGAGTGAGGACTAAGGGGAGGGGTACTGCTGCGGCGTTACCGTGCCGGAGAGAGAGAGAAAGAGAGACAGAGGGAGAGGGAAGGCCAGGTGGAAGGAGGGGTGCCGCAGGAGGAGGGGATAGAGAGAGATCCCGACGAACACACACAAGCCAGTGACAGTGAGACTTGCCGAGCGCCGTCCGCGGGAGGCGTCGGTTGAGAGGGAGGAGGAGGAGGAGGATGGCGCTGAGACTTGCGCGTGCCTCTCGGCGCACGCTGCTGCGGCGCTGCTCGTCCCCGTCTCTGCTGGTGGAATCATGTGCTCCCTTCCTCCTCTTCTCCCACGTCGAGGACTCCGAAACCTCGGAGTCCAACAAGTACAAAGCCCTACATCCTCCTTCCCCATTCCAGCGCTTGAGGTCGCCCTGGGCTGAGTCCGACCGCCATCGGCGGCAATCGCAGCAGGGGGGTGTAGAATTGATAGATTGGTTCCACGGCAGTAGGCTGTTGTTCCCAGCGAGCATCTCCAGCTCTCCGGAGGCTGCCCAGGAAGGGGGAAAGCGGCGGCAGGCTGGCAGTAATGACAAGGAGCGCGCGGCATCCAGCTCCTCGAGATCATGGGTCGAGCGGTACTTGCCTGGGTTGCTCCAGCCGTACGCGCTGCTCGCTCGTCTTGACAAGCCCATCGGGACGTGGTTGCTCGCCTGGCCTTGCATGTGGTACGGAGCTTACTCTCTTTCTCTTGGTCTAGGGGCGTTTGAAGATATTGCCCCATTTCGTTGGTGGTTCTTCTAGGCCTTATGCTGGACAAGAATGGCCATTAAAACCAGTGGATTCTTTTTCATCGATACAGGTCAATTACGATCGCTGCAAACCCTGGAAGTTTTCCTGACCTTAAGATGTTGACTCTATTTGGATGCGGTGCGGTGCTCTTGAGAGGAGCTGGCTGTACCGTAAATGACCTCCTTGATCGTGATATCGACAACAAGGTATGGCTGAGTGCTCGAATTCCCTTACCTTTCCAGGAATAAATCTCCTCTTCCCCCACCCCACAGGGAAATACTACGTGTTTCTGTATATGTACGTAGTGTGATATGCAAGTGATTATGCCTCCGATTAGCCGTGACTAGCTCAAATTGGTCCATTGGAATAAAAATGGGTTACCTTTAATGTTCCGAAACAATAACAATTTGATTAACTTTAATTCACCTGGAAGAGGTACGTTTTATTATTTGGTTTTGCCTGCAGCCGTCTTCCATAAACTCCCTTTTATTGTTTGGTTAGAGTGTCTGAAGGTAGGAGACCAAGGACTGACTATGATGTCAACTCTCAAGCTAGCAAGTGATTATCTCTTACCAGTGTGGTTGTAAATGGGGTCCTAACTTGGGGTTAGATCCTGACGTCATACGTTTACACCTTCTTCAATTATCAACAAATTGCCATATAATCATCCTTCCAGATACAGAGAAAAACACTAGAGTTGATGTTATGGTGAAATACATCCAGACAAAGGTAGATTTTAAGGTGCTTTCCATGCCCTAAACAAATGTTTCTATGAGGATTACCAGATTACCGATGTTAATTGGTGAAGTTAGTGATGACCAATACTCTTACGTCTTTTGTCAGGTGGTGCATTTTTGCTTTAACTTCAATCTGGAAATTTTCCCTTTTTGTTGTCATCATAGGTGGAGAGAACAAAGTCCAGGCCAATTGCATCTGGTCTTTTAACACCATTTCAAGGGCTCACATTTCTTGGGCTGCAGCTTTTGTTGGGCCTCGGGATCTTGCTTCAACTGAACAATTTTAGGTAATCTCGTAACTCCAAATCTATTGTTTGTCACTTCACTTCATTTATTTACAGCTTTTCCTCAAAACATCTTGCACATTATCCTACAATCACTGCTTGGTTTTAAAGGGAAATAAGATTACGATATGAATGAAAGACAGTTCACTCAGGTGAGACCATTGATATCAGTGAGATGGATAATGAGGAATCTTGAGTGAGTTAATTGCAGTGGAAAATATCAAAGTTCCTTAAGATTAGCACCCATATAAGGCAGAAGAGAATCTAAGCTAGCTTCCATATATACACTGCCTAAGTGTTTATACTTTTAGATTAAATACTTGAATTGCATCCCAGTGAATCTCAGATTGGTGATTGATGTGCTATTCATGTCCTTATGACATCTGGGGAGAGCTAGATGTGGCTTGAACTGCAATGAGAATGATGCTTTGCAACATTAACTGGAGTTTGTCCATTTTTTATCACTGTACTTGAGATAGAAGAAATCGACCATTTGACGTAGATTTCCACACCTAAGTCTAAAGTTGAAAGACTTTGCTGAAAAACTTGTAATTAAATAGCCCAGGGAGGAATGAAAGTTATTTCCCTGCATTCTTTCTCATAGAGCTGTTCCTTTCAACATTGAGACCTAGTACGTGAATGTTAGTTCATTTTTACATTCTTTAATCAACCATGTGAATAATAGAGTCACTCATTAAAATCTTTTAGTAAGTTGGCACTACCTTCCCACACTCAATTGCCATTTGAAATTCTCATAGCTTGATTATTTCTGTTTCTGGTAAGGTTCACCCTGGGAAATAATGTTTATGGAGTCAAGTCTTATATCAAATATTTTGTATTTTTGTTTCTAAAACTCAGCTTTGGTTATAAGCTTGTTCTCCAACTGGCAATAAAATGGTTTTAACTTATTCTGTCTCTCTACGATGTATATGCTTCCTTCCCAGTCATTGAAGCTCTTAGAGCTTGATTAGTAATCTTGCCAGTAAGTTTTGCCATGGGAAATAGTCATGTGCGCAGTCAAGTCTAACATCCAATGTTTGTTTTTTGTTTCTAAAACTTACTTCTGGTTGTAAACTTGCTCTCCAACTGGAAGTAAAAAGCTTTTGACTTACTCTCTTCCTTTATGATGTATATGCTTCCTTCCCTGTCCAAATATCATTTTTTTTTGCGGAAAATTTGACTGCTGAATGACGTCGTCAAACATCATGATTGTCTTTGGTGTCTAAGAAACCATAACCTGTAAGATTATATGATTTTGCCACCTTTTTGAAGTCAAGCTTTTGAGCCAGCTGAATGCAGTCTGCTGTTCTATCCAATGAGATATACTTACAGATTTAGAGCAGTAAGTTTGTATAATTCAATTTTCAAAGAACCCGGAAGCCCTTCTGCTTTGCTGTTGGTTCTGATGCTTCTTGAAATGATATTTAGTCACTGTTGTCAACCAAGGCAAAGGAATAAATCTACTAGCTCTTTGGTCCATTAACTTTCTTTACATAATGCCGGTTGCCATTTGTTTTCAAATGTCTTTATTTATTTTCTACATTTACTAGCTGGAGTTTTCTCTCCTTGTATATTGTTTAATCTGTTAGAATTTGGAAGGTAACTGCATGCTTTCACTCCAAAAGCCGTGTTTTAGGTGCGTCGTCACTGCTGCTGGTTTTCTCATATCCCCTAATGAAGAGATTTACATTTTGGGTATGTGGAAGACTTTTGTTTTGGTGATGCTATTCTTTCGGCAGGATAAATTTATTTCTTAAACTGGTACATCCTTTTGCAGCCTCAAGCATATTTAGGTTTGACCTTCAACTGGGGAGCCTTGTTGGGCTGTGCTGCTGTTAAAGGAACCCTAGACCTGGCCATTGTTATCCCATTGTACTGTTCTGGTGTTTTCTGGACTCTCGTTTATGACACAATCTATGCACATCAGGTACATTATCCATGTTCAGATCATTGCAGTAATTTATTGTTTAACATGCTTTTGTGAAGCCTTTTTATTGTTAGCCAGCCAAGTTTCTTTCTTCAATGAACACTACTCGTGATGGTATTCAGGACAAAGAAGATGACCTGAAGGTTGGTGTTAAGTCAACAGCATTAAGATTTGGTGATCTAACAAAGAATTGGATTAGTGGATTTGGAATTGCATGTCTTAGTAGCCTTGCCCTCTCTGGGTACAATGCAGAGCTTGGTATGTAAGAACTTTTCCTGTATTGGACAATGTGAAATGGCTACTTAGATAAGTAACTAACAATAGCTCCTCATCTTTGCAGCATGGCCATATTATGCCTTTTTGTCTCTTGCTGCTGGACAGTTAGGATGGCAGATTTGGACTGTTGACTTATCTAATCGTGCAGATTGCAACAGAAAGTGTGTACTTTAAGGTTTCTTTTTCTTTTTTGCGCTTTCTGACAATGCTTGACTTCATTGCACCCTTTTGTTGATTTTCATGTTCGTGTTGTTAACTTCATGATATAGGGTTCTCTTAACAAAGTTATCTCTGTTTGTCTTGAAGTTGTCTTAGATGAGGAACAATATTTCACCATAGAGATTTTGACAGAGTTGTCTAATCCCCTAAAATAAAATTCTACTCTGTCACTAGACATTAACTCATCCATTTTGATTAATGTTGGATGTAATTTTCTTTGTTTAGTTGTACGAAACTTAGAACTTGTTTTAAGCAGTTTCTTTTCAAGAATCAAAACTTCTATGTAACATTTTATTGTATCACCAGACACTGATTCAACCATTTTCATTTACATTGCAATGGATGACGTTTCTCTTTATCTAATCATATTACTTCAAACATGTTTTGAACCGTTTCTTCCAGTACATTACCCCTGGACGGCCGCCTGTTGATTCAGTCCCAAAGATGATGTATCAAATGTTCATAGTAGGTTTCCCGTTTCTGTTCATCTACACTGTGCCCCGTGTGTTTCTTTGTCGTATGTACATATAGGTAAGTTTGCGGTGGAGGGAGAACAACATCTTCAAGCTGTCTTTATTTGTAACTTGAATTCACCAAACCCAGGTTCATCTCGTGTAGTGATTGTGGACTTGTACAGACTACTATTTTTCTTCCTTTCAATGATTAAATGGCTGGACAAGATTCTGATGTCTGATCCTTTATTGGCTTACATTACAAAAATGAGCAGTGATGTCTTTGAATAGCTTTTTTAAGGAACCAGATGCGTTTATTTAGAAATGGTTCATGTTAACACTCACTTTGGCACAGGGACATAGTATTGTTGTAGGGCTGAAAAAGTATCTCTCCTAACATCTTCTTGACATACATTTGAATTTTCCCAAGGAAAAAGTATTCTTAGATTTCAGCATGATTTGGAGTCTAGATATCTTGATACATGAAATGATGAAATTTGTGTATCATTTTTCATTAAATTTTTTTTTGCAGATTTATTTCCAACAAGTGGTTTGGAGCTTTTGTCTTTGGTGGGATCCTACTAGGTCGACTTACATCTTGAAAGGTGCATGTCTAGTCAATCATATGATGGGTTCACATTTTGTGTCTGTGGTTCAGCTTTTATCCATGGTTTATGACGTAAAAATGTCTTTATTGACGATTGCCACGCAAATAGGCATTCATTTGTTTAATGTCTTCAGGTATGTTAACGTATTGATCTCAGTTCAAGTATGTAATGCTTTCTTTTGTAAGTACAACATATTATATGCATTATCCAGTTTGAGATTCTTTTCTTTGTCATTTGGTTTAACATTGACATGTAGTGTAGCCAAAGTGAAACAGAGTGAAGTCAGTGAACCAAGGGAAGCCAGGGTTAATTTGTCTATCACTGCCATCCAGCTCAGGACATGTAGAAATACTCTTTCTTTGCATCTTAGATGAAATTAAGGAACCTTAATACTGGAGCTATAGTAGGGTGGAAGAGCACTTCATTTGTCCAGAAGACTCTCCACTGTGGTTGTTTTAGATGACGAGGCTTATTCTAAGAAGTCAGATTGTTTCAAGGGGTGAAATGGAATGCAGATCATCTGCATGGAGTTTGCACAAATTGTCTTTGCCAAATCAAATGTTGGTATAGTCATCCCACTGAGGAATGAGAAACCTGTCATAGGAATCAAATGTCCTTGCAGATTCCAGTTCTGATTCAATTGGAGAGGATAGTTTCACGAGGATATTCTTCACAAGCTATCTCCTGGAACCGAAGTGAGAGTAGTAATAGGTGGTAGGGCATGGTTTGTGTTGCTGTGGCAATAAGAGTTCCCTACATGGAACACGAGGGGGTTAGGTGCGGCAGAAAAGAGGAGAGCGATGAAAGAGCTGTTATGGAGAAATAAGGGGGATATATGTTGGGTACGAGAGAAGTAATGGGAAGGAGACGAGAGTGACATCATGAGGGAGTTTGGAGGAGCAAGTCAATCCATGGGGGAGTGGTGTGTGGGGTACTGCTACAGCATATGAGATTGTTGTGATAGCAGTGGAGAAGAAGACAAATCTACAACTTTCACAGAAGATTTAGGTGAGAAGGATGCACTGTACCTTCCTGTAGCATTCGAACGTCCTGTGACCTTTTAAGTAGCCCTGTCAATGGATTGGATCCGGGTCGGATCCTTAGTGATCGGAATCCAGATCCGAAACAACAGGATCCAAATCCGACCCGGATCCAAAGCAAGAACATATTTCAGATCCGGGTCATGATCTGAAACCAATATTTGGATCTGGGTCAAGATTCAAAATCAAGATTGTCTAGAGGCTCATTGACAAGGCTACCTGCAGCACTTCTACTTTGGATCTGGGTTAGGATCCGAAATGAGGATTGCCTCTACTGGGCTATTGGCAGGGCTACGTGCAACTCTTTATGTTTACATATTTTTTATCTTTACATATATTTGGATCCTTAAAGTTTGAATTGGAGAAATTAAAAATTAAAAATAGCAAATCAAGAAAAAGCAATGTTAACATCATAACCATGCAGAGGCTATTTGATGCGGAACAGCAGCGTGGGGGAGGGAGAACAGCGAACAGAGAGAGGGAGGCGGGAGGAAGAAGATAGGATTTTGGGGATTCCACCCCTGGGGAATCCACCCCGCAGAAGGAGGGCTTCCACCCTGGGGATTCCACCCCGCTGGAGAAGACAGGAAAGCTGCGCAGCAAAAGCTCTTCAAATCTTCATTAACCTCTCAAACAGCCTCATACACTTTATTTATAGTGATGGAACCCTAATGGTCCTCACTAAACACCTAAAGACCAAAATAACCCCAAGCCTAAAAAATAGGTCCAAAATCGGACCCGAAAATACATAGAAAATAAAAGAGCTCAATTGGGCCTCATATGGGCCTTATTACATCAACAAAAATGCTCAAACTCATAAAAGACACATGCTAGGGATCCGAAAGTACATCGCCAAGCCAAATGGATGCCGTCGTTGCTGCACATTGCCTCCATCTTCGATATACTTGCACCTACTGGCCCGGTCCCAGGCTCGAATGTCCCCACCACTACTTTTTCAACTTGGTTGATTCTTGAAAATGTATATTCACATTCATCAAAAGAATGATAACATCCAAAAATACAATATTACCAATGTAAAATGTTGCATATCTATTGAAGTACACATCTTTCCTAGTGGTATTTTTTTAGCAATGTTTCTAGCGGTATTGAGGTACACATCTTTTGCAGCAGTACTCTCCAACCCACCAACTCTCTTGTTCGAATACTCATGCATGCCAATGCCAAAATATGGATTTGCTAATTACTTTGCTTCTGCAACAATGTAAATGAAAAGTAAATAAGCACTGATATCCTAACTGTGTTTCTTCTTCTGATAATATAAAACAAGAAGTTAGAGTTAGTGGACAAGCCAAGAGTCAGGACAACAAAATTGCCGGAGTATCATTTCTTGAAAAGCCTATACATATGAATTACCTCCTGTTCTACAGTGCTTGACCATGGATTGAATGCCAAAAAATGTTCTTGATCTGTAAGAGAACTTTGCATGATAAAGAAAGCTATATAAAAGTAGGGTGGCAAATTAGCACAGAGATGGGATAAGTTGGATGCAATTTAATTTTTCATTATGCGGGTTTCCATCACAGTGGTGCCAGAGACTGTCAAATAATCAGAAAATGCAACCAACCCAGATGTGAACATGGGTCCCTCCCAAGCCCTTTCTACCTGGTATGAACTAGCCTACATTCCAATAGTGGACGCAATTTAACTTGTCATAGCTAGAAGCAGCAGAAACAATGGGCTGGGAGGGTTCAAGGTGCATCCTTTCTTTTATGACTTGGGCTGGGAAGCAGCCCAAGTCAGAGAAACACTGACAAAGAACTCCAGCTTAGGAAATCTCAAAAAATCTAGAAAGCCTGACTGGGTAAAACATTAAACATTAAATTACCCTTCTAACTCCTATCTTGTGACTTTTGTCCACCAACTTAAAAGAAACAGAGAAAGGCCGGACGCCAGATTGCCAACTGGGAAAAACAGGGGTCAATCCACATCCACTTTTTCTTCAAGTATGTTGGTTGGTCTGAAATAAAAACACTAATGACATCTCATGCCAAGTTTTCACTTACTAATAGAGCAATAACTGACTTGATGATGAACAATCCGTTTCATTTTTCAAATAACTCATTGCCATGGGAGTGCAAACAACTCTGAAATTGAACCAGAGATTGAAACTTATAATGAAGCCACAGCTAGTGCATTTCAAGGTTCAAAGTAGGAGAATCATGAAAAGAATATACCTGAGATTCGAGTCTGTTCTCAGGTAATAGAAGGATCAATCCTCCCCCCCCCCCCAATCACCAAACATCACAACAAACAGAAAAGGAAATGTGATAACAGTGTCGACCGCGGGTTTTGCCTCTTGATATCTCGTACCACTGCATGTGAAGTCATTATATTAGTAATTTTGAATTATAATTAAGAAACAATAAAAAACCTATCTGGAGACAAATGTAGGACTGTCATTCCTCCTACTTTTTTCTCAATATAGCTGTCTACAACAATAAGAGACATTACTACACACACACACACACAACATATATATATATATATATATATGTATATACACACACACATACACACACACATGCCATCTTTACATGTCTAAACCCACCCCAGACCTCAGCCCGGCAAATAATAAAGTTAAAAGTAGAATAAAAAGAGGGCCTCAATGACTATATTAACTAAAAAGCCCTCATATCAGCCAATATATTCATTCTTAACTGAACCACTCACTTGTAATGATTGTGTGGAATTTTTTACCCAGGATGCTATTGAATGATGAGTGGCGTGCGTTTAAAGAATGTATGTATATAACATACATATCATGTTTGAAACTTTTAGGAAGGTGCTAGATCTATGAATATATGGAAGTATGGAACTCAACACAGATAAAACCTCAGAAAAATTTGATAAATCTGAATGAAATGGATACTCATGGAGGATGGAACAGAGCAGAAACCAGTGATATCTTTCATGGGGGCTTCACTTCACAATATGGATCAATTAACAGGCTTAAGGTCCAAACTAGCTAACTGGCACTGTCAGCATTGCTGTGGTTCATTTTGTCATTATGTGAGGAGAAAATGGTGATTTAATAAAAACATGCAGAAACCTTCAGTGCCTGTTTCCTGCACCTGTTGTTTGATTGAGGCCTGCTGTTCTTGGTGGAAAAGTTTGGAGCTATTGTTATAAGATAAAGTAGGAGGGCTTATAGCTGTGTATTGTCACATTCACGAGGATGGGAGACATGCATTGCAACGCATCTGGAAGCATGTCTTGTGTGGTTGGCTGATTGCGATGATGTTTATCATTTGCAGGGTAGAAGAACAGTTAGTGAAGTTCATAGTCTAGATTATGGGGATTGAGGGCAAACCTATTGTTGGAGTCCTGGAGATGATGTGCGCAGATGAAGGATTTCTGTTGAGGTGTGTATGCATTTATCAATTATCACTAATGGTGAATACACGTGGCCTTACTAAGGCCATTTTGGAGGCTTCGATACGTCATTGTTGGTATTAGACCCATTGCAATCTACGATGGCATCTTGGTAGAGGAATACCACGCCTTTCCGGTGAAAACTTTCCAAGTTAATACCTGACATCCAGTGACATGATAAGAGTAGCGTACATTTGTGTTATTGATATATGTTACTGAACCCGTTAGTATAGATCCTCCACTTCTGCATGTTATGGGATTTAATCCGAATTCCTCTCTCGTGTCAGGGAGGCCTCATGCGACACTCAGTGGATCTATGGCTCTTTATTTCAGAGTTCCAATTGCGCATCATGAAATGTACTTAGGCTGTCCGTGGAGTTTGGAGCCATGGTTTCTATTTCCTCA
This sequence comes from Colocasia esculenta, assembly GCA_014218235.1. NCBI lineage: Eukaryota > Viridiplantae > Streptophyta > Magnoliopsida > Alismatales > Araceae > Colocasia > Colocasia esculenta. The sequence goes on along the minus strand of CM024755.1, from coordinate 182,401,951 downwards.
CTCTTGATTAGCTAGTATCAGGAGCTTGTTTAGGCCTCAATATTTAGAGTGAAATGGTTCATTTCGTCGCCTCCCACCTCCAAAATGCCACCCTTGTTGGCTCTCTGTTGCTGGTGTCAAGCATCATACTTAATCGTTGCTTTAATGCATCTTCTAAATTGTCTGCACAGGTTGTGGTGGAGTCATAATCTGTAGACTAAAGCCTTCATTTCTGATCAAATGCTCTGCGGATCGGACAGTTCCTTCTAGGTAGCCCATAGATAAACGCAACTTCATGTGCGTATCCAAAATGGAAAAAGCACATACAGTTATGAATTTGCATGCCTTCTAATTGTTTTGTTTGTAATCTATTTGTTTTGTTCTTTTGCAGTGTTGCCGGTGGTGAATGAGATTAGGTCGTGTTATAGGTATCGCACGTAGAGGTGTCAATGGATCCCACAGATCCGAAAACCTGATCCGGATCCGAAATTTGAATTGGATCCGGGTCACACCTTTGAAGCCGAAATCTTTCATTCGGGGCGAGCGGTGGTGATCCGAAACGGGGAGATTTCGGGGCACGAAAAGGGAAGTCCCGATTCTGATCCGGACGATTTTGGGGCACAAAAAGGGGAAACCCACCCTCACATCGTGGAGCCTGGAGAGAGTTTCCATCCTGCAGCCGCAGTAGCCCTAGGACTTTTGATTTCTTTTCCGTCTGCGATCAATCGGGGATGGCGGCAACCCGACACCCATCTCCCTTCTGCTGGGCGACGACGGCAAGCCGGCACCCATCTCCCTTCTGCTCGGCGACGACGGCAAGCCGCACGCCTTCCCTGCCCTAGCCAAATTTCTGGTTTCCAAACAGTAGACGGAGAGGAATTCCCCACCGCCACCCCCCCCGCCCGCCTCGGTCTCTCCGCCCAATGGAAGGGGAATAGTAGCATGGGACGCCACAATCCTCATCCGCAGCAGCTTCGTAGGTGGGCAGGCACTGCTGCTGCTGCATGCCTTCCTTTGCTTTCGCCCTCTTGCAGCAGGTATCTGGTTTGCACCCCCCCCCCCCCCCCCCCCCCTGTTTCTTTCGATTCCCCACTTAAAATAGACGAGTTCTAATGTTTTTCTGGGGCGATTTGTGAAGACCAGCTGATGAACGCCCCCCCCCCACCCTTCCCCCAACACCTTCTCTATTTGCTTCTTCTTAATTGCATCCGTATTGCCGCCGCGTTGTGCGTTTCAGATAGAGAAAATGGCTGGGTTCGGTTTCGTTTCTCTTTTTCCCCTATACCTAGAGAGTTTCACTGAAGTGGTAATTCCTAAGAGCAAGTCCAGGTCTTTGTTAAGTCGTGGGCTCAATTTGGCACTGTCTTTGTTCTAGTTATATAGGTGGAATTAGCGAATTTTTTTAGGAATGCATCATCTCATCTGGGTGTTTTTCGACCATAAGTAGTTGGGGATTGGCAGGTTTTTGAGTGTTCTTTGAGATTGCAAAATGCAGGTGTCTCCTGACAGATGTTGTGTCTTTGGAATCATGAGTCGCTTGGAATGTTCTCCATGCGTTTCTTTCCCAGGATATTTTTTCTTTTTTGGTTACTTAGGTAGACCATTCTTATTGGCTACCGTTTCATTTGTTGTGTGTTGTGTAGTTTTTTTCATTTGATGTATCTGTTTTCATTTTTTAAAAAGTTTTTTGAGAGCAATGTGTATCTTTTAGTTGTCTGGTTTGTTTACCAAGTTTCTAAGTCAAGTGGGATGTGTATGATGTTTCTCCTTTGTTGTAGACTACATTTTCTAGAAGGATATTATTTTTAGATTGCCTGCACCAGAGTTTAGTGAAATATGAACTGCATTATATTTCTTTTGTATGTGCGGATTATATGTCCTGTCAACATATGGAGTTCCTTGGTACATATTTTCAGTGTAATTGTTGTGGCAGCCATTAATCATCGGCATTTTGATGCATGTTATTCTTTGAATATGATTCATGTACCATCCCTATTATTTTGATGCATGTTATTCTTTGAATATGATTCATGTACCATCCATTAATCTAACAGCTGTACATTGCCAACATGTTCCTGATACTACCCAGCTTTCTTTTGTGCTATAGTTTTATGATGAAATGAGCTTATATCCTATTTATGTTTCATCATCAGGAAACAGTTATTGTGAAGGGTTTGTGGTGCATGAAGGATTACTCAATGATTAGCTGCTTGCATCATTATATAGGTATGTTTTACTTGCATCAATCAGGTTCTCAGGAGACATGATACTCGATCTTATCACAGGTCCCCATCTTCCAATAAAGAATTACTTCGCAACTTCTTGGACTAATATCCCAAAACCAGCGGAAAAGAAGGCCCCAACCCTCGTTTAAGTGGGGGAGATTTGTCCTTGCTCCATCTGCCAAGAATGTTAGCCCAACACTTGATCTCATCCTGGAAACCCATTGAGAAAGGTTGGAATCTCCAACTTCTAATCCACCCTCTGTAGTCTGTACTGTCATAACCCAATGGTGCTAAAGAGCAAAAGAGAACCTATAGATGGAAGATGTTTTTTTTGGTGAGTCAATTATTTTTAATTATCCATTCATATCTTACAGGTACATCAGGTGGAGATGGAAGATGCATATATATATGGATGATGGGCCATCAGAGGAAGAAGGAAAGCAATCAAGCTCATGCTTCTTATATGAATGCCATTTACATTTACTCTCTTGTCAGAACATGAATGGAAGTTGTGGCGTGTGGTTCTGTGCTTTTCGCATCAAATCTCAGAGGGTCAAACATGGCCGGGTACTTGTATATGTTGGGATCTGAATGTATGTATCTCGCGTCCACATTGATGATCCAGCCTTTCCTAATCTGAAAGCCAGCAAAATGTAATAAAGAAAGATCGTTGTTGCTTCCCTATATATCCTGAAAATTAACTAGATTTTGTGAATGTTCTTGCTATGATTAGCAAAGATTCGGGTTTTTTTTCAGATTTTTTTGTATGTTTAACCTATTTTTTTGCTATGTTCTTGCTATAACACAGCACATATTTGGGTGATTTTATGATTTTTTTCAGATATTTTTATGTATGCTTAACCAAAATTTTTATGAATGTTCTCAACTTTTTGCTATGATCAGCATAAATTTGAATTTTTTAATTTTCCATATATTCTAGATTTTTTATGTATGCTTAACCAATTTTTTTTTGTATGTTCTTGCTATAACTAGCACAGATTTGGGTGATTTTTTTTATTTTTCATTTTTTAAGATTTTTTAATGTATCTTTAACAAGATTTTATGATATTCTTGCTAGTTGCTACTACGCTGTACAAATCTGGGTGATTTTTTTTATTTTTTCAAAAATTTCCAGATTTTTTTTGGTATGTTTAACCAGTTAGTTTGGTATGTTCTTGCTATAACTAAAGGTTCAGCACAGTTTTGAGTTTTTTTTTTTTCAAAAAATTTCAGATTTTTTTGGTATGTTGCTATAACTAACAGTTCAGCGCAGTTTTGAGTATTTTTTTTTATTTTTTCAAATTTGTTTACCATATTTTAAATAAGTATTATGCAACATTTTTTGGATTCGGATCCTGATCCGGATCCGAAATTGGCTTTGATTCTCAACTCGAATCCGGATCCGAAAATGTTCCCAAATTCAGATTCGGATCACACCCGGATGATCTAAATTCAGATCGGGTTTGGATCTCCAAGGATCCAACCCGGATCCAAACCGTTTACAGGGCTAATCGCACAGGATGTCTCAACTCTGAGCGGTTCAGCTGCCATTTGCTGGAGGTGGTAAAAGAACTTGGAAAAAAACTTAAAATAAGACGACATGATCTTATTAGGACGAACATTGACTTCTTACGATTAAACACGAATATAACATTTGATAAAAATTTTTGATAGAACATGATTTATGTAATTGACACCAAATAATAAGATAAGGCTTTGATGATGATGATAGTGATAGAGAGTTCTTTTATATGACAAGAAATACAATATAGTAATATTTGAATCTATGTGAGAGATGAGAGATTTATATTCAAACTTAATAGACATCCAACTTATGAACATGCTCTCTTTTTTTCTTCTTCCAAAAGTTCTTGTAAACTCTGACTCAAATCTCTTCTCGATCTCTATAAAGAGTAAGTTAATTTACAACATTTCTAAATGGTTTCTCAGTTGGTTCATTCTTATTTTTTTTTTGGCCCTTTCACACATGCATTATTGAATTAGTAAGTTTTCAAGGCTAGTTATGTTTAGGGATAAACTTCCAATACTTCTTTGTAACTTTGGTGGGGGCTCAAAGTATAAGATTAATCTTGATCCATGAGTCACTTCACTTGGAAGCATTTTATGGTATCAACTCAGTGGAGGTTCCACCCACTTAATATTCATCTATCTCCATCACTTTAAGTGGAGCCACCCATCACCACCTTTGCATGGAGAACCACTCAAAAGTATAGTTAATGACAAAGGCTTAGTAGATAAGCATCCTCCCTCTAGATTTGAGCACACATGTAAACTAATCAACATAGCATTTGACTTGTTAATGAATGATGCATGGTCGATAGTGGAAGGCAGTAATAAGACGGTGATAGTGGTCTCTAATGATAGAACGACGATGGCGGCCGACAACAAATTAATAGTGACAAGGCGACCGTGCATGACATGAGTGGATGACACATCATGATACGTCGAACTCACGAAAGATGTAACATGATATAGTAGTGAGTGACACTTCATTTCTATTTGTTCGTAGAGACGACAAAAATTACTCATACAACAAATCGATCTCTCTCTCTCTCACACACATCTTTGGGTCTTTATAATACAGCCCATGAGCCCATTTATGAACAGAGCCGAAGAGGCCCATTATGGAATCCTAGTTCTAACCCAACTATAGGCATCTTCAGGGTGGCCTTGCCTTGATCTAATGATGTGAGAAAAACTATTTTTTGATCTTCGTATATATAATATTAATTTGGTACTGATGCATATATGTGAATATAAATCTAGAAATGACAAACCTATAGTTTTAATCATGACACAAATTTATATGCAAAAAACAAAAATCTCGGGTAAGGTAATAAATATACAAGAGGCGAGGTTGGGAGGTACATATATTGGTATATATTTTCTATCAGTAAATAGTGATTCATTGAAAAATAGAAAAATATCAAAAATATAGTGGAAAATATATTAGGAACTTTTCAGAAAACAACATGTTTTCCGACAATAACTTATATAATATATATATATATATATATTTTTTTTTTTTTGGGTATGTCACCCAATATGTTCTAGTATTTCCCACTTTTTCAGTTCAAAAATTTCCAACTCTGATGACATTAGGCAACTTACATGATAACTAATTCTGAATAATTGATCTATAAATCTTCGCAGTTTTTTTTAGTCATTATAATATTTATGTTTAATTACTAGGCTCCATAATTTGACCTTTAAATTAATTTGCAGTCCATTGACCAGGAAATATTAGTCCTGGCCATTAATGTTCATGAAGATTTTATAACTCTAAGCTTGAGACACGTTTTACAGCATTTTATAATCATATGATTCTGGGTGATTATAATCCAGCACAATAATCTTAGAAGTAAGAAGTCTATATATCTTTGACAAGACAAATATTTTAAATTTTTAATTGGGTCTTATTTTGGATTAACCCATATACTGCATGATATCTCTATCTTACCCTTTTTGTTTCTAATATTTGCTATACAAACGATGATCCGATAACTATATTTTTATACTATTTAATAATATCTAAGATGACATGATGTTATTAGAAAGAATATTAATTTCTTAAATTTAAATATGAATATAATATTTCATATAAAATTTTGACGATCTCAAATAATGAGATAAGACTCTAATAATGATGATTAATAAAATCTTAGATATCCCAATATTTGTTGCACATGTATGTACAATAAATGATGATGTGACAAATATATTTCCATATTATTTGTTCAAATAGAAGTAACAAGACCCGAGATAAGAGATGGAGGAGATAATTATATATATAGACCTCCTATATAAAGATGTATTGTATGGGTCTTGTCACTTCCTCATGTAGATTAATCACGTAAAAATATATTTATTATGCTATCTTTACCTAAGTATATAATAAATATTATTCCAAATTAATAAGATGGTTGGAAGCAAGCATTGTTCAAAATTAATATGATGGTGTGGAATGGACCGGACCACAAATTTGCCAAAGAGATTTGTTTCTATGAGCCCGCACTACTTGCCTAACCCTTCGTTCGCTCCGAGGGACTGTAGAAGGAAAAGCGCCTTCTAAACATCTGATCTTAAATTTTCTTGGATCCAAGGCTAAGTAATTATAGGCTATATAGAGTAATGAAGTTAATTGATACTGTTGTTCTGAAGACGTCGATTAGAGCTAAGGTGGCGTGGGTGGAAGAGGTCGCGTGTAACTAGGGGTGTAAACGGAATCCGATATTCTGACCCGATTCCGATAAAAATTATCGGTTTCGGAATCGGAATATGATATTGATAATTTATCGGAATCGGTATCGGATATTTCGATAAATTATCGGAATCGGTATCGGTATCAGTTATTCCGATAAATTATCATAAACTCAAGGTAAAATTATGGTAAACACCTTACCTTATCGGAATTTCGGTTCCGATAATGTTATCGAAATCGGAACGGAATCGGAACTAACCATTCTTATCGGAATCGGAATCAGAATCATATTTCGGTTATCGGAATCGGAATCAGAATCAGAATCGGAATCTATGTTTCCAGTTCGAAACCCGACCCGTTTGCAGCCCTACGTGTAACTGACGAGAGATGTTGGGTCCGAGTCAGAGACCTACAAGACTACCGAAGAAATTTTGTAGGAAAATATTTTGACGCTCAAGTCAATAAATGGCTAAGAAATACTAGATAGTGTAGAGTGAATAGCTTGCGTACCTCCTAGGCTGGTCGAGTACTTTTCCCTTTTATAGAGGTTTGATTTGTCTCTTGTTCCGGCGAGCAATCATCCTAGACTTGTATGAACTCTTTCGGATCGAAGTGGATAGCGCCTTGTCACTGTACTAGACATCTCGTGATGTCACGCTTTGGTGTGCACGTCAGCTGTACTGGATATACCTCGCCGCCATATCTGGTGACCCATGTCGCCGTACCAAGTACGTCGTTATCAGGTGCACTATGTTACCGTATGGGTCGGCCCCTGTCGGCGCACTAGGTGCAGTCCAACGGTCGCGGGGGCGGCCGATTGTGTGTGTCATGTAGGATGGAACCAAACTCCAAGTCCCGAGATTCCCGCGAACCGTTGCGGCCTCCGTATCGGTGGGAGCCGACCTCCTCGTCTCAACTTTGATCCCGAGAAGAGTCTTGTCACCATCTAGAGTCGACCTCATCATCTCGGCCTCGTCTCGAGGTGATCCGTCATCTTTATTGATCTCAGACGTCGGTCATAATTGACGTCTCCAACTTAGAGCATGTGGGAGCCACCCTCGTCATGAATTAAAGTAGAAAAATAGTAAAAACTTATTTAACTAAATGTTTATGTAAATAAAAATTGAACAAAAATCCATCTTTAATTTATGTTTACATGTATAGTATTTTTATGTGAGTTATCGGTCATCGTTAAATTTCTGACAAAATATTCATAATATTTTATTTTTTTGTGCACCATTCTTTAAGAAAAAAAAATCCCAGGATGGGCATAATATTTAATTTTCGGTAAACGGAAATAAATGAGATGTTTGTATATATTCCTTCGTTAGAAATTTAATTATATAAAATTCTCTCTCATGCGCGTGCATACCTCACTGTTGGAGTTGAAGGGAGAAGCCACGCCAGTGCTACCCCTTACACCCCCTCCCTCAACATCTCTCTCTCTCTCTCATCCATCCACACCTTCTATATGAATGTCCCTTATCAATAATATATATATATGTAAATATTAGGGTGCGACCGGCTCTTTTGATGCGGCGCGCCCGCATTCTAATGGGGGTCGTCGGATTGAAATCTAAGGCCCCTTACCCCGCCGTGCATTGCGTACGTCGAAGACGCGCGTGACGGATGGGACATGTGATTTTTTTGAATTGCATCGTCATATAAATTACAATACGATGGAGTCGCATTATAATATCTCTTTCTCTCTCTCTCTATATATATATATATTTAAGTGTGTGTAAAAATAGACGGTAGATCAGAGCGTCCTCCAAATCAAGAGGGAGAAGATAAAAGAGGAGATTAGTAAGAGAGAGAGAGAGAGTTTTGTAGTGTTGGAGAGAGAGAAGGAGGGAGGGATATCTGTAAAAAAATATTTTTTGTAAATAGATTCTTCACAAATAGTGAGAGTTATTTCGGACCTACGTTAAAGATGTCTAACACTATGACATTTATCTATGAAATATTTCATTTCTGTTACGATCAGTTACCATGCGATACACATGTAAATACAACTGCAGGATATGTTTTTACCTTATTAGACTTCTGACAGGGGTATATACAAAAAGCCCAAAACTAAATTTAAGATAGATTAAATTTCCACGTCAATTTCCAGTTTAAGAAATTAAAAGAGGTGTTCATGCAAAAAGTCCAGGTTAATTTTATCGGGGCATCTGTTGATATATCATTTTTTCAGGGTCCTAGTTGCAAAAGAATCCTTTCTTTTGCGGTTTTGCCCGATGTGGGAGCCCTAGAAAAAAACACATTCCCCCGTCTTCTTCTTTCCATCTCTCTTCCTCCTCCCCGGTTGCCCCTTTCTTCCCGCTCCCCCTGATACGCCTTGCTCCAGCGCAAGATCTCGCCTTGAGGAGCTCGGCGGCCGAAATTTTCGATCCAGGTACGCCCCCATTCTCCCCCTAGATCTAGGGATCTGGCTTTCTCCTCACCCATTGCTCGTACCCGCCGCGCGAAAGATCCGTTCTTGTGAGTTTTTCCTCTGTTAATGTCGATCTTTGTTACGCTTTTGCTCTCCGTGGGAAGAAATTTCTTCGCAATCTCGCTGTTCTGTGTTGTTACCGTGTTGGGGGCGAGGGGTTTCCTTTTCGTTCTAGGTGATTCGGCATTGTTTCGGGGTAAATTTGAGCGTTTCCAGCGGGACGTTCAGGTTTTGCGTTAGATCTCTTTCTGTTAGATTTGGCAGATGTAGGAAATTCGAGTGGAAGAAATCATCAGGTTTGTTCTCTGCTCGCCTTAATGCTGGATGTGCAGATCTGCGGATATAGATCTTGCCTTTTCGCTCTGTTCGGTTTGCCCTAGTTTCTTTCGGGTGCTTCCTCTTTTCCTCTGAATGTGGTGAAACTAGTCATGCGAATCTTTTGTTTGCTCTCTGTTTCTAGTGTTCATCGAATCTGACATAGAGAATCTTCGTGGGCAGGTTTTGGGACCCCAGATCTGCCCGTGGGGAGGTCTCAGACTGTGAAAACTCATCAAGAAGCCCTTTTAGATTAGGCGGAGAGAGCAGTGAGGTCGCCGCCATGGCGACCCGAATGGCCCCAAAGCCCTTTTCTTGGATCCTTGTGATACTGGCCTCACTGGCATCTCTCTGCAATGGGTTCTACCTTCCCGGTACCTACATGCACACCTACTCCCAGGGGGAAGCCATCAACGTGAAGGTGAACTCCCTCACTTCAATCGAGACCGAGCTCCCTTTCAGCTACTATAGTCTTCCTTACTGCAAACCCCCCATTGGCATCAAGAAAAGCGCAGAGAACTTGGGGGAGCTCCTCATGGGAGACCAGATCGACAACTCCCCATACAGGTTTCATGTAAATGTGAATGAGACTGTCTATCTCTGCACCACAAACCCATTGAACGAGAACGATGTGAAGCTTTTGAAGCAGAGGACCCGCGACCTGTACCAGGTGAACATGCTCCTTGACAACCTACCTGTGATGAGGTTCACACAGCAGAACGGAATCACCATCCAGTGGACGGGATTCCCGGTTGGGTACACCCCCGTTGGAACCAATGATGACTACATCATCAACCACCTGAGGTTCAAGGTGCTGGTGCACGAATACGAGGGCAGCGGCATCTCAATCATCGGCACCGGTGAAGAGGGAATGGGGGTGATCTCAGAAGCTGACAACAAGAAGATGTCTGGATATGAGATTGTTGGGTTTCATGTTGTTCCTTGCAGTGTGAAGCACGACCCCGAAGCCATGTCCAAGCATAACATGTACGATGCTGCTGGCCCCATAACCTGCCCTATGGAGTTGGAGAGATCACAGATAATTCGCGAGCAAGAGAAGATCTCGTTTACCTACGAGGTGGTTTTCGAGAAAAGTGACATCAGATGGCCGTCACGTTGGGATGCCTACTTAAAGATGGAAGGGGCGCGCGTTCACTGGTTCTCAATTATGAACTCCCTGATGGTCATCTTCTTCCTGGCTGGAATTGTCTTTGTTATATTCTTGAGGACAGTGAGGAGGGACTTAACCAGATATGAGGAATTGGATAAAGAAGCCCAGGCTCAGATGAATGAGGAGCTCTCTGGGTGGAAACTTGTTGTTGGAGATGTGTTCAGAGAGCCAGCTGCTGCAAAGCTATTGTGCGTCATGATTGGAGATGGTGTCCAGATTACATGCATGGCTGTTGTGACCATAGTGTTTGCTGCTCTTGGTTTCATGTCTCCAGCTTCACGTGGAATGCTTCTGACGGGGATGATTATTCTCTATCTGTTTCTCGGTATCGTTGCTGGATACTTTGGTGTTAGACTCTGGAGGACCATCAAAGGCACTTCCGAAGGCTGGAGGTCTGTTTCCTGGTCTGTGGCATGTTTCTTCCCTGGGATAGTCTTTGTAATCCTGACTGTGCTTAACTTCGTGCTCTGGGGCAGTAAGAGCACTGGGGCTATCCCCATCTCCTTGTTCTTCACGCTGCTGTTATTATGGTTCTGTATCTCAGTTCCACTCACACTCTTGGGGGGCTTCCTTGGTACACGAGCAGAGCCTGTAGATTTTCCAGTGAGAACAAACCAGATCCCAAGAGAGATACCCGCCCGGAAGTACCCCTCATGGCTCTTGGTCCTCGGTGCAGGGACCCTTCCTTTTGGAACCCTTTTCATTGAACTCTTCTTCATCCTTTCCAGCATCTGGCTTGGAAGGTTTTACTACGTCTTCGGCTTCTTACTCATCGTGCTCCTCTTGCTTGTTATTGTCTGTGCTGAAGTGTCTGTTGTTCTCACCTACATGCACCTCTGTGTGGAAGACTGGAGGTGGTGGTGGAAGGCCTTCTTTGCTTCCGGCTCAGTTGCCTTATATGTCTTCCTCTACTCCATCAACTACCTGGTATTTGACCTCAGGAGCTTAAGTGGGCCTGTGTCGGCCATGCTCTTCGTTGGGTATTCACTGCTCATGGCTTTTGCCATCATGCTGGCCACCGGCACCATCGGCTTCCTCACATCCTTCTATTTTGTACATTACCTCTTCTCGTCTGTCAAGATTGATTAAGAGTCACCTGGTCACCGCCAGCTTCTCTTTGTTGGCTTTGTCATCACCATTCTAGTTTCACCTTTTTAAAAGTGCTCCTGAACTTTTCGGATGGCCATGGTTAGATCCAGCCTAATGTTCTCAGTGCTCACACTGCATTCTTGGTTTGTAAAATTTCTCACTGGTCGGCGGAGGGAGGAGATTCTGAGCTTCACACACCTGCAGGATACTTGCTGTTTTTTTTTTTGGCCTATGTTAGCCCCAACGTTTCGTTGGAGGCATGTCTGCTGCTGCAGCCAAAAGTTGGCAGATTTCTTTTTCTTTGAAGTTTCTCAATATTGTATGGAAGAACTTTTTGGTTTACCTCTGTTAATCTGAACCTTATATTTCTCCACTTAACATGTCTCAGTCTGAGTAGTTCTTCAGTTCCTCTCTGTTGGTACCATTTTGTTTGGATCAATGCCTGGCAGTAGACACGGTCCCCATGGTTGAATAAAGGAGGAAACAAAGAGAAAACACTTAGTTTAGTTTCTTGGGCGAAATGTCAAGTGGATGGTGTGAGCCCCGCCGTCAACATCGGCTTGTGCCTAAGGTTGGGCGGCAGGGTACCTAGCATTGGAGATGTTCTCCAGGACAGGGAGGTGCCTCTCTTTGCTGGTTTAGACTTTTGAATTACCAGGATAGTTCAAGAAGAGAAGGTTTAATGTATTTTTTTATTGCACTTAAGTGTAATATGATTAGGTACTAAGTCTATATGACAGTATGACACTCCTCACATGGAGAGTGATAAAGTGATAATTTAATTATTGAGTGTCATATGGACTTAGTGCTTAGTCATATTGCACTTAAGTGTAATAAAAAAATATACTAAGTCTTTCTCGTTCAAGAATATGCTTGATGAGATAATGTGATGGAGCATCAGACTGTTGAATGAACATACTAAACGACGTGTAAGGGGGCATGTTTTTCTGAGGAGTTTCAGCAAACTTTTGTGAGCAAACATGGCTGTGCTTTTAAGAGGTAATTATTTTATGGGTAAATTAATTAGAAGTTTATATCAAATATTTGATTATTTTTTAATTTCTGATAGAGTTGTAATTTATTATAGTAAATATTATTTTTTGTTATAGGATATGTTAAGTCATGTTATAGTCAGAAATTATTAATTAATTTACTTTTATTCTATTACAATATATATCGAAAATTAAAGTATATTATTTGTGAAAAAATCTCATGTTTTTTTTATTATTATTTTTTAAAAAAGTCAAAACTAAAAGCTAAGGATTTTGTTTCCGACTGTCTGTTATAATCGAATGATGACAAGAATTCCAGCGTTTTCTGTCATGAATCTCATCATGCTAAGATTACATGTCTTCTGAAGTCAGTAATTTATTATCATTATTATTATTATTATTACAAAGGAAGTCAATTGTTAATAGGTTCCAAATTTCACATGTAATTAAAAGTTTGAGTTTTAGAAAAATGAGATGGACATTTGATTAGTTAAATTGAGAAAAATGTTACATTATCAAATTGAGAAGTGAATAGATTCTTTAATTTCTAGTCTTCGTAACTTTTAGGAAAACTTTAGAAAAATGTTTAGTTCGACCATGAACTCTAAATCCGTCCTCAGTATTGTTGGGCCACGCGTGTGATACACTATTATTTTTTCCCTATTATTTTTTATCCATATCCCTATCCCTATTCCAATCTAAATGTTACTTATTCTCTTAATTAGTTATTAGTTATTTTTAATTGATAAATAATTTTCATGAGAAATGATACTTTATGCTCTTATTAAGCGAGGTCCGTACACCAATAAAAAGCTACTTGTCCAAATGTACAAAAATAATTATAATTACATTTACTTCCCATAATCTGACTATTTACATATGAGTATGAGAGACAATTTTCCTAAAAAAAGTGTTTTAAAATCTAAGGCCGGTAATCAAGTTACAATAACTTTAAAAATTAGTTATAAATTTGTTATTAATTTAAAAATAAAAATAATTCTAAAATGCATGGATACTTGAGTATGATGCATAAGGTGACACCCTTCATCCTTAAGTGGGTCTTCACATTGTCCGAAGAATCATAATCTTCGTCTGGTTAATACTTTGATCGTGTAAATAGCTTTTAGCCTTTTATTTATTTTTCTTAATAAAAACAGATTTTAGAGAAGGAAAAAAAAAAGATGACACCAAATATTCTTCAATTTATAGATCAAAAAAAAAGAAGGATCATCCAATTGAACTTAAAGTTACTACTTGGCAGAAAATATTGTTGAATCAAGTGACAACCATAAATAGTAAATCCTCAATTGATTTTTTTTCAGTTTATTTTATAAAATGATCAAACTAAAATAAAAATTTTTTTTTTTTTTTTGGAAAAACAAAATCTAAACTGGTTAGGAGGCCTAAGCTGGTATCCATGGCCGCCGATATCAGAGGCGGCGAAGGCCAAGAAGACGACGACAGAGAGCGAACAAGGCGGGCGAGAGAGGCATCTTCCTACTATGAGAGGGGCCGTCCTCTGCTGCCAACACCCCCCCGCCGCCATCGCCCCTCCTTCCTCCCTCGGCAGGAGCTCCCGCGGCCGGCCTCCCGTGCAGTCTCTTTCCGTCTCCACCGCCGCCCCCGAGACCGAGGTCTCCGATGAGGCCTCCCCCAGCCCCACCGTCCGCCGCCGCCGCCTGATCCTGCTCCGCCACGCCGAGAGCTCCTGGGCGGACCGGTCCCTCATAGGTAACTCCCTCGGCGGTCTCTTCTTCTGTCTTCTCCCGCCGCCGCGCCGGCTCACCCTCGGCAGAGGAGTCGAAAGGAGCATGCTTTTTCCTCTTTTTTTTTTTGGATAAGGTTTGGATTTTTTTGGTGGGAACGTGGGACGCCCAATATTGCGCGGTTCTTGCAGACCACGACCGGCCGCTCAGCATAGCCGGGAGGAGTGACGCGACGAAGATCGCCAGCAGGCTTCAGCAGATGGGCTGGGTGCCAGAGCTCATCCTATCCAGGTCTCTGGGGTAGCTCCCCTCAATTTCTGAGTTCGCTGTTCATCTATTCGCCTCCACTAACTCTTACCCAGTGAAAGTTTCCTCTCGAATGGTATGCAGCTCCAGTAAAAATTTGCACTTTTGCTCTTCTTGCAGTGATGCTACTCGGACGAGGGAGACTCTTCAAATAATGCGGGAACACGCGGCGGGATTCTTGGTGGCCGAGGTGCGGTACGTTCCAAGCTTCTATTCTGTGGCAGCGATGGATGGGCAGACTGCGGAGCATCTCCAGAAGGCTGTCTGTGAGTATTCGCGGGATGAGATACTCAGCGTCATGTGAGTGCGCTCCCGGCACCTTGTGCCTTTTGCATCGTAAAAGCAAAGGGAATTTTTTGTTTGTAAAACGCTGGAAATAAGTGTGCAGGTGTATGGGTCACAATAAGGGTTGGGAGGAGGCAGCCTCAATGTTTTCTGGAGCTTCGATTGAGCTGAAAACGTGCAATGCCGCACTGCTTGAGGCTAATGGAGAATCCTGGAATGAGGTAAGGATTCGGATGAAAGGAAGATGGAAAAGGTTGCTTTTTCACTTTGATATGTAGTTTAATGCCTTGGTTATAGTGAACTTTTTTGTGAATCATATCATCGCTCAATATGGAAAACGATCACTTTTCCTGGAGTCAAATTGCCGAGAACATATCTTGCGTAAATACTGTATCAGCAAAAATGTTGCAATCATCTCCTTTAATCACATCATCACCATCTCCACTCCATCACTAATTTGAGAACATTTTCGAGTGAGGATGCCAACTGTCTTATTTGCACTGTGTGATCTGCTTTCTCCAGAATTATATCAGTGAGAACATCTTCTAGCAGGCACTTATTTAATTCTATATCCATACGGCAAGTGATAACTTCCTCAAACTCGGTGTCTTGATGAACTTTTTTTAAAACAAAACCAGCTGCTCTAGATTAGCTGGAAATGGTTGAACCATCCTTGCAATTGCTTTAATAGATCACGGGCGAAGCCATCTTGCAAATGCATGTAACCAAATTTGAGCCTGTGAGAGATTCAAATAATTGCCTGTGTGAGTTACTCATGCAAATGGTTTATTTTGGATTGAAATACTAATGAAAATTTCCATCATTTTTATGACCATTCTACTGAATAATATTTGAACAATTCATCATCGGCAATGGTTTATTTCTATAATTAGAATTTTAACATCATGATGTTCTGTCATATCAGTGCTTGTAGATAGTTGAGTGACTACAGAAGGCTTGTAAAAGTGCATAGTGACAGTAAGGACTGGGTTTCTCTCCCAGTGAGAACATATGTGTGTCTCTCTGATAGAGAGAAAAAACTATTATCTTGCCATAAGTTTAATGGTTACATTTGTAACTCTAATTTCTGATAGCCATATCTGAGAAACTTCCACAAAGCACAGCTGCAGACACTCTGAAGTTCGTTTAACCACTGGCTCCCCTTGACATTTGCATGTGGACAGGGGGTTTGCATTGACAGAATATAATATTAGGCGCCTCTTAGGAATGCACAATTTTGAATTTCTTATCTTTCGGATGCTTGAAATTAGAGTGTTCGAGATTGTTGCTGGAAGCACTTGAGGCTTACTTGGTGAAGCAGTTGCATTTTCTGCTGAAAGCATTTTGACATATAATGAAATGTTGCAACCTTCCATCCTTAAAACAAAGGCTAGTTTCCTGCATTAGTATAACATCAAATGATGAGTTCATTGGCTTCTCTTGGGGTGTGAACCGTGGAGCCATTTTGGACCAATCGCTTGTCATATTTATATGATCATAAAGCAAGAACTGGGTGTTGGCCCCTAGAAAGTGCTCTTGAGTGAAAGCTAAACATGATATTGACATATTAGATGACATTAACAACTTGTTGGCAGTAGAGGAACTATGTTGATGCTAAGACTATACATTTCATTCAGACAGATGCCAAGAAGTTCCATTTACTCAATTACAACTCTAAAGGGCTCATCCCTGACTCTGCTTTAGCAGGAGTCTAAAAGGAATGCAATACATGGTCCTTGTGCTATAACCTTGTTTTAGGCAAGCTATACTTTCTTAGGAGATTCTTAAAGTTCATCTAGCAAAACATACTTAACTGCAGAATAAAGTATTGCTGTTGTAAACCAATTCATCTCATCTGCTCATGCTATAGCTTTGTGAGTGAAGCTGGATTACAGTTATTTGTGGAAATGGTTAAAAAGAACATTGTCCCATTATTGAGAATACTTTTTAGGTCTCTGCACCACCATCTGTGTTTCCTTATATTTTTGCCTTATTCTAATCCCTTCCATGTAAATGTGCATTCCTCTCTTGATTGGAGCTGCCTCTAGCTCAGGAAAGGAGGTTGGTGATAGTTGGCCCAAAGAATTTGTTTGAGTCTCATTGTTTTGGTCTTCCCAATCCCTTTGCTGAACCTAGATTGATTGATCGAGGCTTCAAACACAAATGAATATTTTGAAGACACCATTATGTTCCATAAAAGGGAGGCAAATTGTATGTAAAACTGATCTAAACATGAAAAGATGGTACGAGGATAGGAAAGAACTTGAAGAACATCCGAGGCAGAATCATGTGTCTCTCAAAATCTGAAGAGCAGTTGATGTAAGGTATATGCTTGCTTTTTCTCTGAGATTCAGTGGCTAATTTCAACGGCAAAGACTGACTTGGTGCCTAAAGGCCACCTTAGTCAGCTTGCAGCATGCAACAAGATACCTGTAGGGTCTATAAATGGTGTTACGCTTTGTGCTGAATTAAGATTTTTTTTGTTTTTTAGTTTTAATCCCTGTAATCTTTTGCAATTTGCTTTTCTTCCTCATAACTTGTCCATTTCTCCTTGCACCTATGAAAAGTACTTTTCTTGGAAGCAGATCATTTCCATCAACAATAGAACAATATATTTCTAAGTCCCGAAAGACTTGCTTCAAATTATAAGAGATTAAGCGACTAAAAATTCTAAAACCCTTTACTTCTCTCCAGTACAGAGCGGTGACGCAGGTCTTGCCATTTTAAGTCTGTCAATTACGTTTCTTGAGATACTGAGTCAGTCCTGCAGGTACATTTGGACTTAATGAAAAAGTGTACGTAATTGAAGAACTGGTTCAAGGAATCTGAACTACTAGGTGGATAAATCTTTTGACCCTTAACACGACTAAAGCCTGTTTTTGGTGTACTAGCCAGTTTCCACTTTATAATACAATGTGAACTCTTTTTAAGCCAATGGCTGTATCAGGTGTTTCGAATTGGTAAAGCAGCCATTTTTTCTAATCCATATTCTTTCTCACATATCAGAAAAACTGTCAAGTATTTCTTTAAGAAAGAACAATGCCTGTAGTTTTCCTACTTGTCAGCAGGAAAGTATGCTCCTGCTGGCTGCTACATGCATGCAGTAGTTAAGTTGCACAATGCATGCATTGCTAAGTACAAACTGATGGGATGTGATTTTCATAGTAAGTATAAAAGATTTTGTTAAATGGTTGCCTGTCTTAATAGTGATAACCAATAGCTGTTAAGGATTAAATGTTATTTTGTGTATCCAGGAGGTTATCAGTCCTCATCATATATTGACACTGGGTATCCCTATCCCTAGTTGGTGCCAACATTTACTCATAGTTCTGTTGAAAATCCTCCAAAACTCCAAAATGTGTAGCCTGTTGGGTTGTTGAAGCCCCAAGGTTCCAAGGTTAAGCAAGTTGAATTTGTCTCCTATGTAGAAATTTTATGATATTTTGAGAAAGATTAGATCTAATTTGTGTCTGTGTCAGGAGTTTTCATCTTCTTCCAGTTGGTTGGTGATCAAACATCATCCAAAATCATTCTTCTAAACCCTGAATGAACTGATGAAAGAGATATCTGTGTGCTAATAAGTTGATTGGCTACTGTAACTGCAATGTCATGTTTGAGAAATTTATTTCTTCAATGTAGAGGTCATCGTAGTAAATTACTCGTCTTTCGTTGTTGTCATCTGCAGGCATTTTCATCTGCCGGCCTTGGAGGGTGGAAGCTCCATGGCATAGTGATGCCCGATTCCACGTCGTAAGTTGATTGGATGCCCGTTCCACAGTCGACTTCATCAATAATCCATCCATCAGCTATGCCAGATCCCTATTTAGGATCTCAAGCATCATGTTGTGATAACATCAGTTTTTTCCAAGCAGTAACAAGGAAGCGCTTGTTGAGCATTGACAAGGTTGTGCTCTTCAATAGTTTTTGAAGGGATTTGGCTTCATCTGTGGTGTAAATCTGTTTTGGTTTGATCGTTGTTGAATACGCACATCATCATCTGATATAGAAGCCTAATGTTCTGATGGGATAAAGATTCCTTGCTTTTACTTGTACTATAAAGATTGAAGGCAAATATGTTACACTTTCTGATCATTTAATTTGCCGCCATTGCTGCTGGTCACCAACACTGTCGTTCACTGTCACCACTGTATGAACATAGTATGATGTACTTTGTAACGTCGCACGTTTTTCGGATCATCGTGGATCCGTGTTTAGCAGGTTTGGTGGCCGATGTGTGGCCCATGAGTTTGAGTTTCAGGTGTTACGCGCGCTGTAAGGCTTGGTGGGCCGTTAGATTGGGCCCAAAGCGCTCACAGGTTTTCAGCCTGTGAACGCGACAGGGGTGTGCGTCGCGTTCTGAACGCGACGGCCCTGGTGGTCGCATTCCTGTTGCCGCTGTTTGGGTCGACGTCTGCATGCGCACTAAGTGTCGTGCGCTGGGCGGCCTGCTGACGTCGGGCTTGAGAAGGCGACGGTCACCTATGTCGCGTTCAGGTAGCGACGTGGGGCTACGTCGCATTCTCAACTGCTGTGCGTTTTTAAGGAACCCCAGCCGAACAGAGCTTTCAGAAGCTCAGCTCGGCCGGAGAAGGCTGCTGTGCGGGTTTCTTGGACGATTCGAGGTCCTGGTGGAGTTCTCGGCGCGCTCTTGCCGCGAGGACGTCGTGTGGAGCAGGGGAAACGTCGAGGGATCTTCGGTTTTCGCGTTCTTCGTGAAGGTAGGGTGTTTCTACCTCGTTTGATTGTGTGGAATGCTCGTGGTGTGGATTTGATTCGTTTAAAGCTTAAAGAACAATAGATATCATGCTAGGGTATCCATTAAAGCATGAAAAACGTGAATTAAGCGTGGTTTGAATGGTCTGGAATGGTGATCTGTGGAGTTTCCCCGGATTAGGGTTTGCGCCTGTGAAGGCGACGGCCCAGGGTGTCGCGTCCTGAACGCGACAGCCCGACCCGTCGCGTTCATGTTATGAACGTGACAAGTCGATGGGTCGCGTTCTGAAAGCGACTTGGTCCTCTGTCGCGACCTCAGCTGAGAGGTCTGGTTATGCATGCTTTTAACGTTTTAGTTATTCGATTATTTGTAATTGTTGTGCATGGCAATGACAGGTGGAGCCAGTGCACTTGTTACGCTTATGGTGCGTATCGCTCACGAGGTGGGCATGTTTTACGCGGTTAATGTGTTATGTACGTAATCGGCTTAGTGTTTACGTAGTATGTGTGGTGCGTTGGCACCCGTAGCGCTCTTGGAGCGTGCTGTCCATGTGTTGGACATGTTGTATACGTGAATGATGTGTGGTGCACCTGGTTGGTGTATTATACATGTGGTGTCTACGTGGTTTGAATGCAGTGCATGTGATTTGTGTGTGCATGGCGTATCGTACGTCATTGTGTTTATTGTATCTTAATTATTGTGTTGGTCCGTGGTATTGTGGCGGTGAGGTTCACGTTTGAACCTAGCCTTGATTCTTTAAGATCTTTTATAGATTATCTTAGATAGATAATTAGTAAAGTATAAGTATGATTATTACGTGATTATCGTGTACTGTGATTAGTGTAGCAGTGGAGGTCACAAGGTGACCGATGACAGGCCGTGGTGTTATTATTAATATGGTTTATGTGTGTAATTGTGTAGGTTAGTTTGGAAGTCACAGGGTGACTGGAACAAGCTATTCTTAACATATGTACCGTGAATTGGTAATAGAAAGTGTTTGTGTATATATCGTGGTTTGGGCTTGCCGAGTGTGGTGGTTCGGCGCCTGTTCCGGAATGCCTCTCTAGTCGGGTACCCCAGATTCTGTGTGAGCCAGGCACGTGTGCTTGTTGTGCTCGGGGTTTGTCCCGGTACTCGTGTTGTACCGTCGAGGTCTGTGTCGTCTTCTGGACACCCTCACTCCTGTGTTTGAGTTGTTCGTCCGGCTGAGGGAAAGACGACAGTAGGTCAACGGCTTGTGTTTGTGGGTGTGCAGTCGCTTGTAGCGCGCTCGTAGTTGGGGGTACGGACACCAGTAGTCGACACTGGTCCCCAGCTAGTCCTGTTTTCCAGTGCCTCACTTTAGGGAGCTTAGGCCAGAGTCCCTAGAGGTGCCAGGCATGGACCTGCAGCTGTGTGTCTGCAGGTGTGGTGTTGGTTGGTCTCCACAGTTGTTTGACTTGTTCTCGTGGAGCGGCAGTTAGACTTTCGTCCGTGACTGCGAGACTGAGAGGTTGTTCTTGTGTTGTGTTGTCCGGGTTGGATACTGGCCTAATCAGCCAATAGTTCGTTCCCGTCTAGTGGCGTCGTTCTTTCCGACTCGTGCTTTACCACAGGTCGTGGTTTGTGAGCGGCGGCTCACTAGTATGGTTTTTGTGAGCAATGGCTCACTAGTGTTAGTTGTTTGTGGTGACTCACTGGTTATGGTTTGACTTCTGTGGTGTGCCCCATGGTTGGCACAGTGGTATCAAGGTTTTATCGTGGTGGAGTGCTTTGTGTGTGGCACTGGTGTGGTTGTGATTTCCGGAGTGGTACATCGTGGTAGCAGGTATCTGTACCCTATATGGGTACTGTTTTGTGGTAGTACCTCTTAGTGGTAGGTACCCGTACCCTTTATAGTTATTTGTTTTTTGTGGTACATAGTGTACCAGTCTATTCAGGTGTTGTGGAGGAGCTGTACTCCGTGAAGGTCGTGTGGTGTGACCTTCCACTCGTTGTGTTTTCCCCTTTCTCGGGTAAGATTCCAATTATGGTTTTAGTATGTTATGGATTGGCTTCGTGGTAGCCAGTCCTGTTATCTCGTGTGTAGCTTCCGACGTAGTGTGGTTTGGGGTATAAGGGGACCAGCTCTTGGTTAGCAGTCCTGTTACTCAAATGTTTGAGGTTCGCATGTGAAGCTTGTAGCCCGGGCAGTGTTTCGCCTGTGTGGCTTATAGCTTAGGCAACCAGTTGTTATAACAGTGTGTCGGTGAGACTGTGGTTTAGGCACTTCAGTTGTTGGGCGGACTAGTAGTATTGTACTAGTCTTGTAGTCCCACATTATTCCGAGGACTTTATGTTTATTGTCATGATTATGTTTAGTTGTTATTTATTGTAATAATGTGAGCATGTCATGGTTTGGCTATCAGTGTTGCCAGTGAGACCCTCTGGGGTTGATGTCTCTTCTGTTTAGTTGTTGAGATTTTTGGGTGGTCCCCTACTGAGCCTGTGACTTGTTGAGGCTCACTCCCCTACAGTTTCTTTCAGGACTTGCCGTGTGTTTGGCTCGCAGCAGCGTTGTAGCAGACTCGTACCACCAGCAGTAGTATAGTAGTTAGTGTTGTGTGAGCTCATGCTCTCTCGGGATATGACCTAGATAGTTGTACTTTTTAATTAGACATGTAATAATGTAATGGGACAGTTGTAAATTGTTATATGCAGGTACGAGCACATGTATTTTCTTGTGTTTTATACTGTATAGTTGTCTTTTATATTCTTACTGGACACGTGTGTGAGATATCCCTTGCGAGACTTCGGTCCGTTCGCGGGAGGCGGACTCGGTTCAAATTCGTTATTAATTTAATGGGCTTGAACGAGGCGTTCCGTCATATACTTAGATTGGAAGATCATACTTACTGCAGGAGTCTTGCAGTAAGAATTTCACGTGATGTGCTTAGGTTGGGAGATCTTGCTTACTGCAAGTGTCTTGCAGTGAGGATTTCTCAAATCCAAGCCACCCAATCCTCTAGCCTCTTCTCAGAAATCTAACAAGTAGATTTCTCGAGGCAGTTCACATGAGCAACAGACAGGAACCAAAACAAGCAAAATAATCCAGCAATTCCGACAAGATATGGAATACATCAAAACCCATTGCAATAGCATCTTATCAGTAGGATATATTATGACCAGTCATAATACAACCTGAATAAGCAATCAAATGCACTTAACATCTAAGTTTGACATAAAACTTGCAGGACCAAACTATGTGGGAATTGGGATATAGGCATGGAAGGATCTTGCAGTAAAGTTGAGGTAGATTACAACATCAAAAATTTGATTCGGTGACAAGATAGAAATTTGGGTGCCAAAATAAAAAGTTGGGCTCTCAAAATTAAAGAAAATGGCATGCTATGGTGCAATGAGCTATGCGAGATAGATCAATAGGAATTCAAAAGTATAGTTAGACGTGATGTTATTGCACTTACATAAGTGCAGTAAATTTTTCTCCACTCTCAATATATGTCTTTGTATCTAGTGTACATATAATATAGCATATCATCTCGTAGCCCTTTAGAAATCATTATATGTAGATGTCTCATATCCTCTCTATATGGTTGCGCAACTCATTACACATAGCATAAACCAGCTCTAATTGGCCAATGTATCATCTGTGATATCTCAATACCAAGATATATACTCCTCCCAAGCTACTAATGTCAAGTGATGTATATGACAAAGATATAATGTGATCTTTCCATGGATTCCACTTCTAAGCAAAATATGAGAAAACTGTAGCCCAATCTATGCATCCACGTCCTTTCCATGTGATACGGTCTAATCTCTCAATAGGAACATGAATAGATTGTGTTATGTCAAACTATCTAAGTACTTCATCTGGGACATGCATCTCTATAGTAGCAAAGAGAAATATTAGGCTCTCATCCAGACATGAGCCATCTCAAATTGGGTTGTGGGCACCCCAGACCTTGTGTCTTGAGACGACAAAATCAATATGGCTTCGTTGCCCGTCTAGATGAGAGATATGCATTTCCCAATCGCAAAATAAATCCATGGAATCCAACACATCCAAATGTTAGACTCATGCCTAAATTGTGCTAATAATGTCGGCAATATGTCTGAATTATATGGCTTCCACCTACTAATCTATAATGAAGATTGTGGTGGCTATTTCTAGCCACCTAGGCCCATAGGGCCCATCATGGCCCATTACAGTCCCCCAGGCGGGCGTGGCTTTCCATCCAGGCGCCACGTGCTCTCAGATGTACCTGAAGTTTCCGAGCTCGGTCTTTACATCCGAGCACCCCCCAGCCTGTTCGGCCTAGGCATCGCCTACCGAAAAGGCCTTGCTCAAAGCACGCCATGGTCCCGCCAGCACAAGCTGCGTCTGGACACCAAACAGTCGGCCCAGTCACCGAGCAGGCTACCTATTTGGCACCTTCAGCCAGAAGGGCCCGAACAGCGCCTCGCCTCCTTGTGACGGTTATAACGGCTGTGCAGCACGCACCCCCACGATCAAGTGGTGCATTAACTACAGGGCACCTCAACGGGCGCCTCAACGTATAATAACTTCATTACCGCTTGTTTAGCGTCTACGGGGCCCTTGCCTATAAAAGGCTCAGGTAGCTCCCATGCAAAGGTACGCGCAGATAACCTCGCACACAAACACTCATAAGGAAACCCTCTTTTCCTTACGCCTTCAAGCCCACTCTGACTTAGACATCGGAGGATTTTTTCCGATTCTTCAACCGGACCCCCTGATCCCTTCCTGATTTTGCAGGCTATCGTCCGCCGCCGGCGATCTTCCCATCCTTCTTTAGTGGAGGCCCATTTGGTTCCAGCCCAAACAGGAACTCGCCACCACAAAGATATATAATATGAATATAATACATAAAAAAGAGAAATAATATCATAAGATTTTATTATCTATCAAATACTCAACCCAATGATCAAACTCCAACCTATATAGTCAGATAAATGTCGTGGGTTGTTCATCCTCTCTAGGAATCTTCCATCTATAATAATTTTAAAAAATTATATACATACCCCTAAAATATATTATTTGAACATATACTCTTGAAATCTACATATTATATTTTATATCCCAACATCGAAATGATTCATCATATATGTCCATACTATTTGATTCTATCCATTTAACTCAACCATACTTGCGTTGCCAAACCATAAACAACATATAATGTTTTAATTGGCATTCAACTTGCATATAGTAGATAATTGACAATAAAGATAGGCAAGTGTAGCACTGTCAATAGATAACCACAAAACAAGTGTTGGCATTGCCAAGTTAATTTCTTTGAACAATTCCAAATATGTATTGAACAGGTTGGATACATATGGTGTTTATGAATTGGCGAGTTAATTTCTTTGAATAGATTGTACATGTTGTCTATAGACATGCATTGAATAAGTTGGGCATCTTGTTTGTGGATTGACAAGTTAATTTCTTTGAACAGGTTGGACATGTTGTTTCTAAACATGTACTGAACATGTTGGACATGTTATTTATGGGTTGGCAAGTTAATTTCTTTGACAAATTGGATATGTTGTTTCTAGATTGGAGGGTTAATTTCCTTTAACTTGTTATCTCGTATTGTGAGATTGGGATGTTAATTTGTTTGGTCAGTTGAAATTTTTTTGTGAGATTAACATGTTAATATGGTTAGGCAAGAGAAATCCTTTTTGTGAGTTTTTTTTTGAGAAGTGGATAGTATCACCAATATATTAAAAGGTACAAAGAATGTACAAGTATAGGTAATAAAAAGGAAATAACATTGGCTGGGGTAATAAAGGGGTTGTTCTTTGCCATCTTCATTTTTCTTTGCTAACAATGCCCTCAGGGATGTATCCATGGCAGCGATGTGAAGGATTAAGGGTTTCCCCTTTATAAGTACCCCCAAGACGGGTAGATTGAGTAAATATTCCTTAATCTTGTCCAGAGCATTTTGACATTCTTCATCCCATGTAAAGGGAGCACCTTTCTTCATTAGTTTACAGAATTGTTGACACTTTCTTGATAGGTTAGATATAAATCACCTGATGTATAGGCTAGACGGTCTTGGAGAGAGCAAAGCTCGGTGAGAGTCTTTGGGGAAGGCAGTTTCCTAATAGCTTTGATTTCATTTGGGTCTATATCAATCCCTCGATATTGAACAATAAACCTAAGATTTATCTTCAACTGATATTGTCGAAGCCTCTCAAAGACTTTGCGCAAGTCATCTATATGATCTTCTTTTTTCTTTGTTTTGACAACCAAGTCATCTACATAATATTCGACTAGGTTGTGAAACATTTCATCAAATATCTTTATCATGGCTCTCTAAAGCATTTTTCAATCTGAAGGACATTCTTTTGTAATTGAAGATCCCTTTTGGTAATCGAAATGGCATGTATTTTTTTATCTTTAACGGCCATTCAAATTTGATTGTAGCCTGAACTCTCATCCATAAAGGATAAGGTCTCATGCCTTGTGGTGACATCTACCATTGTTTCAGTAATGGGCGGGGGAAAATCCTCCTTTGAACATGCTTTATTCAAGTCTCGAAAGTCAATGCAGACCCAGACTTGGCCATTCTTCTTTTTCATTGGCACAATATTGGCAAGCCAAATTGGGTACATACTGATAATGGAGTCTTGGAATCCATTTGAGCTTTGTCTTTGACAACTTTCTCCAAGTTTTGATGAAGTCAACATCCAATAATTTATCAACTTCAGCACTGACTTTTATTTCTAATTCTATACGCATTCGCCTTTGGGGTTGCTTTACAGTCTTGGTGCTTGGAATAATGGATAGCTTATGCTGTAATATCTTGTGTTTAGGTCTAGAACCATTAAATTTACTCTTGAAATTTGTTTTAGAACTTTGGCCCCTTTACCTTAAATTAGCTATTTACTCCGTACTTATAAACAGTAACTCACCACTTATGAGGAAAAAATTTAATAATTATGGGCTAGAACCTAGGAACTCTTTAGTAATCGGAACCCTCTTCAGTAATCAGAACTCTCTTCAGTAATTGGTAGGAGCTTCTACTTGTTCTCCAATCGGTAAATGATTTCTTCAGTAATCGATAGGAGCTTCCTTTTGTTCTTCAATCGATATGACCTTTGTTCTCTAATCAGTACAAGAATTCTTCTCTAATCGGTAGAAACCTCCTTCTGTAATCGATACGGAGTTTTAAGTGCAAATCTTTGAAACGATAGTAAGTGCCATGTTATTTATCAGAAGTAAACCTCACTTGGAATCTTTGACTAGTTAGTCAAACTTTTGACTTCTACTTAGTGCCTGACAGGATAATCATGTCTTCTTTAAAAGTTTCGATGCTTGCCTTTTAAACCTACTCCTCTTAGTCCCGTCTGTCATCTCCGCTAGGTTAGTGCATCTCCCTTGACCTGCATGTCTGTCAAGTGTCTGAACCTTCTTATTAGTATCAACGAACTCTAATTTGAACTCCTTTTAAAACCCCTGTTACCACCCTTCAGTTGTCCATTTTTCCTCTTGCTAATAAGGAAGCTGAAGGCAGGAGTTTGGGGCAGTAGCAGTGGAGTAGGCCTCCCACTCCTCTTGAAGGAACTCTAAGCTAGATTCTCCAAAAGGTAGGCACAACCAAAAGTCATTATTTGTCCCTTTTGAAACCTTTCCTATCTTCTTAGTACAATGCCACTGTAAGCCTGCATGTTTGTTCCAGAAGTTCTGTCCGATCCCTTTATATTCTACTAGCACTCCTATGTTTCATGTTCATATGTCTTGGCAAGATAAATTGAATTCTCTCTCTCTCTAGGGTGGTTAGGACTACTCATGGTTGACGTCATATTTGAGTGGTCAGCCGTGATGACAGTTTCATCCCACAAATTTAAACGTGGGTGATTAGGCTCAACTCGCTGGACATTTTTAGCTATGTATGTATATATATGCATCTTGTTTTGGTAGGTGGTTAGCTATATGTTATGCATCCTCATGAGAGATTTGATGATGCCATTTCGATATGTTTGAATTTAGATACTTGCAAACCATTTATGTTTGAAATCCGTTGCATGTCTTTCTGTACACCTGGTATCCGATAAGTCATCACTATATGTGTGCTCTTTGTTCAAACTTTTATGCTTTTGTTCAGATTTCCATGTTTGGTTTTGTCCACTGAGTTCTTTTCGAACTCATGTCTTTGTTTTGAAACCATTTCTAGATTCCGCAACTTGAGGTGATCTTCTTGTTGAGGCCAACCTCCTTAGCTGTTGTAGCTTCTTCAGGACTGGCAGAACTTGAGGAGAAATTTTGTTTAAGATGTGATTCTGTCACCTTTTGTGGCATGTAACTAAGGAACGTACTATTTTGCTTGCACTATGATGTACATTTATACTTTATTTACCTTGCTGAAGTTGTAATAGTATTTGTACCACACTTTATCTGTGTGATTGGTCTACTAGTTTACTTCATGCAGTGCAGAATCCATCCCATAACAAAAGTGCTTAGGATATTTCATTTGTGTGTGTGTGGCACCTCTTAACCGGCCGGAAGGGGTGTTACACCACATGAGATGTTGTTCATGTTGACCAGGTTGCAAGTCCAGAGGGGGGGGGGTGAATGGATTGCTAAAAATTTCTCTTATGAATATTCATGTTAATAAAAACACTTTGACAGAAGACACTAAATTCGATGGTTAGAATTAGTAAGTAACGAAGACAGAATAAGATCAATCACAAGAACAACAGAAATTTTATCCTGGTTCAGATCTCCTATCACAAGGAGTCCTACGTCCAGTCCCCAAGTAAAGACTTGGGATTCCACTAACCAAGAGTACAGTCCCCCTCAAGGACACTTACACATCCAGCCGCACCTGGCCTTTTCTTCACTACACGAAGAGGCACTAACCACCTGAAGCAACATGTCTTCCTTCTTACCAAAGGGAAACAACCACCTACTCCACGCAGGTCTTCTCTTCACAGATGAAGAGGAACACTAAAGAAGAATAAAGTGTTGATGGCCCCTACACCAAGCTTATAGCAAATGCTTGATCTGAGGCAAATCTGAGAGACAAGAAGATTACTCAGGATGAATATCTCTCAGATCTAAAGCAAGCTCTCGAAAAACTAAAAACAACGCTATGTGGAGAGCTAAGAGCTGAAAGCTTTTGAATGAAGGATCGAACTTTTCTTTCTTGTTGTTGCTTGATGGATCAAAAATGTTGTTCTTCATGGAGTCCACACGCTTCTATTTATCTTCTTCTGAAGAAGTATCTGTTGAAGTATCCGTTGTCTCTTATCTTCAGATACGTTAGCTGTGTCTGGTTCAACGTAGGAATCAGGAAACACCTGCAGTCATTAAATGCTAGGATAGACACAGACAGAGAGAAAGATTATCAGATATCTTCTTTGCTTCTGTCAACGTGACAAGTCCAACGTTGTGGCGTGTGTGATTACCGAAAACCTGCACACAATAAATGCTGAAGTATAGACAACTTAATTGTGTCTAACTGTCAGTCAACGTTACTGCCCATGTTGAGGAGTTTATATCGGAGAGGAAACTCCTTTCTGTCAGCCATTAAAGTTCTACTATATGTGACATGGATATGGTAACCTAAGGAGATGTCGTGTAGATATATTGTACTCAGAAATAAGTGTTTGAATGCACAGGGCACGCCATTGATCGCGGGAAGATTTGAAATGCACAGTGATTTGAAAATATATTGCATATCATGAAAGATAAAATATAATCAAGACTAACTAGAATAACATCCATTAACTGTCTAAAGGATAATCGTTGTAAGAGCAAAGCTGATGTATAGAGACAGTCTGTGTATATGACAGTCGATGTTCAGATAGAACTGATGTTCAATAGAAGTCATTGTGAGTGTAATCGTTGTTGGAACAGAATCGATGTGACCATAATCCATGTAGGGATGCAATTGATGTTAAGATGAAGTCGATGTGAATATTATCTATGTAATTGATGTTGATATAAAATCGATGTTTATATGAAGTCGATGTTCAACTGAAATCTATGTTGATATGAAATCGATGTTACAATGAAATCGATGTTCAAGTGAAATCGTTGTTTGACTGAAGTCGATGTTCAAGTGAAATCGTTGTTTGACTTAAGTCGATGTTCAAGTGAAATCGTTATTTGACTGAAGTCGATGTTCAAGTGAAATCGATGTTTTAAGTCAAATCGTTGTTGAAATGAAATCGATGTTTGACTGAAGTCGATGTAGAACTGAAATTGATGTTATGAATGAAGTCGATGTAGAACCGAAATCGATGTTTGAACCGAGATCGATGTTTAAATGAAATCGATGTTCTAAACGAAATCGATATTGAGATGAAGTCGATATTTGAGTGAAATCAATGTTCTAATTGAAATCGATATTTTAATGACGTAGCCGTTGTTGAAGTGAAGTCAATGTAGTAATAAAACAGTAATCGTTGATAGAAATCGATGTAGACTTAGGGAAATCATATGCAATGAACTTCAAATAAAGATGAGTATAAGTAACTTTACTGACTTCGTTTTATTTGATATCTGTTGGCAAGCTTCAAAAAATAATATTAATCAATAATTTTCAGGGTTTTGTTAATCACCAAAAATACATATAATATATAAAATTTATATGGAGATGGACTAATCATCAGTTCAACTACCGAAGGGTCTAAGTCTGACATTTCCTTAATTATAAGTCCAAACAAAGCAATCTTTGAAGTCCGAAAGCAATGGCTTATATGCATATCTTTCCTTATCATTTAGCAGTGCACTGATGAATACTGGATGGGGGTCATTTGGTCCCCTGAGATTCAACTCTAAAAGTTCATCGACAGCGACTTGACCACTGTCCTCTAGTTCTTGGGGAGCGGGCTCCAAGTCCACAAAATCTTGCTCATCATCTGTGTCAACCCCATGGACTTCCCATCCTAGCTCTTGATTGATTGAGTTTCATTTCAAGCTTCTATGGGTGATTGGATAGGCTGATTTGCCTCCGACGTGGCCATTTCATTCATTATGAGACTTTCATCATCCTTATCATTTGTAGTGTCACATTTAGTTTTTGTTTGTGTGAGATCAACACTGACCATGTTCACAACATAATGAACTAAGGGTCCATCGAGTGTTTCCCATCCGAGGCTCTTTTTATTTGTATGATAGAATGGCGGCTACCCCCCTAACATTTGAAGGATTTCATAGTTTTTAAAAGGGAGATTAATTATCAATCAATCTTTATTTTTTTGGGACTTATTTTTAAATATTTGACAATTATGTAAATCTTTTATAAAATTATGTAGTTATATATTTATCTCTGTAATTATAAATATGTAAGTTAAGAACTTAATTATAAGCCCCCAAAAAATAAGGACTAATCGATAATTCTCCCTTTTAAAAATATCTCACTTTTATATGCCTACTTCTATTACTACGCGGTTGATGGTGTTGGCTTCAAGTTCAAGTTTAACAATAGGCCTCTCCAACTGACATTCACACACCTATACAACACCATCCAATAGCCTTAATAAGACTACTCATTTTTACCCCCATCAAAGCAAAAAGTGAGGACTTGGTCTGATCTACAATACAAATAATAGGGGTCTATTCTCTAACTTTGCAACAAATCTTTTTTGTGAGATCAGCAAGATAATGTGTTTGAGCATGTGATTTTTTTTTTTTGGTGACATTAGTAAGGTTTTAGCTTACTAGCTTGTTGGGGGGATTTAGGTGACGTTTGATAACATTTAAGTCTTAAGTTTGAAATCTTATTTAACATCTATTTTTTAAATATGAAACTAAAAAATACTTAATATATGTAAGACATTTGTCGAGAGTTGTTTGATAACTAATTTAAATAGCATTTGAATTAATATATTATTTGATAAAAATATTATATCTAAATATTTTTTGAGCAGCTTAATATATGAAAGAAGTGGCTGACGATCCGAATCTGATTGTCGACCGTCAAAATTTGGTGACTGGAGAATTTGTAAGTTGTCAACGGAGTCGTCGGATTCCAGCTGCCGACAGAGTTGCCGGAATCCAACGACTAATTGCCGGCACAGTCTGCCGAAATTCGGTGACTGACTGGTCGCTAGTCTTCGGAATTCGGCGACTCTGTCCAGCGACTAATCGTCGACGGAGTCGTCAAATTCCGACGACAGTCCACTGGAATTTAGCCACTCGTCGGTCTTCGAAATTCGGCAGCCATCAATCGACGAGTCGGGGGATTCTAGCGAACTGTCGATTGTTGATTGTTGGTTGACGATTCCGACCTGAGGCTATGTTGAGGGTTCTCTTAACTTAAAAATTAAGTAGTTTTTTATTGGGTAAATTAATTAGAAAATTTTATCAAATATTCGATTTATTTTCTAGTCTCTGACAGAGCTGTACTTTATTACAGTAAATATTATCCTTTGTTACAGTATATGTTAAATCTTGTTACAGTAAAATTAAAGACCTCTTCTGTTACAGTTAGAGACTATTATTAATTTACTCTTTTTTATATTTAAGTGATGAAATCAGACATTATTTCAGACGTTTTATCAAACAATTTGAAATCTTAAAAGTTAATTATTTTAGTCATTATATTTCTATCAAGTGTTATCAAATAGGTCTACTTTTTTTTTGCGACAATGGAGGTCTTTACTGTAATGTGGGAAATTTCGTGACTAATTTGTGAATTAAAATTTTTATTATTTTAAAAAGATAAAATCAAAATGTGATTAGTTTAATAAAAGATTCTTAATTTTATAATTATTTTTGGAAATTTTACCGTCACAAAGTCAAAGTCCCAATAAACAACCGTTTGCTTCCGACAAAAAAGTTGGAGAGGGTAAAAAAAAAACCAATCTTTTGGATCCCCGTGATCTAAACAGGCCCTACGTGTACTAAAGTCTTCGGCCATCGTGCCTCTGCGTGGTGCCCATCGCTGCAACCATGCCCTTTTTGATGGTCACTGGCCGCCCGGGGCTGCTGGAGGAAAGCACGACCACTCCACCACCTCCTCCCCGCCTACCTCAGAACACAAATGGGAAAGCAAGAGATCCCAATTCCAACCCAACCCCAACCCCCCACTCACCTCAGATCAGGAGACCTCCCCACCCCCACTAGCCCACCACCCCTCTTCCCAGTGATCAGCGGCTGTTAGGTCCTCCTCGATCTCATCCTGTTGTCGTTCCGTTTTGATGATGCTGTGGGTTGATTTGCTTCTCTCTCTTGCTGGGTCTGGGGAAGTCTAGGCGACTCGCCATTACTCCGCCCTTCGGTACTTCTTCCCCTCCAAAAAGAACCTTCTTTTTTGTGTTTTTTTTTTTTCCATTGCCTGCCTTCTCATGCTGCCCTTATTTTGTCGTTCCCAGGTTTTCAGCAGGGGTCTACACTTTCGCGAAGAAGATTTGAGAAGCGGGAGCTGGTGGGTTGAAGGGACCAGGTCAGTCTTGAACCATCAGGGATCTTGCTTCGATTCAATTGTTTGCTTGTTCTGCCCCCACCCACCCCTTGTTGTTTCCGTTTGTCTGTCGTTTATGATCTTTGTTTACCCTTTTGTGCTTCGATCACAAGAAATCTCGGTTCTTTTTTTTTCCCCGTTAATATTGATTCCCTCCCGATTTCATCATGTGAATTTGATGAATCAACATCATGTGTTTAACATTTTGGTGAATTCAAAGATAAAGAACAGACTAGTTTGGTGACTCATGTTCATTCTTGGTTGTTCCTGTAGTATCTCCTTGAAGCATTGTGCAGAAAAGCCATCGTAAGCAAGAACTCCCCATTTTGCACCCTGTGATGAGAGGTGGCTAAACACTTGCACCACTCATACTTGAACGCGAGAAAATGGGTTCTATGTGAACGAAATTTCTTGCCTTGTAACTGAAATGGCCTAGATGGTATCCACCTCCTCCATTCAAAAACTCTCAGAATTAACATGTATGGCATATGTGGCTGAGATGTCCTTCCTTTTTCTTCACCTTCTCAAATGCCAAGGATTTTAGGTGTATGGTATACCAAAAAAAAATCTACCTTAAATAATCAAAAGTTGTGTAAGAGTTAGTGCCAGCCATTTTAATCTTATTCTGGCGAGCATAAGTTGTTGGGGAAAATTACTGGTTTTTATCTTAAAAACCATTTGTCTTTTTCTTGATGATTTTTATCTTTTTTTTAATGATGATAAGGTAAAGCCTTGGTAAGTCGGTATCATTTTTCTTCCTTGTGACCTTTATGGTACCTTGTAGATTGAAATAGAAGGGGAAATAATTCTACCATCTTTTATGAGGTGGTAGTGATGCAGTTGCTCTTCACTCATGAACGTCCGTTGTATTTTTTATAATGTTGGAAATGGCTACATTTCTGGAATTAAATTTCTAACTGTTAAGCTGGGAAATGGCCTACTTTTGAAGATAATGTTAAGCTGGGAAATTAAATTTATATAATGTTGGAAATGGCCTACTTTTGAAGATATAGCTTTTTGGTGGTTGATTTTGCATGGCACGCTTTGGGCCATTTGGACGGAAAGGAACAATAGAATCTTTAGGAGAGTAGCCAGATCTGAGGACTGTTTATTTTCTTTTTTGAAAGGAAAATTAGTTTTCTGGGCTCAACATCTTTGTGAAGGGGTTAACTCCTCCACATTTTTGCTTTTGAGGAGTTAAATGGGGGCACATCATGTGGAGTTCCCTTTTGTAAAGGGTTTTCGTGGGGCTCACACATGTATATTCCTTTCCTTCATTAATACAATTGTGTGCTATCCACTTCTCAAAAAAAAAAAACTGTTAAGCTGGGAAGTAACCTGCAAAAGAATTGTATGATCTATGTTAACTTATTGCGGATATAAGATGTATGGTGTTCTTTGAACTATATGTGGTTAAGTTCTTGTATCATGTCAGAAGAGAAATCCTCATTGCTGGAATTTTCTGTTTGATGTGTGACTGACCTCCGGGTCTAACTACTCTTCGTGAATGTGTTCGGAGATGTAGATTTGCTATTCCAGAAGCAACAAAAATGTACTTCTATGATTCTCCATGCCCATCATGGAATCCTACCCTGATTTTATGCTAGCCTATGCTATCTGCATCCCCATAATTTTCCCTGTGAAGAAAAGGAAGCATAGAAGATAACTGGCACATGATAAAGAATGGATACTTCTCTTGTTTAATTTTTTTATTATTATTTTAGAAGTTACCACGTCTACTTGGTAAATACTGAGTCTGAAGCAAATCCAAAATGTAGTTTTTTCTCTTCAAATGTTTACTGAACATCCTCTTCAAAGCAATTTCTTCAATGTATTCCATAGTTATTTTTAGGAGAAATTAATTAGAAGTCCCTAACTGTAATAGGGAAGTCCTTACTGTAACATGATTTAACATATGCTGTGACAGGAGATAACATTTACTGTAATGAGTTACAGTTCTGTTAGGGACTAGAAAATAAGTCAAATATCTTTTAGGGACTTTTCATTAATTTGCCCTTATTTTTATTTATTTAGTATTTTCCCATGTTTATCATGCATTTCGTTATTGTGCTCTGAGGAAGTTTATGAATGAGGTTAGTTTTGTTCATTCATGTTTCAGGCACAAATCTGGCCTGCATCCTACTTGCTTGTGGGCTTAAGATGGGTGGGGCTTTTGGAAAGGACTCAGTCAAGCATACTGTTCCACAATCAAAACTTGAGACCAAGATGGTTGAAGCAATGCAGCAAAGGGCTCTAGCAGGAAGCACTATGAGATCATTTAACAGTATCATCTTGAAATTCCCAAAAATAGATGAGAATTTCAGAAAATGCAAGACTGTCTTTGAACAATTTGGTGAGCCATTTTCCATGTCAGATATTCTTTTAGATTTGTGTAATTTGACAAAGGAACTTGGTCTTGGAAGAACCACAAATGATTGCCTTTCTCATTGTAACTAATCCAAATTCCCTGAAAAGTGACCAATATTTTCCACTAGAAACTAGAAAGATGGACTTATGATCTTTCCTCAAATATTATTTTAAGCAGGGATACTTCTTTCTATGTTTACCTCTAAGATCATGTAATGAATGAGTAATCTCCAAAGATTTATTTAACCTTGGAACTGTTTTTAAAATGGAGAAAAATCAATTTTCAAATTGAGAAATATTTTCCAAAGTGGGAGTTTGGGAAGGGGTTGTGAGGGACATTGTTGAGTCCAATGCAAATTGCAAAGTGCATTGTGAAAGATATCTTTCACGGATATGTCTCATTCTTCCGATTCAAATTTATTTGCTATGAGGTAGTAGTGATTTCTCATTGCTGATGAATTATCTTTTTCCTGTGATTCCCCTTTCAGATGAGGATTCTAATGGTGCAATAGATCAAGAGGAACTGAAGCACTGCTTCCAAAAATTGGAAATATCTTTAACTGAAGAAGAAATCACTGGCCTTTTCAAGGCATGTGATATTAATGAGGATATGGGGATGAAGTTCAATGAATTCATTGTTCTCTTATGTCTTGTCTATCTTTTACAGAAGCCTACTGCACTTCATGTTGTATCCTAAATCGCAGTACACATTTCTAGAGATAGAATAACAATATTCAGTTATTCACACACCAGCACATGCATGTAACACCACCATTCAATTATTTTTTTATCTCAATAACTCTGTGTTTGGACCTTCCTATACCACTAGTGCACGAATGCAAAAGTATCAATCTTTAAAAAATGATCTAGTTTCATCTGTTGCAGGTTAAACACATAGTAGATCTTTATGTTATTTCAAGTTTTGATGCTTGTTTTTTATGTCATCACTGACTCTGTTGCCTGAAACCTTTTGTTATTTTCAGAAGGTTGAAGAGGCACAACAGGTTTGCTATGCCTGTGGACATACAGAGATCTAAAGTAAAATGTAATACTTGTGAATATGTAACATAGAGAACAGTGAAAGGCAAACAAAGAAAAAGAAATTACTAGTATCATAGAAGGTTACCTTGAAATTTGTTTCCATATAACCTATATAATTGCAGGGTCCTTTAAACCTTTCCTTCATCTCCAGGAAACTGACAAAATGGTAATTATTGTTAGCATTTATACGCACATGGATGCATGTAGTTCTTTTGTGTTAGAGTTGTTAGTTTGATGCTTGCTAGGATCCTCTGCATGGAGCCGTGATTTCAAGTTACATTGTTCAGCTCACTAAACATGTCATAGAATCCCTCAATGTTTGTCAACTATAGAATTGCCAAGGTAGTCTTGTTCCATCTGCCATTCAATATCGTGTATGGGTTATGAACCTGACTGTCAGTGTTTCAATATCAGACTTGCATGTGCTAACTCTCAAGAAACTCTTTTTGTTGGTGTTTGTCTTAGAGTTAAGGAGTGGGCTGCTACTTTTTGTAATGTGGACTCCACTTCTTCTCTTTTTGGCTTACTGGGGATTTAGTTTTGTTCCACATGCCTCTATGTGGCATTCCATTGTATAGGTGTGGGGGAGCTATCTTTTGGTACTTTTACCTGTACTTGTAGATTCCTTTTTCTTTAATATATCATTGATAACATCCACTTAAAAAAAAAAATCTCAAGAAATTCAAAATCTTGTCCCATTAATTTGAGGTTGTCTTAGGAATTGGATGATCAAAACTGGGTGATTTGGCTGTTGAGATCCATGAGGGACCTCCCATTTGTTATGCGGGCTCTTTACAAGGCTAGTTTGGCAGGTGAGAGGCTTGGCTTTAATTAGAAGATATTCAGAGAACCTAGCTGATGCTTGGTTTTCAGTGGCGGTATTCCCAATAATTAGTAAAACTGAATTACAATCTAGGAAATGAATCTAGGAATTGGGCCTTCCTTGTCAACTTAAAAATCTGATATTGTACCTTTGATTAACCTTATGTTTGAGATTTTCTTTATCAGGCCTTCAAAGGCGAATTAAGAGCTTGGCATAGTTTGTTTTCATGTTTTCTTCCTACAGTCATGTTTCCAAGCTGGTTGTGTCCTTTATAGTTTCAAGTCCTGGGACAGACTACAAGATAGACCTGGAGATTCTGGACCATGTCAATGTATAAGTTGCTTGTCCCACAGCATGATGATATGTCATTACGGAGAAATTCCCTGCCGTCACTTTAGTTTTGAGTTTCGTTGCCTCAGTGTTCCATTCTTCATGTTCTTGTTCTTGTCCACCTTGTAAGCCATTTATGATTTACCTTTCTGTATTTATTTCCAATTCATAGATTTTCCATGCATTAATCATTGGAGCTGGATTTGTTTCCATGACATAGTCGCTAGAAATCAAAGATGGGTTTGCCAGACTTGGAATCAACATTTGAAATTTTGGTTGATACATTTGTTTTCTTGGACAAGAACAAGGATGGATATGTCAGTAAGAATGAAATGGTTCAAGCTATAAATGAGACAGCAGCTGGTGAACGCTCTTCAGGACGCATAGCCATGAAAAGATTTGGTTAGTTCTTTATGAGTTTATTCCCTCTTCTCCCCTCTTGAAAACAAAGATATCACTGAATTCCGGAAAAAGCCTGATGATCATCAGATAATGTAAGTTTCACCCTATAATCAAATATCACAGTCTAGATTTGTTGTTCTCCTATTTACACATGAGTTAGACATGTGATCATTTGGAATCTGATAGATGGCTTGGTTCGGGTTGAGTATTACCTTAGCTGAATTAGCATGACAATACTTTTGCACATAGAGATCTTACTTTGTGCAGGATGCAACTTCATAGAGGTAATTGTGTGCATACTGCAACTCTGCGGCCATACTTGCCACTTCATTGGGGAGGGGGGAGTGCGTTTATTGTCTTATATTTACACTGGAATGTACTCAATTCACTTTCCTCTTGAACATATCACACATATCTTCCGTTCTGTTCCCTTATCTTCATTAGTTTTCATGTACACATTCACAAAAGAAAGTCATTCATGTGTGTGGCCATCCCTAGGATAGTTTCTGGTGAACCCTGTCTCTGCCACGCACATTTACCAAGGGACTGCATGCTTCTTTATTAACACAGTTCAGTTTTATTCTGAAATCTGAACAACATAGGAAAGGTCCAATTTTCTTGACATGATGGTATGATACTGCATAGTGTTCCATAATATTACCTGTTTCCGAATATGAAATGCTCTATGCCTGCATCTCCATGTATTTTACATCTTGACAGCACTTGCATAAAAGTGGGGTTGTAAGTAATGCCTTTCATATCGTCAGGCCGTGTAATCTAAGGAAATTGAAGTCACTTTGCAATCTGATGGATTAGGCTCATTCCATTTACTTTGAGCTGCAGCTTCTTGACATGTCCTACACTAATGGCTTTCTGATTTGTTAGTTGATGCAATTCTATGTTTTGACATCTAAGATGAATTACTGCTTTCAAAACCCATCAGCTTTTGCAATGTCAACATATTTTACATGTCACCAAAGCTTAGTTTTGTATCTTGATGGAGAAGGTTCTTACAATTTGTTTCAGAGGAGATGGACTGGGACAAGAATGGAATGGTGAACTTCAAAGAATTTCTCTTCGCTTTTACTCGTTGGGTTGGGATCGGTGAAGTGGAGGATGAAGAAGATGAATGAATCTCATCTTGTATCCATGTTCCCTGGTTCACTGCCAAAACAAAAATTGCTGCGGATGGAATCTTAAAAGTTGCTGAAAAAACATATGGAATGTAAGATATTGCCCTTGAAATAATGCCAAGCATAGGTTCATGTGTTAGAGATATTCATGTAATTTGCTCCAGGATGCGCTGACCAGTGTAAATAGCTTGGAGTTTGATTCTAATTTCAATAACAAACTAGTTATGTTACTCTCTAATCATGTGCCAAGGTTTTTTGTTTTCTTTTCTTTTCTCTGATCATATGCCAAGTGAAAGCGTGGAAGGTTTCACACTATGGTAACATATGTTGCACTTGCATACACACATGACATCGACAATGATAATATTAGCTTATTAGGTAAACAATAATTTTATCAAAGATTATTCATGGCAAAATCACAAGAGGAAAAGACCATTCTTGGAAATGATATCTTGGTTGTTTCCCAGTGGGGAAGGGTGGGATTTCTAATTTGAGAAACACCATGCGGATAACAAGTGTGTTTGAGAAGAGAAAGGCTCTCTGCACTTTCACAAGTGCCGAAATGTCGGTCACTATGCACTTCTCATCTCCTATTGGTGGGAAGGAAACTACCACATAGACATCTCTCCCCTTTTCCACCAATGGGAGGGGAGAAGTGCATAGTGACTAGACATTTCTGCACTTGTGAAAGTGCAGAAAGTCTTTCTCGTTTGAGAAATACTTGGTGCATGTCACTTGGGGGGTGATGTGCCCATGCACCATCATGTGATTGGGTGTCCAATGACATTGATGTGATGGGCACCCAATCAGAGTGTGCACCAAATATTTTTCAGTGCATCCACCCACCTTCCTATGGAGACGGAACCCACACACGTGTATGGAACCCACACTATACCTCCATGTGAGAGCGGATATCGTGCTTGGTACCCACCTAGACGGCGTGTATCAAGTATTTCCCTTCCAAGTTTAGCTACCTCAAGTGCCACGTGTCCTTAATTTGGTGCCATGAAATGTGGGACAAATCAAAGAAGTTGGTGCAACAAATAAATGGATTCAAAGTCGTAGGCCCTTTAATTATGGCAATATGACCTTTTCAATTTTGTTAATCTTTTACATTGTCCAAATGATCATAAGAAAAGACAGATATGTAAGTCAAATGAGACCAAGGTGACACGAGTTTTTTTTTTTTTTCAGAAAGAACTTCTCTCTCAAGGTAATTGAAATTGCCTTTATTGCCTTTAAATTTCTCCAATGATGTGTACTGAGGGCTGTAAGAACTATTAGGGTTTTTTTTCCCCCCTTCCAGAATTGACATTGTATGTTTACAATTGTAAAAGCATAATTATATAGTTCTCCAATGCATTTGAGCCCCAATACAGTACCTTGTTGCTTCTCTCTCTTTGAATGGAGGTAAAACAATGACAACTTTGGGTTTCTTTTTGTTGTCTTGGACTGGCATAAGAACCCAAACATGAAAAGCATCAATTATTTTACAAGAGAATCTCACCTGGGTTATAACTTGTTTTCTAAAAAAAAGGCCAAAATAGGTGATTTGGTGGACTTCATAAGCCTCAAAATTGATAATTCTGAAATCAACCTATTTCACCGTTTCACAGCAAATTTGAGAGAAGAAAGTACACATGGGATTGTTGCAAAAGCCCAGTCTTGTCATTTGGCTAACATAAGAACACTTTAAATTTCTCCTATGGTTTTCTGGCATAACCCACAAAGATCACAATCACAAGGCACGTTCAGATGTGTCCAGGCAAGAAGTCTAAATGTGTAATCACCTTTTTCTTGTGGTGGTATACCCACAATTTTACCTTGAACATGGGTGTACAAAAAAGATCCTATATTTATATGATAAAAGATTTAAACCATTATTTCCTTCATATGGTATCTAAGCAATCACAATGATCACATTCATGCAGAGGACTGATGCACCCACAGTAGTGAAAAGTGAATTATTTACTAAGTTTGTTACAACATTAAATATCAGATGCTTAAGATATCTGGTTACTCTCCCTAGTAATAACGTATTGCAACCTTCAAGCAGCAAGAAGACACCACATGCTCAAGTACATATGCTAAATACTGTGGACATTAAGACTACCAGAGCCACCCCAACCCCATCATAACCCCATTCAAGTGCCTGATGAACGAAGATCCTTCTTGCCGAGAGGAGATGTTCAGATTTGTTGGAAAGATGGAGCTGAGCTTTTGACTCTTGAGTACGTGGTAAGCACCACTGCCTCCTGCACTGCATTGCCTCGGTTGACTGCTGGAGCCTGGAGTTCTGCTACTCCTTATTTGATGGTTCATGTTTTGGGCTCTCAAGAGGGGAGTGAGCACGGCAACTGGAGTCCGGTGTCAGTGGCTCGTGGTGAGAGGATAAAGAATCATACTGGTCAAGGCTCTTGAAGAACCCATCACCG
Organism: Colocasia esculenta; assembly: GCA_014218235.1. Lineage (NCBI taxonomy): Eukaryota > Viridiplantae > Streptophyta > Magnoliopsida > Alismatales > Araceae > Colocasia > Colocasia esculenta. The sequence goes on along the minus strand of CM024755.1, from coordinate 182,360,564 downwards.
ACTCCATGGTCGCCTGTAGGCTTGTCCTGAAGGGGTGACTCTGATGATGGAACAGGCGTCGAGGGGTCAGTCTTGTCCAAATCCTGACACACATCGCCTGGTGCGGGGGCAGGGACAGTCGTGCCCGGCACTTCAGCAAGCACATTACTGAGACGTTGCTGCTCTTCGATTATCTTTTGAAGATACCTCCCTTGCGCTTCAATCCGAAGCTGCAGCTGCCTTTGGACCTGAATCACAGATTTGAAGTTAAAGAATAGGGATTTTTTCTCTTTTTTTTTTAGGTCCCTACAGTAGTGGTAGAGCAGTCCAATTAAATGATAAACACACAACACCCCACATTCGAAACCTGGGTCTCCCTTTCCCTACCCACCAATGGTGCTGTTTCTTCTATCATCAAGGTAGAGTTGCTTGAATGAATTCCTTTACAGAATTTGCCAATTAGATAATAAGCACTGCACACACCAAATTCACATTGCTAATGAACACAGCATGGGCGACAATAAGATGAGTCAAGTAAAGCATCATCCTGCCAGAATGAAACTGCAGAATCATCTAGGGAATCCTAACGTCTTCCAACAGCTCATAGTGAATTCCCCTAACATTGCAAACTGGAAATTGAGAAGTGAATAGATTCTATAGTAATAAAATGCCTGTGCTTTTCTCATTCTTATGATTTTTACTGCTAATGGTCAAGTCTGCTGTCAGTGTATCACTGTATGAAGGATGCTTGCATGGGCTCAATGCTGTTGTGCTTTTCTATCCCAAACTATCACCTGCATTGGGAAACATTGAAGATACTCATAACTGCAGGTCCTCACTATGAAGCCGGAAGAAACATGAGAGCTGTTCAAGGGGAAAAGCATTGTGGCCGAGGCCTAAAGTCTCTTTCTGGACCATTTGATGAGTAAACAACTCATCTCTAATTACCAGGCACCAATGATTAGGTAGGTCCATGACATCAACATACTGTAGAATTTTGAAGGTCTAAACAAACGGCCAAAAACTCAAAGCCACATGAGAATAATTAAAACCATAGTAAGAAAAAAGGAATGTCATTTTTGGATTACAATTTTGTTAAATCTTGTCAGAGGTTCACAGTTAGCACACGATGTAGAAGTAAAAAAAACTAGGGCAACCAAACCATTCCCACAAATTGGTTGCTCAGCAAATTCAGAAGTCTTCTTCCTTCCACACTAGTCATCCACTTAAGGAGACTCTTTGGTAAATCCTTTGGCTGATAATTGAACTAGGGGAGATCAGAGATACATAAATAAAAAGCTTGCCTATGTGACTTCTGGATTAATCCCTCTCCAAAATTCTGGGTATGCATGTGATTACTGCACCAATCAAGGCGGTGTTTTATGCAAACCCATCCAACAGGGTTTGTGATGGTCTCCAGTCTAAAAACAACCTTGTCCACGTGCTTATCATCACTGCTCGTATAGGCAGTCAGAAAACTGCCAAATCCTTGGATCCCATGTTGGACCTCTCTGACCTTGGATTAGACATAAATGATGAACACAACAATGATTTTCAGACAAAACTCAGGTTGACTGAGTTATTTAGGTCATCTCTTGCTTGTTTATAAATGAATGCAGAAAGACAACTGGTAAATACAAAAGAAATGAATCCTCACATCTATTGTAGAAACTCTCTTTCTTGGTAGCTGTTCTAGAAACCTCTTACTGCATGCCTCTTGTATATAATGTTTGCCAAATATTCAGTAAATATCCATTTTGATTTCTGTGGTAAAAAATTGACTTATCAACTATGAATGAAACTAAAGACTAGTCAGGTCATCTAAAGCCTATCACATGGAAGACCAGGTTATCAAGAGTAAGGCTAACGCTCGTTGCCTCATAGTGACTAGCAAATGCTATCTAGATGGCAAAGCAATCAAGTTAATTGACCTATTTGTTTGCCAGTGACGTGAGAAACGGCCTCAAATGGTAACAAGATGTCAACATCAGATGTTTTGAATCTTGCTGATCTAATTTCATTGGTGCATGCATCTCTAAGCCTGCAGAGAGAGAGAGAGAGAGAGAGAGAGAGAACAGGGACAACCTTTTCTTCTCCTATTCCTCTATCCGCCAAACCTTGTTTCTCCTTCTCTGCTGCCAGCCCCCTCCTTTCCTTGTAACTCTGCACTGTGATTAAGGAACTGCAATTTTACGTTCTCATCTGGAATTTCATGTCAGAAGGGAAGCTATAACTCTACACAAAATGGGGCAAGACCTGGTTGAAGACCTTCATCATGAAAGTAGCGAGGGGGCAGGGGAAGGGTTGCTAATTCTGGGTGCTTGCCATGTTTTCAAGCTCAAGGTCAAGAAGGAGATTCCCTTGGGTTTGTGCTGTGGATTTTGGTATATTGTCCCTATCATCCAAAGCCACGTGTGATTCATGTCCCTAACCCACCTTGTGGGTGCCTATATTTGCTTCCAGAAGCAACTTTTCCTACTCTGCAAAGATGAAAAAAATAAAATGAAATTAAGTGTCACAACATTGATTGGAACCATCAAAAGAAGCAATGCTCTCATTAGCAGTTTTCTTTCCAGGTCATGTCATCATGAATCCCACAAAATTCAAATGGAAAAGAACCCTAGGCACAATATATGAAATCTCAACAGAAACTGATACAAGGGAATCTCTTTCCTCATCTTAAGCTCAAAAACAAGGTCCGCACTTGGAATTAACCAGCAAAACTTTCACAACAGAAGTCTTTAATCAGGTGCCCAACTCCTTCAACATTGGGGTCAAGTCCGTCAATTTACATGTGCACAACTAAGAAAGAGGTCTCCCCCTTGTCTTTATGATTTACCTTTTTATCTACAAGCAGTTAAAATTTTCACGTTAGATTACGGATTCAAAATTAAATGCTGTTAGCCAGTTGCAGTAGACTGCAACATGTTATAGAGCTAACAGTGGTATGTACAAGTGTTTTCCATGGTATATTCCGTGAACAGGTATCTTGTTGCAAAGAATCCAAGAGATAATTCAGCCGATCAGACTCAATATTACACAGTCCCGATCATTGTCTTCAGCACTATAAAGGGCTTTCACAGAAAAGATTTGGGATGAGGAAAGCTTACGTCCAGCTGCTCATGCAGACGCTTCTGCACCTCCATCTGCAACCTAAGAGCTTCTGTTATTTGCATCCCCCTAACAGCAGAAAAGGCAAATGTGTGTCAGTCCCATGTCCTCTAGTTTATTAGATAATATTTTTTTTTGAAAAGTGGATAGTATCTCTGATATATAAATGAAAATGATAAAGAATTTACAAGTATAGGCTCATCAAAAGGCACAAAAAACTGCCCAGCCTGCCTATACACCACCATCATATGGATAGCCACTCTCTATCCCCAGCTAATAAAATAATATGCAATCAGCAACAGCATTCAAGCATTGTGTTTTCCACCCAGCCCCAGCCAATAAAATAAGTCTCAGTTCCTTAAAAGGTTCTAAGTACATTCTTTTTCTATTTTGAGTTAGACGTCCTTTTCCTTACAGAACTGAGAAGCATGGCCACTCCTTCCACTGTTGCAATAAACAAACTGTACAAGGGTGATGACAAAGGCATCCATGCCATATTCACGCCTCTCAGCTGCTTAACATTGTGTTTATCACGGATTTGCAACCAACATACAACAATAGAAGTCATGTCAAGAGAGCCCCTTGCTAAGAGGAGAATACTTCCAACTTGATAAAGAGAAATATGTTATAGGCAGAAAATGATGGGCAAGTTTGAGATAGGATTGGCTTTTAATTTGTCATTGATTCCAGAACTTTGCAGTACAAAAAGCATTAACTTGAATAACTACGTCCATTGATCAGCCAACTTTTAGCGGCGGCAAAGATGTGACATGCATGACAAGACAATGAACAACATGTGGATGTCAATGGAAAATCTTAAGGGACCTTTCTTATCACAAATGGATGTGTACTTGTAGTTAAATTTAGATGAGAATCTGAGATCTGGGTTTTCATCTGTAAACATTTATCTATTCAGACCCTCACCAAGTCCATCACTTATTTATTCCAAAAGCATTGCAACAGTTTTTTAGAAAAGAAAATAAGAAAGAAACTCTATCCAAGATAAGCAACATGCATTTATGATAGTCTTAAGACATGAGATACTTTTACGTATAAATTGGGCAAAGGAAGAAATTAAGTCAAACTCACGATGAGTTATCCAAGCAGGAAATTAGTTCCCCACTTTCTTTCTTTCCTGCCTTTGAATCTGCACAATCAAAGTCTTTTCAGGTACTTGACTACAAGATTTTCGTCATCTATGAACAAATATCTGCCTACCATCACTTGAACACTCGGGAAGATATTTCGCGAGCCGATATTTCTGAATGAATAAAAAACAATTTAGAAAATAAATCATATTGAATCAGGGTGGATACAAAAATGTCATCTGAGAATGATATTCAGTCGTTTGAACATAATACCTGTAAGTGGCTTTTGACATGGTATATGGTTAATCCTTTACACCCATAACTCTTAGAACACCTTTAGGAGTTGCTCCTGGAAAGTGAGGAAGGTCATAGAACATTAATACTATTTCCTAGCATAAAAAAAGTTAAATCACTGATGTTACTCTTGCTAATATAGAGACTTTGAGAGTAACAGCCTCCTTTGTGGACCTAAAATCTTTATCCATCAGCATTGGTTGTTTAGCCTTTGAAGTCTACTTTATTGCAGCTGACTGATCTTTCTCTTGAGAGCTATGGGAGGTTTCAGTCAGCTAATTGACTTATCCAGCTTCCATACACTTTATCAGAGGGAAAGGGAAGTTTTTTTCAAACCCAAACCTGGAACAACTTTGTAGATGAAGGAATCAAACTTCCATTTGTCAGACTCTCACATCTTTCCACTAATGTATCCCTCACATTTTACTCTCTCATTGAACTAAACTGTTGATCCAAAATTTAAGTTAGCGGATGGGGAAGCCCATAACTTAGGAACAGGGTGGTTCATAAATAAGTAGTATGGGATCAAACAGCTTTTGCCAACCATCCCCAGAGCCCTCTCCCCATTGTAAACCCAGGTGGACTTGTGCAGCAAGTATCTCCCTAAAACTCCGAGGCCAAGTAAGGGAACTCAAATGAACATACCAGCCTCAACACCATGTTCCTAAACCAAATTTTCAACCCAAAGTTTGGGTCAGGTGGAGAGACCCAAAAGTGATACAGGAATACGATGCTCATAAGTATATATTGTAAGACTAAACAGTTCCTGCCATCACAGTTGAATGAAAAGTCTACACATGTGGCCAGAAGGCAACAGAAAACTTCACAACAAGTGAGAATTTTGCATGGCAGATGGTTTTAGCCTAAAAGAGAAACACTGTCAAATGATGGCTGAAGAACCTGTCCACACACTTTTTTCGCGACTGTAATTCCTGTATTTATTTGATAAAATTGGTGGTACAGTCCACCTTTTCCTCCACAGATGTAGCTGTCAATGTATGCTAGATGTTAACATCAAAAGACCATGTACTTGTTTGGTGAAACTGAGTTACAATTACTCACTATCTGGGCCACCAAGCTGTGAAACAGCATCCACAAAACGCTCATGAAGCTCATTTGTCCACCTTAAGCGCTGCTTTGACACCAATGCAGGATTGTTGTGATTGTTCATTCCATTGCTAGGAACCACAGGATTTCCACACATTTCTAGCTGTTGATCATGAGCCATTGGGTTGTTGGGAGCCAAGCTAGATATAGGCTTTGGTTGGTATGATGTCATCAGCAATGCCTATGAACAAAGAACAGCATTAGTTAGTCATTATCTATGTGGTCAATTGCACAAGTAGCAAGGCAAGTTAAGAACTTCACCTTGCATCTGACAAAAAATAACATGCACAAGACACAAAGCAGTGTGCTTAAGTCAGCAACCATCAGAGAGGCAGCCATTGCAGGCTTGCACATTGCTAAATCTCATATGCAGATTTGATCTGCTGATATAATCAAATGGGCAATTAATAAAGCGAGAATTGGGATCCCTATCAAGACAACTGCCCCCTAAATACTGTTGTTTGGATGGAAAGGTAATGTGTAACCTTCTGAAGAGGTGGTTACGCCCTTTTCTCCTGAAGAAGAGGGTGGGGGGTGGAGGGGAAGGGGAGGAGGAGGACTAGACTGCGTCCTGTCATCGTGCTATTAGAGGTACTAGCACTCATCCATATGGAGTAGCCAGAGCTCAAGTGACTTCAATATAAACCAGTGGCATTATGTTACAGAGAGGCACTAACACCAATGTAAATTAAGCTGGAATGTTTATTTACTTTAATCTCTTTTTCCTTTCTTGAGATGCCACTAACCTGAATCATCATGTTCTCAAACTTAAACAAGCACGCAAAGTGAAAACACCTTCCATTCAAGGTTTAAGGAATTTCCTTGGATTTGCTATGGTGAAGTATATTGGTGGTCTTTCTAAGTTTCATGGCAAATACATATTTCTTTACATGGTGGTTTGCTTCTTTCTTCAATTCACTCTCACAGTAGGGAAAGTGTCTGCCAATTTCATAGCAAACTGAAACTCTATTTTCCCTCAGATATATTAGCTAATGAAGTGCGGTAAAGTATTGATCTTCTATTTAAAAGGTCATCAGCCAAGGAGGCTCCAATTCGCAACATGGCTTCCAGTTGTTAAATATGTCTACTTTTTTATTTGAAGTAAAATCAAAGGTGCAGAAGATTTTTTTTAAGATCCAATGCAGCATGACTTCCAGTTTCTAGAAAAGGCTGTTTTTTTATGGACTAGCAATTGCAGATTTGATGATCTATACGAAGCAAATTTGAGACGTTCCTGAAAATACAAGAGCATATTTTAAAGTTAGGTCTCTTAAAGTTTATGAAAAAAAAGAAGAAGAGAAAAACTGCCTCGCAGTGATGCTGCCAGCATGGCTACTTCTCTATCCACTGCACTAACTAGAAAGAACAAAATAGAGAATCCTTTAAAGAATTCTGCTGGAAAATCTACTCCTCATATAAGGTTATGAAAAATAACCTGTTTTAAAGCACCTTAACTTCCACCTTGAAACCCTACCTCGAGGTAGGTTCCGCACCCTAGTTCCCAAATGCGCGTCAACGATTTTTCCTCACTTTCTGGAAAGTCGCATGACGAGGAAACTACCCCCCGGGATCCAGTCACCCTGATCTACCTCCTCAGAGACGGTATTGAGGGCGTCTGCTTAGATTACCTATCGACCTATTTCCTCTGATATAAACAAGTACAACAACTACAGGATATGTACAGAGGGAGAGACAAATGGCAAGAAAGATCGCTCCAAGGAAGAAGCGGCTTGAAAGCAGGCATCAAGAACGCCTAAAAACCCCGATTCCAAGACGACCCAGAGTAGGGTAAATTGAAACCAAAATTTCCAAATCGAAGCATGACCTCCCTGGACGGCACAAGAAAGGTTTTTTAGAGGAAAAACAATCAGCAGCACGAATCATACCACCAGGAAGGCAAGAATGAGAATATATATATCATGAAAGAACAGACGCCCAGACGAACGAACCATGAGACAAAATCACAAACAGAAGACTCGAGAGCAACAACTGGTACTTACCCAAAACAAAGAACAACAACAGGTACCCAGATCAAGCGACCGTGCGAATCTCCGGATTCCAAGCCCGCGACGGCCCGCCCACCAGCAGAGGCCCAGCCACCCGAGAGGGGCAGCTGCTGCGGACCACCCTGGAGGGCCTGGACGGCAAGACAGCAGGGAAGAGATGAAGTGAGAGAGAGAGAGAGAGCGCACTATGCATAGCAAAAACGCGCAACATGGATCAGAAAAAGGCGAGCCCACATCTATAGATTTATTAATTGCTCGAGGAGAAAAAAAAAATCTAGAGCTGGCTATCTGCGCAGCTGCATGGCTTTCCTCCAAAAAAAAAAAACAGATAAAAATGTCTCCTTTTTTTTTTTTGCTTCTTTTTCTTGTTTCCTCTCTCTACCGGCCCTCAGATTTGTCGGGAAACGGCGCGGGCCAGCCAATCCAGGGCGGTGTTCGGGAGGCTGCCGAATCCATATCGCGTACGTATCAATTTGCACTCTAAAGCTGCGCGTCTGTGAGAGAATCGCACGTATGCGTTTGCTTTGGTTTGTCGTTCCCGCAACGTGGGCCCCGAGTCGCGTGTTGCTGGTGGCTGGCGGATGGGTGCGCATGTGGTCCATGTGGTTTGAGGCGTACGTTGCCAGACCAATGAAGCCACCAATGATGGGTGTGTACTCCTCCCGCGTCCATCTGTGGCACGTGCGAAGATTGTAAGTTGAGGAATGTTGAAGCATGCCACATGCGGTCGCTCACACCAATCACTGTTTAGTGATAATTACACATATACTCCTCAAATCATGCAAGTTCTATTTTATGTCCTGTATTCTAATTTTTCATATATACCCCCATAATACATGACATTGATTTCAACATGTAGGCTCATTAGTTTAATTTTAGTCAGGATAAGATTAAGAAAGATTAGTCCGACCATGTTTAACATTGTCAAATGATATATATATATATATATATATATATATATATATATATATATATATATATGACCTTTGATGAGGTGGGTCCCGATCCAATGGATCTTAATTAATGGCTAACTTTTGAAGGTGCTTGAGATGGAAGCATTGAGCGAAGGAGGTGAGAGAGAACCATGTCATGTTAACCATCAATACTACTTTGACCTACAAGGAAGCAAGTTTGAGAGCGGATTTTCAAGATTGATCCTCCAATAGTCAAGTCAATATCTAGTCGAGTTTGACCCGAAAATAAAGATAGAAATTTTAGTGTGAGAAGAGGAGTGCCGAGTTGGACTATGCCTAGATGATACGTGTCTAGCTTGTTTTTATTATGACTGTTTGTCTTCCTTTAAAGGTAACTAAGAAGTGGGATGAGGTGCAACTTTCAATATGAGACTAAAATCCTCTTTGTGAAGCCTTACCTTCTTCTTACATCTTCTCTAAGACAAAATTTTGAACTATATCTATTAGATCTAGATTGGATCTATTATGTCTAGGTTGAGCCCATTAAATGAACAAGAAGAGGCGACCCATGAGCATATCAACCTTATATTATTTATCCATTTTAAACTTTTATATTTTACACTTTTACTAGAATATTCCATTAGATTCTTCTTAATATAGGGTTTTCTATGGAAATATGAAGAATATGAAAACATTTGATAGAATATGACATATTGTAGGAGTGTACAAAGGATTATCTATTTGTTTATTCGTTTATATGTCCGTTAAACACTTAAAATTTTCCTACACAAAATGAAAGATGATCGGATGAAAAATATTACTTTCATGCATAATAATAAGATAGTTTATATTCGGATGGATTTATGTACATGGTGAGGTTCTCATTGTGTGTTAATGTTGATGTGAGTTGGAGATGCTAAATAGAAATCAAGATGCGGTAGTAAATGATATCATCTTTTAGAAAAAAAATTGTCAAATGGTGTAAAGTTTGTATTACCCAGATCTATATTGGTAAAATATATTTAAATAAAATACTCCTGGCCATAGTTTGTCTTTTAGGATATGAATTTTGGGGAGATGCTTTTGTCAAATATTTTGAGAATGACTAATTGCTTGTCTAGCCGTGCAACTGAGCATGCATGGGCATGTGGTGGCCTGCATATGGTACCAAGCAAGGCACTGCTAGTTATAAGTGTCTTACAAGTTAATTCACACGAGTGATGACACTTGTAATTATATACAATCTCTTTTGATAATATTATAATGATATTTTTTCATTATATATTACATGCATGTGTATACTGTGATGTCTACGAGTCTGTGCAATGAGAGTTAGATCATGATGAGATCATGATAATAAGACCAATTCTCTTTAAACACAGATCCTAAATATTTCTTGTCATAGATTACTCGAGAAATACTTGAGATAATTGGATAGATCAATGTACTAAATACTCGTCCATATGATGGAGACAACTGGTCTCATAACTGAGAACCAATTCTGCACTTCAGGGAATATACGATCTGTCCTAAGTGAAATGATCTTACATCTTGATTTGTATGTATGTTTTCATGTACTGTATATCATACCCAGATCTAATATTTAGAAGAAATCATTTTGTTTTACTTCCATTGCACATGTGATGCCCCAAGCGATTTTCAGCCGGCACCATAGACTAGTGCACCATGTCATTGACCCGAGTAGTGACGAGCGATAGTGAGCGGTGTCTGTCGTCCTAGCCCAAACTCATAATTTTTTGAACCCAAATCTATTTTTATGATTCCAACTTCGTTGTTACGGTCTTTTCCAAATATTAAAAGTAATGATTACAAGTCCAAAGTTAATATTTATGAGTCTGAATCTATTATTATTAAAAATCTGATCAATATCTTTTAAACTCTAATAGTAATATTTATGAGTCAAGAGTTAGTATTTATAAGTCCACATTCATTATCCTAAAAAATAGATCAATCAGTATTTTTAAACCCTAAGAGCAATCTTTCTAAGTCCAGCATTAATATTTATGAGTAAAAAAATTTATTTTATAAGTCCACGACAGCCTACTATCATCAATCACCATTGTCGTACTTATCTTTATCGGTTGCCGCCTACCACCCTTGATCACTGTCAGCTACTGTCGATATCGTCAAACACCACCGATCACCACATACTTTTGACAATTGATGTCTATCATTGTACATTGTGGCTGACTACCAACCATCGTCACAAACTGGTTGATCTGAAGACATGGTGCATCAACTTACGTGGTGCTATGTGAATTGCCACATGTTCAAAAATATACTCAAAAAGTGTAATAACTATTTCTCATATACTTTTAAACTTAGATCTTCCATATTGAATATTATAAAAGTTTTATGTCCTTTTTAGTAATTTTCCAATATGCCGTGCACATGCCTTGAAATGTGATACGGTGATGCTTCCTATAAACAGATTTTATCTCGTAACTTTGAAATATGAGTATGGTTTTAGGTGTTGGGAATGTAGTAGTATTTATTCTAAAATATTTTATTTAAATTTTTATTCCTTATGATGCCATTTCTAGAGTTGGAAAAATCAAAAGACTATGTAGAATAAAAACGTCCTATTATAAGGAATGCTCAAATTCATAAGCAATCACATTTAGTGATGAACTCTTCACCATCTTTAATCTTTGTTATTTAATATATACTTAAATTTTATAGGACATGTTTGTAACAAAATAATCTATTTTAAACTTCCTTCTTGTTCATAACTTTAGGAATTCTGACCTATTCAAGCATTAGCTTCTCCTAACAATGATAAGGCTAGACTCCTAGATGGATCATAAATCTCTATTCTCAACATCAACCATTTTTTACATGTTACAATGATAAGTTCCTAACAAGAGAAATGTTTCTATAAGATCATATTAACTGATGTGATATAAGGGATACATAAAACCATGTGAAGTTACATGATCTTGTCTATCTCCCAAGATGCATCAATAGATTTTCACTTCAATGGAGGTCAAAACATGTGTTATGCATTAAATGTGCAGCAAGTAATACTTATTTCACACCTATGTGGATAGTAAACAGTGATGTAACAAATACCTTTTTATGCAATTATCCTTAGGTAGAAATGGCATACTCATGATAATATATAGAGGTGACAATTGTGTGAAATTTCTATGTGAAAATATCTTAGAAAAAATATATATATATATATATACATATATATCTAAAATCTATCATATTTGAATATATATCATTGAAATTTTCATATTATATTTTATAGGAAAAACCTATATACCCCTAAAATCTTAGCGAATAACTGCTATACCCCTACCTTTATGGATATTAATGTAATACGCTTGAAATCTTTAAGTTGGTGATCGTAACCCTGGTCAGATAAAGGTGAGTTAGAGATGCGAAATCCCTAACCTACCCTTGAAATCAGCCTCGATTTACTCTCTCTCTAGTGTGTCATACATCTCTCTGCAAATTTCTTCCCATCAATAGTTGCTATCGGAGAGGAAGAAGACGACCATGCGGGGGGGGGGGTCGTCCATGGGAGAATGGCTGGCAAAGAGATGGAAGGTGTCAGATCTCCTCCTTGAGGAAATGAAAGGCGTCGAAGTTGGGGGCGAGCATGACAATAGAATGGTCGGTGAAGGGGATGATGTGGTCCTAGCTACTGTGGAAGTCGTCCCAGTTGCTCCCGACTCCCCTCATTCCACACTCGGGGCTTTAGTATCTGAAGTGCTTTGTAGTGCTTTATCGTCTCTCATGGAAAGGAGGAAATAAATGGCCAAGGTCTTCTCTTGCTACAGCCTCATCGGCAACAACTACTTCTATCCCGTCAGAAGCTCTGCCAGCATGACGCCGAAGCTGTACACGTTGCTCTTCTTTGTTAGCTACCTCGCATGGAAGTACTCTGGAGTCTGCAAGTGTCCCCAGTAGCTCCGTCGTTGGCTCCCACCTGGTGAGGTTGAGCATCGTCACCTTGCCGGAGACCTTGTTATAAGTGACACTATACCAGCCGTAGTGGCTCCCAACCACCGGCTACCACTCGGACAGCAACTGGAGGGTATCCTTTGCCACAGAACGCTTGAGGCCGAGGAGGGCCTTGCGTTCGGCGGAAACAAGGTCCAACATGCCAGAGGAGCAGAGCAAGAGGAAGGGGAGGGCCCACATTGCCGCTCGATAAGGGGAGGGGCCCCTCCTCCTTCCATCTCCAATGGCCTTCTCCCCCATAGAGAATGTGCTAGTTGCAGACACCTCCAATGGCATCATGTACATCGGGAATAAGAAGACGAAGAAAGAAGAGGTCCAAGGAACGTTTAGGAGGCGATCTACTGACAGAAGAGATCATTCGCCACCGAGTAGTTGCTTCTAGCAACGAATGCCCCTCTGTGGAACTACATGATCACGGGAAGCCTCATCGGCACCAGTTGCTTGCAGTCGCCACCGGCATCCCCATGATCGTCCATCGGCAGCATGTTTCCCCCGTAGACGTCACCCACTTCCATCTTCATCCCTACGCCTGAGGGGGTGAACGTGGCGGCGACAGTGGTCTTGGTGGTCCCTAGAGGATCCAACGGCAATGGGGGATGGGTGGATGGAGGAGGGGAGGAAGATGCAGATGGAGAGGGCGGAGAAGGCCCCAGTGGCGTGGTTCTAAAAGAGGTTGGCGGGGAGGAGAGATGGGGGTTCTTCGGTGAGGAAGAAGGTGAACGTCACCGCCGTTGCCCACTATGAGGAAGCAGCACTAAGTGTCGTTGCAAGAGGGAAAAAATAGAGTTAACCAAGGGTGGTAAAAAAAAGGTGGATAGTTAGCTCGTTACCCCCAACTTTAACTCTAGGGGTACTAGGGCTCTAGTTAAATAATTTTGGTGTATTATGTTAATATCCATAAAGGTAGGGGTATAGAGGTTATTATCTAAGATTTTAGGGGCATATAAATAATTTTCCCTACTTTATACCCCAAAATAAGGAAAAAAACTTACCAATTATATCTCTGTAGTTAGAAATTTATCAAAATGGAAGGAGCATTCTATTAACATGTGAATATAATCATTAATTAAGGGATGAAAGGATTATAATACGAGAGAGAGAGAGAGAGAGAGAGAGAGAGAGAGAGAGAGAGAGAGAGAGAGAGAGAGAGAGAGAGAGAGAGAGAGAGAGAGAGAGAGAGAGAGAGAGAGAGATGACCTAATGAAGTTGACTGAGTGGAGTTGGGGTCCGACAATGAGGAGAGAGATAGAGAGAGGAGTTGTAAAAAAACTATTTGGATTATAATACCTTTGTGTGTGTGAGAGAGAGAGAGAGAGAGAGAGAGAGAGAGAGAGAGATGACCTAATGAAGTTGACTGAGTGGAGTTGGGGTCCGACAATGGGGAGAGAGATATAGAGAGGAGTTGTAAAAAACTAGTTTTTTTAATGTTTAATTTTTTTACTCTTTTAACTCAATTGTGGTTGACTTAAATACGTGAATCAAATGGTAAGAACATATATGATGAAATACATGAAATATAGGGGTACATAAGATATAGTATGCAAAGTTTAGGGGTATATATATGATTATGATACATTTCAAGATTATATATATAATTCTTCCAAAATCTTATCTTAGACTCTCAAGTGTTGTCACTTTCATGTAGACCAATGACATAAAAGTATACTTGCCACATCACCCTTTATTACATATAATTAGGTTTGCAATAAATGTTACTCCTCTAGCAAATATTTTTCTTTCAACAAATGGGATGAGGCATAATATTCTTTCAACAAATGGGATGAGGCGTGGACGGTGTGTAAGGATGTGGATTCCTCTCCTTGATGCCTAGAGAAAGAATATATCTTTAGGTTGTAAGAAAGGGATAAAAGTTCAACTTTATCCTCATTGTTTAGAGTAAGGGAGAGCATCTATTGAGAACCCAAGTACCCTGTCATATTTTCTTTACAGTTAAAAATATAAATGGAGGTATATGATTTATTATTTCCTACTATCGATGATAAAAGGAAATAAACAATTGGTGTTACCTTTGTTTGTAAGATTTCTATTGTATTTGCCTTGTGTAGACTTGGCAAAGTTGTCAGCTTATTTAATGTTCATGTCCATGGCTCTTATGTATTTACCCCCAAACAAATTGTTACAACATTTATAATGTTACTTGTCATGCAGCTTCCCTTGAGATGTAGTACTTCTAAAGCACAAGAAAAACTTGCGGAATAATTATGATGTAAGTGAACCTGATAATTTTGTAAATTAGTAGATAGAGAAACGTTATGACACCACACTTGGTTGGGTGTCTCTCTCAAGAATATATTTGTGAAGACTCAAAATAGCCACTTGAAGAGGAAAAGTGCAAGAGTCTGTTTTGATTAGATTAACCAGGGCATACTTGATTCTACATCAACTTGAGTGTATTCATGATAAGAATTCTTTGCATGGAAGACAATTTTTAGCAAAGAAATTCCACATAAAAACTCTTTACACAATTCTACTCTTATGAAGCTAACCATGTCACATCTTCAGCTATTGTACCATGGGTTCCATTTGAATGACAGATGACAAGCATAAGATGAGTTTATCCTAAACAATCATACCTAACACACTTTGCACATGTTTCTACCAGAAAATAATTTTGCATATCATAAACTTAACTCTGATTCCAAGAGAGAATTGAGCTTACAATGGCCAAATCACTGCCAAAACAAGTGGCCAATTCATGTCCGGAGGCATCTAGATGATGCAAGGTACATCTGTATTGCCAAGACAATGCCCTTTACACAGGGTTGTTGCAGATGGGAATCGTCTATTACCCACCCTTTACAGGAAAGGAAAGCATCATTATTCTTGATCCAATCTGACATCAGGGGCATCAGTTCTTTGCTGGGCTTCGTTTCCCATCTATTCATAGATCAGTGTCCAAATGGCAAAAACAGAGCATGGGACATTCTGTCCAGCTCCCTTGAGGTATTGCCAACATGGCAGACTAGCATCCGTTTTCAGCTCTGACAAGGTGGATACAAGTGACTCAGTAAGGTTTCCGCTTCAGGTTCAGGCTGGGCAACCTTGTGTAGCATAACTCAGCTTCTGATGCCAATGAGTGGGAGAACTTTTCTTCTGTCCCATGGACCCTGGTTGCACCTACAGGCAACTGAGGCACTGCAGATGGGCTAAAAGATTCGGATGGAGTAATTGCCGATGTCTTCGCTACTATGTCTGCTAGCTCACTCCCACTCATGTGAACACCAGTTGTCGATGCAATTTGCTCTGTGGCAATTTTAATTGCCCTCTCTAGTAAGGAACTGATGTACTTATGGTGGGCTTCAAGTCGGACCTGAACATGCTTCTGGACCTGGCAAATCAACGAGAGAGAAGCATCAATGTCATGAAGAAACAATAAGACAATAGACCTGTGACTTCACAAACAGCCACATAGAACTGAGCAGCTCACAGTGCACGGACCGACTGATATAAGGCTTAAATTTAGATAATGTTAAAGCAACGGCAAGATACATTATTTCTTTCACTTCATTGACCTGGCTTAACTTCAATAGTAAGTTTGACATGCTCTGACTAATAAAGCCATACAACAAAATTTCATCAAGCACATCTTATTCTGGTTGTATGCACACTTGTAGCAATATATCCACAAGTACCAAGGCATTTTCTGACGAAGATGACTGATAACTCTAAAACACAATTTGGGACGATGAAACTTACCAGAGCAGTCAACTTTCCTAGAAGCATCATTAAGAAACATACAACATGATTTAGAGGCTGAATCAATATCTGTGCACCTTGAAAACTGCAACTTTTGTCGCATTTAATCAAACATCAGGAAGAAACCAATGCTCCAAGTAAAGGAAGAGCATCAATTATTTCTCTTGGTTCTAAGCATTTTGGATTGGACACAACAGTCAGATAACATGTTAACATTTGCAGCCCTATATCCGGTGGCCTCTCCTTCCTCCCTGTCACTGGCCATGCATTGACCAATGCCACCATGTTATATGCCAATTGAAGCCTCTCGCCCCTTGTATCATCATTAACAATACCTGTTTAATCTGTTGCCCAGTCTGTTGGATTACTGTTTTATTTCTGTTCTTTTTATTTTTATTAAAGTTATTGAATTGGGCCATACAACTTAATACCTAACCAAATTGTTTGACAAACAAAGAAGGGAGGTGGAATGGACTAGGAATATCCATCTTATTCAGGTGCAGGGCTACTTTGGTTGTTGGAACTCGATATTCAGAGGAGATGAGTTATTCTGGGAGAAACCTGAATATCTAACTCTCCCAAAAGACTAGAACTAGATATTATAACCAGAATAAGAGTTGTTTCCACCTGTTTGTACCTGCTCTACTTTGTTTTTTATCTAAATTATTTTCCCTTATTCTAGATAGAACAAGATCGTAAATTCCAAAGCAGATTGTGGTTATTCTAGAATAACTGGTCCAGGCATAAGGAATCCAGGACAACCAATTCAGCTATCAAACAAGGCCTTAAGACAATGGAGAGAGACACCAAATATTGTTTTATTCTTGTCACCACTTGATGTTGGACTATTCTTAACACACTCCTGCAGGTGCAGGCCAATTTAAGCTCTACCATGTGGACTATGACAAACATGGGGGTTGCAACTCAGATCATGACCATAGACTCTAATACTATATTGAAGTTATTGGATTAGGTTATACAACTCAAAACCTAAAGACATTAGGTGGAGAGGGACTCCGCATTATGCTTTTGTTTTATTTTTGACACCATTTGATGTGAGACTATTCTTAACAATTTTCAAAACTCAAGCCTAGCCAAGATGAACTATCTGTGACCACCCAAGGGCAGCCAGGGTTGCCCAAGCCCCAAGGATCAGACTCAAGTTGGTCTTTGGTGACAGACCGAGTGTTCAAACCTTGTGCAGAAGGATCTCACCTCGATATATGCTCTAAAATTTCACCACTCTTCAAATCCAACTTCAGGGAGACAAGATACTAGGTACCTTCCAGGGACATATTTCCTTAGACAGTTTCGTGACATAAAACTAGAATTTTATAAGAGCTAATGATATTGTTATGAGGATAAACAAGGCCATGACAAGTAAAGATCATGACATGTGAAAGAGAGAGAGAGAGAGAGAGAGAGAGAGAGTTTACCTCCAACTGTTCATGCAATCTTCTCTGAATCTCCATTTGTGCCCTTAATGCCTCTTTAACTTCATGGCCCCTACAGAAGCATTTTTTTCCGAGTTAACTTCCTTGCACATAAAAGAGGTGCATGCAACAGGTCATAAACCTTTTGTACATGCTAATCATTTTATTGAACCACACGAAATTTTCCATGAGTGAAGGAAAGTTTCATCTTACTCATTTACATCAGGCGTATGTAACCTTGGAGATAAAGAGCTGCTGCTGCTGCTTGGAGCTTCCAAAAGATAAGTAGCTGATATTCATGCCCAAGCCAAAATCAGTACATGACGTGAACGTTCCCTTTTGGACACAGTCAAGGTAGTGGTATCCTCCCAGTAACAAAACACCATAATGACTGATCTTACCAACCTTGATTTTATGAGTGGTTGGGTTTGAAAAATTACTTTGTAGAGAGAGAGGAGAGAAAATAGACCAACAACTTGGCTGTGTACATTCTTAATTGAGCAACTAAACCATGTCACATCCAGTATCACTCTATTTATGTACAAATGAAAGACATTAGATAGAATGACCCCAACTGAAAGTAATGCACTCACAAGAAAAACTTTCCATTCTTCACATACAACTATACAACCTCTTGATTAATAAAGTAATAAACATACTTGAAACCAGATCAGGGGTCTCACCATCCTTAGATTGCTCCCCAATTTCTTTGCCAGACTGTTTGCCTAATCTGAATTTCTGTGTGAGCATAAAAGATTAGAATATGCTCCCATAGCTCCACCAAAGACACCTCCATCTCCAGCAGAGAAATGAACTAAATGAGAACAAGAGAACTACAAACATATACCTGCAGATGACTCTTGAGGTGAAACAGAGTTAGCCCTTTCACACCCATTGTCCGCATGATTGTCTTTGGTGTTGCTTCTGCACAGGAGAAACATCATTCAGTACAAAGAGATGAAAAAACGACCTGTCGCTAACAATTAATAGAGGCACACAATGGTGCCACACTTTTATGCACCCAGGCCCCCTAGTTTGCCACCCACAAAAGACAAGAGCTACATGGGCTTGCTACTAGCCTCTACGTGGGTGGCAACCCGAGGGGGAGACCATGTGGCACTTTCCTTTGATGGGTGGCAAACCAAGTGTAGCACAAAAAAGTGCCCCCCTATAGCATTAAAATTTAAGAAACAGTCATGTCCACAAAGAAAAGAGGTCAGCGGAGGGTTTAGATCCTAAAACTGCCAAAAATCACCAAGACAGAAAGTGTATAATTGTTTATGCAATAGAACTCCATGACCCAAGAGCACTCTTTGAAACTCTGGTGTCTCAAAAGTGTCTCTTTATTTGCTTTCTTTGCACATTATCATAAGCGCACTCCTCATTCAAGTCAACAACATCATGGTCTTCCAAGCAAAATACTGTCATGAAACTTTTTAGGATAGCATGCATTGATCAACAAAAAGTCCTTTACTAGCATCTGCAAGTGACATGCAGAAGAAAATAATTGTTTCATATGTTTAACAGAATGGTTTTCAACTTGACAGTGAGTGTGCACAGGATTATGGCTGGTGAGGCTGGATAATGTGGCTGATAGTAGGTAGTTGTTACAGAATGCACCATACAGCAGCTCCCCTCTTCCATCTCCTGCTCTTGGGAGATAAGAAAAGGTCACAGTAAGACAGAGCCTCTTAAAAGGATAAACTTTATTTCAAAAGACTTCAAAATTAATGCTTACAGGAAATCTGCTCCCAAAATTGTTAACATTTAACTCCTAATCTTTAACTCATTCTGACCTGAAAAAAAGAAATGGCCAAATTGGTCTGGCCTTTGCTGGCTCTGTTCGGAACGGGCCATGGTTTAATATTCATCTGAGGAACCACAAATGTGTGATATACTGCCACGTGAAATAATATCTGTTGTCTGCAGAAATCTGAATCTTTGAACTGATGATCCTTGGGTTCCCCATTCTGCATAATTGCTTTATTCATATAGTAACTTTTTGCATATGATTAATATACACTCCTCCTTCCATCATCCATCTCACAATATCACTATTTGGTTAATCTTTTCCACTTCCAACAGTAATGATACGTGTTTAAAGAATAGAATCGGTGCAGGAAAAAAATAAATAAATATGCAGCCTGCTTCATCTCTGAAACAAGTTTCAATGGCATCCACAGAAGGATCGGGATCAGGCAACAGTCAGCCTTCTGGGGAATGATTCATGTTGACTGATTCAATCCAATGTCTTGCTTATCTCGGCTGATCCACCCAATCCATCCTTGGCCTGAACTGTTCCTCTCTTATGTTTAAAAGAACTAAAATTTCTAGTAGTATGAATGATTTTTTAAGAAACATGTCCAAGAATTGAAAATTGCCAATGACAGCCCTCTATGGTAGAGTAACCAGATTCTTGATTTGTTTCCAATGCTTATCCCTCCTGATCTTTGAAATAATCCAATTATAATCAGGAGTGATGAAACCCAGAAGGGGTCCAGTTGCTCTCACACAAACTTCTTTATCCAAAGAGTGAAAGAGAGTGGTGTTAGGGAATGAGAGGAGGAAAGAATGACCAAATGGGGGCTACAAGTAGCACCCAAGGCCTTCTCCAACACAAACTAGCCATTGGAGAGCAGCTTGCAATTGCTAGCCTTGGAGTCTTGGACTAGCTGTTGGAGCACCAATGGCTAGTTGGGATGGGCCCAGTCGGCCTATCTAGGAGCTGATACAGGTCAGTACCATTTAACCTGAACCTGGTCTAACAGGTTCCTCCTTAAGAATCGAGGATTGGTAGATCGGTTCATGTCAGATTAGGCAGAATCTGATTGGATCAAACAACCTGAGCCCATTGTGCCATCCTTGATGCAACAACAAAAAGACAACCACATAAATGTGTGATATGATCCTGTTTGGCATTATAGTTTTCCAGAATCATCCTCAACATCTTCTCCATAAAATGGGCACCAAGCCAAAAGGAGAGGCACATTCTTTGCTTCGGCAACAGAGTATATCAGTTTTATGCCTCAAAGTTGAGGTATTATGTGCAAGGGAGCCAATAGGTGGCACAATCTACGCAAATAATGATATAGGAGGTAACCCAAGTCTCATTGTCATTTATAGTCATGAAGATCTACTCATTTGTTATCCCTATAGAGCTGAACCTTCTTCACCATGTAATAATGACCCTATGGTTGCCAAAATCATTCTCCTTATCATCTCTGGTTCTGGTCCACAAACAGCCACATTATACACACGCACAGTTTCCACATCACAGTATCCACATCCTACTGTCTATGCAAAGTAACGGCATGATCCATGAGAATCCATAAGCAGACTTTCACATGCAAAATGAACCTTGGAGGGCAGAGCAGGTCACAGCACTAATTTCTCCCAGGCAAACCAAGTACTCCCGGGAATGAAGAAATCAAAATCTACACAGATTTATCATCAACATATCCTTTTATCTTGAGTACCACAAAGTTGCATTCTTTTTGTCATATCCTATCATAACCTTCTAGAGTTAGTGGTAGGAGTATCGGTATCCTCATTATATCACAAACAACCACTCACTCTCAAGGTTTTGTTTTTACTCATTCTATTATCCCCCTGTTGACCTCAGAGAGAGATCAAACTCAATTTTCTCATCAAATAGTGTTTGTTAATGACCATCTCACTTCTGACCAAAAGAAGTGCTTGTAAAAGGTCAAACCTAGTCTAAAATAAGAGAACAGAAATTAACAAAGGCATCAAACTCTCGCCTAGTGACCATTCTATCAAAATAGAGAAGATGATCAAATTCCAGATGTAACCAAGAAGTGCACACTGACTATGAGAGGGAGAAAGAGAATAGAAGAGCACAGGGCAGCTGACATCACTCAAAACAAAGTGGCAAAACATCCACAAAAATTGGAGACAAAATTTGAGGGAATCAGTGTAAAGAAGAAACAAGGAGAGCAAAACCAGTGGGACTAGGACATTATGTATAACATGGGACGACACTACAAGCATAAGGAAAGATAGTCTTTACACTATTGCTACATGAAAGAATAAAACACAATCTACACAAAACTAACAGCTCAAGTAACAGCATACCTATAAAACAAAAACACCAATATTCAAGACATCAAAGATGATAAATGTACCACTAAAACTTCAGAAGGTAAGGAAAGGATTCATAAAAATGCCCATCTAATGCACCAAAAGATGCCATGTAAGACCGCAGGTGGGAGGCATTGTGCATCCCTTTTAATCTTTTTAAACTGAAACTGAATTTGGCATATTTTCCAAAACTAGCCAGTAGGCAAGTTGGTCTGGAATTCCATTATTGAATTCACAATTCCAATGTTTTCTTTGAAGGTGGGTAATACCACAAGTATATTGATTAAAAGATAGAATATACAAGTATATGTGTGCCAAAAACTCAAAAAGGGACCACTCCCTACACTGCCTATACAGCCACAACCACACCAAGATAGTGTGAAATCACTCACCCCCCAAACACCCAAAAAGAGGAGAAACAGATGAATTCACGGAGCAAATAATGGTAGCCCACTCCATAACCCTTCCCAATACAAAACGTAAAAGATGATTCACGATTCCAATGTCCTTGACGGACTAAAATAGATCTGAAGTTTTGTCCCACAATGAAATCACATGTAAACAAAAAAAATCAGGGAAACCACATAGTTTTGAGTCTCGGCCTCCCAAAATCTAACAAAACAACATGAACAAAGAAGAATATTTGCGAGGTCTATGAACAAGTCTGTCAACCCATTGCTCATTGGCAAAAAAACCCATATCAGGTGTGGAAGAATTAATCCAACTCTCATAGGACTATAACAAAAAGGTTCAGAGAGAGAAAAAGAAAAGGCTATACAAGGAAAACCAGGCGGATGGACACAGATCCTAAGACAACACGTACAGTGATGACTCAAGAAGGGAGAAAGAAAGGATAACTATAGAACCGGTACAGGAAAAGCGAGATCTGTATGCTAAGAGAAACCACAATCAAACGAAAAAAAAGCTTTAAAATCCCCATTCGGATGTAGTTAGAATGCATCTCGGATTAACAGCGCATTAAGAACTGGACCTAATCAAGGAATCAACATTTACGCATGGCTGCTACGCATTGGAAGACACAGCAGACAACGAATTACAAGCCAAGGAAGAAGCAGCAAAAGAAACAAGAAAAAGGCGGCTACTTTCGGGCCCTCCGAGCTGCGCGACGGCGTCCACGAACCGCTCGTGGAGATCGGCAGTCCATCGGAGGCGGGGCTTGGGATCCGCGGTGAGGACCAGGCTGGGGCTGCGGATCTCCTCCTGGGGAATCGAGGCTTCCTGGTGCTGGATCAACCCGGAAGAAAACATCTCCTTTTGAGGCGAAAAGAGACGCCCCCCCCCCCCCCCAAAAGGCCACAAAATGGAGGAAAGTTCCCCAAAGAAAGAAGAACCAAGGCTCAAAAAGTGTGAGGACAATAACACACCCTCCCCCCACCTCGAGGTGGAGGAGAAAGCACTACGCAGACCCAGGTGGGGCAAAGCTCACAGACAACTCCCTCTCTCTCTCTCTCTACCTCCCTTCCATCAGATTAGTAACAAAATTTGCAGAACGGGTGGTCGAGAAGAGGGAAAAAACCATCTTTTTTTTCCAGGAGAGGAACGCAGAGAGACGCAGAGGGGGACCAGGGGAGCTGGAGAAGGAAGGTGGGTGGGGCTGGATCCTTGGCTCTTTGCTTCGGGTTTTCTTGTCTTTATGGTTTTCCCTTTTATACATCCCCGATGGAACGAGAAGGGTCTGGGTTTTGGATTGGTGGTAAGACGGCACAGGTGGCCTCGACAGACCAGTAGTGTTGCTTCACATCAGCAACCTGTTGCCGCCGGGAACAGCACACTGCACCCACTGGGCGGGTTGATGGGGACATCTTCTGGGAGCCTGGAGACGGGAAATGGGCAGAGGGTCGCCTCGTCCTTGACAGAAAAGGTGTAGAGAGAGATAGGATGAAGATAGAGAGAGAAAGGCCATCTGGGGGTTGCAAGCACCCATGGCGGGCCAGCTCAAATTACTGGTTCTTTGACCAGAAAGCCATCCTTTAAGGTTGCTTTTGTTTGTAGGTGGCACAGTGGCAGGGTTTGGATTACAAGTTTTTTATGGGTTTTTTTTATATGTATAAATATATCCAGATTTTTTATTCTGTATATATATCTGTCTTAGAAATTAATTATCTAAGAATCTTTTTAAATTTAGATTACAGACATATCTCTCTTATAGATACAAAATACTTTTTAAACTTTTACCACGGAAGTTAAAAATATACTTCAAATATTCGTTCACCGTTATATATAGAAATTAAAAGAATAGTCCGAACATCTTCTTAATATATCTTTGAAGATATTTTCTATCCGTAAGTGAGTATACGTGTAAATATATATTTAAGAAGGATTTTTGTACAATTATTATTTTTAGGTATATATATGTAAGAAAGCCCTTTTTTTGACAAACAAGATGAAACTCAAATGAGGAGGATCATCATGAGAAAATACAAGTGGTAATTCATCTGTTTCAGATGATTATGAAAGGGATATAACTATTTTTTTGAAGGTTTTGACATTTAGATATAAAAGTGGTTGTAGTTATTTGTATAAGGCAAACTATATAATTATATACCATAAAATTATCCTATTTAAAAACATTAAAAGAATTCTAAGCCTTTAATTATCTAGACAAATTAAAAAGTAGATTGCCTTCCATGATTATGGATTTATATCTTGTATGATCTACAATATATTCTGAACCCAATTGAAGATATTATAATATGCCATTCTCCAACAACTTTCACATGGCCATGGGGGGTTGTGGCTAAGGCCCTAAGTTTAGGTGCCATTCCACTTGTAATATTATATGTGTATGAAAACTTCCTACCTGAAGTTACAGAAGACACAGTTGCATGGGGACCCAGGAGCAGGTTGTCATATTATCATGTACTTGTAAAATTAATAAAAAAACATGTGAGCACTTTTCACATTAAAAGAAAGGCTTGATTGGTACCATAAAGTGGTGATATATCATTATATCCTATAGGGACAGTTTGGTATTAAAATAGATCCACGATAAATTGAGAATAATTTCAAAATTTTAAAGATATTCTAAAAATTTTGAAGATATTTTCATTACATTTTCGATCTATCCTGATGCCAAACATGCTTCTTCCATCAATTTAAGAGTCAGTTGCATCTGGTAAAGAAACTTGATAAGATTTCAGTTGTTTTCCTATGGGTTTTTATGCCCCCATAAAATGGTGTCATACATTTGAACAATATATTTTTCTATAAGGTAACTAGGAGTCCATTGGATGTAATCTCTTAGTAATACTTTCTTGACCATAGACAAAAAAAACTATTAATGATCGTGGCTTATCATCACTTCACCAAAAATACCTTAAGCAAGAAAGGTTTGTTGGAGCATATGCACATATCTGAAGCGGAAGCGGATTCCATGACGGTGCAACCACGAGGAGGATGACGACGAGAACGCCAGGTGCTGGAGGAGACGATTGTAACCCCATGGGAGTCTCCCTAGTTTCCTCTCTCTATGTCACTGGATGTCTTATCTGTCTATGGGGAAGACAGACCATATATAGAGAGGAGGGACTAGTCCAAGAGATGTTTTATTAGGCTCCCACCCATAACAGAAACCCATGGGCCACATATGGGTTAGGCCCATAAATTATCCTTTTGACTAGACCGAAAATGTGCATCCTTTATGTGTAGCCCAAACCGGCAACGGCGCCAAGATGAACGCACGACATTGTTGACTGTACATTCTTGTTGTTCAAAGTTCATTGCACCAACTCACCCCAGATGAAGAACAAATAAGAAATAGAATCTAACAATTGCACTGGATCAAAACTATCTAAACGCAGAAGAAATGGACAATTTAAACACAAAAGAAATATAACGCTCCCAGCAGCAAACGACAGCAACAAAGAAAACCCAAGAACAAATTCTAAACTCCCTCTGATCTGAACAACACAGAAGAATGGGAAAGAACGAATTCCCCTGGATCGAACTCCAATAGCTCAAATGCTTAACACCAACCCTAACAACTCACAGCTCTGATCTCTTGATGAACACAGAAGATGATGCCAGCCATCGTCCTCATCACAGCAGCCATCACAGAAAAAGAAAATTCAAATGCCTACCTCTGCTCACAGCAAGAATGAAGTCCTGAACATACTGAACTGAAAACTCCAAAAAAAAAAGAACTCCTTCAATCGAACCAAAGAACAGATGCTGACAAGAAATTACAAAAGAGAAATGGCAGAAGAATAATCTAAAAATTGAACTCCATGCTCTGCTGAATACAGGAAAGAAAGAACAGAAGAAAATTGCAAGAAATAAAATCCCTAAAAATTTATACTGGCGAACCCCAAGAACAAGAAGAACTCAAAATTTTCCCAAAATTTCCACTGGCTAGCCCCTTACAGAACTGAAGAAAGGAAAATTACAGAAACAAATGACAAGAAATTATCAAAAAAACTCCCTAAAACTTGAAATGGCCAAGTGCCTGAACTGTGGAAGATAAAAGCTAGGAAAACCCCTAAAAATAATCCGAACCAGACAACTCCCTCCCTGCTCTGCTGAAAGGGAAATTACAAAAAATTAGAAACTAAAAAAAAAAAATCCTAAGAATTCCGAACTCTCCCAGAAGAGGACCTTGGGGTCCTTTTATATGTGCCCGGGCCTCTTGGCGAGCTCCTCTTCCCGCCTTCTTCATCGCCTCAGCACCAGGATCGCCAGCTCTGCTCCACCGGGATCGCCAGCGTTGCTCGGCCTCCAGCTCAGCACGGGCTGCACACGGATTCTGCACACCACCCAGCCACATCGCACAGCACTCCGGCGCCTTCCTGATCTGCCTCCGTCGGATCTGCATGCCCCCATCGCCAGCTGGAGATCCGGCGGCCCAACAGCACCATCTCCGCACCCTGGCCACAACCTCAGCGCGCCCTGCACCGCCATGCCTCCTGCATGCATCGCCGCGCACCCACCTCACGCCTCAGCCGCCGCTGCTTCTATGCCTCTGCTGGATCACTTGGGCGCTGGCCGCCCTGGCCAGTAGCACACCATTTGTAGCACCTCACACATGCAGGCGCTCCTGCTCCAGCCTTCACACGCAGCAGCTGCAGCTGCTCCAAATCACCACCGCCTTTGACCTGATGGAAAGAAACATAAAAAGAGTTAAGAGGGGTGAGTGGATGGGTTAGGTGTTTATTTTTATTTAATGGAATTAGGTGGGGTATGTGACACAATGTGATTAAAATGATGTTTTAGTAAAATTTTTATTTATTTACACACTATTTTCCAACTGCAATGTATAGAATTTATTTACAAAATTCAAAATATATTTGTGAAACCTAATTAATCAATCTAAATGACTTATTTGAATCTAACATGTGTATTCTAAATATCAACTAATATAAGAGTCTAATTAGTATTTACAAGAATTATTTATGAAAGTATAAGACCAAGAATTATTTATGTACAATGTATTTACAAAAAGAGAAATCACTTTATTAATCAAACTATTCTAAAGACATTGACTTTATTAGATGAGCATCTAACCAAGTGTTCTACCAAAAAATTTAACTAAATGTTCACAAATTTATTTCTGAATGAAATGGAAATTAAAATAAAATTGCACCATATTTACAGACAATGAATGTCTAAGCTCAATTATATGTATGAAATTTAACACGAAAAATTCTGTAGTTATCACTTATCGCCTTAGGCAATAAGGGGGCATCAGGCGTCTCTGAGTGCCGATTCCGAATTGTGGTCTTATAAGCGATTCCGATAACCGAGTGGAAAGTTATGCCCGTTTGAGCGAAGTGGTGTTCGTATACGATCGCATCGACGGCCCGCGACCACGCTCCCGGAGAGGAATTTTACGCCGGACCAGAAAATTCCGAATGTGACCTTTTATTGACCGGGTCGAAGTGTCGATTTTGAATTGGGGCCTCGCAGGCGGTTCCGACCCACGGGCGAACAGATATCCGGGTCCGATCGAACGGTACGGCTGTCGATGTACTATAACACACGCTCCGGGGCGGAATTTCGGCCCCGGAACGGAATTCCGCAAAACTTACGCTCTGTCGACCGTCTCGGAGTGCCGATTCCGAATTGTCATCACATAAGCGATTCTGATGCCCGGGCGGAAAGTTATGCCCCGTTCTTTGGCTGAAGGGGTGGGAATAAACTAGAGGGGGTGACTATATCGGCGATGTTCGAGCACCCATATCAATGACTTAGGGTGGAGATCTCGTGACGAGTTGAACACGACTTCCGATCGCCGTGACAGGCCGGCTCCGTGTGTGGGATCCGCCAGCGATTCGCGTAATCGAGGGAGTCGCTACTGCCAGAAAACCTTGGAATGGGGGAGATCGTCGGCTAGAATCGCAATTTCGGAGTGCGAAATAGTAGTTTTTGGACCCCGAAACGACGTCTTATCGCCTTAGGCCAAAAGAGGGCGTCGGGCGTCTCTCAGTGCCGATTCCGAATGGTGGTCTTATAAGCGATTCCGATAACCGAGCGAAAAGTTATGCCCATTTGAGCGAAGAGGTGTTCGTATGCGATCACATCGACGGCCCGTGACCATGCTCCCGGAGAGGAATTTTACGCCGGACCGGAAAATTCCGAATGCGACCTTTTATCGACCGGGTCGAAGTGTCGATTCTGAATTGGGGCCTTGCAGGTGGTTCCGACCCCCGGGCGAACAGATATCCGGGTCCGATTGAACGGTACAACTGTCGATGTACTATAACACACGCTCCGAGGTGGAATTTCGGCCCCGGAACGGAATTCCGCAAAACTTGCGCCCTGTCGACCGTCTCGGAGTTCCGATTCTGAATTGTCATCACATAAGCGATTCTGATGCCCGGGCGGAAAGTTATGCCCCGTTCTTTGGCTGAAGGGGTGGGAATAAACTAGAGGGGGTGACTATATCGGCGATATTCGAGCACCCATATCAACGACCTGGGGTGGAGATCTCGTGACGAGTTAAACATGACTTCTGATCGCCGTGACAGGCCGGTTCTGTGTGTGGGATCCGTCAGCAATTCGCGTAATCGAGGGAGTCGCTACTGCCAGAAAACCTTGGAATGGGGGAGATCGTCGGCTAGAATCGCAATTTCGGAGTGCGAAATGGTGGTTTTTGGACCCCGAAACGACGTCTTATCGCCTTAGGCCAAAGGGGGTGTCAGGCGTCTCTCAGTGCCGATTCCGAATGGCGGTCTTATGAGCGATTCCGATAACCGAGCGGAAAGATATGTCTGTTTGAGCGAAGAGGTGTCCGTATGCGATCGCATCGACGGCCCGCGACCTCGCTCCCGGAGAGGAATTTTACGCCAGGCTGGAAATTTCCTAATGCGACCTTTTACCGACCGGGTCGATGTGCTGATTCCGAATTGGGGCCTCGCGGGCGGTTCTGACCCCCGGGCGAACAGATATCTGCGTCAGATCGAATGGTACGACTGTCGGTGTAACACACGCTCCGGGGCGGAATTTCAGCCCCGGAACGGAATTCCGCGAAACTATCGCCCTGTCGACCGTCTCGGAGTGCCGATTCCGAATTGTGGTCACATAAGCGATTCTGACGCCCGGACGGAAAGTTATGCCCAGTTCTTTGGCTGAAGGGGTGGGAATAAACTAGAGGGGGTGACTATATCGGCGACGATCGAGCACCCATATCAACGACCTGGGGAGGAGATCTCGCGATGAGTTGAACACGACTTCCGATCGCTGTGACAGGCCGGCTCCGTGTGTGGGCTCCGCCAGCGATTCGCGTAATCGAGGGAGTCGCTACTGCCAGAAAATCTTGGAATGGGGGAGATCGTCGGCTAGAATCGCAATTTCGGAGTGCAAAACGGTGGTTTTTGGACCCCGAAATGACATCTTATCGTCTTAGGCAATAAGGGGGCATCGGGCGTCTGTGAGTGCCGATTCCGAATTGTGGTCCTATAAGCAATTCCGATAACCGAGCGGAAAGTTATCCCCGTTTGAGCGAAGAGGTGTCTGTATGCGATCGTATCGAAGGCCCCCGACCACGCTCCTGGAGAGGAATTTTACGCCGGCCCAAAAATCTCTGAATGCAACCTTTTATCGACCGGGTCGAAGTGTCGATTTCAAATTGGGGCCTCGCGGGCGGTTCCGACCCCCGGGCGAATAGATATCCGTGTCCGATCGAACGGTATGGTTGTCGGTGTACTACAACACACGCTCCGGGGCGGAATTTCGGCCCCGGAACGGAATTCCGCAAAACTACCACCCTGTCGACCGTGTCGGAGTGTCGATTCCGAATTGTGGTGACATAAGCGATTCTGACGCCCGGGGGGAAAGTTATGCCCCATTCTTTGGTTGAAGGGGTGGGAATAAACTCGAGGGGGTGACTATACCGGCGATGATCGAGCACCCATATCAACGACCTGGGGAGGAGATCTCGCGACGAGTTGAACACGACTTCCGATCACCGTGAGAGGTCGGCTCCGTGTGTGTGCTCCGCCAGCAATTCGCGTAATCAAGGGAGTCGCTACTGCCAGAAAACCTTGGAATGGGGGAGATCGTCGGCTAGAATCACAATTTTGGAGTGTAAACCGTGGTCTTTGGACCCCAAAACGACGTCTTATCGCCTTAGGCAATAAGGGGGCATCGGGCGTCTCTGAGTGTCGATTCCGAATTTTGGTCTTATAAGCGATTCCGATAACCGAGCAGAAAGTTATGCCCGTTTGAGCGAAGAGGTGTCCGTATGCGATCACATCGACGGCCCGCGACCACGCTCCCGGAGAGGAATTTTACGCCGGACCAAAAAATTCCGAATGCGACCTTTTATCGACCGGGTCGAAGTGTCGATTCCGAATTGGGGCCTCGCAGGCGGTTCCGACCCCCGGGCGAACAGATATCTGGGTCCGATCGAACGGTACGGCTGTCGGTGTACTATAACACACGCTCCGGGGCGGAATTTAGACCCCGAAACGGAATTCCGTGAGACTTACGCCTTGTCGACCGTCTCAGAGTTCCGATTCTGAATTGTCGTCACATAAGCGATTCTGATGCCCGGGCGGAAAGTTATGCCCTGTTCTTTGGCTGAAGGGGTGGGAATAAACTAGAGGGGGTGACTATATCGGCGATATTCGAGCACCCATATCAACGACCTGGGGTGGAGATCTCGTGACGAGTTAAACACGACTTCTGATCGCCGTGACAGGCCGGTTCTGTGTGTGGGATCCGTCAGCGATTCGCGTAATCGAGGGAGTCGCTACTGCCAGAAAAACTTGGAATATGGGAGATCGTCGGATAGAATCGTAATTTCGGAGTGTGAAACGGTTGTGTTGGGACCCCGAAACGACATCTTATCGCCTTAGGCCAATAGGGGGCATCGGGTGTCTCTCAGTGCCGATTCCGAATGGTGGTCTTATAAGCGATTCTGATAACCGAGCGGAAAGTTATGCCCGTTTGAGCGAAGAGGTGTCCGTATGCGATCGCATCGACGGCCCGCGACCTCGCTCCCGGAGAGGAATTTTACGCCGGACCAGAAATTTCCTAATGCGACCTTTTACCAACCCGGTCGATGTGTTGATTCCGAATTGGGGTCTCGTGGGTGGTATCGACCCCCGGGCGAACAGATATCCGGGTCTGATCGAACGGTACGGCTGTCGGTGTAACACACGCTCCGGGGCGAAAATTCGGCCCCGGTACGGAATTCCGCAAAACTAGCGCCCTGTCGACCTTCTCGGAGTGCTGATTCTGAATTGTGGTCACATAAGCGATTCTGACGCCCGGGCGGAAAGTTATGCACAGTTCTTTGGCTGAAGGGGTGGAAATAAACTAGAGGGGGTGACTATATCGGCGATGCTCGAGCACCCATATCAACGACCTGGGGAGGAGATCTCGCGACGAGTTGAACACGACTTCTGATCGCCGTGACAGGCCGGCTCCCTGTGTGGGCTCCGCCAGCGATTCGCGTAATCGACGGAGTCGCTACTGCCAGAAAACCTTGGAATGGGGGAGATCGTCGGCTAGAATCGCAATTTCGGAGTGCGAAACGGTGGTTTTTGGACCCCGAAATGACATCTTATCACCTTAGGAAATAAGGGGGCATCGGGCGTCTCTAAGTGCTGATTCCGAATTGTTATCTCATAAGCGATTCCGATAACCGAGCAGAAAGTTATGCCCGTTTGAGCGAAGAGGTCTCCGTATGTGATCGCATCGACGGCCCGCGACCACGCTCCCGGAGAGGAATTTTACGCCGGACCGAAAATCTCCGAATGCGACCTTTTATCGACCGGGTCGAATTGTCGATTCCGAATTGGGGCCTCGCGGGCGGTTCCGACCCCCGGGCGAACAGATATCCGTGTCCGATCGAACGGTACAGTTGTCGGTGTACTATAACACGCTCCGGGGCGGAATTTCGGCCCCGGAATAGAATTCTGTGAAACTAGCGCCCTGTTGACCGTCTCAGAGTGCCGATTCCGAATTGTGGTCACATAAGCGATTCTGACGCCCGGGGGAAAAGTTATGCCCCGTTCTTTGGCTGAAGGGGTGGGAATAAACTTGAGGGGGTGACTATATCGGCGATGATCGAGCACCCATATGAACGACCTGGGGAGGAGATCTCGCAACGAGTTGAACACGACTTCCGATCACCGTGACAGGCCGGCTCCGTGTGTGTGCTCCGCAAGTAATTCGCGTAATCGAGGGAGTCGCTACTACCAGAAAACCTTGGAATGGGGGAGATCGTCGGCTAGAATCACAATTTCGGAGTGCAAACCGTGGTCTTTCGACCCCGAAACAACGTCTTATCGCCTTAGGCAAACAGGGGGCATCGGGCGTCTCTGAGTGCCTATTCCGAATTGTGGTCTTATAAGCGATTCCGATAATCGAACGGAAAGTTATGTCCGTTTGAGCGAAGAGGTGTCCGTATGCGATCGCATCAACAGCCCGCGACTACGCTCCCGAAGAGGAATTTTACGCCGGTCCGGAAAATTCCGAATGCGACCTTTTATCGACCGGGTCGAAGTGCCGATTCTGAATTGGGGCCTCGCGGGCGGTTCCGACCCCCGGGCGAACAGATATCCGTGTTTGATCGAACGATATGGTTGTCGGTGTACTATATCACACGCTCTGGGGCGGAATTTTGGCCCCGAAACGGAATTCCGTGAAACTAGCGCCCTGTCGATCGTCTCGGAGTGCCGATTCCGAATTGTGGTCACATAAGCGATTCTGACGCCCGGGCGGGAAGTTATGCCCCGTTCTTTGGCTGAAGGGGTGGGAATAAACTAGAGGGGGTGACTATATCGGCGATGATCGAGCACCCATATGAACGACCTGGGGAGGAGACCTCGCGACGAGTTGAACACGACTTCAAATCACCGTCACAGGCCGGCTCCGTGTGTGTGCTCCGCCAGCGATTCGCGTAATCGAGGGAGTCGCTACTGCCAGAAAACCCTTGAATAGGGGAGATCGTCAGCTAGAATCGCAATTTCGGAGTGCGAAACGGTGGTTTTTGGACCCTAAAATGACATTTTAGCACCCTAGGCAATAAGGGGGCGTCGGGCGTCTCTGAGTGCCGATTCCGAATTGGGGTCTTATAAGCAATTCCGATAACCGAGCGGAAAGTTATGCCCGTTTGAGGGAAGAGTTGTCCGTATGCGATCGCATCAACGGCCCGCGATCACGCTCCCGGAGAGGAATTTTACGCCAGACCGGAAATTTCCTAATGCGACCTTTTACCGACTGGGTCGATGTGCTGATTCCGAATTGGGGCCTCGCGGGGGGTTCCGACCCCCGGGCGAATAAATATCCGCGTCCGATCGAACGGTACGACTGTCGGTGTAACACACGCTCCGGGGTAGAATTTCGGCCGCGGAACGGAATTCCGCGAAACTAGCGCCCTGTCGACGATCTCAAAGTGCAGATTTCGAATTGTGGTCACATAAGCGATTCTGAAGCCCAGGCGGAAAGTTATACCTCGTTCTTTGGCTAAAGGGGTGGTAATAAACTAGAGGCGGTGACTATATCGGCGATAATCGAGCACCCATATCAACGACCTGGGGAGGAGATCTCGCGACGAGTTGAACACGACTTCCGATCGCCGTGACAGGCCGGCTCCCTGTGTGGGCTCTGCCAGCGATTCGCGTAATCGAGGGAGTCGCTACTGCCAGAAAACAATGGAATGGGGGAGATCGTCGGCTAGAATCGCAATTTCGGAGTGCATACCGTGGTTTTTGGACCCCGAAATGACATCTTATCGCCTTAGCCAATAAGGGGGCATCGGGCGTCTCTAAGTGCCGATTCCGAATTGTGGTCTTATAAGTGATTCCGATAACCGAGCGGAAAGTTATGCCCGTTTGAGCGAAGAGGTGTCCGTATGTGATCGCATCGACGGCCCGCGACCACACTCCCGGAGAAGAGTGCGACCTTTTATCGAAAGGGTCGAAGTGCCGATTCCGAATTGGGGCCTCGTGGGCGGTTCCCACCCCCGTGCGAATAGATATCCGGGTCCGATCGAACGGTACAGTTGTAGGTGTACTAACACACGCTCCGGAGAGGAATTTCGGCCCCGAAACAGAATTCCGCGAAACTTGCGCCCTGTCGACCATCTCGGAGTGTCGATTCCGAATTGTCGTAACATAAGCGATTCTGATGCCCGGGCGGAAAGTTATGCCCCGTTCTTTGGCTGAAGAGGTGGGAATAAACTAGAGGGGGTGACTATAACGGCAATGTTCGAGCACCCATATCAACGACCTGAGGTGGAGATCTCGCGACGAGTTGAACACGACTTCCGATCGCCGTGACAGGCCGGCTCCATGTGTGGGATCCGCCAGTGATTCGCGTAATCGAGAGAGTTGCTACTGCCAGAAAACCTTGGAATGGGGGAGATCGTCGGCTAGAATTACAATTTCGGAGTGCGAAACGGTGGTTTTTGGACTCCGAAATGACATCTTATCGCGTTAGGCCAAAAGGGAGCCTTGGGCGTCTCACAGTGTCGATTCCGAATTGTGGTCTTATAAGCAATTCCGATAACCGAGCAGAAAGTTATGCCCGTTTGAGCGGAGAGGTGTCCGTATGCGATCGCATCGACGGCCCGCGACCACGCTCCCGGAGAGGAATTTTATGCCGGACCGGAGATTTCCTAATGCGACCTTTTACCGACCGGGTCGATGTGCTGATTCCGAATTGGGGCCTCGCGGGGGGTTCCGACCCCCGGGCGAACAAATATCCGCGTCTGATCGAACGGTACGACTGTCGGTGTAACACACGCTACGGGGCGGAATTTCGGCCCCAAACCAAAATTCCACGAAACTAGCGCCCTGTCGACCGTCTCGGAGTGCAGATTTCGAATTGTGGTCACATAAGCGAGTTCGACGCCCGAGCGGAAAGTTATGCCCCGTTCTTTGGCTGAAGGGGTGGGAATAAACTAGAGGGGGTGACTATATCGGCGATGATCGAGCACCCGTATCAACGACCTGGGGAGACCTTGCGACAAGTTGAACACGGCTTTCGATCACCGTGACAGGCCGGCTCCGTGTGTGTCCTCCGCCAGCGATTCGCGTAATCGAGGGAGTCGCTACTGCCAGAAAACCTTGGAATAGGGGAGATCGTCGGCTAGAATCCCAATTTCGGAGTGCGAAACGGTGGGTTTTGGACCTGAAACGATGTCTTATCACCTCAGGCCAAAAGAGAGCATCGGGCGTCTCTGAGTGCCGATTCCGAATTGTGGTCTTATAAGCGATTCCGATAACCAAGCGGAAAGTTATGCATGTTTAAGTGAAGAGGTGTCCGTATGCGATCGCATCGATGGCCCGCGACCACGCTCTCGGAGAGGAATTTTACGCCGGACCGAAAATTTCCTAATGCAACCTTTTACCGACCGGGTCGATGTGCTGTTTCCGAATTGGGGCCTCGCGAGCGGTTCCGACCCCCGGGCGAACAGATATCCGCGTCCGATCGAACGGTACGACTGTCGGTGTAACACACGCTCCGGGGAGGAATTTCAGCCCCGGAACAGAATTCCGTGAAACTAGCGCCCTGTTGACCGTCCCGGAGTGCCGATTCCGAATTGTGGTCACATAAGCGATTCTGACGCCTAGGCGGAAAGTTATGCCCAGTTCTTTGGCTGAAGGGGTGGGAATAAACTAGAGCGGGTGACTATATCGGCGATGATCGAGCACCCATATCAACGACCTGGGGAGGAGATCTCGCGACGAGTTGAACACGACTTCCGATCGCCGTGACAGGCCGGCTCCGTGTGTGGGCTACGCCAGCGATTTGCGTAATCGAGGAAGTCGCTACTGCCAGAAAACCTTGGAATGGTGGAGATCGTCGGCTACAATCGTAATTTCGGAGTGCAAACCGTGGTTTTTGGACCCCGAAATGATGTCTTATCGCCTTAGCCAATAAGGGGGCATCAGGTGTCTCTGAGTGCCGATTCCGAATTGTGGTCTTATAAGCGATTCCGATAACCGAGCGGAAAGTTATGCCCGTTTGAGCGAAGAGGTGTCCGTATGCGATCGCATCGACGGCCCGCGACCACGCTCCCGGAGAGGAATTTTACGCCGAACCGGAAAATTCTGAATGTGACCTTTTATCGACAGGTTCGAAGTGCCGATTCCGAATTGGGGCCTCGCGGGCTGTTCCCACCCCCGGGCGAATAGATATCCGGTTCCGATCGAACGGTACAGCTCTCGGTGTACAACACATGCTCCGGGGTGGAATTTCGACCCCGGAACGGAATTCCGCAAAACTTGCGCTCTGTCGACAGTCTCGGAGTGCTGATTCTGAATTGTCATAACATAAGCGATTCTGATGCCCGGGCGGAAAGTTATGCCCCGTTCTTTGGCTGAAGGGGCTGGAATAAACTAGAGGGGGTGACTATAACGGCGATGTTCGAGCACCCATATCAACGACCTGGGGTGGAGATCTCGCGACGAGTTGAACACGACTTCTGATCGCCGTGACAGGCCGGCTCCATGTGTGGGATCCGCCAGTGATTCGCGTAATCGAGGGAGTCGCTACTGTCAGAAAACCTTGGAATGGGGGAGATCGTCGGCTAGAATCGCAATTTCGTAGTGCAAAATGGTGGTTTTTGGACTCCGAAACGACATCTTATCGCGTTAGGCCAAAAGGGGGCCTCGGGCGTCTCCCCGTGTTGATTCCGAATTGTGGTCTTATAAGCG
The DNA here is from genome assembly GCA_014218235.1 of Colocasia esculenta. Taxonomy (NCBI): domain Eukaryota; kingdom Viridiplantae; phylum Streptophyta; class Magnoliopsida; order Alismatales; family Araceae; genus Colocasia; species Colocasia esculenta. The sequence continues at coordinate 182,323,690 of CM024755.1, read as the reverse complement.
ATTCCGATAACCGAGCAGAAAGTTATGCCCGTTTGAGCGGAGAGGTGTCCGTATGCGATCGCATCGATGGCCCGCGACCACGCTCTCGGAGAGGAATTTTACGAAGGACCGGAAAATTCTGAATGTGACCTTTTATCGACAGGGTCGAAGCGCCGATTCCGAATTGGGGCATCGCGGGCGGTTCTGATGCCCGAGCGAATAGATATCCGGGTCCGATCGAACGGTACGGCTGCCGGTGTACTATAACACACGCTCCGGGGCGGAATTTCGGCCCCGGAACGGAATTTCGCAAAACTTGCGCCTTGTCGACCGCCTCGGAGTGCCGATTCCGAATTGTCATAACATAAGCGATTCTGATGCCCGGGCGGAAAGTTATGCCCCGTTCTTTGGCTGAAGGGGTGGGAATAAACTAGAGGGGGTGACTATAACGGCGATGTTCGAGCACCCATATCAACGACCTGGGGTGGAGATCTCACGACGAGTTGAACATGACTTTCGATCACCGTGACAGGCCGGCTCCATGTGTGGGATCCGCCAGTGATTCGCGTAATCGAGGGAGTCGCTACTGCCAGAAAACCTTGGAATGGGGGAGATCGTCGGCTAGAATTGCAATTTCGGAGTGCGAAACGGTGGTTTTTGGACTCTGAAACGACATCTTATAGCGTTAGGCCAAAAGGGGGCCTCGGGCGTCTCTCCGTGCTGATTCCGAATTGTGGTCTTATAAGCGATTCCGATAACCGAGCAGAAAGTTATGCCTGTTTGAGCGGAGAGGTGTCCGTATGCGATCGCATCGACGGCCCGCGACCACGCTCCCGGAGAGGAATTTTATGCCGGACCGGAAATTTCCTAATGCGACCTTTTACCAACCGGGTCGATGTGCTGATTCCGAATTGGGGCCTCGCGGGGGGTTCCGACCCCCGGGCGATCAAATATCTGCATCCGATCGAACGGTACGACTGTCGGTGTAACACACGCTCCAGGGCGGAATTTCGGCCCCGGAACGGAATTCCGCAAAATTAGCGCCTTGTCGACCGTCTCGGAGTGCAGATTTCGAATTGTGGTCACATAAGTGATTCCGACGCCCGGGCGGAATGTTATGCCCCGTTCTTTGGCTGAAGGGGTGGGAATAAACTAGAGGGGGTGACTATATCGGCGATGATCGAGCACCCATATCACCGATCTGGGGAGACCTTGCGACGAGTTGAACATGACTTCTGATCACCGTGACAGGCCAGCTCCGTGTGTGTGCTCCGCCAGCGATTCGCGTAATCGAGGGAGTCGCTACTGCCAGAAAACCTTGGAATAGGGGAGATCGTCAGCTAGAATCCCAATTTCGGAGTGCGAAACGGTGGTTTTTGGACCCTGAACTGACGTCTTATCACCTTAGGCCAAAAGAAGGCGTCGGGCATCTCTGAGTGCCGATTCCGAATTGTGGTCTTATAAGCGATTCCGATAACCAACCAGAAAGTTATGCCCGTTTGAGTTAAGAGGTGTCCGCATGCGATCGCATCGACGGCTCGCGACGACGCTCCCGGAGAGAAATTTTACGCCGTACTGGAAATTTCCTAATGCGACCTTTTACCGACCGGGTCGATGTGTTGATTCCGAATTGGGGCCTCGCGGGCGGATCCGACCCCCGGGCGAACAGATATCCGCGTCCGATCGAACGGTACGACTGTCGGTGTAACACACACTCCGAGGAGGAATTTCGGCCCCGGAACGAAATTCCGCGAAACGAGCCCCTTGCCGACCGTCTCGGAGTGCCGATTCCGAATTGTGGTCACATAAGCGATTCTGACGCCTGGGCGGAAAGTTATGCCCAGTTCTTTGGCGAAGGGGTGGGAATAAACTAGAGCGGGTGACTATATCGGCGATGCTCGAGCACCCATATCAACGACCTGGGGAGGAGATCTCGCGACGAGTTGAACACGACTTCCGATCGCCGTGACAGGACGGCTCCGTGTGTGGGCTCCGCCAGCAATTCGCGTAATCGAGGGAGTCACTACTGCTAGAAAACCTTGGAATGGGGGAGATCGTCGGATAGAATCGCAATTTCGGAGTGCAAACCGTGGTTTTTGAACCCCGAAATGACGTCTTATTGCCTTAGCCAATAAGGGGGCATCGGTCGTCTCTGAGTGCCGATTCCGAATTGTGTTCTTATAAGCGATTCCGATAACCGAGCTGAAAGTTATGCCCGTTTGAGCGAAGAGGTGTCCGTATGCGATCGCATCGACGGCCCGCGACCACGCTCCCGGAGAGGAATTTTACGCCGGACCGGAAAATTCTGAATGTGACCTTTTATCGACAGGTTCGAAGTGCCGATTCCGAATTGGGGCCTCGCGGGCTGTTCCCACCCCCGGGCGAATAGATATCCGGTTCCGATCGAACGGTACAGCTCTCGGTGTACAACACACGCTCCGGGGTGGAATTTCGACCCCGGAACAGAATTCCGCAAAACTTGCACTCTGTCGACCGTCTCAAAGTCCAGATTCCAAATTGTCATAACATAAGCGATTCTGATGCCGGGCGGAAAGTTATGCCCCGTTCTTTGGCTGAAGGGGCTGGAATAAACTAGAGGGGGTGACTATAACGGCGATGTTCGAGCACCCATATCAACGACCTGGGGTGGAGATCTCGCGACGAGTTGAACACGACTTCTGATCACCGTGATAGGCCGGCTCCATGTGTGGGATCCGCCAGTGATTCGCGTAATCAAGGGAGTCGCTACTGCCAGAAAACCTTGGAATGGGGGAGATCGTCGGCTAGAATCGCAATTTCGGAGTGCAAAATGGGGGTTTTTGGACTCCGAAACGACATCTTATCGCGTTAGGCCAAAAGGGGGCCTCGGGCGTCTCTCAGTGTCGATTCTGAATTGTGGTCTTATAAGCGATTCCGATAACCGAGCAAAAAGTTATGCCCGTTTGTGCGGAGAGGTGTCCGTATGCGATCGCATCGACGGCCCGCGACCACGCTCCCGGAGAAGAATTTTATGCCGAACCGGAAATTTCCTAATGCGACCTTTTACCGACCGGGTCGATGTGCTGATTCTGAATTGGGGCCTCGCGGGGGGTTCCGACCCCCGGGCGAACAAATATCCGCGTCCGATCGAACGGTACGACTGTCGGTGTAACACACGCTCCGGGGCGGAATTTCGGCCCCGGAACGGAATTCTGCGAAACTAGCGCCCTGTTGACCGTCTCGGAGTGCAGATTTCGAATTGTGGTCACATAAGCGATTTCGACGCCCGGGCGGAAAGTTATGCCCCGTTCTTTGGCTGAAGGGGTGGGAATAAACTAGAGGGGGTGACTATATCGGCAATGATCGAGCACCGATATCAACGACCTGGGGAGACCTTGCGACGAATTGAACACGACTTCCGATCACCGTGACAGGCTGCCTCTGTGTGTGTGCTCCGCCAGCGATTCGTGTAATCGAGGGAGTCGCTACTGCCAGAAAACCTTGGAATAGAGGAGATTGTCGGCTAGAATCCCAATTTCGGAGTGCGAAACGGTGGTTTTTGGACACTGAAATGACGTCTTATCGCCTTAGGCAAAAAGAGGGCGTCGGGAGTCTCTAAGTGCCGATGCCGAATTGTGGTCTTATAAGCGATTCCGATAACCAAGCGGAAAGTTATGTCTGTTTGAGCGAAGAGGTGTCCGTATGCAATCGCATCGACGGCCTGCGATCACGTTCCCGGAGAGGAATTTCATGCTGGACCAGAAATTTACTAATGCTACCTTTTACCGACCGGGTCGATGTGCTGATTCCGAATTGGGGCCTCGCGGGCGGTTCCGACCCCCGGGTGAACAGATATCTGCGTCTGATCGAACGGTACGACTGTCGGTGTAACACATGCTCCAGGTTGGAATTTCGACCCCGGAACAGAATTCCGCAAAACTAGCGCCCTGTCGGCCGTCTCGGATTGCCGATTACGAATTGTGGTCACATAACGATTCTGACACTCGGGCGGAAAGTTATGCCCAGTTCTTTAGCTGAAGGGGTGGGAATAAACTAGAGGGGGTGACTATATCGGCGATGATCGAGCACCCATATCAACGACGTGTGGAGGAGATCTCGCGACGAGTTGAACACGACTTCCGATCGCCGTGACAGGCCGGCTCCGTGTGTGGGCTCCGCCAGCGATTCGCGTAATCGAGGGAGTCGCTACTGCCAGAAAACCTTGGAATGGGGGAGATCGTCGGCTAGAATAGCAATTTCGGAGTGTGAAACAGTGGTTTTTGGACCACGAAACGACGTCTTATCGCATTAGGTCAAAAGGGAGCATCGGGCGTCTCTCAGTGCCGATTTCGAATTGTGGTCTTATAAGCGATTCCGATAACCGAGCGAAATGTTATGCCCGTTTGAGCGAAGAGGTGTCTGTATGTGATCGCATCGACGTCCCGCGACCACGCTCCCGAAGAGGAATTGTGGCCATACCGGAAAATTCTGAATGTGACCTTTTATCGACCGGGTCGAAGTGCTGATTCTGAATTGGGGCCTCGTGGGCGGTTCCGACCCCGGGCGAACAGATATCCGAGTCCGATCGAACGGTACGACTGTCGGTGTACTATAACACATGCTCTAGGGTGGAATTTCAGCCCCGGAACGGAATTCCGCAAAACTTGCGCCCTGTCGACCGTCTCGGATTGTCAAATCCGAATTGTCGTAACATAAGCGATTCTGATGCCCGGGCGGAAAGTTATGCCCCGTTCTTTGGCTGAAGGGTGGGAATAAACTAGAGGGGGTGACTATATCGACGATGTTCGAGCACCCATATCAACGACTTGGGGTGCAGATCTCGCGATGAGTTGAACACGACTTCCGATCACCGTGACAGGCTGGCTTCGTGTGTGGGATCCACCAGCGATTCGCGTGATCGAGGGAATAGCTACTACCAGAAAACCTTGGAATGGGGGAGATCGTCGGCTAGAATCACAATTTCAGAGTGCGAAACGGTGTTTTTTGGACCCCGAAATGACGATTTATCGCATTAGGCCCAAAGGGGGCATCGGGCGTCTCTCAGTGCCGATTCCGAATTGTGGTCTTATATGTGATTCTGATAACCGAGCAGAAAGTTATGTCCTTTTGAGCGAAGATGTGTCCGTATGTGATCGCATACGACCGCGACCACGCTCCCGGGGAGGAATTTTGCGCCGGACCGGAAATCTCGCGGCCTTTTAGCGACTGGGTCGAAGTGCCGATTCTGAATTGAGGCCTCGCAGGGGGTTCCGACCCCTAGGCGAATAGATATCCGCGTCCGATCGAATGCTACGGCTGTCGGTGTACTATAACACATGCTCCGGGGCGGAATTTCGGCCTCAGAACGAAATTTCGCGAAACTAGCGCCCTGTCGACCGTCTCGGAGTGCCGATTCTGAATTGTCGTCACATAAGCGATTATGATGCCCGGGCAGAAAGTTATGCCCTGTTCTTTGGCTAAAGGGGTGGGAATAAACTAGAGGGGGTGACTATATCGGCGATGTTCGAGCACCCATATCAACGACCTGGGGTGGAGAGCTCGGGACGAGTTGAACACGACTTCCGATTGCCATGACAGGCCGGCTCCGTGTGTGTGCTCCGCCAGCAATTCGCGTAATCGAGGGAGTCACTACTACCAGAAAATCTTGGAATGGGGGAGATCATCGGCTAGAATAGCAATTTCAGAGTGCAAAACGCTGGTTTTCGGACCCCGAAACGACATCTTATCGCCTTAGGCAATAAGGGGTCGTCGGACGTCTCTGAGTGCCGATTCCGAATTGTGGTCTTATAAGCGATTCCGATAACCGAGCGGATAGTTATGCCCGTTTGAGCGAAGAGGTGTCCGTATGCGATCGCATCGACGGCCCGCAACCACGCTCCCGGAGAGGAATTTTGCGCCGGATCGGAAATCTCCGAATGTGAACTTTTACCGACCAGGTCGAAGTGCCGATTCCGATTTGGGGCCTCGCGGGCGGTTCCGACCCCCGGGCGAACAGATATCCGTATCCGATCGAATGGTACGACTGTCGGTGTACTATAACACACGCTCCGGGGCGGAATTTCGGCCCCGGAACGGAATTTCGTAAAACTAGCACCCTGTCGACCGTCTCGGAGTGCTGATTCCGAATTGTCGTCACATAAGCGATTATGATGCTCGGGCGGAAAGTTATGCCCAGTTCTTTGGCTAAAGGGGTAGGAATAAACTAGAGGGGGTGACTATATCAGCGATGTTCGAGCACCCATATGAACGACCTGGGGTGGAGATCTCGCGACGAGTTGAACACAACTTCCGATCGCCGTGACAAGCCGGCTCCGTGTGTGTGCTCCGCCAGCGATTCGCGTAATCGAGGGAGTCGCTACGGCCAAAAAACCTTGGAATGGGGGAGATCGTCGGCTAGAATCACAATTTCAGAGTCTGAAACGCTGGTTTTTGGACCCCGAAACGACGTCTTATCGCCTTAGCAATAAGGTGGCATCGGGCATCTCTGAGTGCCGATTCCAAATTGTGGTCTTATAAGCGATTCCGATAACCGAGCAGAAAGTTATGCCTATTTGAGCGAAGAGGTGTCCGTATGCGATCGCATCGACGGTCCGCAACCACGCTCCTGGAGAGGAATTTTACGCCGGACTGGAAATCTCCGAATGTGACCTTTTACCGACCAGGTCGAAGTGCCGATTCTCAATTGGGGCCTCGCGGGCGGTTCCGACCGCCGAGCGAACAGATATCCGCGTCCGATCGAATGGTACGGCTGTCGGTGTACTATAACAAACGCTCCGAGGCGGAATTTCGGCCCTGAAACAGAATTCCGTGAAACTAGCTCCCTGTCGACCGTCTCGGAGTGCCGATTCCGAATTGTGGTCACATAAGCGATTCTGATGCATGGGTGGAAAGTTATGCCCAGTTCTTTGGCTTAAGGGGTCGGAATAAACTAGAGGGGGTGTCTATGTTGGCGATGTTCGAGCACCCATATCAACGACCTGGGGTGGAGATCTCGCGATGAGTTGAACACGACTTCCGATCGCCATGACAGGCTGGCTCCGTGTGTGTGATCCTCCAGCGATTCGCGTAATTGAGGGAGTCGCTACTGCCAGAAAACCTTGGAATGGGGGAGATCGTCGGCTAGAATCGCAATTTCGGAGTGCGAAACGGTGGTTTTTGGACCCCGAAATGATGTCTTATCGCCTTAGGCAGCAAGGGGGCGTCGGACGTCTCTGAGTGCCGATTCCGAATTGTGGTCTTATAAGCGATTCCGATAACCGAGCGGAAAGTTATGCCCGTTTGAGCGAAGAGGTGTCCGTATGTGATCGCATCGACAGCGCACGACCACGCTCCCGGAGAGGAATTTTAAGCCAGACCAGAAATCTCCGAATGCGACCTTTTAGCGACCGGGACGAAGTGCCGATTCCGAATTGGGGCCTCGCGGGCTATTCCGACCCCCGAGCGAACAGATATCCGCGTCCGATCGAACGGTACGGCTGTCGGTGTACTATGACACACGCTCCGGGGCGGAATTTCTGCCCCAAAACGGAATTCCGCGAAGCTAGCGCCCTGTGGACCGTCTCGGAGAGTCGATTCTGAATTGTGGTCACATAAGCGATTCTGATGCACGGGCGGAAAGTTATGCCCAGTTCTTTGGCTGAAGGGGTGGGAATAAACTAGAGGGGGTGACTATCTCGACGATGTTCGAGCACCCATATCAACGACCTGGGGTGGAGATCTCACGACGAGTTGAACATGACTTCCGATCGTTGTGACAAACTGGCTCCGTGTGTGGGCTTCGCCAGCGATTCGCGTAATCGAGGGAGTCGCTACAGCCAGAAAACCTTGGAATGGGGGAGATCGTCGGCTAGAATCGCAATTTCAGAGTGCAAAACGGTGGTTTTTGGACCCCGAATCGATGTCTTATCACCTTAGGCCATATGGGGGCCTCGGGCGTCTCTGAGTGCCGATTCCGAATTGTGGTCTTATAAGCGATTTCGATAAACGAGCGGAAAGTTAAGCCCGTTTGAGCGAAGAGGTGTCCGTATACGATCGCATCGACGGCCCGCGACCACGCTCCGGGAGAGGAATTTTGCGCCGGACCGAAAATCTCCGAATACGACCTTTTAACGACCGGGTCGAAGTGCCGATTCCGAATTGGGGCCTCGCGGGCGGTTCTGACCCCCGGGCGAAAAGATATCCGCGTCCGATCGAATGGTTCGGCTGTCGGTGTACTATAACACACGCTCCGTGGTGGAATTTCGGCCCCAGAACGGAATTTCACGAAACTAGCGCCCTGTCGACTGTCTCGGAGTGCCGATTCCTAATTGTCGTCACATAAGCGATTATGATGCCCAGGCGGAACGTTATGCCCAGTTCTTTGCCTAAAGGGGTAGGAATAAACTAGAGGGGGTGACTATATCGGAGATGTTCGAGCACCGATATCAACGACCTAGGGTGGAGATTTCGGGACTAGTTGAACACGACTTTCGATCGCCGTGATAGGCCGACTCCGTGTGTGTGCTCCGTCAGCAATTCGCGTAATCGAGGGAGTCGCTACTACTAGAAAACCTTGGAATGGGGGAGATCGTCGGCTAGAATCGCAATTTCAGAGTGCAAAACGGTGGTTTTTGGACCCCGAATCGATGTCTTATCACCTTAGGCCATATGGGGGCCTCGGGCATCTTTGAGTGCCGATTCCGAATTGTGGTCTTATAAGCGATTCCAATAACCGAGCCGAAAGTTATGCCCGTTTGAGCGAAGAGGTGTCCGTATGCGATCGCAACGACGGCCCGCGACCACGCTCCCGGAGAGGAATTTTACGCCGGACCGGAAATCTCTGAATGCGAACTTTTACCGACCGGGTCGAAGTGCCGATTCCGAATTGGGGCCTTGCGGGCGGTTCCGACCCCCGGGTGAACAGATATCCGAGTCCGATCGAATGGTACGGCTGTCGGTGTACTATAACACACGCTCCGGGGCGAAATTTCGGCCCCGGAACGGAATTTCGCGAAACTAGCGCCATGTCGACCGTCTCGGAGTGCCGATTCCGAATTTTCGTCCCATATGCGATTATGACGCCCAGATGGAAAGTTATGCCCAGTTCTTTGGCTAAAAGGGTGGGAATAAACTAGAGGGGGTGACTATATCGGCGATGTTCGAGCACCCATATCAACGACCTGGGGTGGAGATCTCGGGACGAGTTGAACACGACTTCCGATCGCCGTGACAGGCCGGCTCCGTGTGTGTGCTCCGCCAGCAATTCGCGTAATCGAGGGAGTCGCTACTACTAGAAAACCTTGGAATGTGGGAGATCATCGGCTAGAATCGCAATTTCGGAGTGCGAAAAGGTGGTTTTTAGACCCCGAAACGACGTCTTATCACCTTAGGCAATAAGGGGTCGTCGGGCGTCTCTGAGTGCCGATTCCGAATTGTGGTCTTATAAGCGATTCCAATAACCGAGCGGATAGTTATGCCCGTTTGAGCGAAGAGGTGTCCGTATGCGATCGCATCGACGGCACGCGACCATGCTCCCGGAGAGGAATTTTGCGCCGGACCAGAAATCTCCGAATGTGAACTTTTATCGACCGGGTCGAAGTGTCGATTCCGAATTGGGTCCTCGCGGGCGGTTCCGACCCCCGGGCGAACAGATATCCGCGTCCGATCGAATGGTACGGCTTTCGGTGTACTATAACACACGCTCCGGGGCGGAATTTCGGCCCCGGAACGAAATTTCGAGAAACTAGCGCCTTGTCGACCGTCTCGGAGTGTCGATTCAGAATTGTCACCCCATATGAGATTATGATGCCCCGGCGGAAAGTTATGCCCAGTTCTTTGGCTAAAAGGGTGGGAATAAACTAGAGAGGGTGACTATATCGGCGATGTTCGAGCACCCATATCAACGACCTGGGGTTGAGATCTCGAGACTAGTTGAACACGACTTCCGATCGCCGTGATAGGCCGGCTCCGTGTGTGTGCTCCGCCAGCGATTCGCGTAATCGAGTGAGTCGCTACTGCCAGAAAACCTTGGAATGGGGGAGATTATCGGGTAGAATCGCAATTTTGGAGTGCGAAACGCTAGTTTTTGGACCCCGAAACGACATGTTATCTCCTTAGGCAATAAGGTGGCGTCGGGTGTCTCTAAGTGCCGATTCCGAATTGTGGTCTTATAAGCGATTCCGATAACCGAGCGGAAAGTTATGCCCGTTTGAGCGAAGAGGTGTCCGTATGCGATCGCATCAACGGCCCGCGACCACGCTCCCGGAGAGGAATTTTGCGCCGGACCAGAAATCTCCGAAAGCAAACTTTTACCGACCGGGTCGATGTGCCGATTCCAAATTGGGGCCTCGCGGGTAGTTTTGACCCCCGGGTGAACAGATATCCGCGTCCGATCGAATGGTACGGTTGTCGGTGTCTCCGGGGCGGAATTTCGGCCCCGGAACAGAATTTCGCGAAACTAGCACCCTGTCGACCGTCTCGGAGTGCCGATTCTGAATTGTCATCCCATAAGCGATTATGATGCCCAGGCGAAAAGTTATGCCCAGTTCTTTTGCTAAAAGGGTGGGAATAAACTAGAGGGGTGACTATATCGGCGATGTTCGAGCACCCATATCAACGACCTGGGGTGGAGATCTCGGGACGAGTTGAACATGACTTCCGATCGCCGTGACAGGCCGGCTCCGTGTGTGTGCTCCGCCAGCAATTCGCGTAATCGAGGGAGTCGCTACTACCAGAAAACCTTGGTATGGGGGAGATCATCGGCTAGAATCGCAATTTCGGAGTGCGAAACAGTGGTTTTTCGACCCCGGAACGACGTCTTATCGCCTTAGGCTATAAGGGGTCATCGGGCGTCTCTGAGTGCCGATTCCGAATTGTGTTCTTATAAGCGATTCTGATAACCGAGCGGATATTTATCCCCGTTTGAGCGAAGAGGTGTCCGTATGCGATCGCATCGACGGCCCGCGACCACGCTCTTGGAGAGGAATTTTGCGCCGGAACGAAAATATCCGAATGTGAACTTTTACTGACCGGGTAGAAGCACCGATTCCAAATTTGGGCCTCGCGGGCGGTTCCGACCCCCGGGCGAACAGATATCCGCGTCCGATCGAATGGTACGGATGTCGGTGTACTATAACACACGCTCCGTGGCGGAATTTCGGCCCCGGAACGGAATTTCACAAAACTATCGCCCTGTCGACTGTCTCGGAGTGCCGATTACGAATTGTCGTCACATAAGCGATTATGATGCCCAGGCTGAACGTTATGCCCAGTTCTTTGGCTAAAGGGGTGGGAATAAACTAGAGGGGGTGACTATATCCGCGATGTTCGAGCACCCATATCAACGACCTGGGGTGGAGATCTCGGGACGAGTTGAACATGACTTCCGATCACCGTGATAGGCCGGCTCCGTGTGTGTGCTTCGGCAGCGATTCGCGTAATCGAGGGAGTCGCTACTACTGGAAAACCTTGGAATGGGGGAGATCATCGGCTAGAATCGCAATTTTGGAGTGCGAAATGCTGGTTTTTGGACCCCGAAACGACGTCTTATCACCTTAGCCATAAGGGGGCATCGGGCGTCTCTGAGTTCCGATTCCGAATTGTGGTCTTATAAGCGATTCCGATAACCGAGCCGAAAGGTATGCCCGTTTGAGCGAAGAGGTGTTCGTATGCGATCGCATCGACGGCCCGTGACCACGCTCCCGGAGAGGAATTTTGCGTCGGATCGGAAATCTCCAAATGCAAACTTTTACCAATCGGGTCGAAGTGTCGATTTTGAATTGGGGTCTCGTGGGCGGTTCCAACCCTCGGGCGAACAAATATCCGTGTCCGATTGAATGGTACGGCTGTCGGTGTACTATAACAAACGCTCCGGGGTGGAATTTCAGCCCCGGAAGGGAATTCCGCGAAACTAGCACCCTGTCGACCGTCTCGGAGTACCGATTCCGAATTGTGGTCACATAAGCGATTCTGATGCCCGGGCGGAAAGTTATGCTCAGTTCTTTGGCTGAAGGGGTGGGAATAAACTGGAGGGGGTGACTATATCGGCGATGTTCGAGCACCCATATCAACGACCTGGGGTGGAGATCTCGCGATGAGTTGAACACGACTTCCGATCGCCATGACAGGCCAGCTCCATGTGTGGGATCCGCCAGCGATTCGCGTAATTGAGGGAGTCGCTACTGCCAGAAAACCTTGGAAAGGGGCAGATCGTCGGCTTGAATCGCAATTTCGGAATGCGAAATGGTGGTTATTGGACCCCGAAAAGATGTCTATCGCCTTAGGCAGTAAGGGAGCATTGGGCGTCTCTGAGTGCCGATTCCGATATGTGGTCTTATAAGCGATTCCGATAACCGAGCGGAAAGTTATCCCCGTTTGAGCGAAGAGGTGTCTGTATGCGATCGCATCGACGGCCCGCGACCACGCTCCCGGAGAGGAATTTTACGCCAGACCAAAAATCTCCGAATGTGACCTTTTTCGACTAGGTCGAAGTGCCAATTCTGAATTGGGGCCTCGCGGGTGGTTCCGACCCCCAGGCGAACAGATATCCGCGTCCGATCGAGCGGTACGGCTGTCAGTGCACTATAACACACGCTCTGGGGCGAAATTTCGGCCCCATAACGGAATTTCGCAAAACTGGCGCCTTGTCGACCGTCTCGGAGTGCCGATTCCGAATTGTCATCACATAAGCGATTCTTATGCCCGGACGGAAAGTTATGCCCACTTCTTTGGCTGAAGGGGTGGGAATAAACTAGAGGGGGTGACTATATCGACGATGTTCGAGCACCCATATCAACGACCTGGGGTGGAGATCTCGCGACGAGTTGAACACGACCTCCGATCGCCATGATAGGCCGGCTCCGTGTGTGTGCTCCGCCAGCGATTCGCGTAATCGAGGGAGTCCCTATTGCTAGAAAACCTTGGACTGGGGGAGATCATCGGCTAGAATCGCAATTTCAGAGTGCGAAACACTGGTTTTTGGACCCCGAAACGACGTCTTATCGCCTTAGGCCATAAGGTGGCATCGGGCGTCTCTGAGTGCCAATTCCGAATTGTGGTCTTATAAGTGATTCCGATAACCGAGCGGAAAGTTATGCCCGTTTGAGCGAAGAGGTGTCCATATGCGATCGCATCGACGGTCCGCGACCACGCTCCCGGAGAGGAATTTTACGTCGAACCGGAAATCTCTGAATGTGACCTTTTACCGACCGAGTCGAAGTGCCGATTCTGAATTGGGGACTCCCGGGCGGTTCCGACCCCCGGGTGAACAGATGTCCGCGTCTGATCGAATGGTACGGCTGTCGGTGTACTATAATAAATGCTCCGGGGCGGAATTTCGACCCTGGAACGGAATTCCGCGAAACTAGCGCCCTGTCGACCGTCTCGGAGTGTCGATTCCGAATTGTGGTCACATAAGCGATTCTGATTCCCGGGCGGAAAGTTATGCCCAGTTCTTTGGCTGAAGGGGTGGGAATAAACTAGAGGGGGTGACTATATCGGCGATGGTCGAGCACACATATCAATGACCTGGGGTGGAGATCTAGCGACGAGTTGAACACGACTTCAGATCGTCGTGATAGGCTGGCTCTGTGTGTGGGCTCCGCCAGCGATTCGCGTAATCGAGGGAGTCGCTACTGCCAGAAAACCTTGGAATGGGGGAGATCGTCGACTAGAATCATAATTTTGGAGTCTGAAATGGTGGTTTTTGGACCCCGAAACGATGTCTTATCGCCTTAGGCCATAAGGCGGCATCGGGCGTCTCTGAGTGCCGATTCTGAATTGTGGTCTTATAAGCAATTCAGATAACCGAGCAGAAAGTTATGCCCGTTTGAGCGAAGAGGTGTCCGTATGCGATCCCATCGACGGCCCGCAACCACACTCCCAGAGAGGAATTTTGCGCCGGACCGGAAATCTCCGAATGCCAACTTTTACCGACCGAGTCGAAGTGCCGATTCCAAATTGGGGCCTCGGGGGCGGTTCCGACCCCCGGGCGAACAGATATCCGCGTCCGATCGAATGGTACGGCTGTGGGTGTACTATAACACACGCTCCGGGGCGGAATTTCGGCCCCGGAACGGAATTTCGCGAAACTGGCGCCTTGTCGACCGTCTCGGAGTGCCGATTCCGAATTGTCATCACATAAGCGATTCTGATGCCCGGGCGGAAAGTTATGCCCACTTCTTTGGCTGAAGGGGTGGGAATAAACTAGAGGGGGTGACTATATCGGCGATGTTCGAGCACCCATATCAACGACCTGGGGTGGAGATCTCGCGACGAGTTGAACACGACTTCCGATCGCCATGATAGGCCGGCTCCGTGTGTGTGCTCCTCCAGCGATTCGCGTAATCGAGGGAGTCCCTATTGCTAGAAAACCTTGGAATGGGGGAGATCATCGGCTAGAATCGCAATTTCGGAGTGCGAAACGCTGGTTTTTGGACCCCGAAACGACGTCTTATCGCCTTAGGCCATAAGGTGGCACCAGGCGTCTCTGAGTGCCAATTCCGAATTGTGGTCTTATAAGTGATTCCGATAACCGAGCGGAAAGTTATGCCCGTTTGAGCGAAGAGGTGTCCGTATGCGATCGCATCGACGGTCCGCGACCACGCTCCCGGAGAGAAATTTTACGTCGAACCGGAAATCTCTGAATGTGACCTTTTACCGACCGAGTCGAAGTGCCGATTCTGAATTGGGGACTCCCAGGCGGTTCCGACCCCCGGGTGAACAGATGTCCGCGTCTGATCGAATGGTACGGCTGTCGGTGTACTATAACAAATGCTCCGGGGCGGAATTTCGACCCTGGAACGGAATTCCGCGAAACTAGCGCCCTGTCGACCGTCTCGGAGTGCCGATTCCGAATTGTCATCACATAAGCGATGATGATGCCCAGGCGGAAAGTTATGCCCAGTTCTTTGGCTAAAGGGGTGGGAATAAACTAGAGGGGGTGACTATATCTGCGATGTTCGAGCACCCATATCAACGACCTGGGGTGGAGATCTCGCGACGAGTTGAACACGACTTCCGATCGCCATGACAGGCCGGCTCCGTGTGTGTGCTCCGCCAGCGATTCACGTAATCGAGGGAGTCGCTACTGCCAGAAAACCTTGGAATGGAGGAGATCATCGGCTAGAATCGTAATTTCAGAGTGCGAAACACTGGTTTTTGGACCCCGAAATGACATCTTATCGCCTTAGCCAATAAGGTGACGTCGGGCGTCTCTGAGTGCCGATTCCGAATTGTGGCTTATAAGCGATTCCGATAACCGAGCGGAAAGTTATGCCCGTTTGAGCGAAGAGGTGTCCGTATGCGATCGCATCGACGGCCCGCGACCACGCTCCCGGGGAGGAATTTTACGCCGGACCAGAAATCACCAAATGCGACCTTTTAGCGACCGGGTCGAACTGACAATTTCGAATTGGGGCGTCGCGGGCGGTTCCGACCCCCGGGCGAACAAATATCCACGTCCGATCGAACGGTACGAATGTCGGTGTACACACGCTCCGGGGCGGAATTTCGGCCCCAGGACGGAATTCCGTGAAACTAGCGCCCTGTCGACCGTCTCGGAGTGCCGATTCCGAATTGTGGTCACATAAGCGATTCTGATGCACGGGCGGAAAGTTATGCCCAGTTCTTTGGCTGAAGGGGTGGGAATAAACTAGAGGGGGTGACTATCTCGGCGATGTACGAGCACCCATATCAACGACCTGGGGTGGAGATCTCACGACGAGTTGAACACGACTTTCGATCGCCATGACAGGGCGGCTCCGTGTGTGGGCTCCACCAGCGATTCCCGTACTCGAGGGAGTCGCTACTGCCGGAAAACCTAGGAATGGGGGAGGTCGTCAGCTAGAATTGCAATTTGGTAGTGCGAAACGGTGGTTTTTGGACTCCGAAATGTCCTCTTATCACCTTAACCATGAAGGGGAGTCTGGCGTCTCTGAGTGTCGATTCTGAATTGTGGTCTTATAAGCGATTCCGATAACCGAGCAGAAAGTTATGACCGTTTGAGCGAAGATGTGTCCGTATGCGATCGCATTGACGGCCCGCGACCTCGCTCCCAGAGAGGAATTTTACGCCGGACCAAAAATATCCGAATGCAACCTTTTACCGACTGGGTCAAAGTGCCGATTCTGAATTGGGGCCTCGCGTGCGGTTCCGACCCCCGCGAATAGATATCCGCGTCCGATCGAATGGTACGGCTGTCGGTGTACTATAACACACGCTCCGGGGCGGAATTTCGGCCCCCGAACGGAATTTCGCAAAACTAGCGCCCTGTCGACCGTCTCGGAGTGCCGATTTCGAATTGTGGTCACATAAGCAATTCTGAAGCCCGGGCCTAAAGTTATGCCCAGTTCTTTGGCTGAAGGGGTGGGAATAAACTAGAGGTGGTGACTATATCGGCGATGATCGAACACCCATATCAACGACCTGGGGTGGAGATCTCACAACGAGTTGAACATGACTTCGATCGCCGTGACAGGGTGGCTCCGTGTGTGGGCTCCGCCAGCGATTCGCGTAATCGAGGGAGTCGCTACTGCCAGAAAACCTTAGAATGGGAGACATCGTCGGCTAGAATCGCAATTTCGGAGTGCGAAATGGTGGTTTTCTGACCCCGAAACGACGTCTTATCACCTTAGGCCATAAGGTGGCATCGGGCGTCTCTGAGTGCCGATTCCGAATTGTGGTCTTATAAGCGATTTCGATAAGCGAAAAGTTATGCCCGTTTGAGCAAAGAGGTGTCCGTATGCGATCGCATCGACGGCCCGCGACCACTCTCCCGGAGAGGAATTTTGCGTCGGACCGGAAATATCCGAATGCGACCTTTTAGCGACCGGGTCGAAGTGCCGATTCCGAATTGGGGCCTCGCGGGCGGTTCTTACCCCCGGGCGAACAGATATCCACGTCTGATCGAATGGTACGGCTGTCGGTGTACTATAACACACGCTCCGGGGCAGAATTTCGGAAGGCGCAAAGTTATGCCCAGTTCTTTGGCTAAAGGGGGGGAATAAACTAGAGGGGGTAACTATATCGGCGATGTTCGAGCACCCATATCAACGACCTGGGGTGGAGATCTCGGGACGAGTTGAACACGACTTCCGATCGCTGTGACAGGTCGGTTCCGTGTGTGGGCTTCGCTAGCGATTCGCGTAATCGAGGGAGTCTCTACTGCCAGAAAACCTTGGAATAGGAGAGATCGTCGGCTAGAATCGCAATTTTGGAGTGCGAAATGGTGGTTTTTGAACCCCGAAACGACGTCTGATCACCTTAGGCCATAAGGAGGCGTCGGGCGTCTCTGAGTGCCGATTCCGAATTATGGTATTATAAGCGATTCCGATAATCGAGCGAAAAGTTATGCCCGTTTGAGCGAAGAGGTGACCATATGCGATCGCATCGATGGCCCGCGACCACGCTCCCGGAGAGGAATTTTGCGCAGGACCAGAAATCTCCGAATGCGAACTTTTACCGACCGGGTCGAAGTGCCGATTCCGAATTGGGGCCTCGCGGGAGGTTCCGACCCCCGGGCGAACAGATATCCGCGTCCGATCGAATGGTACGGTTGTCGGTGTACTATAACACACGCTATGGGGCGAAATTTCCCCCTCGGAATGGAATTTCGTGAAACTAGTGCCCCGTCGACCGTTTCGGAGTGCCGATTCAGAATTATCGTCACATAAGCGATTATGATACCCGGGCGGAAAGTTATGCACAGTTCTTTGGCCAAAGGGGTGGGAATAAACTAGAGGGGGTGACTATATCGGCGATGTTCGAGCACCCATATGAACGACCTGGGGTGGAGATCTCGGGACAAGTTGAACACGACTTCCGATCGCCCTGATAGGCCGGCTCCGTTTGTGGGCTCCGCTAGCGATTCGCGTAATCGAGGGAGTCTCTACTGCCAGAAAACCTTGGAATAGGAGAGATCGTCGGCTAGAATCGCAATTTCGGAGTGCGAAATGGTGGTTTTTGAACCCCGAAATGACGTCTGATCACCTTAGGCCATAGGGGGGCGTCGGGCGTTTCTGAGTGCCGATTCCGAATTATGGTCTTATAAGCGATTCCGATAACCGAGCGTATAGTTATCCCCGTTTGAGAGAAGAGATGTCCGTATGTGATTGCATCGACGGCCCGCGACCACGCTCCCGGAGAGGAATTTTGCGCCGGACCGAAAATCTCCGAATGCGAACTTTTACCAACCGGGTCGAAGTGCCGATTCTGAATTGGGGCCTCGCGGGCGGTTCCGACCCCCGGGCGAACAGATATCCGCATCCGATCGAATGGTACGGCTGTCGGTGTACTATAACACAGGCTCCGGGGCGGAATTTCGGCCCCGGAACGGAATTTCGCGAAACTAGCGCCCTGCCGCCTATCTCGGAGTGCCGATTTTGAATTGTCGTCACATAAGCGATTATGATGCCCGGGCAGAAAGTTATGCCCAGTTCTTTGGCTAAAGGGGTGGGAATAAACTAGAGTGTAGACGTGAGATTTGGCCCATCTCTGCATGGCTCTCTCGGCCCATTAAGGCTCGTTTGACCGTTTGTTGACTTGCCTCGGATACCATGTAGAGGGCAGCATCGATTGCCGCCTACTGCATGTTGACGGCAAGCCCCATGGACGTTTACATATGTTGGCGTCCACATAGGTGGACGTCTGCATGGTGTTGGCGGCATGATCTATGGACGTCAATAGGGTTTACCTTGTCTGCGCAACAACCCCGAGAATATAGCCCACTTGTGCCATTCTCTCGCCCATGCACCGCATGGGGCCGTTCCCAACGGGCATATGGGCCACCTTGGCACCCCCTTGACCCAGTAAAAATCCTACTTGGCCTCCCCCCATTGGTTTGAGCCTTTATACATGGATTGCCAAGTGTGCAAGTGTGTTTCTTCACACTTAGCATCCTAGGCACCCTCAACTCCGACCCCACTGCCTACTTAACTCCTCCTCTAGCCTTCTAGGGAAAGGGGAGAGAGGCTGGACGTCCACATGCTGCTACTTTGAGAGAAGAGAGAGAATTTGCATCCAAGCTTCACCAACTCTTCCTCTTCTTCCTCTCACACTTCGGGACGTCCAGGAGGCTTCTTCCCGAGCTGGAGGAGCCCTGCAAGGAGCTACAACGCCAACGAATGAGGATCTACACCTCCCTCCCTCTCTCTTTCCTTACTTACTCTTTAGTCACATGCATGTTGCACACACTCTCCCTCTCACTCTAGGCACGTAGATCTCTTCCCTACACACCTAGAAAAGGGGTTTCCCAACCAAAAACGGAGGGAAGAAGGGTGGTCATAACACTTGGCCACCCCTCTTCTCAAGTCCGCAACTGGTACGGGACTCACCTTTTGGGCTGTCTCTTCACGTTTCTGAGCATTTACCACGCTTTCCTTAGACTAATAGAGTGTCTTTTTGTGGCAGGAACGATTCGCAGAAGACCGCGGAGCTCTTCTCCTTTGGCCGGCCGAAGGAGGAGAAGTTGAAGCCCCGTCTCCATCTGCTGCGCGAGGCCACTGCACCGACGCGATTCCATCACTCCTTGGGCACAGGTAAGGCCCTGGCGATCACAGACTCCCTTCTTCTTTGCTTGTTTTCCTCATTTTCTCTCTAATCAACCAAGTCAAACGGAGAGTCAACGAGGTCAACCGGCGACCCCATCATCGCAAATGAGAGACCAGCGGCGTCCGCAACCACCCGGAAGATCCAGTGGTCGGCCAGGGACGAAGTGGGAACGAGCATCCACATAGAGGGGGTGACTAAATCGGCGATGTTCGAGCACCCATATCAACGACCAGGGGTGGAGATCTCGGGACGAGTTGAACACGCTTCCGATCGCCGTGACATGTCGGCTTTGTGTGTGTGCTCCGCCAGCAATTCGCGTAATCAAGGGAGTCGCTACTGCTAGAAAACCTTAGAATGGGGGAGATCGTCGGCTAGAATCGCAATTTCGGAGGGCGAAATGGTGGTTTTTGGACCCCAAAATGACATCTTATCGCCTTAGGCTATAAGGGGGCATCGGGCGTCTCTGAGTGCCGATTCTGAATTGTTGTCCTATAAGCGATTCTGATAACCGAGCAGAAAGTTATGCCCGTTTGAGCGAAGAGGTGTCTGTATGCGATCGCATCGACGGCCCGCGACCACGCTCCCGGAGAGGAATTTTGCGCCGGACCGGAAATCTCCGAGTGTGACCTTTTAGCAACCGGGTCAAAGTGCCGATTCCGAATTGGGGCCTCGCGGGCGGTTCCGACCCCCGGGCAAACAGATATCCGCGTCCGATCGAATGGTACGGCTGTCGGTGTACTATAACATACGCTCCGGGGCGGAATTTCGGCCCCGGAACGGAATTCCGCGAAACTAGCGCCCTGTCGACCGTCTCGATGTGCCGATTCCGAATAGTGGTCACATAAGCGATTATGATGCCCAGACAGAAATTTATGCCCAGTTCTTTAGCTGAAGGGGCGGGAATAAACTAGAGGGGGTGACTATATCGGCGATGTTCGAGCACCTATATCAACGACATGGGGTGGAGATCTCGCGACGAGTTGAACACGACTTCCGATTGCCGTGACAGGCCGGCTCCGTGTGTGGGCTTCACCAGCGATTTGCGTAATCGAGGGATCACTACTCCTAGAAAACCTTGGAATGGGGGAGATCGTCGGCTAGAATCGCAATTTCGGAGTGCGAAACGGTGGTTTTTGGATCCCGAAACGACGTCTTATCGCTTTAGGCCATAAAGGGGCATCGGGAGCCTTTGAGTGCAGATTCCGAATTGTGGTCTTATAAGCGATTCCAAAAACCGAGTGGAATGTTATACCCGTTTGAGCGAAGAGGTGTCCGGATGCGATCGCATCGACGGCCGGCGACCACGCTCCCTGAGAGGAATTCTGCGTCAGACTAGAAATCTCCGAATGCGACCTTTTAGCGACCGGGTCGAAGTGCCGATTCCGAATTGGGGCATCGCGGGCGGTTTTGACCCCCGGGCGAACAGATATCCGCGTCCGATCGAATGGTACGGCTGTCGGTGTACTATAACACAGGCTCAAGGGCGTAATTTCGGCCCAGGAACGGAATTTCGTGAAACTAGCGCCCTGTCGACCGTCTCGGAGTGCCGATTCTGAATTGTAGTAACATAAGCGATTATGATGCCCGGGCGGAAAGTTATGCCCAGGTCTTTGGCTAAAGGGGTGGCAATAAACTAGAGGGGGTGACTATATCGGTGATGTTCGTGCACCCATATCAATGACCTGGGGTGGAGATTTCGGGACGAGTTGAACACGACTTCCGATCGCCGTGACAGGCCGGCTCCGTGTGTGTGCTCCGCCAGCAATTCGCGTAATCGAGGGAGTCGCTACTACCAGAAAATCTTGGAATGGTGGAGATCATCGGCTAGAATCGCAATTTCGGAGTGCGAAACGGTGGTTTTTGGACCCCGAAACAACGTCTTATCGCCTTAGGTAAATAAGGGGTCGTCGGGCGTCTCTGAGTGCCGATTCCGAATTTTGGTCTTATAAGCGATTCCGATAATCGAGCGGATAGTTATGCCCGTTTGAGCGAAGAGGTGTCCGTATGCGATCGCATCGACGGCCCGCGATCACACTCCCGGAGAGGAATTTTACGCCGGACCGGAAATCTCCGAATGCGAACTTTTACCGACTGGGTCGAAGTGCCTATTCTGAATTGGGGCCTCGCGGGCTGTTCTGACCCCCGGGCAAACAGATATCTGCGTCTGATCGAATGGTACGGCTGTCGGTGTACTATAACACACGCTCCAGGGTGGAATTTCGGCCCGGAACGGAATTTCGCGAAACTAGCGCCCTGTCGACCGTCTCGGAGTGCCGATTCTGAATTGTCGTCACATAAGCGATTATGATGCCCGTGCGAAAAGTTATGCCCAGTTCTTTGGCTAAAGGGGTGGGAATAAATTAGAGGGGGTGATTATATTGGCGATGTTCGAGCACCCATATCAACGACCTGGGGTGGAGACCTCGCGACGAGTTGAACACGACTTCCGTTCACCGTGACAAGCCGGCTCCGTGTGTGTGCTCCGCCAGCGATTCGCGTAATCGAGGGAGTCGCTACTGTCAGAAAACCTTGGAATTGGGGAGATCATCGGCTAGAATCGCAATTTCGGAGTGCGAAACGCTGGTTTTTGGACCCCAAAATTCATCCTATCACCTTAGGCGATAAGGTGGCGTCGGGCGTCTATGAGTGCTGATTCCGAATTGTGGTCTTATAAGCGATTCCGATAACCGAGCGAAATGTTATGCCCGTTTGAGCCAAGAGGTGTCCGTATGCGATCGCATCGACGGTCCGCGACCCACTCCCGGAGAGGAATTTTACGCCAGACTGGAAATCTCCGAATGTGACCTTTTACCGACCGGGTCGAAGTGCCGATTCTGAATTGGGGCCTCGCGGGCGGTTCCGACCCCCGGGCGAACAGATATTCGCGTCCGATGGAATGGTATGGCTGTCGGTGTACTATAACAAACGCTCCGGGACGGAATTTCGGCTCCGGAACGGAGTTTCGCGAAACTAGCGCCCTATCGACCGTCTCGGAGTGCCGATTCCGAATTGTGGTCACATAAGCGATTCTGATGCCCGGGCGGAAAGTTATGCCCAGTTCTTTGGCTAACGAGGTGGGAATAAACTAGAGGGGGTGACTATATCGGCGATGTTCGAGCACCCATATCAACGACTTGGGGTGGAGATCTCGCGACGAGTTGAACACGACTTACGATCGCCATGACAGGCCGGCTTCGTGTGTGGGATTGGACTCTTTTGTGGTTTGTGTGGTTTGAGACTAGTCTATAGTACCACTTCATATTTTCTTAGTTAGTTTTATTTCATTTAATTCAAAAACCAAATAAAAATTAAAAAAATTTAAAATCTAATTTTTTTTTCCCAAATCGTTCTTTCATGTTAGCCGTTTGATTTGTAATAAAAATTTCATCTTCCTAAGATTAGAATATCATGTTTTAGGACATTCATCATTTTAATTGTCATTTGAATTCTATTTTTTTCTTGCATTGAAAAGTGCGGGGGAAAGGTAAGACTTCCATCACCCGTTTCATGCATTAGACTTAGCATTAGACAACCCATTGTTTGAATCTGATATGTGCACTTCATGTTTTTAATTGGGACTGCTTAAGGGCTTCACCCATTAGAATAAAAAGATACGGTGAGGGATTTCATCACCCTTTCCTTTGCCCAAAAATCACAAAAATTTCCACATTCTTGCATTTGCCTAAACTTTTAATAAAAATCAGTAGACTTGGCCATAGGGTTCATAATTAGATTTATCCTTTCTTGAATTCAAAACTTCTCTTTAAGTCTGGTGTCTAGGATTAGAGGTTAAGAAGCTTATGCTTAAGTGAGTCAGAGGTTATCTAATTGGGTCCTTGCGAAAGCAAGGGGGGCCTCCCTCTACTCCACCTCTTACCTGGCCGGTACAAGAAGAGTTAGGATTGGACTTAAGCAAGCATAAATCTGATTTTGAGAAAAAATAACATAAGTCCAAGGAACACTTAGTGTTTAGGTTAATTTGTTTTAAAAGTGTTTGCTTGTTTGTGTTTGTTCATAAAATTTCAAAAAAATCAATAAAAATATAAAATTTCAAAAATTATAAATAGAGGACTTTTCATCTGTACATGCTGTTGAACCACTCCTATATTTTACCCTTTTATTTTGGTGATAATAAAATTTATGTTTAATTAATTATTATTAAAAATATTTAATATTATGTTTTTCTTAATAAATATAAATTTACATGATTAATTGAATATTAAATATATTATTAGCATGATTTTTCTAATAATAAATTAAATATCATGATTTTCTAATAAATATAATTTTATGACATTATTCTATAATGATTTGCACTAAACAGATAAATGGATTTCATTCAATATATATATGGATTTCAGTTCAAAGTGCCACATCGATTTGGTCTCATAACGATTTGATAAGTGACTCTCATAAGGATTCCTTTATACTCACACAGACTCCTTTGTAACTCATAAGGATTCCTTTGTACTCACACAGACTCCTTTGAAACTCATAACGATTCCTTTGTAACCCACACAGACTTCTCATAACGATTCCTTTATACTCACACAGACTCCTTTGTAACTCATAAGGATTCCTTTGTACTCACACAGACTCCTTTGAAACTCATAACGATTCCTTTGTAACCCACACAGACTTCTCATAACGATTCCTTTGTAACCCACACAGACTTCTCATAACGATTCCTTTGTATCCCACAGACTTCTCATAACGATTCCTTTGTAACCCACACAGACTTCTCATAACGATTCCTTTGTAACTCACACAGACTTCTCATAAGGATTCCTTTGTAACCCACACAGACTTCTCATAAGGATTCCTTTGTAACTCTCACATGGATTCCTTTGTAACTCTCATAAGGATTCCTTTGTAACTCTCATAAGGATTTGCTCTCACATCGATTCCTTTGTAAAATATGAATTTCACTTAAACATAGATTTATTTTATATTTCAAAATATTTTTTGGCATCTAGTGAAAAAGTCAAATATTCTTGATTTGCGTAATCCTCTATCTTTCTGACAGGAGATCTTTTTGCTTATCTCTCTAAATCTTTTCTTTCCTGCCAACAAAAAGGGGATTACTTACCACTTCTGGGTGGCATCAGGAAACATAAAGGTATGAGCCTTTTTGACAGAAACACTCTTTTATCTAAACACTTTTTTCTATGCTTGCAGACCTCGTAGACCACAAATTATCAGAAGAAAGAGAAGATGAGCAACGGCTAGAACTCCAACGGATTTATTCAAATTGCTCATATAAAAGATGAAGCAAGGCTAAAGAAGAAGTAAGAGCTTTCCTGAAGATTTTTTCAAGAGTGTACATCCGGGAAGAACCTCAACTCCACATACACTCAAAGGAAAAGAGAGAAAGAGCCTGAGCCCAAGAAGAAGTGTTCAAGCATCTGAAGCACTGAAGCATTCAAGCTCCTTCTCCTCTCTTCTCTCTCTCTCTCTGTGCATCTTGTAAATCTGGGGGAGAGAGTCTTTTGCTGAGAGTTCTTGTAGTTGGTTTTTATTTGTTCCAACTCTCAGCTTTGTTCTTTCTTTTCTAAGAAAGACTTCTGTCCAGCTGTAGGACTGTATACAGTTGTTAACCTAGCTAGGGGTTAGTGTCTAGCAGAACCGCACTGGGGTTTGTACCAGGAGGTTGGCTTCTTTACCTGTAAGAGAAGTGGGCTGCCTTCTTGCCCGGGAAAGAGAAGAAGACCAGCTGGGGTGCTGGGTGTTGTAGTGTCCTTAAGGGGGACTGTACCCTTGGTTAGTGAAATCCCAAGAGGTTGCTTGGGGACTGGACGTAGGACTTCCATGTGGGAAGGGCCGAACCAGGATAAATTTCTTGTGTCCTTTGTGTGATTGTTTATTTGCTTCCGCACTGCTACTCTTTATCACACCAAACTAACCAAACCTTCAAGTGTTAATTTCTGTGTTTAAGTTTCTATTTCAGATCTCAGAAAAACCTATTCACCCCCCCCTCTAGGTTAGCTTGCTGCCGTACCAAAAGGGCCAACAAGTGGTATCAGAGCGGGTCTCTGATCATTCAAAGAAGATCTAACGATCTTAGAGCAAAGATCCATGGCAGCTCAAGGATATGCTGAAGGTCAATCAGTCACCAGACCTCCATTCTTCGATGGAGAAGATTATCAATACTGGAAAATGAGAATGGAATGCTTCATTCGAGGCACAGACTTTGATCTGTGGCAGGTAATTGAGGTAGGTGATTTTGTTATTGTTCCTATTGAAGGCACTACTGCCATTACACCTGCTGATAAAAGTAAATTATCTTTAAACTTTAAAGCTAAGAACTACTTATGTTGTGCCTTATCCAAAAGAGAATTTAGTAGAGTGTCTGCATGCAAATCTGCTAAAGAAATTTGGGATAAACTGCAGATAACTTATGAAGGAACGGATAAAGTGAAACAAACTAGAATAGATATTCTTGTTTCACAATATGAACAATTTAAAATGCTTCCAAGCGAAAACATTACTACTATGTATAATAGATTTTCAAGCATAGTAGTAGGCTTAAATTCTCTTGGTAAAACTCTTTCCAATGAAGAAACCGTTAGAAAAATACTTAGGTCCTTAACTATTTCATGGACACCTAAAGTAACTGCTATTGAAGAGGCCCATGATTTAACCAAATTGTCAATTGATAATTTAATAGGTTCTCTCATGGCACATGAAATAAATATGGAGCGATTGTCTGAAAGCTCATCTAAGAAGAAATATACTAATGCTCTTAAGGTTGTAGCTGCTCCTTCCACTTCTTCTTCTAGCTCCAAAAATGCAGATTCTGAAGATAGTGACGTAGATGAAGTTCTGTCCAAGCTTCAGAAAATTTTCAAGAAGAAGAAAAATGGATCAAGAAGGATTCAAAAGAAAGAGAGAAAGGAAAAAGAACCAGTCTGCTATGAATGCAGAAAACCTGGACATCTAAGACCGGATTGTCCTAGACTAAAGAAGACTGGTCAACCAGAAAAGTCCAAAATGAAGCACAAGAAATTCAAAAGAAAAGCCATGGCGGCTGCTTGGGAAAATGAAGAGACCACATGCTCAGAATCATCAAGCTCAGAATCAGAGAAAGAGCAGGTAAATCTAGCCCTCATGGTAGGACTAGATGAGGTACATCTTAACTCATCTTTTGATTCTTGCACAGATTCAGGATCAGAATCTGAAGATTTAGATCATGTTTTTAATGAACTTTATGATAAACACAAGGTTGTTGTAAAAGAATTGAAAAATATCAAGAACAACCTTACTTGTTTGGAAAACACTAATTCTGATTAGAAGATCAATTAAAAGAATGTAAAGATAATAATTATCTTTTAAATGAAGATTTAAAAAGTAAGAATAATGAGAAGATAGAGTTAGAAGAAAAATTGAAAACTCTAACTGAAGAAAATCTTTATTTAAAAGAATCAGTTAGAAAATTAACTAAAGGGAAAACATCTTTAGCCCTATGTTTAAAAGGATCAAAATCTGGAAATAATAAACAAGGTCTTGGTTATACACCTCCAGATAAAGGAAAACAAGTAATAAACTCAGGAAAATATCCTTTACCAAAATTTGTAAAAGAAACCAAAATGCCTCAGAAAAAGGAACCTGAAACAACCAAGCTTTATCAAAAGAAAAAGGTTTCTAAAAATTATGTTCAAATCATGCATCACAAAGGCAATAAGAACTGCAAAACAAATTATATTCATTGCTGCTCTCATTGCAATAAACTAGGACACACTGTGAACACCTGCACAACTAAGCACTTAGTTTGGATTCCTAAAGGTTATTTTCATGCATCTAACCATCAAGGACCCAAAAAGATTTGGGTACCTACTTCTGAGTAGTTTATTTGCAGGATGGCCTTGGAGCATTAGGAACAAAGGATGCTCAAGGCACTGGTGACTGCCAACTCTTCAACCATCTCATATCTGAAGAGGGAGTAGTCATTAATTTATTTGTAAATTTAATATTACTAATAATTATTTTCAAGTTTCATTCAGGTGGCGTCTCTCATTCAGGGGGAGCACAGACTAAGGGGGAGTTATTCATTTATGTCAATCATTGTTGAACCCCTCAATGGTAAAAATTTCTTTCACAAAGGGGAGAGAATGCAATGGTAAGAACCTTCCTTTTTGGTTTGTGACAAAAAGGGGGAGAGTATGCATGGTATGCATTATCTGTGAATTTTCTGTATTTTTCTATGCTTTACGTATTTTTGTCAGAAAATTCTCATAAATTTTGTCATCACCAAAAAGGGGGAGATTGTTGAACCACTCCTATATTTTACCCTTTTATTTTGGTGATAATAAAATTTATGTTTAATTAATTATTATTAAAAATATTTAATATTATGTTTTTCTTAATAAATATAAATTTACATGATTAATTGAATATTAAATATATTTATTAGCATGATTTTTCTAATAATAAATTAAATATCATGATTTTCTAATAAATATAATTTTATGACATTATTCTATAATGATTTGCACTAAACAGATAAATGGATTTCATTCAATATATATATGGATTTCAGTTCAAAGTGCCACATCGATTTGGTCTCATAACGATTTGATAAGTGACTCTCATAAGGATTCCTTTATACTCACACAGACTCCTTTGTAACTCATAAGGATTCCTTTGTACTCACACAGACTCCTTTGAAACTCATAACGATTCCTTTGTAACCCACACAGACTTCTCATAACGATTCCTTTATACTCACACAGACTCCTTTGTAACTCATAAGGATTCCTTTGTACTCACACAGACTCCTTTGAAACTCATAACGATTCCTTTGTAACCCACACAGACTTCTCATAACGATTCCTTTGTAACCCACACAGACTTCTCATAACGATTCCTTTGTATCCCACACAGACTTCTCATAACGATTCCTTTGTAACCCACACAGACTTCTCATAACGATTCCTTTGTAACTCACACAGACTTCTCATAAGGATTCCTTTGTAACCCACACAGACTTCTCATAAGGATTCCTTTGTAACTCTCACATGGATTCCTTTGTAACTCTCATAAGGATTCCTTTGTAACTCTCATAAGGATTTGCTCTCACATCGATTCCTTTGTAAAATATGAATTTCACTTAAACATAGATTTATTTTATATTTCAAAATATTTTTTGGCATCTAGTGAAAAAGTCAAATATTCTTGATTTGCGTAATCCTCTATCTTTCTGACAGGAGATCTTTTTGCTTATCTCTCTAAATCTTTTCTTTCCTGCCAACAAAAAGGGGATTACTTACCACTTCTGGGTGGCATCAGGAAACATAAAGGTATGAGCCTTTTTGACAGAAACACTCTTTTATCTAAACACTTTTTTCTATGCTTGCAGACCTCGTAGACCACAAATTATCAGAAGAAAGAGAAGATGAGCAACGGCTAGAACTCCAACGGATTTATTCAAATTGCTCATATAAAAGATGAAGCAAGGCTAAAGAAGAAGTAAGAGCTTTCCTGAAGATTTTTTCAAGAGTGTACATCCGGGAAGAACCTCAACTCCACATACACTCAAAGGAAAAGAGAGAAAGAGCCTGAGCCCAAGAAGAAGTGTTCAAGCATCTGAAGCACTGAAGCATTCAAGCTCCTTCTCCTCTCTTCTCTCTCTCTCTCTGTGCATCTTGTAAATCTGGGGGAGAGAGTCTTTTGCTGAGAGTTCTTGTAGTTGGTTTTTATTTGTTCCAACTCTCAGCTTTGTTCTTTCTTTTCTAAGAAAGACTTCTGTCCAGCTGTAGGACTGTATACAGTTGTTAACCTAGCTAGGGGTTAGTGTCTAGCAGAACCGCACTGGGGTTTGTACCAGGAGGTTGGCTTCTTTACCTGTAAGAGAAGTGGGCTGCCTTCTTGCCCGGGAAAGAGAAGAAGACCAGCTGGGGTGCTGGGTGTTGTAGTGTCCTTAAGGGGACTGTACCCTTGGTTAGTGAAATCCCAAGAGGTTGCTTGGGGACTGGACGTAGGACTTCCATGTGGGAAGGGCCGAACCAGGATAAATTTCTTGTGTCCTTTGTGTGATTGTTTATTTGCTTCCGCACTGCTACTCTTATCACACCAAACTAACCAAACCTTCAAGTGTTAATTTCTGTGTTTAAGTTTCTATTTCAGATCTCAGAAAAACCTATTCACCCCCCCTTCTAGGTTAGCTTGCTGCCGTACCAAAAGGGCCAACACATGCTTGGTAGACGCTCCCAGAACTTAGATTTGGCTCAACCTATAGACGAGATTGAAAGATTCTTTCATAGGATGGCCAACCAAAACCAGAACCAAGTTGCTAGAAATTTAGAAGAGGCTGCACCCAGACAGATGAAGGAGTATTTTATTCCTTCTAACTATCAACCTGCTACTTGTATCAGGCCAGAAATTTCGGCAAATCATTTTGAGATCAAACCTGGAACCATTCAGATGTTGCCATCCTTTTATGGCAATCCCAATGAAGATTCTTATAGGCATATAGATGAGTTCCTAGAGATCTGTTCCACTGTAAGGATCCAAAACTTCACTGAAAATGCCTTGAGATTGACCCTATTTCCATTCTCTTTGAAGGATAAGGCCAAACATTGGTTAGGAACCATAGGAAAAACCATCACAACATGGCCAGAAATGCAGCAGGAATTTTGAAGAAGTTTTACCCCATTGGCCGGGCCAACACCATGAGGAGAGCAATAACTGGATTCTCCCAACACCCGGGAGAATTAATGCACGAATCATAGGAGAGATTGAAGGAGTTGCTTAGAAAATGCCCCCATCATGGTCTGTCAAGGTGGCAAATAGTCCAAGTTTTTTATGAAGGTTTAACTGAATCAAATAGGCAGATGGTTGATGCTTCGTGTGGAGGAGCATTTATGACTAAGAGCGAGGATGAGGCATATAATCTTTTTGAAACATTGAGTGAAAATTCTATCAATCATGCCTCACTCTACTCTTATGAGAGGGCGTTAGGACCTGTAAAGAAGGTAGGGATGTATGAAGTAAGAGGAAGAGGGGAACCAGACTCTAGGGTAGAAGATCTGATAGCTAGACTTGACCAGAGATTGGAGCAGAAGTTGGAACAAAAATTTGATCAATTACTGTCTTTGACTGGGCAAACCACACCTAAATTTTCTCAACCATCTGAAACTTGCGCTATGTGTGCTAGCCCAGCTCATCCCACCAGTGCTTGTCCCACTACTGCCCAATTACCCCCTTTCATTCAGGAACAAGTCCAAGCTGCTCAAGGCTTCTGCAAACCCTCCTATGATCCATACTCTAACACATACAACCCTGGTTGGAGAAATCATCCAAACTTTTCATGGAAAAATTAATCTAAACAAGTTTCCCAACCTACCTTCAAGCAATCCATGTACGGTCAATCCTATCCCAATCAGAATTCGGGATTTGACCAATCTTCTAACTCAAAACCTCCACAATTCCAAGGAAGTCAAAATTCCAATCAATTTGCTCATATAAATTTCCAACAACCTTCATATCAACCACCACCTCCTCAACCTAATTGGGATGATAAAATGAACTAACTCCAAAACATGATGACGACTCTATGTCAAACTGTGCAAGAACAACAAACTCAATATCAAACTCAAAACCAAAGTTTTCAACAAAATTTGGCAAGAATAGAGTCCCAAATTGCTGATGTGTGTCATAGGAGGGAATTGGGTCAGTTGCCAAGTCAAGCTGTAGCAAACCCATGGAACAACCCTCCCGAATTTTATCAGAACCAGCAATACTATCAAGCTCAGGGGTATAGACCACCTGCAAGACCAAATGCCCCTCCACCACAAAACCAACAACAAGCTTTTATCCAGAACATTCCAGCACCACAAATTCAGAATCAACATTTACAACAGGATCATCCTCCTGCTCAAGCTAGGGGCCCCCAAGTGGAAGATGTCAAAACTGTGTCAACTTTAAGAAGTGGAAAAATCTTGATAAATCCTCACCCACACATGTCAACATTGAATGAGGATAAAGAAAATGAAATTGAAGAGGAAATTGAAGAGAATGTTGAAAAAGAAAAATCCAAGGGAAAAGAGAAAATGACAGAAGAATCTCTAGACAAAGTTAAAATGAATGAAGACCAAAACTGTTACATTCCCAGAGTCCCTTTTCCTAAAGCTTTAAAGCCAAAATCCAAAAACAAATCAACTGGTAATGAAGAACTCTTGGAACTTTTTAAACAAGTTCACATCAACATTCCTCTTCTTGAAGCCATTAAGCATGTGCCTGTTTATGCCAAATTCTTAAAAGAAATGTGCACTCCAAAACGTGAAATGAGAAATAAAACTGAAACAATCATTCTTCCAGAAACTGTGAGTGCCATTATCTTAAATCAACTCCCTAAAAAACTCAAAGATCCAGGCACTCCACTAATTCCTTGCACCATTGGTGGAGTCACTTTTGAAAGCAGTCTTGTGGATTTGGGAGCCAGTGTCAATCTCCTACCTTTTGCTATTTTCGAGAAATTCAAATTAGGAGAATTGAAACCCACTTCTGTCATCCTTCAACTAGCTGATCGTTCTGTTACCACTCCTAAAGGCTTAGTTGAGGACGTTATTATAAAAATCAATGATTGTTACTTTCCTGCCGATTTCATCATTTTGGACATGAACACTCAAGATTTAACTCAGTCCACCATCATCCTTGGTAGACCTTTTTTGGCTACAGCTAGAGCCAACATTAATTGTGCTACCGGGATGATGGATATATCATTTGGGGATGAGCGGTTTAGTATCAATATTTTTAAGGCATCTGGGCACCATGATCAAGGAGAGAGTTGTCTAGTGGTAGGCTCCTTGGAAGAATCTTGTGTGAAAAAAGCAGTAGACCAACCCTGTGCACTAGGGTTTAAGGGAGAGAATAATCTAAAGCCAAAGCCAAAAATCTATAAAGCCAAAGACAAAGCATTCCATGACAAACACATTCATAGAAAATTTTTTCAAGTGCATGATAAGGTTTGGCTATTCAATTCTAGGCTCCGTGGAAAATTGAAGTCCCGATGGGATGGTCCTTACACTGTTGTCAAAACTTATGATAATGGTGTTGTCATCATTCTTGACCCTAAAACTGGACAATCATTCACTGTTAATGGGCAGAGGTTAAAGCATTTCTTTGAAAGCCCACTTTTCTTAAAAATTGATTCTACCAAGCTAGCTGAACCAAATGGATCCTAATTGCGTCTGGCTGAAGACGATAAACTTAGTGCTTCTTGGGAGGCAACCCAAGTGTACATATTTCCTTCATCAGGTAATTCTCTGTCTTGCTTTCTTTTCCTGTGAATAAGTAGGGGGGGAGAGGTAGAATAAGCATACACTCATAGTCCTCATCCCGAACATTGCTTCATTTCTTTTTCTTGTGCTTGTACATATGCAAATAAAAATTTCACAATGTTTCATCTTTGAATAAAAATGCGTGGCTTTGCGCATCCCAGACTAGGTGTATGATCTTTAACCATTAAAATTTTGTGGTTGTCACACTCCTTTGCAAACATCCATGTTTGGTAGCCTCTAGTAAAGGATTACATGTACTTCTTGTCTACCTTATGTAAGGATTTATGGCAAGAAGTCTTCATACACACACTACACAGCCACTTAGACTAGCTGAACCTGAATGTAGCAAATTTGTCAAGGCTAGTAGGAGAGAGGTGATTGTTTTTCTCCCCTCCCCTTAAGTGAATTGTGAAGAAAGTGAAGGCGTGTGATCAAGGAACCTGACTGTCCATCCTTCCTTTAAGAGAAAAAGAAAAGAAAAGTAAAAAGCAAAAAGCAAAAGCAAAAGCAAAAGCAAAAGAAAAAGAAAAATATATCCATGAAAAATGCCCCGGATCTGAGTAAAGTTGGACTCGCTACTCTTGAAAAGTGATGGGTTGTGCAGCATTATGGATGAAAAAGAAAGAAAGAAATTCTGAGTGCACAAAGTGCAAATAAAGAGGCAAAGTCCTCAGCTCACAGAAATAATCCTCAAGGAAGTTGGGCATAATGGAACTGAGAGAAATAACCAGATCTGACTGAGCAAGGATCTTATTCCACAAATCTTTTCTTCTCCCTCGAATTAATCTAATCTCAAATACTAGCTGAGACAGGGGAGCTTCAGAAGGGCTGATGTGAACTCTTAAGTGTGCTATCACTCGTGCACTAATTTCTCGCCATAAGCCCTTACAATTAGGAAAGACATCTTTACATTAATCTTTTACATGATGGCTATTTAGCATGAGACATTGTATCTTCTAGTCCTACATTTGGAGTAATTTTTATTGCTAAGGGACTAGCAATATTCAAGTAGGGGCGAGTGATAACTACATAATTTTTCGTGTTAAATTTCATACATATAATTGGGTTTAAACATTCGTTGTCTGTAAATATGGTGCAATTTGATTTTAATTTCCATTTCATTCAGAAATAAATTTGTGAACATTTAGTTAAATTTTTTGGTAGAACACTTAGTTAGATGCTCATCTAATAAAGTCAATGTCTTTAGAATAGTTTGATTAATAAAGTGATTTCTCTTTTTGTAAATACATTGTACATAAATAATTCTTGGTCTTATACTTTCATAAATAATTCTTGTAAATACTAATTAGACTCTTATATTAGTTGATATTTAGAATACACATGTTAGATTCAAATAAGTCATTTAGATTGATTAATTAGGTTTCACAGATATATTTTGAATTTTGTAAATAAATTCTATACATTGTAGTTGGAAAATAGTGTGTAAAAATAAAAAAAATTTTACTAAAACATCGTTTTAATCACATTGTGTCACATACCCCACCTAATTCCATTAATAAAAATAAACACCTAACCCATCCACTCACCCCTCTTAACTCTTTTTATGTTTCTTTCCATCAGGTCAAAGGCGGTGGTGATTTGGAGCAGCTGCAGCTGCTGCGTGTGAAGGCTGGAGCAGGAGCGCCTGCGTGTGTGAGGTGCTGCAAATGGTGTGCTACTGGCCAGGGCGGCCAGCGCCCAAGTGATCTAGCAGAGGCGCAGAAGCAGCGGCAGCTGAGGCGTGAGGTGGGTGCGCGGCGATGCATGCAGGAGGCATGGCGGTGCAGGGCGCGCTGAGGTTGTGGCCAGGGTGCGGAGATGGTGCTGTTGGGCCGCCGGATCTCCAGCTGGCGATGGGGGCATGCAGATCCGACGGAGGCAAATCAGGAAGGCACCGGAGTGCTGTGCGATGTGGCTGGGTGGTGTGCAGAATCCGTGTGCAGCCCGTGCTGAGCTAGAGGCCGAGCAATGCTGGCGATCTCGGTGGAGCAGAGCTGGCGATCCTGGTGCTGAGGCGATGAAGAAGGCAGGAAGAGGAGCTCGCCAGGAGGCTCGGGCACATATAAAAGGACCCCAAGGTCCTCTTCTGGGAGAGTTCGGAATTCTTAGGATTTTTTTTTAGTTTCTAATTTTTTGTAATTTCCCTTTCAGCAGAGCAGGGAGGGAGTTGTCTGGTTCAGATTATTTTTAGGGGTTTTCCTAGCTTTTATTCTTCCACAGTTCAGGCACTTGGCCATTTCAAGTTTTAGGGAGTTTTTTTTTGATAATTTCTTGTCATTTGTTTCTGTAATTTTCCTTTCTTCAGTTCTGTGAGGGGCTAGCCAGTGAAATTTTGGGAAAATTTTGAGTTCTTCTTGTTCTTGGGGTTCGACAGTAGAAATTTTTAGGGATTTTATTTCTTGCAATTTTCTTCTGTTCTTTCTTTCCTGTATTCAGCAGAGCATGGAGTTCAATTTTTAGATTATTCTTCTGCCATTTCTCTTCTGTAATTTCTTGTCAACATCTGTTCTTTGGTTCGATTGGAGGAGTTCTTTTTTTTTTTGGAGTTTTCAGTTCAGTATGTTCAGGACTTCATTCTTGCTGTGAGCAGAGGTAGGCATTTGAATTTTCTTTTTCTGTGATGGCTGCTGTGATGAGGACGATGGCTAGCATCGTCTTCTGTGTTCATCAGGAGATCAGAGCTGTGAGTTGTTGGGGTTGGTGTTAAGCTTTTGAGCTATTGGAGTTCGATCCAGGGGAATTCATTCTTTCCCATTCTTCTGTGTTGTTCAGATCAGAGAGAGTTCGGAATTTGTTCTTGGGTTTTCTTTGTTGCTGTCGTTTGCTGCTGGGAGCGTTATATTTCTTTTGTGTTTAAATTGTCCATTTCTTCCACATTTAGATAGTTTTGATCCAGTGCAATTGTTAGATTCTATTTCTTATTTGTTCTTCATCTGGGGTGAGTTGGTGGTTTGGCGGAGGTGAAGGTTTTTACAGGGATCTTGAACCATTTCCGGTTGGATATCTCTTTCTCTGATCCCCCTTGTGAGAGAAGATCTGATTTCAGAGGGTTTTGGGGTCTGGGCTTTTGTCTTTCTATTTGTTCTTCCATTTCTACTGTTCTTATGTACTGCTGTGAGGAGGATTTAGCAGTTTCCCATTTCTTTATGTTCTGGAGTTGATCTAGTGCAATTGTTAATTTGAGTTTTCTATTTCATTAGTGTTATGCTTTGGACAGATTGGGAGCATGATGTGCAGTTTAAATTTTCTTTAATATTTTCTTTATTGAAGTGTTCTCCATCCCTCGAGTTGAGAGGGTACAGTGATCTTAATTGCTTATAGCTCATTTTGTTCTCAGTATGAAGGATGTTTAATTTGATCTATCATCAAGAGTTGTAGTTTAGTTTAATGCATTGAGAATTTCAGTCTTGAGGGTGCTTATTTGAGTAGTACCGTAGATTCATGTTCTTATTTTCTGTCTGATCCCCTGAGCTGTAGGGGTACATTGGGTTAATAATGTTCTTTGAGAATTCATGTTCTGTCATCTTCCCGAATCATTTCAGATTTAGAGGTGCATCCGTATGTGCCTAGTTTACATCTCTCTCGGTTTGTTTAGTCCCTCAATGGAGAGGGTATAGTGATACCAACTCTTTGGTTTTCAATTCTACCTGTTCTTTCATTAAGTCTTATCTGTCGAGAGTGTGTGGGATTAGATCGGCGTCATTTACATATTCACTTTTAATGCATTGTCGAATGGTGTCAAGTCAAAGTAGTTTAATTCAAGCTCTATTCAGCCTCTCCGTGGATATGACCTGTTCTCACCACCATGCTAGTTCATCTTTGTTGTTTTAATTTTGTGAGACAATTTAGAGGAAGTGCGCATATTGATCTGTGCAATGAACTTTGAACAACGAGAATGCACAGTCAACAATGTCGCGCGTTCAATAAGACGTTGTTTCGGGGTCCAAAAACCATGGTTTGCACTCCAAAATTGCGATTCTAGCCGACGATCTCCCCCATTCCAAGGTTTTCTGGCAGTAGCAACTCCCTCGATTACGCGAATCGCTGGCGGAGCCCACACACGGAGTTGGCCTGTCACGGCGATCGGAAGTCGTGTTCAACTCGTCGCGAGATCTCCTCCCCAGATCGTTGACATGGGTGCTCGATCATCGCCGATATAGTCACCCCCTCTATTTTATTCCCACCCCTTCAGCCGAAGAACTGGGCATAACTTTCCACCCGGGAGTCAGAATCGCTTATGTGACCACAATTCGGAATCGGCCCTCCGAGACGGTCGACAGGGCGTTAGTTTCGCGAATTCCGTTTCGGGGCCGAAATTCCTTCCCAGAGCGTGTGTTACACCGACAGTCGTACCGTTCGATCGGACGCGGATATCTGTTCGCCCGAGGGTAGGAACCGCCCGCGAGGCCCCAATTCGGAATCAGCACATCGACCCGGTCGGTAAAAGGTCGAATTAGGAAATTTCCGGTCCGGCGTAAAATTCCTCTCTGGGAGCGTGGTCCCGGGCCGTTGATGCGATCGCATACGGACACCTCTTCGCTCAAACGGGCATAACTTTCCGCTCGGTTATCGGAATCACTTATAAGACCACAATTCGGAATCGGCACTTAGAGACGCTCGATGCCCTCTTTTGGCTAAGGTGATAAGACGTCGTTTCGGGGTCCAAAAACCACCGTTTCGCACTCCGAAATTGCGATTCTAGCCGACGATCTCCCCCATTCCAAGGTTTTATGGCAGTAGCGACTCCCTCGATTACGCGAATCACTGGCGGAGCCCACACACGAAGCCGGCCTGTCACGGCGATCGAAAGTCGTGTTCAACTCGTCGCGAGATCTCCTCCCCAGGTCGTTGATATGGGTGCTCGATCATCGACGATATAGTCACCCCCTCTAGTTTATTCCCACCCCTTCAACCAAAGAACTAGGCATAACTTTCCGCCCGGGCATCAGAATCGCTTATGTGACCACAATTCGGAATCGGCACTCCGAGACGGTCGACAGGGCGCTAGTTTCGCGGAATTCCGTTCCGGGGCCGAAATTCTGCCCCGGAGCGTGTGTTACACCGACAGTCGTACCGTTCGATCGGACGCGGATATCTGTTCGCCCGGGGGTCGGAACCGCCCGCGAGGCCCCAATTCGGAATCAACACATCGACCTGGTCGGTAAAAGGTCGCATTAAGAAATTTCCAGTCCGGCGTAAAATTCCTCTCCGGCAGCGAGGTCGCGGGCCGTTGATGCGATCGCATACGGACACCTCTTCGCTCAAACGGGCATAACTTTCCGCTCGGTTATCGGAATTGCTTATAAGACCACCATTCGGAATCGGCACTGAGAGACACCCGACGCCCCCTTTTGGCCTAAGGCGATAAAACGTCGTTTCGGGGTCTAAAAACCACCGTTTCGCACTCCGAAATTGCGATTCTAGCCGACGATCTCCCCCATTCCAAGTTTTTCTGGCAATAGCGACTCCCTCGATTACACGAATCGCTGGCGGATCCCACACATGGAGCCGGCCTGTCACGGCGATCGGAAGTCGTGTTCAACTCGTCACGAGATCTCCACCCCAGGTCGTTGATATGGGTGCTCGAACATCGCCGATATAGTCACCCCTCTAGTTTATTCCCACCCCTTCAACCAAAGAACGGGGCATAACTTTCCGCCCGGGCATCAGAATCGCTTATGTGACGACAATTTGGAATCGGAACTCCGAGACGGTCGACAGGGCGCAAGTTTCGCAGAATTCCATCCCGGGGCCGAAATTCCACCCCGGAGCGTGTGTTATAGTACACCGACAGCCGTACCGTTCGATCGGACCGGGATATCTGTTCGCCCGGGGTCGGAACCGCCTGCGAGGCCCCAATTCGGAATCGGCACTTCGACCCGGTCGATAAAAGGTCACATTCGGAATTTTCCAGTCCGGCGTAAAATTCCTCTCCGGGAGCGTGGTCGCGGGCCGTCGATGCGATCGCATACGGACACCTCTTCGCTCAAACAGGCATAACTTTCCGCTCGGTTATCGGAATCGCTTATAAGACCACAATTCGGAATCGGCACTCAGAGACGCCCGATGCCTCCTTATTGCCTAAGGCGATAAGACGTCGTTTCGGGGTCCAAAGACCACGGTTTGCACTACAAAATTGTGATTCTAGCCGACGTTCTCCCCCATTCCAAGGTTTTCTGGCAGTAGCGACTCCCTCGATTACGCGAATTGCTGGCGGAGCACAAACGGAGCCGACCTGTCATGGTGATCGGAAGTCGTGTTCAGCTCGTCGCGAGATCTCCTCCCCTGGTCGTTGATATGGGTACTCGATAATCGCCGATATAGTCACCCCCTCTAGTTTATTCCCACCCCTTCATCCAAAGAACGGGGCATAACTTTCCCCCCGGGCGTCAGAATCGCTTATGTGACCACAATTCGGAATCGGCACTCCGAGACGGTCGACAAGGTGGTAGTTTCGCGGAATTCTGTATAAAATTCCACCCCGAATGTGTGTTATAGTACACCGACAACCATACCGTTCGATCGGACACGGATATCTGTTCGCCCGGGGGTCGGAACCGCCTGCGAGGCCCCAATTCGGAATCGACACTTCGACCCGGTCGATAAAAGGTCGCATTCAGAGATTTTCGGGCCGGCGTAAAATTCCTCTTTGGGAGCGTGGTCGGGGGCCGTCGATGCGATCGCATACAGACACCTCTTCTCTCAAACGGGCATAACTTTCCGCTCGGTTATCGGAATCTCTTATAAGACCACAATTCGGAATCGGCACTCACAGACGCCCGACGCACCCTTATTGCTAAGGCGATAAGATGTCATTTCGGGTCCAAAAACCACCGTTTCGGACTCCGAAATTGCTATTCTAGCCGACGATCTTCCACATTCCAAGGTTTTCTGGCAGTAGCGACTCCCTCGATTACGCAAATTGCTGGCGGAGTCCACACACGGAGCCAGCCTGTCACGGCGATCGGAAGTCTTGTTCAACTCGTCGCGAGATCTCTTCCCCATGTCGTTGATATGGGTGCTCGATCATCGCCGATATAGTCACCCCCTCTAGTTTATTCGCACCCCTTCAGCCAAAGAACTGGGCATAACTTTCCGCCCGGGCGTCAGAATCGCTTATGTGACCACAATTCAGAATCGGCACTCCGGGACGGTCGACAGGGCGCTAGTTTCGCGAAATTCCGTTCCGGGGCCAAAATTCCGCCCGGAGCGTGTGTTACACCAACAGTCGTACCGTTCGATCGGACACGGATATCTGTTCGCCCGGGGGTCGGAACCGCTCGCGAGGCCCCAATTCGGAATCAGCACATCGACCCGGTCGGTAAAAGGTCGCATTAGGAAATTTCCGGTCCGGCGTAAAATTCCTCTCCGGGAGCGAGGTCGCGGGCCGTCGATGCGATCGCATACAGATACCTCTTCGCTCAAACGGGCATAACTTTCCGCTCGGTTATCGGAAACGCTTATAAGACCACCATTCGGAATCGGCACTGAGAGACGCCCGATGCCCCCTTTTGGCCTAAGGCGATAAGACGTCGTTTCGAGGTCCAAAAACCACCGTTTCACACTCAGAAATTGCGATTCTAGCCGACGATCCCCCCATTCCAAGGTTTTCTAGCAGTAGCGACTC
Organism: Colocasia esculenta; assembly: GCA_014218235.1. Lineage (NCBI taxonomy): Eukaryota > Viridiplantae > Streptophyta > Magnoliopsida > Alismatales > Araceae > Colocasia > Colocasia esculenta. The sequence goes on along the minus strand of CM024755.1, from coordinate 182,283,283 downwards.
CCTCGATTACGCAAATTGCTGGTGGATCCCACACACGGAGCCGGCCTGTCACGGCGATCGGAAGTCGTGTTCAACTCGTCACGAGATCTCCACCCCAGGTCGTTGATATGGGTGCTCGAACATCGCCGATATGGTCACCCCCTCTAGTTTATTCCCACCCCTTCAGGCAAAGAACGGGGCATAACTTTCCGCCCGGGCATCAGAATCACTTATGTGACGACAATTCGGAATCGGCACTCCGAGACGGTCGATAGGGCGCAAGTTTTGCGGAATTCCGTTACGGGGCCGAAATTCCGCCCCGTAGCGTGTGTTATAGTACACCGACAGCCGTACCGTTCGATCGGACCCGGATATCTATTCGCCTGGGGGTCGGAACCACCTGCGAGGCCCCAATTCAGAATCGGCACTTCGACCCGGTCGATAAAAGGTGGCATTCGGAATTTTCCGGTCCGGCGTAAAATTCCTCTCCGGGAGCGTGGTCGCGGGCCGTCGATGTGATCGCATACGGACACCTCTTTGCTCAAACGGGCATAACTTTCCGCTCGGTTATCGGAATCGCTTATAAGACCACAATTCGGAATCGGCACTCGGAGACGCCCGATGCCCCCTTATTGCCTAAGGCGATAAGACGTCGTTTTGGGGTCCAAAAACCATGGTTTGATTTCCAAAATTGCGTTTCTAGCCGACAATCTCCCCCATTCTAAGGTTTTCTGGCAGTATCGACTCCCTCGATTACGCGAATTGCTGGCGGAGCCCACACACGGAGCCGGCATGTCACGGCGATCGGAATCGTTGATATGGGTGCTCGATCATCGCCGATATAGTCACGCCCTCTAGTTTATTCCCACATCTTCAGCGAAAGAACTGGGCATAACTTTCCGCCCGGGAGTCAGAATCGCTTATGTGACCACAATTCGGAATCGGCCCTTCGAGACGGTCGACAAGGCACTAGTTTTGCGGAATTCCGTTCCAGGGCCGAAATTTCTTCCCAGAGCGTGTGTTACACCGACAGTCGTACCGTTCGATCGGACACGGATATTTGTTCGCCCGGGGGTCGGAACTGCCTGCGAGGCCCCAATTCGGAATCAGCACATCGACCCGGTCGGTAAAAGGTTGCATTACGAAATTTCCGGTCCGGCATAAAATTTCACTCCGGGAGCGTGGTCGCAGTCCGTCGATGCAATCGCATACGCACACCTCTTCGCTCAAACGGGCATAACTTTCTGCTCGGTTATCGGAATCGCTTATATGACCATAACTCGGAATCGGCACTCAGAGACGCTCGACGCCCTCTTTTGGCCTAAGGCGATAATACGTCGTTTCGGGGTCCAAAAACCACTATTTCGCACTCCGAAATTTCGATTCTAGTCGACGATCTCGCCCATTCCAAGGTTTTCTGGCAGTAGCGACTCCCTCGATTACGCGAATCGCTGGCGGAGCACACACACGGAGCCGGCTTGTCACGGTGATCGGAAGTCGTGTTCAACTCGTCGCGAGGTCTCCTCCCCAGGTCGTTGATATGGGTGCTCGATCATCGCCGATATAGTCACCCCCTCTAGTTTATTCCCACCCCTTCAGCCAAAGAACGGGGCATAACTTTCCGCCCGGGCGTCAGAATCGCTTATGTGACCACAATTCGGAATCGGCACTCCGAGACGGTCGACATGGCGCTAGTTTCACGGAATTCCGTTTCGGGGCAGAAATTTCGCCCCGGAGCGTGTGTTACACCGACAGTCATACCATTCGATCGGACGCAGATATCTGTTCGCCAGGGGGTCGGAACCCCCCGCGAGGCCCCAATTCGGAATCAGCACATCGACCCGGTTGGTAAAAGGTCGCATTAGGAAATTTCCAGTACGGCGTAAAATTCCTCTCCAGGAGCGTGTTCGCGGGCCGTTGATGCCATCGCATACGGACACCTCTTCGCTCAAACGGGCATAACTTTCCGCTCGGTTATCAGAATCACTTATAAGACCACCATTCGGAATCGGCACTAAGAGACGCCCGATGCCCCCTTTTGGCCTAACGCGATAAGACGTCGTTTCGGGGTCCAAAAACCACCGTTTCGCACTCCGAAATTGCGATTCTAGCCGACGATCTACCCCATTCCAAGGTTTTCTGGTAGTAGCGACTCCCTCGATTACGCTATTTGCTGGCGGAGCCCACACACGTAGCCGGCCTGTCACGGTGATGGAAGTCATGTTCAACTCGTCGCGAGATCTCCTCCCCAGGTCGTTGATATGGGTGCTCGATCATCGCCGATATAGTCACCCCCTCTAGTTTATTCCCACCCCTTCAGCCAAAGAACTGGGCATAACTTTCCGCCCTGGTGTCAGAATCGCTTATGTGACCACAATTCGGAATCGGCACACCGAGACGGTCGACATGGCGCGAGTTTCGCGGAATTCCGTTTCGTGGCCGAAATTTCGCCCCGGAGCATGTGTTACACTGACAGTCGTACCGTTCGATCGGACGCGGACATCTGTTCACCCGGGGGTCGGAACCGCCCGCGAGGCCCCAATTCGGAATCAGCACATCGACCCGGTTGGTAAAAGGTCACATTAGGAAATTTCCGGTCCGGCGTAAAATTCCTCTCCGGGAGCGTGGTCGCAGGTCGTCGATGCGATCGCATACGGACACCTCTTCGCTCAAATGGTAATAACTGTCCGCTCGGTTATCGGAATCACTTATAAGACCACAATTCAGAATCAACACTGAGAGACGCCCGACACCCCCTTTTGGCCTAAGGCGATAAGACGTCATTTCGGTGTCCAAAAACCACTGTTTCGCACTCCGAAATTGCGATTCTAGCCGACGATCTCTCCCATTCCAAGGTTTTCTGGCAGTAGTGACTCCCTCGATTATGTGAATCGCTGGTGGATCCCATGCACGGAGCTGGCCTGTCACGGCGATCGGAAGTCGTGTTCAACTCGTCGCGAGATGTCCACCCCAGGTCGTTGATATGGGTGCTCGAACATCGCCGATATAGTCACACCCTCTAGTTTATTCCCACCCCTTCAGCCAAAGAATGGGGCATAACTTTCCGCTCGGGCATCAGAATCGTTTATGTGACGACAAATTCGGAATCAGCACTCTAAGACGGTCGACAGGCGCTAGTTTCGCGGAATTCCGTTCCGGGGCCGAAATTCCGCCCTGGAGCATGTGTTATAGTACACCAACAGCCGTACCGTTCGATCGGACCCGGATATTTGTTCGCCCGAGGGTCGGAACCTCCTGCGAGGCCCCAATTCGGAATCGGCACTTCGACCCGGTCGATAAAAGGTGGCATTCGGAATTTTCCGGTCCGACGTAAAATTCCTCTCCGGGAGCGTGGTCGCGGGCCGTCGATGCGATCGCATATGGACACCTCTTCGCTCAAACGGGCATAATTTTCGCTCGGTTATCGGAATCGCTTATAAGACCACAATTCGGAATCCGCACTCAGAGACGCCCGATTCCCACTTATTGCCTAAGGCGATAAGACATCGTTTCGAGGTCCAGAAACCACAGTTTGCACTCCGACATTGCGATTCTAGCCGACGATCTCCCCCACTCTAAGGTTTTTTGGCAGTAGCAACTCCCTCGATTACGCGAATCGCTGGCGGAGCACACATAAGGAGCCGGCCTGTCAAGGTGATCGGAAGTCGTGTTCAACTCGTCGCGAGATCTCCTCCCCAGGTCGTTGATATGGGTGCTCGATCATCGCCGATATAGTCACCCCCTCTAGTTTATTCCCACCCCTTCAGCCAAAGAACGGGGCATAACTTTCCGCCCGGGCGTCAGAATCGCTTATGTGACCACAATTCGGAATCGACACTCCGAGACGGTCGACAGGACACTAGTTTTGCGGAATTCTGTTCCGGGGCCGAAATTCTGCCCCGGAGCGTGTGTTATATTACACCGACAACCGTACCGTTCGATCGGACATGGATATTCCTTCGCCCGGGGGTCGGAACTGCCCGCGAGGCCCCAATTCGGAATTGGCACTTAGACCCGGTCGATAAAAGGTCACATTCGGAGATTTTCGGTTCGGCGTAAAATTCCTCTCCGGGAGCATGGTCGCGGGTCGTCGATGCGATCACATACGGTCTACTCTTCGCTCAAACGGGCATAACTTTTCGCTCGGTTATCAGAATTGCTTATAAGACCACAATTCGGAATCGGCACTCAGAGACGCCCACGACCCTTTATTGCCTAAGCGATAAGATGTCATTTCGGGGTCTAAAAACCACTGTTTCGCACTCCGAAATTGCGAATCTAGCCGACGATCTCCCCCATTCCAAGGTTTTCTGGCAGTAGCGACTCCCTCGATTATGCAATTCGCTGGCGGAGCCCACACACGTAGCCGTCCTGTCACGGCGATCGGAAGTCATGTTCAACTCGTCGCGAGATCTCCTCCCCAGGTCGTTGATATGGGTGCTCGATCATCGCCGATATAGTCACCCCCTCTAGTTTATTCCCACCCCTTCTGCCAAAGAACTGGACATAACTTTCTGCCCGGGCGTCAGAATTGCTTTTGTGACCACAATTCGGAATCGGCACTCTGAGACGGTCGACAGGGCGCTAGTTTCACGGAATTCCGTTCCGGGGCCGAAATTCCGCCCCGGAGCGTGTGTTACACTGACAGTCGTACCGTTCGATCGAACGGAGACATCTGTTCGCCTGGGGGTCGGAACCGCCCGCGAGGCCCCAATTCGGAATCAACACATCGACCCGATCGGTAAAAGGTCGCATTAGGTAATTTCCGGTCTGGCGTAAAATTCCTCTCTGGGAGCGTGGTCGCGGGACGTCGATGCGATCGCATCTGGACACCTCTTCGCTCAAACAGGCATAGCTTTCCACTTGGTTATCAGAATCGCTTATAAGACCACAATTCGGAATTGGCACACAGAGACGCCCGACGCCCCCTTTTGGCTTAAGGCGATAAGACGTCGTTTCGGGGTCCAAAAACCACTATTTCGCACTCCGAAATTGAGATTCTAGCCGACGATCTCCCCATTCCAAGGTTTTCTGGCAGTAGTGACTCCCTCGATTACGCGAATCGCTGACGGATCCCACACACAGAGCCGGCCTGTCACGGCGATCGGAAGTCGTGTTCAACTCGTCGCGAGATCTCCTCCCCAGGTCGTTGATATGGGTGCTCGATCATCGCCGATATAGTCACCCCCTCTAGTTTATTCCCACCCCTTCAGCCAAAGAACGGGGCATAACTTTCCGCCCGGGCGTCAGAATCGCTTATGTGAACACAATTCGGAATCGGCACTCCGAGACGGTCGACAGGGCGCTAGTTTTACGGAATTCCGTTCCGAGGCCGAAATTCTGCCCCGGAGCGTGTGTTATAGTACCCCGACAACCGTACCGTTCGATCGGACACGGATATCTATTCGCCCGGGGGTCGGAACCGCCCGCGAGGCCCCAATTCGGAATCGGCACTTCGACCCGGTCGAAAGAAGGTCGCATTCGGAGATTTTCGGTCCGGCGTAAAATTCCTCTCCGGGAGCGTGGTCGCAGGTCGTCGATGCGATCGCATACGGACACCTCTTCGCTCAAACGGGCATAACTTTCCGCTCGGTTATCGGAATCGCTTCTAAGACCACAATTCGGATTCGGCACTCAGAGACGCCCACGCCCCCTTATCTCCTAAGGCGATAAGATGTCGTTTCGGGGTCTAAAAACAACCGTTTCGCACTCCGAAATTGTGATTCTAGCTGACGATCTCCCCCATTCTAAGGTTTTCTGGCTGTAGCGACTCCCTCGATTACGCGACTCGCTGGCGGAGCCCACACACGTAGCCGGCCTGTCACGGAGATCGGAAGTCGTGTTCAACTCATCGCAAGATCTCCTCCCCAGGTCGTTGATATGGGTGCTCGATCATCGCCGATATAGTCACCCCCTCCAGTTTATTCCCACCCCTTCAGCCAAAGAACTGGGCATAACTTTCCGCCCGGGCGTCAGAATTGCTTATGTGACCACAATTCGGAATCGACACTCCGAGACGGTCGACAGGGCGCTAGTTTCGCAGAATTCCATTCCGGGGCCGAAATTCTGCCCCGGAGCGTGTGTTACACTGACAGTCGTACTGTTCGATCGGACGCGGACATCTATTCGCCCGGGGGTCGGAACTGCCCGCGAGGCCCCAATTCGGAATCAGCACATCGACCAGGTCGGTAAAAGGTCGCATTAGGAAATTTTCGGTCCGGCGTAAAATTCCTCTCCGGGAGCGTGGTCGCGGGCCGTTAATGCGATCGCATACGGACACCTCTTCGCTCAAATGGGCATAACTTTCCGCTCGGTTATCGAATTCGCTTATAAGACCACAATTCGTAATCGGCACTCAGAGACGCCCGATGCCCCTTTTTGGCTTTAGGTGATAAGACGTCATTTCGGGGTCCAAAAACCACTATTTCGCACTCCAAAATTACAATTCTAGCCGACGATCTCCCCCATTCCAAGGTTTTCTGGTAGTAGTGACTCCCTCGATTACGCGAATTGCTGGCGGATCCCACGCACATAGCTAGCCTGTCACGGCGATCGGAAGTCGTGTTCAACTCGTCGCGAGATCTCCACCCCAGGTCGTTGATATGGGTGCTCGAACATCGCCGATATAGTTACCTCCTCTAGTTTATTCCCACCCCTTCAGCCAAAGAACGAGGCATAACTTTCCGCCCGGCCATCAGAATCGCTTATGTGATGACAATTCGGAATTGGCACTCCGAGACGGTCGACAGGGCGCTAGTTTTGCGGAATTCTGTTCCGGGGCCGAAATTCCGCACCAGAGCGTGTGTTATAGTACACCGATAGCCGTACCGTTCGATCGGACCCGGATATCTATTCGCCCGGGGGTCGGAACCGCCCGCGAGGCCCCAATTCAGAATCGGCACTTCGACCCGGTCGATAAAAGGTTGCATTCAGAATTTTCCGATCCGGCGTAAAATTCCTCTCCGGGAGCGTGGTCGCGGGCCGTCGATGCGATCGCATACGGACACCTCTTCGCTCAAACGGGCATAATTTTCTGCTCGGTTATCGGAATCGCTTATAAGACCACAATTCGGAATCCGCACTCAGAGACGCCCGATGCCCACTTATTGCCTAAGGCGATAAGATGTCATTTCGGGGTCCAAAAACCACAGTTTGCACTCTGAAATTGCGATTCTAGCCGACGATCTCCCCCAATCCAAGGTTTTCTGGCAGTATCAACTCCCTCGATTACGCGAATCGCTGGCGGAGCACACATATGGAGCCGACATGTCACGGTGATCGGAAGTGATGTTCAACTCGTCGCGAGATCTCGTCCCCAGGTCGTTGATATGGGTGCTCAATCATCGCCGATATAGTCACCCCCTCTAGTTTATTCCCACCCCTTCAGCCAAAGAACGGGGCATAACTTTCCGCCCGGGCGTCAGAATCGCTTATGTACCACAATTCGGAATCGGCACTCCGAGACGGTCGACAGGGCGCTAGTTTCATGGAATTCCGTTCTGGGGCCGAAATTCTGCCCCGGAGCGTGTGTTATAGTACACCGACAACCATACCGTTCGATCGGACACGAATATCTGTTCGCCCGGGGTTCGGAACCGCCCGCGAGGCCCCAATTCGGAATCGGCACTTCGACCCGGTCGATAAAAGGTCACATTCGGAGATTTTCTGTCCGGCGTAAAATTCCTCTCCGGGAGCGTGGTCACGGGCCGTCGATGCGATCGCATACGGACACCTCATCGCTCATACAGGCATAACTTTCCGCTCGGTTATCGGAATCGCTTATAAGACCACAATTCGGAATCGGCACTCAGAGACGCCCACGCTCCCTTATTGCCTAAGGCGATAAGATGTCATTTCGGGGTCTAAAAACCACCATTTCGCACTCTGAAATTGCGATTCTAGCCGACGATCTCCCTCATTCCAAGGTTTTCTGGCAGTAGCGACTCCCTCGATTACGCGAATCGCTGGCGGAGCACACACACGGAGCCGGCCTGTCACGGTGATCGGAAGTCATTTTCAAATCGTCGCGCGGTCTGTCATGTTCTAGCAAAACTACATTTACTGAATATGACAGATATTATACACGACAAGTAACACACGGTTTGTTCATACTCATCAAGTTTGCGGAAATTATATTATTACATGATACTCCTCATTTAAGTCTGGATGAGGAGCAAACAAAAGTAACTGAACTTTATTACATTCTTACTTATATCTACAATGAAAACAAAAGATAGCTGCACAACACTTCTAGATATAAGGTGGTCCTCTCAGCACTCAAGTTCCCCCTTAAGCAGTACCTCCATCTTGTTCACCTGAAAAATTGAATTGAATGAGCTAACTAGCCCAGTAGGATTCAACTGTTCTAAAAGGATTCTGATAGATATATATTCAAAGTAGAACGAGTAAAGATTGTTAACATGGTGTGTTCCAATAACGAAACACAAGGTCATTCGATAACATGTGTTGAACAAGCACAATGTTGGAAATATAATCAATAATTCAGAATGATACTTGAATTCATAAACTGATACAATATCACGCACACAAGCATTACATGATGACCAATCAAGCACTAATTGATGCATGCCAACATCCACTACGTCCTTATCACCCCCGCGCGGCCACTGATGAATTCGGGCGCTCTCCCCAGGACTGAACCAGCCCTTATTTGCCAGGCATTTTTCTCGAATGAGTCCCAAGACTCACAAAGTGTCATCATCACACACTTATCCTTGTAATGAATCAAGGTATACAAGGATTCACTCATGAATCACACACAAGAGTTAAGGAATTCGGTTCCTTTACTAATTTCAGAATTTGGAAATCTTACAAGAACAACTTTGTTCGGAACTTTGAAGAAATTATTCACAATAGAATGAAAGGTTCATGACTGATTTTCATAGATGATTAGGTAGTAAAAATCACAATATATAGATGGACTAATGGTTGACACAATTGGGTAGGATTTATATCAAGAAATGCGGCCAACTAGACACTAGAATCATGTCCCTGTCAGTACCTGTCGACAGGCTGAAGATGGCTGTCGACAGGGCTGGTTTCCAGAGACAGGATTTCTGTTCTGTGGAGATCTGTCGACAGATCTAATGGGGCTGTCGACAGATCTATACAGGTGGCATTTTCTGGTTTCAGGAAATGGCTTTCTGTCGACAGCAGGGAATTCGTCTGTCGACAGATCTTGGGTAAACTTTCAGAAATTGTTCTAAACCAGCTAGAAATGGTGCTAACAAACTCCTCTATCATTCCTAACATGATTAGGACCTTAGGAAAGTGTAAACTTAGCTTCAATCATGAAGATTACATGACAAGAAAATGGAAGAAGACCATGGAACCCAATTCACATGTGTGGTTAGCAACAAGTTAAATTCAAGGAAGATGGAATGGAAAGTCTTTCTCTTAGACTTTCTTCTCTTATTCTACTAATCACTTATCAAGTTTACTTACTTAAGACCTCCATGATCTTCCAGTAAATCAATTTCACAAGGAGAAAGAACCATCATGGTTCTATCTACAGTACACAAGAACATTGATACAACTTCAGATTTTGACTAGATTGAAGTAGGACGGAACAATATGTGACCTCCAAGGATTAAGAACTCACTAAAGAATGATGAAGAACATAGTTCTACCAAGAACATATCTTCTAACTACAGCATGACAAATACAAGGTACGATTCACTCCAAACTATCAATCCAAGAGTGAAGAGAAAGAATGAAGAATTGAATCCTACCTTACTGAAGAGTGAAAGGTTTCCCCAGTAAAGAATTCCACAAACATAGAGAAATGAAGAGAGTTTTGCAGTATTGTGATCTTAGCAGTTGTTGTTGCACTGGAAAAGTAAGCTTCTTCGTAGACTCAATAGCAGCAACACACAGCAACCCAATAACTTGAACAGGGCAAGAAATGTACGACTAAGAGAAAGATAGCATTTCTCTCGAAATGGCTTCTTCACAGAGTTTAGCACTTAGAAACCTCTCAACATGAGGTTACCCAGTGCAATGGCAACAGCATAACAGCAGAGAAAGAAGAGAAAATTGGCTACGATGGTCACAAAGGCATATTTATAACCAGAGGTGCCTCCCATGCACAACGACAGGTCGATGGCTAATGTGTCACAGTAAGAATCTTTTAACCCATGCTTTAACACGTAGCCCATGCAGCTTTTACCTTGGTTACACACATGTAGTGGTAATGATGACCCAATCTTAGGTGTGGTGGCTCTTCAAGGGCCTTACACGTAAGCCACCAGGATTCCAGAAAAATTGATTACCGTAATCATCCCATAAATCAACTGGCCCAATGATCACTATGCAAAACCATCCAAATTGTGTCTGTTTGTCACAAAATTTTAACCATAGGCTAGTATGATTGTTTTGCTAATTATGGTGATTTTAGTTTAATTTTTAGAATTTATTTTATAGTAGGTGAAAAATCACCCGAAAAATGGTCGCGTCCACTATATCTTGAAATCCGTACGTCGAAAAATTCAAATAATCATATTTCTGGTTTCTCCATATTTTTCTGGAAATTATGGTATTCTCAAATTTTTATTTCGTTGTCATTTTCCAGTGTCGCCCTGTGGGAGCGCGCACTTCTATGCACGACACTGGGGTAATGTTCGGTACCATTAATTATACACAAATATCATTTTTTTCAATTTATGACTAATGCCTAAGTCTAATAACTTTATTACTCAAGGTTTTTCAATAAATAAAAAATTGGGGGTATTACAACTCTCCTCCACTAAAAGAAATTTGGTCCTCCAAATTTAATAACATATAGGTATGGATACTAACCTGTAAACAAGTCCAGGTATTTAATCTTGATGGCGTCTTCAAGTTCCCATGTTGCTTCTTCTTGTCTGCGTTTATTCCATTGGACTTTTAATAAAGGAACTTCTTTGTTTCGAAGTTGCTTGATTTTCCGGTCAAGAATTTGTACAGGTTTTTCGGTCAAGAATTTGTACAGGTTTTTCTTCATATAACTTCCATTCCGGGGCCGAAATTCCGCCCCGGAGCGTGTGTTATAGTACACCGACAGCCGTACCGTTCGATCGGACGCGGATATCTGTTCGCCCGGGGGTCGAAACCGCCCGCGATGCCCCAATTCAGAATCGGCACTTCGACCCGGTCGATAAAAGGTCGCATTCGGAATTTTGCGGTCCGGCATAAAATTCCTCTCTGGGAGCGTCGTCGTGGGGCGTCGATGCGATCGCATACGGACACCTCTTCGCTTAAACGGGCATAACTTTTCGCTCGGTTATCGGAATCGCTTATAAGACCACAATTCAGAATCGGCACTCAGAGACGCCTGATGCCCCCTTATTGCTAAGGCGATAAGACGTTGTTTCGGGGTCCAAAAACCATGGTTTGCACTCCGAAATTGCGATTCTAGCCGACGATCTCCCGCATTCCAAGGTTTTCTGGCAGTAGCGACTCTCTCGATTACGCGAATCACTGGCGGAGCCCATACACGGAGCTGGCCTGTCACGGCAATCGGAAGTCGTGTTCAACTCGTCGCGAGATCTCCTCCCCAGGTCGTTGATATGGGTGCTCGAACATCGCCGATATAGTCACCCCCTCTAGTTTCTTCCCACCCCTTCAGCCAAAGAACTGGGTATAACTTTCCGCCCGGGCGTCAGAATCGCTTATGTGACCACAATTCGGAATCGGCACTCCGGGATGGTCGACAGGGCACTAGTTTCGCGGAATTCCGTTTTGGGGCCGAAATTCCGCCCCGGAACGTGTGTTACACCGACAATCGTACCATTCGATCGGACGCAGATATCTGTTCGTCCGGGGGTCGGAACCGCCCGCGAAGCCCCAATTCGGAATCAACACATCAACCCGGTCGGTAAAAGGTCGCATTAGGAAATTTCTGGTCCGGCACAAAATTCCTCTCCAGGAGCGTGGTCGCGGGCCGTCGATGCGATCACATACGGACACCTCTTTGCTCAAACGGGCATAACTTTCCGCTCAATTATCGGAATTGCTTATAAGATCACAATTCGGAATCGGCACTCAGAGACGCCCGATCCCCCCTTTTGGCCTAAGGCGATAAGACGTCTTTTCGGGGTCCAAAAACCACCGTTTCACACTCTAAAATTACGATGCTAGCCGACGATCTCCCCCATTCCAAGGTTTTCTGGCAGTAGCGACTCCCTCGATTACGCGAATCGCTGGTGGATCCCACACACGGAGCCGGCCTGTCACGGCGATCGGAAGTCGTGTTCAACTCGTCGCGAGATCTCCACCCCAGGTCGTTGATATGGGTGCTCGAACATCGCCGATATAGTCACCCCCTCCAGTTTATTCTCACCACTTCAGCAAAAGAATGGGGCATAACTTTCCACCCGGGCATCAGAATCGCTTATGTGACGACAATTCGGAATCGGCACTCCGAGACGGTCGACAGGGCGCTAGTTTAGCGGAATTCCATTCCGGGGCCAAAATTCCGCCCCGGAGCGTGTGTTACACCAACAGCCGTACCGTTCGATCGGACCAGGATATCTGTTCGCCCGGGGGTCAGAACCGCCCACGATACCCCAATTCGGAATCGGCACTTCGACCCGGTCGATAAAAGGTTGCATTCGGAATTTTCCAGTCTGGCGTAAAATTCCTCTCCGGGAGCGTGGTCGCGGGTCATCGATGCAATCGTAAACGGAAACCTCTTCGCTCAAACGGACATAACTTTCCGCTCGGTTATCGGAATCGCTTATAAGACCACAATTTGGAATCAGCACTCAGAGACACCCGATGCCCCCTTATTGCCTAAGGCGATAAGACATCGTGTCGGGGTCCAAAAATCACGGTTTGCACTCCGAAATTGCGATTCTAGCCGAAGATCTCCCCCATTCCAAGATTTTCTGGCAGTAGCGACTCCCTCGATTACGCGAATCGCTGACGGAGCCCACACACGGAGCCGGCCTATCACGGCGATCGGAAGTCGTGTTCAACTCGTTGCGAGATCTCCTCCCCAGGTCGTTGATATGGGTGCTCGATCATCGCCGATATAGTCACCCCCTCTAGTTTATTCTCACCCCATCAGCCAAAGAACTGGGCATAACTTTTCGCCCGGGCCTCAGAATCGCTTATGTGACCACAATTCCGAATCGGCACTTCGAGACGGTCGACAGGGCGCTAGTTTCGCGAAATTCCGTTCCGGGGCCGAAATTCCTCCTCGGAGTGTGTGTTACACCGACGGTCGTACCGTTCGATCGGACGCGGATATCTGTTCGTCCGGGGGTTGGAACCGCCCGCGAGGCCCCAATTCGGAATCAGCACATCGACCCAGTCAGTAAAAGGTCACATTAGGAAATTTCCGGTCCGGCATAAAATTCCTCTACGGGAGCGTGGTCGCGGGCCGTTGATGCGATCGCATACGGACACCTCTTCGCTCAAACGGGCATAACTATTTGCTCGGTTATCGGAATCGCTTATAAGACCATAATTCGAAATCGGCACTCAGAGACGCCCGACGCCCCCTTTTGTCCTAAGGCGATAAGACGTCGTTTCGGGGTGTAAAAACCACTGTTTTGCACTCCGAAATTGCGATTCTAGCCGACGATCTCCCCCATTCCAAGGTTTTCTGGCAGTAGCGACTCCCTCGATTATGCGAATCGCTGGCGGATCCCACACACAGAGCCGGCCTGTCACGGCGATCGGAAGTCATGTTCAACTCGTCGCGAGATCTCCACCCCAGGTCATTGATATGGGTGCTCGAACATCGCCGATATAGTCACCCCCTCTAGTTTATTCCCACCCCTTCAGCTAAAGAACGGGGCATAACTTTCCGCCTGGGCATCAGAATCGCTTATGTGACGACAATTCGGAATCGGCACTCCGAGACGGTCGACAGGGCCATAATTTCGTAGAATTCCGTTCTGGGGCCGAAATTTCACCCCAGAGCGTGTGTTATAGTACACTGACAGCCGTACCGTTCGATCGGACACAGATATCTGTTCGCCCTGGCGTCGGAACCGCCCGCGAGGCCCTAATTCGGAATCGGCACTTCGACCTGGTCGATAAAAGGTTGCATTCGGAATTTTCCGGTCCGGCGTAAAATTCCTCTCCGGGAGCGTGGTCGCGGGCCGTCGATGCGATCGCATACGGACACCTCTTCTCTCAAACGGGCATAACTTTCCGCTCGGTTATCGGAATCGCTTATAAGACCACAATTCGGAATCGGCACTCAGAGACGCCCGATGCCAGATAATTGCTTAAGGTGATAAGATGTCATTTCGGGGTCCAAAAACCACAGTTTGCACTCCGAAATTGTGATTGTTGCCGACGATCTCCCGCATTCTAAGGTTTTCTGGCAGTAGCGACTCCCTCGATTACGTGAATTGCTGGCGGAGCCCACACACGGAGCTGGCCTGTCACGGCGATTGGAAGTCGTGTTCAACTCGTCGCGAGATCTCCTCCCCAGGTCGTTGATATGGGTGCTCGATCATTGCCGATATAGTCACCCCCTCTAGTTTCTTCCCACCCCTTTAGCCAAGGAACTGGGCATAACTTTCCGCCTGGGCGTCAGAATCGCTTATGTGACCACAATTCGGAATCGGCACTCCGAGACGGTCGATAGGGCGCTAGTTTCGCGGAATTCCGTTCTGGGGCCTAAATTCCGCCCCAGAACGTGTGTTACACCGACAGTCGTACCATTCGATCGGACGCAGATATCTGTTCGCCTGGGGGTCGGAACCGCCCGCGAGGCCCCAATTCGGAATCAACACATCGACCCGATCGATAAAAGGTCGCATTAGGAAATTTCCGGTCCGGCGCAAAATTCCTCTCCGGGAGCGTGGTCGCGGGCCGTCGATGCGATCGCATACGGACACCTCTTCGCTCAAACGGGCATAACATTCCGCTCGGTTATCAGAATTGCTTATAAGACCACAATTCGGAATCGGCACTCCGAGACGCCCGATGACCCCTTCTGGCCTAAGGTGATAAGACGTCACTTCGGGGTCCAAAAACCACCATTTCGCACTCCAAAATTGCGATTCTAGCCGACGATCTCCCCCATTCCAAGGTTTTCTGGAAGTAGCGACTCCATCGATTACGCGAATCGCTGGCGGAGCCCCCACACGGAGCTGGCCTATCACGGCGATCGGAAGTCATGTTCAACTCGTTGCGACATCTCCACCCCAAGTCGTTGATATGGGTGCTCGAACATCGCCGATATAGTCACCCCCTCTAGTTTATTCCCACTCCTTCAGCCAATGATTTGGGCATAACTTTCCGCCCGGGCATCAGAATCGCTTATGTGACCTCAAGTCAGAATCAGCACTCCGAGACGGTCGACAGGGCGCTAGTTTCGCGAAATTCCGTTCCGGGGCAGAAATTCCGCCCCGGAGCGTGTGTTATAGTACACCGACAGCCGTACCATTCGATCGGACGCGGATATCTGTGCGCTCGGGGGTCAGAACTGCTCGTGAGGCCCCAATTCAGAATCGTCACTTCGACCTGGTCGGTAAAAGGTTCCATTCGGAGATTTTCGGTCCGGCACAAAATTCCTCTCCGGGAGCGTGGTTGCGGGACGTCGATGCGATCGCATACGGACACCTCTTCGCTCTAACGGGGATAACTTTCCGTTCGGTTATCGAAATCGCTTCTAAGACCACAATTCGGAATCGACACTCAGAGACGCCCGATGCCCCCTTATTCCCTAAGGCGATAAGACGTCGTTTCTGGGTCCAAAAGCCACTGTTTCGCACTCCAAAATTGCGATTCTAGCCGACGATCTCCCCCATTCCAAGGTTTTCTGGCAGTAGCGACTCCCTCGATTATGCGAATCGCTGGCGGAGCCCACACACGGAGCCGGCCTATCACGGCGATCGGAAGTCGTGTTCAACTCGTCGCAAGTTCTCCACCCCTAGTCATTGATATGGGTGCTCGAACATCGCCGATATAGTCACCCCCTCTAGTTTATTCCCACCCATTCAGCCAAAGAACTGGGCATAACTTTCCGCCCGGGCATCAGAATCGCTTATGTGACCGCAATTCTGAATCGGCACTCCGAGACGGTCGACAGGGCGCTAGTTTCGCTGAATTCCGTTCTGGGGCCGAAATTCTGTTGGGTTTTCATTCTAATGTTTTTAACAACATGTTTTTGATGATGAATAAGTTTAATTGAGGTTTGATACATGACAAAGAATTTGATACAGTACTTGGTTATCTATGTATTCATTATACTTGACAATACATGTTTTATCATGTAGGTATAAATGCATAAAGCTAAGCTCTCACAAAACAAGTGAAAAAGATCATAAAAGCAAGGAACTAGGTCACCTGTCGACAGACCTCAATGTACCTGTCGACAGATTGCACAGGTGTGATCAGCCAGAAGACACAAAGCTCAGAAAACATCTATCTGTCGACAGATGCCAAGTCGACTGTCGACAGATCCCACAGACCTGAACTTCCAGACATCTGTCTTTTGCACAATTGCAGCTATCTGTTGACAGATGCCCATCGGCTGTCGACAGATTGCATTGAACCCAAGTTCCAGATTTCATTTTGTTGCAAACTTGATGTCGCCTGTCGACAGATGGTCAAGGCCTGTCGACAGATGCGGAGAATCTTCAAATACGAAAACCTTCCAAGTTATCCAAGATGGTGTTTCCAAGTCTCACGTCTCTCCATGTGAGAACACCTATATTTAAACACCGATTTAGAAGAAATCTCGTACAGAAGCAACCATAACCAAAAACCCTAGAGCAAGTCCAAGACCCAAAGAAGTTGCTGCTGCTCTGCTTCAGACTGCTGTTCAGAGATCGAAAGATCCTTCGATCTAGCAGTTCCTGAAAATAGAACGTCAAGGATTCAACCTTCTCCATCGATCTGAAGCACTCAAGTCGAAGTTTGAACTCCCTCCAGGCGTTCCCAGAAGAGTTCTACATCATGATTCATTCTTTCACTCTGAACTCTTCCTATTTTCATACTTTCACATTTGTGTGTGTGTTGTGGTGATTCAAGCGACCCTTGTGCTTGAAATCACGTGTGTGTGTGTTGTTCTGATCGTGGGTGCACATCAGAAAACATGTGTGTGTGAGTTGTAGTCACCGAACTCGCTCATAAGCAGTTTACTCTGCGTGTGTGTGTGCCGTGGACGTAGGATACACGATTTGTGTACTCTGAACCACGTAAATCATCGTGTCTCGTGGTTTGAACATCTTCACGTTAGATGTTTGATAGACACGTTGCATCTACACACCCTAGATAGACTACTATTTGATCCACACATTACCAACACATCTAAGTCTTAGTTTGATTCTACTGCAAATTCAGAAAGACTTTGTTGTGATTAAAAAGGGTTGTATTAAACTTTTAATTGACAGTAATCTATTCAACCCCCTTCTAGATTACCATATTGGGAATTCCGCAAACCTTTCAAATTCTGCCTCGGAACGTGTGTTATAGTATACTGACAGCCGTACCGTTCGATCAGACGCAGATATTTATTCGCCCGGGGGTCGGAACCGCCTGCGAGGCCCCAATTCGGAATCGACACTTCGACCCGGTCGCTAAAAGGTCGCATTCGGAGATTTCTGGTTTGGCGTAAAATTCCTCTCTGGGAGCGTGGTCGCGGGCCGTCGATGCGATCGCATACGGACACCTCTTCGCTCAAACGGGGATAACTTTCCGCTCGATTATCGAAATCGCTTATAAGACCACAATTCGGAATCGGCACTCAGAGACGCCCGATGCCCCCTTACTGCCCAAGGCGATAACTTTCCGCTCGGTTATCGAAATCACTTCCAAGGACCTTTTAAAAATGAAATTGGATGAACTCATTGGTTCACTGATGGCCTATGAAATCAACATGAAAAGAAAGGAAACTGAAGAAAATCCTAGGTAGCCACTAGCCTTGAAGGCTTCCAGGAAAAATTCCTCAACTTCCAAAAAGGAGGTCATTCAGGAAAGTGATGAGTTTGAATCGTCTAGTGAGAGTAAAAATGACGAAATGGCCATGCTCACTAGGCAATTCAAAAAATTCCTGAAATACAAGAAGAGAGGTACAGGTAACTCTAAACCTTTCCAAAAGAAAGAATTTTCTAATAAATTTGATACTAACAAAAAATCTGAGATTGTGTGTTACGAGTGCAAGAAGCAAGGGCACATGAGAGGAGAGTGCCCCGAGTTCAAGAAGAAGCTGAAAAAAGACAAGTTCACGTTCAAGAAAGCCAAGGCAATGCTGGCCACTTGGAGCGATGAAGACGAGGACGACAACAGTCAAGCTACCTCCGGAGATGATGAAGTCCACTGTCTCATGGCGAGAAGTGAGGACACAAATCAGGTAAACTCTTCCTTTGAAAGCTATTCAGTTGATGAATGGGAAGAGGCTTATACTGTTTTGTTTGAAAAATTTTGTGAACTTAAATCTGAAAACAAGGCACTCAAAAAGAAAGTTAACTCTCTTGCTAACAACACACAAAATGATGAAAAGTTGCATCATTAATTAAAGACATTGAAATGATGAGGATTGATGAGGAAGCTCACCATTAGGAGATGGATAGCCTGAAACTTAAACTCCAAGAAGTTCAAAAGGAAAAAGATGATTTAATGAACTCCTTTGAAACTCTTCAAGGTGAGCATGATAAACTGAAAGAAAAATTGGAAAAGACTGAAGAAAATCTAAAGGGCAAATCTGAAGACTTGTCAAGGTTTGTTAAAGGGAAACAAAACCTTGATGCAATCTTGGGGTCAAATGTTTTTATTCCAAAACATGGGCTTGGGTACCAACCAGTAAAACAAAAGAAAATTGGAGAAAATTTGATAACGTCTTTCGTTGAATCAAGCCCAAGCACAAGTAAGTATACCCCCACAAAGAACAGCAAAACCCAAGTCAAGGGTAAGCAACCCCAAAACAAGGCAAAGAAGCCTAATGCTGGCACAATTCCAAGATCTGTCAACAGCCCCAAAGAGAGCTGTCGATAGGTCTGGAAATCAAGCCCAAAAGAAAAACTAACAAAGCAACAGAAAGGAAAAATGTCAATGCATGCTCCAAAGAATGTCAAGCCCAATATTGTTAAGAAACCATCTTCATGCAAAATCTGTAAAAAGATTGGGCACATTGAAAAACAATGTTGGAACAATCCACACAATAAAAAATTCAAACAAGTTTGGATTCCAAAGCATTTACTGTTTGGCATGAATGATACCTTGGCACCCAAAGTAATTTGGGTTCCAAAACCTCTTGTCTAATCCACATGTGCAGGAATGCCTAACAGCCCATAATCAAAACAATTGGTACTTGGATAGCGGCTGCTCGAGGCACATGACGGGCGAAAAAGGAAAATTCTGTATGCTCGTGGAAAAAGACGGAGGTCAAGTCATATTCGGAGGTAACAACAAAGGCCAGATCATCGGCTCAGGTAAGGTCGGTAAGTTTGCCTCTAACTCAATAGACAATGTGTTGCTTGTTGATGGCCTTCATCACAATTTGCTTAGCATAAGTCAATTGTGTGATAAGGGTCATAAAATTGTCTTTGAGTCTAATTCATGTCAAATTCTTGATAAGGAAACATGAAGTCTAAAGTTTTCTGAAAAAATGATATAATAACATCTATATGATTGACTTAGATGATCCAGAAAATAATGATTTGTGTCTTGTAGCAAACAAATAGGACGAGCTTACATTGTGGCATCGTAGGCTTGGTCATGCTAGTTATAATGTGTTGCACAATATCATGAGGCTCAAACTGGTAAGTGGACTTCCGGAAATTCCATTCAATAAAAATGAAAATTTTTGTGATGCATGTGCACAGGGAAAACAAACCCGGAAATCCTTCAAATCAAAAGCACCGGTGAGTACTTCTAAAGCTTATGAACTGTTGCACATGGACCTATTTGGACCTACGAGAACACTAAGTCTCAATGGCAAGCGTTATAGTTTTGTCATTGTAGACGATTTCTCTAGGTTCACTTGGGTAAAATTTCTAGCTCACAAGAATGAAGCAATGAAACTATTTGAAGAATTTTTCAATAAAATTGAGCATGGAAATGTCAACAAAATATGCTCCATCCGTACTGATCACAGGGGAGAATTTGACAATAACTCCTTCTCTGATTTTTGCAGGAACCAAGGGATAGAACATTTGTTCTCCTCCCCAAGAACTCCAGAACAAAATGGGGTTGTGGAGAGGAAGAATAGAACCTTGGTGGAGATGGCTCGCACGCTTCTGGTCGAGAATCAACTAGAAAGAACCTTTTGGACAGAAGCGGTAAACACGTCATGCTACATTCTTAACAGAGCCATGGTAAGACCAGTATTCAAGAAAACTCCCTACGAACTTCTGAAAGGTAAGAAACCAACAATTGGGTATTTCAGAGTTTTTGGTTCAAAGGTGTTCATACATGACAATGATAAAAATGATTTGGACAAGTATGAAGCCAAAAGCGATCAAGGTATTTTTCTTGGATACTCAGAACACTCTAGAGCCTATAGGGTGTTTAATCTGAAAACTAGAACAGTGGAAGAAACTCCACATGTAATTTTTGATGAATCTCAAATCAAGCCTAACATTGCAAATGCTTACAGGTTTGATGAAACTGAAGGAACAACCCTTGAGGAACTACAAAGAAAAGGAAAAGAAAAATCTCAAGTTGTTTCAAAATCAAAGAGTGGATTCCTTCGCAGGTATGATGATGAAGATGACATTCTTCTGTTCAGAAATCAAGAAGATGTACCTGAAAAAATCCACAAGAGGAAGAACCTCAAATTGAACCACCTCAAGCACTTCCTCCTCCAGAACAACCTCCTCAAATGCAAGATCTACCTGGGCCTTCAACAGTCACCAATGTGAGGTACTCTAAAGATCACCCCCTTGAGAATGTGATAGGAGACTTAAATGAGTCGGTTCAAACTAGATTAAGATTAATCAAATAGTTGAACATGACCATTTAGCTTTTGTCTCTCAAGTGGAACCAAAGAATGTTGAAGAAGCCTTAAAAAAAGATTCATAGATTGATGCTATGCATGAGGAGCTTGGACGATTTCAAAGAAACAATGTCTGGAGTTTAGTTCCTAAAACCCCTGAAATGTCTGTCATAGGTACAAGATGGGTCTTTAGAAACAAACTCAATGAAGAGGGTAAAGTGGTGAGAAACAAGGCTAGACTGGTTGCAAAGGGATATAATCAGGAGTTTGGTGTGGACTTTGAAGAATCCTTTGCACCTGTACTAGGCTAGAAGCAGTTAGAATCTTATTAGCATATGCATGCTCAAACAAGTTTAAATTGTATCAAATGGATGTCAAAACTGCCTTCTTGAATGGCTACATAAAAGAGAAGTCTATGTGTCTCAACCACGGGCTTTGAAGATCATGAGAAACCTAACCATGTCTATAAGTTGCACAAGGCTCTCTATGGTTTGAAACAGGCACCCCGAGCTTGGTACGACAGACTAAGCACGTTTCTGGTAAGCAAAAACTACTCAAGAGGTAAAGTAGACCAAACTCTCTTTACAAAGAAAGTTCGCACACACATCATTGTTGTTCAAGTTTATGTGGACGACATCATTTTTGGATCTACTAACCCTTCACTGTGTGAGGAATTTTCCAAACACATGCACAGTGAATTTGAGATGAGTCTAATGGGGGAGATTCAATTCTTTCTTGGTTTGCAGGTCAAGCAAATGGAGGATGGCTTCTTCATAAACCAAGCAAAGTATGTCAAAGAGCTACTAAAAAGGTTTCAGTTTGAACAAACAAAGCCTGCCTCAACACCCATGAGCACAAGTATAAAACTGGAAAAAGATGAGCAAGGTAAACCGGTAGATGCCAAACAATTCCGAGGTATGATTGGCTCACTCCTCTATCTTACTGCAAGTAGACCGGACATTCAGTTCAGTGTTTGCCTTTGTGCTAGATACTAATCTAGTCCAAAGGAAACTCATTTAATTGCAGTTAAGAGAATTTTCAGATATCTCTCAGGTACGTATGACTTGGGTCTTTGGTATCCAGTAGGTAGTAGCTTTGACTTGGTTTCATATTCTGATGCTGACTATGCTGGATGTAAAGTAGACAGGAAAAGCACTAGTGGCTATTGCCAAATCCTTGGTGGTTGCATGGTTTCGTGGGCATCCAAGAAGCAACACTCGGTTGCACTCTCCACTGCAGAGGCAGAATATGTTGCTGCAGGGAGTTGTGCGGCATAAGTGTTGTGGATAAAAAGTCAATTGTGTGACTATAACATCGATATTGGATGCACACATATCCTATGTGACAACACTAGTGCAATCAATCTATCAAAGAATCCCGTTCAACACTCCAGGACAAAACATATAGAAATTCGTCACCATTTCTTGAGAGATGAAGTTGCCAACAAATCCTTGGAAATTAGCTTCATACCCACTGAAAAACAATTGGCTGATATCTTTACCAAACCACTGGTTGAAGATAGATTCACCACATTGAGACGGGAATTGGGATTGTGCAAATTGCAATGAAACTTATCCGAATACTAAGTATTTGTCCCTTATGTGCACTAACTATGAGGTATATCAAATGGTGAATTGTAGAAGAACAAGTCATGCTTGTTTGGAAACTTTCATCATGCGTGAGAAAATATCTCTGCCAAGTATCCATAGTTATGTTGCATGGAAGGGTCATTTACTTTCTATAAGGAATTAGTTTCTTTTCACTTTGCCCATTCCCTCTTCCTTTCAAAACTTGAATCTCTTCATAATCTGCTCTCATACATGAACTTGTGTGCTGTTGGTTGATTTATTTGTGAAAGTGTGTTCTCGATTTCCTTGCTTGTATGTGGATACATAAGCACACACTATGGGGGAGTAAAATCAGGTTAAATGAGTGTTTAGTGAAGGAAGTCATTCATATCTCATTCATGTCAACTTATCTCACTTGTTCTATTCATTTCATCCCTCATTCAAACCTTGAGTCCACTCTGCACAAGCTGCTGTCGACAGCCATGAACCCCCTGTCGACAGATCAGGCTCCACAGACATCAGTCTTTGAACTCTGTGTACACCTGTCGACAAACGACAACTCATCTGTCGACAGCTAGACACAGATCTGAAAACCCAGTCTACTGTCTGTGCTCACCTGTCGACAGGCTCCCTCTAGCTATCGATAGCCACACTCTTTCTTGTCAATTCATGCCTATTTCATATCAAACTCATGAGCAGGTTCATGTCCTTCATCTAAGATGTTTATTGGGTGTTTATACATGTTTGACTCCATCATATTCACATGATATTGATGTTATTCCCTAAACCACCATGATTTGGACATACTACTCATACACGGGTTTAGGTTACATCATTTTGAAAACATTGAACCATCGTAGAGGATAAACACCTAACTCTATTGAATAATTTCCTTGTAGGCAAACACTATTCTCAAGCAACATCTTATGGTCAATGAAATTTTTGTCTCAAATTGACAGATAATCGTATACATTCTGTTGATCTTGAGTTTTAAGCTAAAATGGAGAAAAGCTACCTATTTCTGAAAAATAACAAAAAATATAGATAAAAGTAATTCACAAACTGGGATAAAGGTAGAGCAATGATGTGTCTTGCTGAGTAACCGGGGAGATGGGCATCACAAATGTCTGCCCTCGCGTCAAAAGGCCAACTCATCATCTCTATACAACGGTATGATGGACACTTCCACTGAGTAACTGGGATACGGGCACTTGTCATGTCTATCCTCACGTCAAAAGGTATGAAGTTATCTTAAATACCACTTTTCCCATTGCATTCATTTGTTGCAAGCAAAAACAAAAACAAAAAAAAATGAAATAGAGTGAAGCCTCCACAGTGTCTCAAATCACGAGGTCATTTAGTGTCTATGGTTATTAAGAAGTTTAGGCATTGATTTCAATCATCATTTGATCATCATCAAACTAAGGATAGTGTTGGTCTACAATGTCCTTAATCAAACAAGGGTATTGGTGTCTTTTCTCTAAGACCGTAAGGTGTTCTCTTAATGCTCTAATTTGAAACTCCTTAGGTATTATGTCTAAACCATTTAGGTAAATGGGAGGGCTTTAATATCCATGTCTATGGTGGGTTCCAATGTGTGTATACCCATTTTACACCTTATTTATACAATGTGACCATTGCTCACAATTTCTCCTTGAAAATCCACACAAAAAAAGCTTTCTGGCAGATTTTCTGACGGATCTGTCGACAGATCCCCTGGCGTCTGTCGACAACCGGCGGCAGACCCGATTTGGGAAAGCCAACGGGCACGCCGTTTGGGGACGGATTTGGTGGGACCCTTGCCTTCTAAACTTCCACCACCCTCTTTAAAAAGGAAACCACATCCCTTTCTTCTTCCCCACCTTCAAATCCCTCTCTTTCCTCTCCAAACCAAGCCCCTGCTTCCTCCTGGACGCAAACCCTACCTCTCATCTCTCCTGTCCTATCTCTGCAGTGGGCCTCTTTTCTTGATCCTCCCTCTTTGCACTTCGTCCCTCCACACTCTCCATGGCTCCCAAGGCAAAAAAAATTGGTTTCTCGCCACCGTCCCTCCTCATCTCGAGCCGGCGATGACGATCGGGCTCTTGCTGAGCGCCGAACGAAGCTTCGGGACGACCGCTTGCCCGAACTCGTGGTTCCTCCCCATCTCCATCTCACTCATTCTAAGGGGTCATTCAGTAAGTTTGTTCAGCCTAGGTATGTTGACTTTGAGTCCTTGGCAGATCTCTTTCCCAACCTCCAACCCCTATTTGACACTCAGGGGTGGACGTCGTTTCTCTGCAGTCACACGGTTTATTCTCCCACTGCCGTTCGTGACTTCTTCAATCATCTTGACTTCTCTAAGGACAAGCATTTCTACACAACTGTGAAGGGCACCACTTTCCAACTCACTGCCAACCTGATTAGCAAGGCCCTTCAAATCCCCAACTCCGGAGCCGACATCCTCACCCATACTCCAGATGCTTCTGTGTACTATCACCTCCTCACTCTTGAAGATTATGATGGCACAAAGAAGATTGCCAAACTGAATGCCAATTCCTTCCCTCCATTGAACCGGATGATCCACCACATCTTCACAACCCTGATTGCGCCAAAACATGGCAGTCGGGAACTTGTCACCGATGTTCATAAATCACTCTTCACCTTTTTCCTCCAGTGTGAACCCATAAATCTCCCTCTTTTGATGCTTGGTCTCATCCACCAATGCTTCTACCAACCCCAGAGGTCCATGCCTTTCGCTTGTCCACTCACCTCCCTTATGAGGTTCATTGGAATCGACATTCCGGACAGTGAATGCATCAAGCTCAACTCCCGCAGTAGTTTCGATCTCACTGCTGCACATAGGATGGGATACAAGCTCATTGATGGGGTCGTCACTCGCGAGCTCAAAGGAAAGACACCAGCTGTTGCCATGGATGTCGATCGTGAGGATGATGCTGCTGATGCGAATGCTGCTGCTGATGATGAAGAAGCAGATGATGA
Organism: Colocasia esculenta; assembly: GCA_014218235.1. Classification (NCBI taxonomy): domain Eukaryota; kingdom Viridiplantae; phylum Streptophyta; class Magnoliopsida; order Alismatales; family Araceae; genus Colocasia; species Colocasia esculenta. Next base: position 182,257,852 of record CM024755.1, on the reverse strand, counting down.
AGACTCCCAGTCTGAGCCTCTTGATGCACCGGGAGATAATGCTAGTGATGCAGATGTTGAACCTTCTCTGCGTGATCCTCTTGCTCAGATGCAACTCCAGATGTCCACTGGATTTGACAAGCTACATGCACGTTTGGACACAGTGGATACGAGCATTGAAGCACTCGCGGACACGCAAGTCCAGCTTCAGTTCAAACTCACTCGACTTCACACTCAGATTCAGGATACTCGTCAGGCACCAGCACCGCCTGCAGATGATGCTGCTTAGACAGCTCATGTGTCTAGGAGTGGGTCACGTAGTGTCTGAGTCTTGTCGTGTCTTGTGTCATGTTGCTTTCACTTTGTTATCATGTAATCTCTTTCCCTTTCATGTCTATTCAGTCAAACACTTTTTGTACTGTGTATGCTTAATTTCATATCAATGAATTCACAGTGCTATATTTTATGTTATCTACATGTGTGACTGATGTGAATGCTTTTCGATGTTGTCAAAAGGGGGAGAAACTTCAATTGTGCACTAATTGAATAATTTTGTCATCATCAAAAAGGGGGAGAATGTTGGGTTTTCATTCTAATGTTTTTAACAACATGTTTTTGATGATGAACAAGTTTAATTGAGGTTTGATACATGACAAAGAATTTGATACAATACTTGGTTATCTATGTATTCATTATACTTGACAATACATGTTTTATCATGTAGGTACAAATGCATAAAGCAAAGCTCTCACAAAACAAGTGAAAAAGATCACAAAAGCAAGGAACTAGGTCACCTGTCGATAGACCTCAATGTACCTGTCGACAGATTGCACAGGTGTGATCAGCCAGAAGACACAAAGCTCAGAAAACATCCATCTGTCGACAGATGCCAAGTCAACTGTTGACAGATCCCACAGACCTGAACTTCCAGACATCTGTCTTTTGCACAATTGCAGCTATCTGTCGACTGATGCCCATCGGCTGTCGACAGATTGCACAGAACCGAAGTTCCAGATTTCTGTTTGTTGCAAACTTGATGTCGCCTGTCGACAGATGGTGAAGGCCTATCGACAGATGCGGAGAATCTTCAAATACGGAAACCTTCCAAGTTATCCAAGATGGTGTTTCCAAGTCTCACGTCTCTCCATGTGAGAACACCTATATTTAAACACCGATTTGGAAGAAATCACGTACAGAAGCAGCCACAACCAAAAACCCTAGAGCAAGTCCAAGATCCAAAGAAGTTGCTGCTGCTCTGCTTCAGACTGCTGTTCAGAGACCGAGCGATCCTTCGATCCAGCAGTTCCTGAAAATAGAACGTCGAGGATTCAACCTTCTCCATCGATCTGAAGCATTCAAGTCGAAGTTTGAACTCCCTCCAGGCGTTCCCAAAAGAGTTCTACATCAGGATTCATTCTTTCACTCTGAACTCTTCCTGTTTTCATACTTTCGCCATCCGTGTGTGTGTTGTGGTGATTCAAGCGACCCTTGTGCTTGAAATTACGTGTGTGTGTGTTGTTCTGATCGTGGGTGCACATCAGAAAACACGTGTGTGTGAGTTGTAGTCACCGAACTCGCTCATAAGCAGTTTACTCTGCGTGTGTGTGTGTGCCGTGGACGTAGGATACACGATTTGCGTACTCCGAACCACGTAAATCATCGTGTCTCGTGGTTTGAACATTTTCACGTTAGATGTTTGATAGGCACGTTGCATCTACACACCCTAGATAGACTACTATTTGATCCACACATCACCAACACATCTAAGTCTTAGTTTGATTCTACTGCAAATTCAGAAAGACTTTGTTGTGATTAAAAAGGGTTATATTAAACTTTTAATTGACAGTAATCTATTCAACCCCCCTTCTAGATTACCATATTGGGAATTCCGCAAACCTTTCAAATTCCGCCACGGAACGTGTGTTATAGTACACCGACAGCAGTACCGTTTGATCGGACGCAGATATCTATTCGCCCGGGGGTCGGAACCGCCCGCGAGGCCCCAATTCGGAATAGACACATCGACTCGGTCGCTAAAAGGTCGCATTCGGAGATTTCTGGTCTTCCGTAAAATTCCTCTCCGGGAGCGTGGTCGCGGGCCGTCGATGCGATCGCATACGGACACCTCTTCGCTCAAACGGGGATAACTTTCCGCTCGGTTATCGAAATCGCTTATAAGACCACAATTCGGAATCGGCACTCAGAGACGCCCGATGCCCCCTTACTGCTTAAGGTGATAAGACATCGTTTTGGGGTCCAAAAACTACCATTTCGCACTCTAAAATTGTGATTTTAGCCGACGATCTCCCCCATTCCAAGGTTTTCTGGCAGTAGCGACTCCCTCGATTACGCGAATCGCTGGCGGATCCCACACACGGAGCTCGGAGTGTGTGTTATAGTACACCGACAGCCGTACCATTCGAAATCGCTTATAAGACCACAATTCGGAATCGGCACTCCGAGATGGTCGACAGGGCGCTAGATTCGCGTAATTCTGTTTCGGGGCCGAAATTCCGCCTCGGAGTGTGTGTTAAAGTACACCGACAGCCGTACCATTCGATCGGACGCGGATACCTGTTCGCCCGGGGGTCAGAACCGCCCGCGAGGCCCTAATTCAGAATCGGCACTTCGACCCGGTCGATAAAAGGTCACATTCGGAGATTTTCGGTCCGGCGTAAAATTCCTCTCCGAGAGCGTGGTCGCGGGCCATCGATGCGATCGCATACGGACACCTCTTCGCTCAAACGGGGATAACTTTCTGCTCGGTTATCAGAATTGCTTATAAGACCACAAAACGGAATCGGCACTCTAAGACGCCAGACGCCCCCGTATTGCCTAAGGCGATAAGACGTCGTTTCGGGGTCCAAAAACTACCGTTTCGCCCTCCAAAATTGCGATTCTAGCCGACGATCTCCCCCATTCCAAGGTTTTCTGGCAGTAGCGACTCCGTTGATTATGTGAATCGCTGGCGGATCCCACACACGGAGTTGGCCTGTCACGGCGATCGGAAGTCGTGTTCAACTCATCGCGAGATCCCCACCCCAAGTCGTTGATATGGGTGCTCGAACATCGCCGATATAGTCACACCCTCTAGTTTATTCCCACCCCTTCAGCCAAAGAACTGAGCATAACTTTCCGCCTGGGCATCAGAATCTCTTATGTGACCATAATTCGGAATCGGCACTCCGAGACGGTCGACAGGGCGCTAGTTTCGCGGAATTCCGTTCCAGGGCCGAAATTCCGCCCCGGAGTGCCGACAGCCATACCATTCGATCGGACGCGGATATCTGTTCGCCCGGGGGTCGGAACCGCCCGGGGTCGGAACCTCCCGCGAGGCCCCAATTAGGAATCGACACTTCGACCCAGTCGGTAAAAGGTCGCAATAGGAGCGTGGTCCCGGGCCGTCGATGCGATCGCATACGGACACCTCTTCTCTCAAATGGGCATAACTTTCTGCTCGGTTATCGGAATCGCTTATAAGACCACAATTCGGAATCGACAATCAGAGACGCCCGACAGCCCCTTTTGGCCTAAGGTGATAAGATGTCGTTTCGGGGTCCAAAAACCACCGCTTCGCACTTCGAAATTGCGATTCTAGCCGACGATCTCCCCCATTCCAAGGTTTTATGGTAGTAGCGACTCCCTCGATTACGCGAATCGCTGGCGGAGCCCACACACGGAGCCGGCCTGTCACGGCGATCGGAAGTCATGTTCAACTCGTCGCGTGATCTCCACCCCAGGTCGTTGATATGGGTGCTCGAACATCACCGATATAGTCACCCCCTCTAGTTTATTCCTACCCCCTCAGCCAAAGAACTGGGCATAACATTCCGCCCGGGCATCAGAATCGCTTATGTGACCACAATTTGGAATCGGCACTCCGAGACGGTCGACAGGGCGCTAGTTTCGCTGAATTCTATTTTGGGGTAGAAATTCCGCCCCGAAGCGTGTGTTATAGTACACCGACAGCCGTACCGTTCGATCGGACGCGGATATCTATTCGCCCGGGGGTCGGAACCGCCCGCGAGGCCCCAATTCGGAATCGGCACTTCGACCCAGTCGCTAAAAGGTCGCATTCAGAGATTTCGGGTCTGGCATAAAATTCCTCTACGGGAGCGTGGTCGCGGGCCGTCGATGCGATCGCATACGGACACCTCTTCGCTCAAACGGGGATAACTTTCCGCTCGGTTATCGAAATCGCTTATAAGACCACAATTCGGAATCGGCACTCAGAGACGCCCGATGTCCCCTTATTGCCTAAGGCGATAAGACGTCGTTTTGGGGTCCAAAAACCTCTGTTTCGCACTCCGAAATTGTGATTCTAGCCGACGATCTCTCCCATTCCAAGGTTTTCTGGCAGTAGCGACTCCCTCGATTATGTGAATCGCTAGCGGAGCCCGCACACGGAGCCGGCCTGTCACGGCAGTCGGAAGTCGTGTTCAACTCGTCGCGAGATCTCCACCCCAGGTCATTGATATGGGTGCTCGAACATCGCCGATATAGTCACCCCCTCTAGTTTATTCCCACCCCTTCAGCCAAAGAACTAGGCATAACATTCCGCCCGGGCATCAGAATCGCTTATGTGACCACAATTCAAAATCGGCACTCTGAGATGGTCGACAGGGCGCTAGTTTCGCTGAATTCCATTATGGGGCCGAAATTCCGCCCCGGAGCGTGTGTTATAGTACACCGACAGCCGTACCGTTCGATCGGACGCGGATATCTGTTTGCTCGGGGCTCAGAACCGCCCGCGAGGCCCCAATTTGGAATCGGCACTTCAACTCTGTCGCTAAAAGGTCGTATTCGGAGATTTCTGGTCTGGCGTAACATTGCTCTCCAGGAGCGTGGTCGCGGGCCGTCGATGCGATCGCATACGGACACCTCTTCGCTCAAACGGGATAACTTTCCGCTTGGTTATCAAAATCGCTTATAAGACCACAATTCGGAATCAGCACTCAGAGGCGCCCGAGCCCCCTTATCGCTTAAGGTGATAAGACGTCGTTTCGGGGTCCAAAAACCACCGTTTCGCACTCCGAAATTACGATTCTAACTGATGATCTTCCCTATGCCAAGGTTTTATGGTAGTAGCGACTCCCTCGATTACACGAATCGCTGGCGGAGCCCACACACGGAGCCGGCCTTTCACGGCGATCGGAAGTCGTGTTCAACTCGTCGCGAGATCTCCACACAAGGTCGTTGATATGGGTGCTCGAACATCGCCGATATAGTCATCCACACTAGTTTATTCCCACCCCTTCAGCCAAAGAACTGGGCATAACTTTCCGCCCGGTCATCAGAATCACTTATGTGACCACAATTCGCAATCGTCACTCTGAGACGGTCGACAAGGCGCTAGTTTCGCGGAATTCCGTTTCAGGGCTGAAATTCCACCCCGGAGCATGTGTTATAGTACACTGATAGCCGTACCATTCGATCGGACGCAGATATCTGTTCGCCCGGGGGTCGGAACCGCCTGCGAGGCCCCAATTAGGAAACGACACTTCGACCCGGTCGGTAAAAGGTCGCATTAGGAAATTTCCGGTCCGGCGCAAAATTCCTCTCCGGGAGCCTGGTCGCGGGCCATCGATGCGATCGCATATGGACACCTCTTCTCTAAAACGGGCATAACTTTCCGCTCGGTTATCGAAATTGCTTATAAGACCACAATTCGGAATCGGCACTCAGATACGCCCGACGGCCCCTTTTGGCCTAAGGCGATAAGACGTCGTTTCGGGGTCCAAAAACAACCATTTCATACTCCAAAATTGCGATTCTAGCTGACGATCTCCCCCATTCCAAGGTTTTTTGGTAGTAGCGACTCCCTCGATTACGCGAATCGCTGGCGGAGCCCACACACGGAGCTGGCCTGTCACAGCGATTGGAAGTTGTGTTCAACTCGTCGCGAGATCTCCACCCCAGGTCGTTGATATGGGTGCTCGAACATCACCGATATAGTCACCCCCTCTAGTTTATTCCCACCCCTTCAGCCAAAGAACTGGGCATAAATTTCCGCCCGAACATCAGAATCGCTTATGTGACCATAATTCGGAATCGACACTCCGAGACGATCGACAGGGCGCTAGTTTCGCTGAATTCCGTTCTGGGGCCGAAATTCCGCCCCTGAGCGTGTGTAATAGTACACCGATAGCCGTACCGTTCGATCGGACGCGAATATCTGTTCGCCCGGGGGTTGGAACCGGCCGCGAGGCCCCAATTCGGAATCGGCACTTCGACCCGGTCGCTAAAAGGTCGCATTCCGAGATTTCTAGTTTGGCGTAAAATTCCTCTCTGGGAGCGTGGTCACGGGCAGTCGATGCGATCGCATACGGACACCTCTTCGCTCAAACGGGGATAACTTTCCGCTCGGTTATTGAAATCGCTTATAAGACCACAATTCGGAATCGGCACTCAGAGACGCCCGATGCCCCCTTACTGACTAAGGTGATAAGACATCGTTTCGGGGTCTACAAACCACCGTTTTGCCCTCCAAAATTACGATTCTAGCTGACGATCTCCCCCATTCCAAGGTTTTCTGGCAGTAGCGACTCCCTCAATTACGCGAATCATTGGAGGATCCCACACACGGAGCCGACCTGTCACGGCGATCGGAAGTCGTGTTCAACTCATCGCGAGATCTCCACCCCAAGTCGTTGATATGGGTACTCGAACATCGCCGATATAGTCACCCCCTCTAGTTTATTCCCACCCCTTGAGCCAAAGAACTGGGCATAACTTTCCGCCCGGGCATCAAAATCGCTTATGTGACCACAATTCGGAATCGGCACTCCGAGACGGTCGACAAGGCGCTAGTTTCGCAGAATTTCATCCCGGGGCCGAAATTCCACCCCGGAGCGTGTGTTGTACACCAACAGCCGTACCATTCGATCGGACGCAGATATCTGTTCGCCCGGGGGTCGGAACCGCCCGCGAGGCCCCAATTAGGAATCGACACTTCGACCCGGTCAGTAAAGGTCGCATTAGGAAATTTTCGGTTCGGCGCAAAATACCTCTCTGGGAGCGTGGTCGCAGGCCGTCGATGCGATCGCATACGGACACCTCTTCTCTCAAACGGGAATAACTTTCTGCTCGGTTATCAGAATCGCTTATAAGACCACAATTCGGAATCGGCACTCAGAGATGCCCGATGGCCCCTTTTCGCCTAAGACGATAAGACGTCGTTTTGGGGTCCAAAAACCACCGTTTCGCACTCCAAAATTGCGATTCTAGCTGACGATCTCCCCCATTCCAAGGTTTTATGGTAGTAGCGACTCCCTCGATTACGCGAATCACTGGCGGAGCCAACACACGGAGCCGGCCTATCACGACGATCGGAAGTCGTGTTCAACTTGTCATGAGATCTCCAACCCAGGTCATTGATATGGGTGCTCGAACATCCCCGATATAGTCACCCCCTCTAGTTTATTCCCACCCCTTCAGCCAAAGAACTGGGCATAACTTTCCGCCCGAGCATTAGAATCGCTTATGTGACCACAATTCAAAATCGGCACTCCCAGACGGTCGACAGGGCGCTAGTTTCGCTGAATTCCGTCCTGGGGCCGAAATTCTGCCCCGGAGCGTGTGTTATAGTACACCGACAGCCGTACCGTTCGATCGGACGCGGATATCTATTCGCCCGGGGGTCGAAACTGCCCGCAAGGCCCCAATTCGGAATCGGCACTTCGACCCGGTCGCTAAAAGGTCGCATTCGGAGATTTATGGTCTGGTGTAAAATTCCTCTCCGGGAGCGTGGTCGCGGGCCGTCGATGCGATCGCATACGGACACCTCTTCGCTCAAACAGGGATAACTTTCTGCTCGGTTATCGAAATCGCTTATAAGACCACAAATCGGAATCGGCACTCAGAGACGCCCGACGCCCCGTTACTGATAAGACGTTGTTTCGGGGTCCAAAAACCACCGTTTCGCACTCCAAAATTGCGATTCTAGCCGACGATCTCTCCCATTCCAAGGTTTTATGGTTGTCACGCCCCGATATTTAGCAGCAGAATAAATACCGGGGGGCGTGAACGATACAAATAGACGTATCACAGTTGAATAGCGCAGAGTCACGATTGAACAAAAGAACACATTTGAGGCTATATTATGATCTCCCAAAAGTATACTTTATTTCATTCCATTCAACTAGATACAACCTTACATAAGAAAGAACCAACTAAAGAGTCCATTATTCAAATAAAACTTCAAGAGAAGTTGCACTATTACATAGACTATTCAAATATCTATTCCTAAACTGTCAACTCCTCATATAACGGGTGCTCTGATGATCAGTCTGTCCCCATGCAATTTTAATTAATTATATATATACATATTTTGATGATTAACAAAACCAAACAAGAATTTATCAATTATATCTAATGAATATTTCATAAGTCTTAAGTACAGGAAAAATACCAAGGTCAAACAAGTCAATAAAGGTATGCATTTCCTCTCTGAAGCTTTATTCTTTTCAACATGAATTTTCTCCAAGTCTATATCGATTTCTGTTGAAGTCCACAACGATTTCCTTATAAAACTAAAAAGTCTTGTTGTTTCAAAACAAGTCGATGTCACAACGACTCCATGAGTTATTAGAACGATTTCATAAGTTACCGTATCGATTTCTTTAGAGCTCGCAACGACTTGTCTGTCGTAACGATTTCATAAGTTACCGTATCGATTTCTTTAGAGCTCGCAACGACTTGTCTGTCGTAACGATTTCATAAGTTACCGTATCGATTTCTTTAGAGCTCGCAACGACTTGTCTGTCGTAACGATTTCATAAGTTACCGTATCGATTTCTTTAGAGCTCACAACGACTTGTCTGTCGTAACGACTTCATAAGATATCATAACGATTCCTTTAGAACTCGCAACGACTTGCTCGTCGTAACGACTTCATAAGTTATCGTAACGACTTCTTTGAAACTCGTAACGACTTGCTTGTTGTAACGACTTCATAAGTTATCGTAACGACTTCTTTGAAACTCGTAACGACTTGCTTGTTGTAACGACTTCATAAGTTATCATAACGATTTCTTTAGAACTCGCAACGACTCTCTAGTCGTAACGACTTGTTTAGTTCTCGTATCGATTTCTTTGAAACTCGTAACGACTTGCTTGTTGTAACGACTTCATAAGTTATCTTAACGATTTCTTCAGAACTCGCATCGACTCGCTAAATTGTAACGACTTCATGTGATAACAATTTCTTTAAGAGCTCATAACGACTTGATAAGTGATCATAACGACTTGCTCCCTATAACGATTTGTCAGTATTCATATCGTTTTCATAAGTCATATCTGGATATCTTATTGACTAGTCAAAGTCCACGTAGACATCTCTCTAACGCTTTTGCATTTATGAGATCTGAACGTATCTCTGCATGCATGCAGACCATATCATCCTTTTTCTTGTCTACTCTGATTACGTCTTCTATTGTTAAGCTTTTTGGTGTTACTATTTTCGTGTCTATTGCTACTGACGTTGACTGACATCAGAAACAGCTTAGCTGTCTGCTATTTGAGTTTGACATTTGTGCAGACTTCTGAACCAGCTTTATAATACAACGATAAACAAATAGAAACCAACGGATATTTATGAAGAGTTATATCTTTGCGTACTCAAGTAATCAAAAGACTATTGACTGGAACCTTCCAAGACTCCAGATATCAATTAGTCTAACGACTACTCAAAAGAGAGACAACGGACACTTCAACGTCTAGATTTCAAAATTGAAGATATAAATTCAAGACAGAAGAACAGAAGAATAGATCGATCAGATATTCAAGTACTCAATTCTTCTGAAGAAAGTCCAGAGCCAAGAATTGTCATTCCTCTTTGTTTTTGCTCTTTTGCTCTCAACTAGTCTGTGAAAATCTTGAGAGAGCCTGTATAGTTCTGAGAGTGCCACCTGTTTAACATCTCTTTGCTCTCAGTTCTAGTTGCTTCAGATCTTTGCTTATCAAAAGCTTGATCTAGGGGCTTGAAAGTCTTTCATTATTCTTTGTGTGGCTCCCTTCGGTTGTGAAGGAAGACCTGGTGGCATCCAGGGTGTGGTTCCCTTCGGTTGTGAAGGAAGACCTGGTGGCATCCAGGGTGTTGTTCCCTTCAAGTTGAAGGAAGACCAGCTGAGCTGGGTGTTGTAGTTTCATTAGGGGGATTGTTCCCTTGTTAGTAAAATCCTGAGGCATTGCTCAGGGACTGGACGTAGGTCTCCTGTGGAGAGGAGTTCCGAACCAGGATAAAAATCCTTGTGTTGTGTGGTTGTGTCTTTGTGCGTTTGCTATCCTTTCTTCTAACTCTAACTTTTGTTTAAGTTGTTGTGAAATTTCTTTAGTGAACAGGTTCTAATTGAAGATCAAATTTTTAATAACCCATTCACCCCCCCCCCTCTGGGCTAGCTAGCTGGGCAACAAGTGGTATCAGAGCGAGTCTCTTCGACAAAGAAGAAGATCTAACGATCTGAAGAGCAAAGATCAATGGCAGCCCAAAGCAACTTCGAAGGTCAGTCAGTCAACAGGCCTCCCTTGTTCGATGGAGAAGATTACACCTATTGGAAGACAAGAATGGAGTACTTTCTACAAGGTCACGATTACACAATTTGGTCCATTGTAGAAGAAGGTGATCTTCTAGTCACAAATGCAAAGGCTCAGTGGACAGATGACGACAGAAGAAGAATATCCCTAAACTGCAAAGCCAAGAGCGTCCTTTGCTGTGCCCTCAGCAAGAAAGAATTCAACAGAGTTTCAGCCTGCAAATCCGCAATGGAGATGTGGGAAAAGCTCAGAATTACTTATGAAGGAACAGACAAAGTAAAGGAGACAAGAATTGATATTCTTGTAGCCCAATATGAAAGGTTCCAGATGCAGTCAAGTGAATCCATAACTCAGATGTTTAGCAGATTCACAGATATCACAAATGGATTAGCTGGATTAGGTAAAGTCTATGGTGTACCAGACATGGTCAGGAAAATACTCAGGTCTCTGCCATCCTCATGGACTCCAAAAGTAACAGCCATTGAGGAAGCCAATGATCTGAAATTAATGTCATTGGAAAAGCTAATAGGATCTCTCATGGCTCATGAGATAAATATGGAGAGATTAGGAGAATCCTCCAGCATAAGGAAGCACTCAAATGCTCTCAAGGCGAATGATGAGATATCAGAAGAATCTTTGGATAACAGTGAAGACAGCAAAGACAGTGATGATGAAGAAGCCATGCTGTCTCGAAGACTTCAGAAAATATTAGCAAAGAAGAAGAAGTATCAGTCCGGAAGAAGATTTTTCAAGAAGAACAAAGACTTCAGAAAACCAGAAGTGAAGGATCCAAAGAAAGGAGAAGTAATATGCTATGAATGCAAGAAGCCTGGACACATCAAGGCAGATTGTCCAATGCTCAAAAAGAATGATCACAAGAAGAAGGACAACTTCAGAAGATTCAAGAAGTATAAAAAGAAAGCAATGGCAGTTGCTTGGGAGAACAGCAGTGACTCAGATAGTGAGTCAAGCTCGAGCAGTGAAAGTGAAGAAGCAAACTTGGCCCTCATGGCCAATACCGAAGATAAGGTAACCTCTGACTCCTCATTTGATTCATGCAATGATTCAGATTCTGATAACTTAGAAAGTGCTTTTAATGAACTCTATGAAAAATATAAAGAAGTATCTAAATTACTCAAAATAAGTAAGAAAAATTCAATCTGTTTAGAAAATACAAACTCAGATCTAAAAACAGAAAATGAAGAACTTGAAAAACAAATAACTGAACACAAAAGAAGAAATGAGTTATTAGGTGAAGATCTAAAAGAGAAAAACAGAAAGATAACTCACCTAGAAAAACAAGAAGACTCAGGTGAACTTAAAACAGAAATTGATAGATTAAATAAAGAAAATGATAAACTATCAAGTACACTAGAAAAATTTACTAATGGTAAAAACTCTTTAATATTAAAAGGTGCTAGGAGATCGGGTAAAAAGAAAAATGGATTAGGATATACACCCCCAGATAATGAAGAAACCATAATATATCCTAAAACATATCCAACACCAAAATTTGTACCCGAACAAGATGTAGTATACAAAGCTGATTTCAAATACATAGAAAAGGTGACTAAGTTATCCTGCTGCAGCCACTGCAACAAGTTAGGACATATTAAAATTACATGCCCAACAAGACATAAAAAATGGATATTAAAAGGTAAAATTAATGATACTAACCAATCAGGACCCAAAAGAATTTGGGTACCTAAAGCTTGATGTTTTCATTTCAGGTTAACCCTCGAGCATCCAAATGGTATTTGGATAGTGGGTGCTCAAGGCACATGTCAGGCAACAAGAATATTTTTGTTGATCTCCAAGCTGAAGAAGGTACAGTCACCTATGGAGATAATGGAAAAGGCACTGTGATAGGAAGTGGATCTGTGAACATCAAAGGTAAATCAGTTATTGAAGATGTAATGCTTGTCAAAGGATTGAAGCATAATCTCATCAGCATCAGTCAGTTATGTGACAAAGGCCATCAGATTCAGTTCCAAGAATCAAAGTGCAGTATATTAAAGGATGGTGAAGTCATATTTGAAGCCTACAGAGAAAGAAACTTGTATGTTCTCTATCTCGATGAACTCAAGAATCAAGATGTTTGTTTGGCAGCCAGCAAAGATCAATCAACAGAGCTGTGGCACAGAAGATTGGGTCACTGCAGCTTGGATGGTTTAAATAAGCTCAGGAAGAGAAAGCTAGTGGAAGGACTGCCAAAGGTCAATTCTAAATTGGATAGTATTTGCAAACCATGTGCAAGAGGAAAGCACACCAAGAGCTCCTTCAAATCAAAGTCTGTAGTAACCACCTCAAGGCCCTTAGAACTACTTCATATGGATCTATTTGGGCCAATGAGGACCACCAGTGTAGGAGGAAAGAATTTTGGATTTGTAATAGTTGATGATTATTCAAGATTCACTTGGGTATCCTTTCTAGAGCACAAAGATGACACATTTGAAAATTTTGTCAGCTTCAGTAAGAAAGTTCAGAAAGATCAGAAGTTCACAATTGTCTCTATCAGATCAGATCATGGTGGTGAATTTCAGAATGAAAAGTTTACCAAGTTCTGTGATGATCAAGGAATTGAGCACAACTTCTCAGCCCCAAGGACACCTCAACAGAATGGAATTGCTGAGAGGAAAAACAGAACTCTTTTGGATATGGCAAGAACCATGTTATCAGAATATGATTTGCCAAGATATTTCTGGGCTGAAGCCATCAACACTGCATGTTATATCATTAATAGAGTAATGATCAGGCCGATTCTGAAGAAGACTGCTTATGAACTCTACAAAGGAAAGAAGCCAAAGATCAGTCATTTCAGAATATTTGGATGTCCTTGCTTCATCCACAACAATGGAAAAAGGGACATTGGTAAGTTGGATGCCAAATCAGATGAAGGCATCTTTATGGGGTACACTTCTAAACCCAAAGGTTATAGAGTCTTCAATAAACGTTCATTACTAATTGAACAGTCTGTGCATGTTATTTTGATGAATCTAACCCTTCCTTGAAAAAGGAAGAAATTAGTGACATTGATGATGCAGATGACCTGTCCGAAAAATTAAAGAATACCTCAATCAAGGACAAGGAAGATCCACCATTGGAAGAACTGCAGCAAACTGAAATCCAACATGAAATCTTCTAAAAGAATGGAGACATCAGAAAGATCACCCTCCTGAAAACATTATTGGTGATCCATCAGTAGGGGTAAGAACAAGAGGTAATGTAATTCCATGTGATTATTTAGCCTTTGTTTCTCAAATAGAGCCTAAGACAGTCAATGAAGCTCTATCTGATGAATCTTGGATATTAGCCATGCAAGATGAACTAAATCAGTTCAAGAGAAACCAAGTATGGTCACTTGTTCCTAGACCATCCAATCATTCAGTTATTGGCACCAAGTGGGTGTTCAGAAATAAACTGGATGAGTCTGGAATAATCTTAAGGAACAAGGCCAGACTGGTAGCTCAAGGCTACTCCCAAGAGGAAGGCATAGATTTCGATGAAACTTATGCACCTGTAGCTAGACTTGAAGCTATTAGGATTTTACTTGCTTATGCATCGGCATTTGATTTAAAACTATTTCAAATGGATGTCAAATCAGCCTTTTTAAATGGTTTTATCAAGGAGGAAGTTTATGTTGAACAACCTCCAGGTTTTGATGACACCGAATTTCCAAATCATGTATTTAAACTACATAAGGCTTTATATGGTTTAAAGCAAGCACCTAGAGCCTGGTATGAAAGGCTCAGTACTTTCTTATTAGATCATGGTTTTACTAGAGGAAAAGTAGATAGTACATTATTTATAAAATCTAAGGTTAAACATATACTTCTTGTACAGATATATGTAGATGATATTATTTTTGGATCTACTGATGAATCTCTTTGTAAGTACTTTGAAAAGCTTATGCAGGGAGAATTCGAAATGAGCTTGATGGGGGAGCTAAGCTACTTCCTTGGATTGCAAATCAAGCAAGGGAAGGATGGCACTCATATCTGTCAAGCTAAGTACACCAAAGAGCTGTTAAAGAAATTTGGATTTGAAGGTGCAAAGCCATTTTCAACTCCAATGAGCACATCAACCAGAATGGACAGTGATCAGAAAGGTAAAAAGGCAGATCAAAAGAATTATAGAGGTATGATAGGATCACTACTTTACTTAACTGCAAGTAGACCAGACATTTTGTTCAGTGTATGCATGTGTGCTAGATATCAGGCAGACCCTAGAGAGTCTCATTTAATTTCAGTAAAAAGAATATTTAGATATCTGGCTAGAACTCATGATCTAGGTCTCTGGTATCCTAAATCTTGTGAAATAGAATTAGTAGGATATTCTGATGCTGACTATGCTGGATGCAAGATAGATAGAAAGAGCACCAGTGGCTGTTGTCAATTTCTTGCAGGATGTCTGATATCATGGTCTTCAAAGAAACAAAATTCAGTAGCACTCTCGACAGCTGAAGCTGAGTACGTGGCTGCTGGAAGCTGCTGCACACAACTCTTATGGATAAAGCAACAGCTTGAGGATTTTGGATTAAATATCAAATCAATTCCACTGCTGTGTGACAACACCAGTGCCATAAATCTGACCAAGAATCCAGTTCAGCACTCAAGGACAAAACATATTGAGGTTAGATATCATTTTATTCGTGATCATGTTGCAAATGGAAATATCAAAATATCATTTATTGATACAAATGGCCAATTAGCAGACATTTTCACAAAAGCCTTACCTGAAGAGAGATTTACATCTCTTAGAAGGGAATTAGGCATGTGCAATTTGTGATAAAAGTTTGCTTACAAGTGGCACATTAAATTTAGAATTTAAGTAATTTTTCTCTCCATGTCGATAAGCAAAAGATACTCAGTATGTATTGTTGTAACCGTTCTTTCATTAAAGTCGTTTGAATAGTCAAAACCTTTTGTCGTTTTCCACCGCCGTTTGGCGCCTCACTTTCCACGTAGCATTAATTTATTCATAAAATCGATGGCAGAACGATTCGTGTCTCATCGTCTCCCTTCTTTCCCCTCTTTTATCTTATCGCTTGAGCCGATGCCCTAACAACTCCATCTCAATCCTCTGCAAATTTGAATCTTCCTCCTACTTCCCGCAAAATTTCTTGAGGATTCCTTCTCCTCACCTTCCGTCTCCACCCTCCGTTGTTTTTCCCCCTGAATCTATGGCCGCGCCAGTTATCGCCGGCAGTTTGGGTGGCTACAGCACCGAGTTCCTCACTCCTGAGCAGCAGGAGAGATTTACTTTTGTGAAGACAAAGCTCTGTGGCAATAAAGAAGTAGATGTCGCCAATCTGAGGAAAAATGGAATGAGCAGCTTAGTAGATTTGATCAATAAGATGCAGTGGACAGAAATTTCCACCTTTTCAGAGGTAAGCTATCCGGACTTGGTAAAAGCCTTCTTCGTGTGTTTAAGAACAGAGGAAGATGGGTCTCTAGTTTCTTCAGTAAAGGGAACCCTGATTAGGATAGACCCTGAGTTGCTGAAAGTGTTGTTCAATGTAAAGACTTCCGGTTTTAGTGGGGTTCACTCCGTGGACGCCCAAGTGAAGGGTTTGGGAATTATTGGGCCTGGATTCAAGCTGAGAGACGGCAAGATCGATATAAATCAATTATCTGCCTTCAACCGTCTTCTCCATTTTATTGTCTGCCAAATTTTAGTTCCCAGAAGTGCAACTTTTTCATCTTGCACAAAGGCCGACTCGGATATGATGTATTGGGCCATTCAGAATCAGGAGATAAATATGGCCGCAGTGATAATGGAAAGAATGAAGTTTGCAAGGGATCAGATTTGGGACACCAAGAGCAAGTTAAATGTGTCCCTGCCTTATGCCCACCTACTTACCAAGATCTTCAAACACTTCGGTGTTGATCTCTCTGGGGCAGTTGTAGCGAAAATGGGCCAAGCAATCAGGTCCAGGAATCTGAAGAAGAGTGGTTTCTCTATGAAAAGTGGTGTCTGGTTCAAGGCTTCAGTGGCTGAAGGCGAAGCCATCTTTATCGACTCATCAGTTGTTCATTAGGAGATGGGGTCAGCAGATATAATTCCAGAATTGCCTGTGGAGCCAATTCCAGCTCCAGCAGTTGAAGCAGCAGAATCTTCAGGCCCCTCCAATGCAGAAGTTCAGTCTGAAAGTGCAATAGAAGAAGAAAGAGCATCTGTAGAAGCTTCAGGATTTCCAGAAGAATCAGTTGTAGAAAGGAGAATTGAGGATCTCCTCCCGGAGGACATTATTCCAGTTGAGGACCCACTTCCCTCAACTATTGTTGCATCTATCCTAGCTGATATCATTGACTCTATTCCTAGTGGCAAAGTTGCAGAAGAGGTTGTGGCATCAGCCACGTTGAGGATCAATGGAAGATGTGCAGGTAGAGGTAGAGCACCAAGCTGTCCAAGATGACTCTGTGTTGGAATCTGCTCCCAATCAGGGGGAGCAAGTACCAGATGAAGAAGATGCTCCTATTGAGGGGGAGCTATCAAAAGAAGGTTCTGTGGATGAAACTCCAGATGTTGATAAAGATGAACAGCATGAAGGTTCTTCTGACTTGGATAACAGAGAAGGGGAGACTGCAAGCTCTTCGAGCTCAGATGATGATCAACCTCCTCCAGCAAAGGAAGGCAAAAAGAAAGGAAAAGAGGTTGCCCCTGAAGTACCTCTCCTGGCTAATTCTTCGTTTTAGAGGCAGGCTAAGCAGAAAATTGTCATAAACTTAAAGCCAGTGATTGAAAGGCTGAATGTTCAAGGTGAATTATTGTGTTCCCTCCAGAGTGAAGTCAGCTCTATATTTCTGAGTCAAGCTTCAGCAAATAGAGAATTGGGGCAAATCAAAAATGCTATTCAATGGTTTAACAAGGAAATGTGCAGCATGAAAGGCATGCTATCAGATATTGTCAAAGCAGTTGGAGCTCTAGCTCCTCCTCCACCAGAAGCAGCAGCAGCACCAGAAGCAGAAGCAGCACCAGAAGCAGCAGCAGCACCATCAGAGGCAGAGCCAGCAGAGTCAGCTGATCAGGTTGAAGGGCCATCCGGGCCATCTGAGCTAGGATCTGGGCCATCAGGGCCCTTGGAGAATGAGTCTGTGCAGAAAGAGGCAGAAGAGATCTTGGCACCCAAGCCCCCAGCTCCTTCTTCTCCCTCTCACACACCTATTCCTCAAACTCCTCCATCAGCTCCTACAGCCCCTCCTGCTCCTCAACCATTCAAGAAGCCTAAATCTCGACCAATTTCTTCTCCTACCCCATTTCAGTCCACCATTCCCTCTCCTATACCTGAGGCCCCTCCAGCATCCTCAGCTGGAGCATCCTCCTCCTCTGGTCCCTCCCTTGGACCAGCTGATGTTTTCCAAATTACTTCACACTCTTTTCTTCATCCTACCCCTCCACCATCTTTCATCACTATCATACCTGAACATGCTCAACTCAGTTCTCCTTTTCTTGAAAAGATTAAGGATGAATTTGAGGAAGGGATTCTCAGGTCTGTGTTGAAAGTGGGAGATCATATTCACAGGGCTGATCCTTCTAGTCCTGCTCCCAAGAAGAGGAAACTTACTTCTACCTCTTCCTCTTCCTCTGAACCCAAATACCCTCCTTTGTGGTTTTCTCTCACAGTAGACAACAAGCATAAATCACTGTATAGAGAATACCTTTCCAAAGTTGTTTTTGCCACCATCATCACCCTTCCCTTTCAAAACCTTACAGATCATTTGAACACCATACTACCCTATACTTCTCTTTCCAAATCTGAAAAATCCAAAATCTTCTCTCTTGCTCACTCCAAATCTGAAGAGCAATGGGGCAAAGGTCACAAGGATCTTCTCAAGAAGTTTATTCTTGCCCAATCTGCCAGATTTCCTCCACGGGACCACTCCTTGACCCTACCCGAGTGGTTCAGGATGTATCATCAAGAACTTTGGGCTCCCTACATTCAATCAGAAATAAAAATGGTCAGGCATTTCATGCACTTCAACAACTACCGGTATGTTCATAGGCTTCCAGAGGTTCAGCTATGTCAGTTCAAGAAGGCCATTTCAGTTTTAACTCCGGCCAGCTCTCACTTTTCAGACATTCAGGTAGATTTTGCTACCCTTCAAATACCTAAGGACATAGCCCTGCCTCAAATTCATGCTCTAGTTATGGAATCCTCTGTAGGATCCATCATATTTGAGCGCTTTGCCAGAATCTTGGGCCGGATCAAAGTACAGAAAGGGTACCTAGTTTCCTTTCCGAGATTTCTTTTCAGGGAATATCACCAGGGCCATGTCAGTGCAGCAGTTCTCTCTCCTATCCTGTCTGAATGTGAAAGGCTCACCCCTTCTGAATGGTCAAAATCCTATCCCCTGTCAGCTCAGCAGCTGTTTGTTCTCAATGAAGCTCAAGCCAGGGAAGGAAATCCAGCTATTTCTCCAGCCACCTTCCTAGATATGAACTCCATTAATCTTGTCAATGACCCTTTCAAGCTCTGGGAGGAAAGGTACAAACTGTATGTGGCATTGCACAAAACTCTTCGAGACAACAACAATCACTACCCTGTCACCATGGACCAGTTCCTCTCCTGTGCCAGTTTTGGCACTCGTCGGTTTCTCAAGATGAACTTGGACCAGGATGCCTATGCTGCCCTTCTCTATAAGCACCTAGATCTTCACATCAAACGGATGGCTCCCACCATGAGACCATCTTACACTGTATCTTTTGGAGCTTTTAAAACTCTTTTTGAAGAGCAGGAATTTCAGGCATGGGAAACCATCTCCCATTTTGCCTCTTTATTGTCTCCTGCCTTCTATTTACCTGTACCTCCACAGTAAATGTCATGACCTTCTGTGTATTCTCTATTTCTCTTTCTCTCTTCTTTCTTTGTCGAAGTTTCTCTTTTTGCTTAATGACAAAAAGGGGGAGAAAAATACTTAGCATGTCTGAAATTTTAATCTTGCTTAGAATCTTAGCATATCTTCTCTTTACAAAGAAATTTCAGATACTTTTATCCATGCTTATTGTTCAGTTTTGTCATCATCAAAAAGGGGGAGATTGATGATCAGTCTGTCCCCATGCAATTTTAATTAATTATATATATACATATTTTGATGATTAACAAAACCAAACAAGAATTTATCAATTATATCTAATGAATATTTCATAAGTCTTAAGTACAGGAAAATACCAAGGTCAAACAAGTCAATAAAGGTATGCATTTCCTCTCTGAAGCTTTATTCTTTTCAACATGAATTTTCTCCAAGTCTATATCGATTTCTGTTGAAGTCCACAACGATTTCCTTATAAACTAAAAAGTCTTGTTGTTTCAAAACAAGTCGATGTCACAACGACTCCATGAGTTATTAGAACGATTTCATAAGTTACCGTATCGATTTCTTTAGAGCTCGCAACGACTTGTCTGTCGTAACGATTTCATAAGTTACCGTATCGATTTCTTTAGAGCTCGCAACGACTTGTCTGTCGTAACGATTTCATAAGTTACCGTATCGATTTCTTTAGAGCTCGCAACGACTTGTCTGTCGTAACGATTTCATAAGTTACCGTATCGATTTCTTTAGAGCTCACAACGACTTGTCTGTCGTAACGACTTCATAAGATATCATAACGATTCCTTTAGAACTCGCAACGACTTGCTCGTCGTAACGACTTCATAAGTTATCGTAACGACTTCTTTGAAACTCGTAACGACTTGCTTGTTGTAACGACTTCATAAGTTATCGTAACGACTTCTTTGAAACTCGTAACGACTTGCTTGTTGTAACGACTTCATAAGTTATCATAACGATTTCTTTAGAACTCGCAACGACTCTCTAGTCGTAACGACTTGTTTAGTTCTCGTATCGATTTCTTTGAAACTCGTAACGACTTGCTTGTTGTAACGACTTCATAAGTTATCTTAACGATTTCTTCAGAACTCGCATCGACTCGCTAAATTGTAACGACTTCATGTGATAACAATTTCTTTAAGAGCTCATAACGACTTGATAAGTGATCATAACGACTTGCTCCCTATAACGATTTGTCAGTATTCATATCGTTTTCATAAGTCATATCTGGATATCTTATTGACTAGTCAAAGTCCACGTAGACATCTCTCTAACGCTTTTGCATTTATGAGATCTGAACGTATCTCTGCATGCATGCAGACCATATCATCCTTTTTCTTGTCTACTCTGATTACGTCTTCTATTGTTAAGCTTTTTGGGGTTACTATTTTCATGTCTATTGCTACTGACGTTGACTGACATCAGAAACAGCTTAGATGTCTGCTATTTGAGTTTGACATTTGTGCAGACTTCTGAACCAGCTTTATAGTACAACGATAAACAAATAGAAATCAACGAATATTTCTGAAGAGTTATATCTTTGCGTACTCAGTAATCAAAAGACTATTGACTGGAACCTTCCAAGACTCCAGATATCAATTAGTCTAACGACTACTCAAAAGAGAGACAACGGACACTTCAACGTCTAGATTTCAAAATTGAAGATATAAATTCAAGACAGAAGAACAGAAGAATAGATCGATCAGATATTCAAGTACTCAATTCTTCTGAAGAAAGTCCAGAGCCAAGAATTGTCATTCCTCTTTGTTTTTGCTCTTTTGCTCTCAACTAGTCTGTGAAAATCCTGAGAGAGCCTGTATAGTTCTGAGAGTGCCACCTGTTTAACATCTCTTTGCTCTCAGTTCTAGTTGCTTCAGATCTTTGCTTATCAAAAGCTTGATCTAGGGGCTTGAAAGTCTTTCATTATTCTTTGTGTGGCTCCCTTCGGTTGTGAAGGAAGACCTGGTGGCATCCAGGGTGTTGTTCCCTTCAAGTTGAAGGAAGACCAGCTGAGCTGGGTGTTGTAGTTTCATTAGGGGGATTGTTCCCTTGTTAGTAAAATCCTGAGGCATTGCTCAGGGACTGGACGTAGGTCTCCTATGGAGAGGAGTTCCGAACCAGGATAAAAATCCTTGTGTTGTGTGGTTGTGTCTTTGTGCGTTTGCTATCCTTTCTTCTAACTCTAACTTCTGTTTAAGCTGTTGTGAAATTTCTTTAGTGAACAGGTTCTAATTGAAGATCAAATTTTTAATAACCCATTCACCCCCCCCCCCCCTCTGGGCTAGCTAGCTGGGCAACATGCTCATCACTCTTGCCCTGCCCCATCCGACTCCTCTGGTTCCTCATCACTACCTGAAAAAAGGGCAGGATGATAGGGTTAGCGAACTAGCTCAGTAGGATTTACATCTCAATATTGTGCGGGCACTAATATACATGATTAACATTTTAAATAGGCAGATATGCATATGAATGTGATGACCATGCATACTTTTCTAACAAGTTGAATAGAGGAATAGAACGGATGACATATCAAATAAAATATCGAATTTCATATACAATGGACAGCTATTTCAAGAGTAGAATCATATCAAAAGAGATTTGGCCATATTCACAGATATCACGTATTCACGTGAACAGACGTATCATATCAAATCTTATCATATCAGATCAAATCAAACTTATCATATCAAACGAATGCACATTTCCACTAATCTTGCTTATTCGTTGTGCTATGCCAAGCACCAGAAGTCCATACTCCCGTGGTTAATAAGTACGTTGGGGCGCTCCTCCCCAGGACCGGACTAGGCCCCTTTTTTTGCACAGACATTAGTCAAATGGACCGAAGTCCCATATTGTGCCGAACAAACATATTCATATTATGGCCACAGAGTTTCAATGACAAGCTCATAGTAAAAGGAACATGATCATTCATAGAGTCAAAGTATGGCAATTAGCTCAAGAGAACAGAAGGCAGTATAATGACGTATCATGTTTCATAATCCATTAATGTCTTGACATGAGGATGTTTCTAAAGATAGATCGTATGCGGAACATGTGCTTTCCTAACATGTATGCATATGGACAGATAATTAACTTAACACTGGAAAGCATGTAACTATTGAAACTAGTATGCAAATCATGATATTAACTTCAATAACGAGTCCATACTAACATGTATGCATCCCCATATTCACATCATATTCTTATCTTATCAGTTGACAATAGGTAGATCACAAGATAATCCAATGAACATAAGGACAATCAAATTACCCATTAGAATCATATTCGTATCATTACCATTTTTCAATGGGTTGATTCCTTTTAGGTCCATGCATACTATATAACATCATGCACATGCTAGTAGACATCATGTAATGATCAGACCCAAGACATGTAATATTTTTGCAAAGGTAGTGTCGACACACCCCTTATTGGTGTCAACACAATGCTGCAAACACAAGGCAAAATAATGCAAAACTAGTCAAGTAGTGTCGACAATAGATCAAGTAGTGTTGACACTAGAGACAGCTTCCAGAAAATCTTCTGGCCAATATGGGACAGTGTGTCGACACTAGATCAGGTAGTGTCGACATTAGAGACCCTCCCAAAAAACTTCTGGGCCAATTCGGGACAGTGTGTCGACACTAGATCAAGTAGTGTCGACACTAGAGACCTTCCCAGAACACTTTTTGGGCTGATTTGGGACAGTGTGTCGACACTAGATCAGGTAGTGTCGACACTAGAGGCCTTCCCAGAAAAAACATATATGTCAAGTGTAACCCGAAAACACATCTCATGCAGAAGTGTACTTACCCTGCTTATAACTCTCTAACGAATGATATTTAGATAAAACGTTCAACATGAAATATGACGAGGAAAACTAGTAGAAAAACTTTAAAGTTGGGGGTTTGATCTAATTCGGTCTTGAATCCTGAGAAAATATGTGAAGAACGTAAAGCTAAGTACAGTCTGAAATCGCAGTATCATGCAGTGACTCTCTTACCATGCTTATAACTCTCTAACGAAAGACTTTTGGACAAAACATCCAACATAAAAGATGATCGTGACTACAATTAAAAGAACTTTCATGAAAGAAGTTTAGTCTAATTCGGTCTTGAATCATGTGCATAATAAGATGAACGGGAAAAGTCCTAACTATGCGCGACTTAGGGAAAACTATGAATACACAACGTGTACTCCATGAAATTTAGTCAAACCAAGTGCAAATGAACCTAGACTCAAAGATCTACATGATGGTGTTGGTTTCCTTTAATCTTGGCCCGAGAACACCTACCTTTATGAAGATCTAAGACCGGTCGACGTTCTGGGCACAGCAGAGGATGAAGGGGAATGTAGCTCCGGTTTCCAGCCTTTCTCCTCCTTCTCTGATGCCCTAGCCCACCTCCAAACGACCCCAACTTGTTTCTAAACCTTCCCCAAGAGTTTAAGGATGAGTTCTTATAGATTTAGGGTGTAGTTACAAGTCCTAACGGGACTAGGAAAGGGGCTGCGAATTCTGTTTCCTACTTTCCAAGAAATCTGGGATTCTCTCACCCAAAGGAGGTAGCAAAGGTTTAGGAAACCACCTCTTAGAGTTTGGTTCGGTTTTGGCTTACCTTACATGACTAATCACCCTAATTTTAACCCTAAATTATCCTCCCTAATTACTGCATAATTACATACACGAATTTCTGGGTATTCTCTTGTCCCAATTTTTTATCCATGGGCCAAATGTGCTCCATTGGCCCAATCTTGTTAATGGGTTATTAATACATAATGTTGTAAGTCTCTCCAACATGTTTATTTAATTTATGGTTGGGTTATTTTTCCCGCGTTAACAATTTTCCGACATAGTTTCCTAATTTGGTTAACTTGGTCACGTGTGACGTACACTCGACCAATCAGATTTTTCGTTGCACGAATTCCTTCGTGGAACACTTAGGGACAATATTTTGGGTTGACTTATAATTTTTATGAGATTTTATGATATGTTTTCTCTCGTACGATAATAGTACGTAAGTTTTATCATTTCGATAATTGCAGAATTTATTTATCCCCCTTTATTTCTAAAATTTTTAAATTACTAAATTTCCGAGATGTTACGATGGTAGTAGTGACTCCCTCGATTACGCGAATCGCTGGCAGAGCCCACACATGGAGCCGGCCTGTCACGGTGATCAGAAGTCGTGTTCAACTCGTTGCGAGATCTCCACCCCAAGTCATTGATATGGGTGCTCGAACATCGCCGATATAGTAACCCCCTCTAGTTTATTCCCACCCCTTCAGCCAAAGAACTAGGCATAACATTCCGCCCAGGCATCAGAATCGCTTATGTGACCACAATTCGGAATCAGCACTCTGAGACGGTCGACAGGGTGCTAGTTTTGCTGAATTTCGTTCTGGGGCCAAAATTCCGCCCCGGAGCGTGTTACACCGACAGCTGTACCGTTCGATCGGACGCGGATATCTGTTCGCCCGGGGGTCGGAACCACCCGCGAGGCCCCAATTCGGAATCGGCACTTCGACCCGATCGCTAAAAAGTCGCATTCGGAGATTTCTGGTTTGGCGTAAAATTCCTCTTCGCTCAAACAGGGATAACTTTTCGCTCAGTTATCGAAATCGCTTATAAGACCACAATTCGGAATCGGCACTCAGAGACGCCCGATGCACCCTTATTGCCTAAGGCAATCAGACGTCGTTTAGGGGTCCAAAAACCACCGTTTCACACTCCGAAATTATGATTCTAGCCAACGATCTCCCCCATTCCAATGTTTTCTGGCAATAGCGACTCCCTCGATTACGCTAATCGCTGGCGGAGCCCACACACGGAGCCGGCCTGTCACGGCGATCGGAAGTCGTGTTCAACTCGTCGCGAGTTCTCCACCCCAGGTCGTTGATATGGGTGCTCGAACATCGCCGATATAGTCACCCCCTCTAGTTTATTCCCACCCCTTCAGCCAAAGAACTGGGCATAACTTTCCGCCCGGGCATCAGAATCGCTTCTGTGACCACAATTCGGAATCGGCACTCCGAGACGGTCGACAGGGTGCTAGTTTCGCTGAATACCATTCTGGGGCCGAAACATCGACAGCCGTACCGTTCGATCGGACGTGGATATCTGTTCGCCCGGGGGTCACAACCGCCCGCGAGGCCCCAATTCGGAATCGACACTTCTACCCGGTCGCTAAAAGGTCGCATTCGGAGATTTCTGGTCTGGCGTAAAATTCCTCTGCGGGAGCGTGGTCGCGAGCCGTCGATGCGATCGCATACGGACACCTCTTCGCTCAAACGGGGATAACTTTCCACTCGGTTATCGAAATCACTTATAAGACAACAATTCGGAATCGGCACTCAGAGGCGCCCGACGCCCTGCCTAAGGCGATAAGACGTCGTTTCGGGGTCCAAAAACGACCGTTTCGCACTCCGAAATTGCGAATCTAGCCGACGATCTCCCCTATTCCAAGGTTTTCTGGCAGTAGCTAGGGTTGCAAACGAACCAATACACTCGACGAGTAGCTCGATATTTGACTCGATAAAAATTCGACTTGACTCGTTTATTAAACTAACGAGTAGAGTTTGAACAAAAAAATAAGCTCGGTTCATAAACGAGCCGAGCTTGAACAAAGTTTGCTCGACTCGATTATGTTCGCGAGTAGCTCGTTAAGATACTCGATAAATACTCGTTAAGATACTCGATAAATTACTCATTAATATATTCGATTATACTCGTTAATATGTTTGTTAAATTACTCATTCTATCACTTCATATAATATTAGATAAATTACTTGTTAAGTATAAAGATATAAATATATTTATATATTTTTAAAAATTTATTGTTAAATTATAAAATACTATGAGAACTTATATGTAATTATATAAATAAATACTAGACAAGGGTATAAACACAAAAATTAGTGTTTCAAGGTGCCTCCGTATATCCACCATCTTCTTCCTCCCGAGTCCTCATGTCATGCCCCTGCGCAGCGCTACAGGTGTGCCCCCCGCGGGGCTGAGGGAGTGAGAGGCGCGCGGTGGGCCACTAATGGCCCCGGAAAACGCGGTGGGCCTTCTTGTACTTGCGGATCTCCCGGAGGCCGACGGTGCCGGGGCGGAAGCGGTGGGCCTTCTTGACGTCGCCGGTGGCGAGGGCGGACTTGCGGGCGGCCTTGGTGGCCAGCTGCTTCCGGGGGGCCTTCCCGCCGGTGGACTTGCGGGCCGTCTGCTTGATGCGCGCCATCTCTAGAGTCGGAAGCCGGGGAGGTGGGAGAAGGCTGGAAGGCCGAGGACGACGGAGTGCAGGGTTTTCTTCTGCGAGGAGGGCGGCGATGTGGTTCGTTTTAATCCCATATCGGACAGTACAAAAGTTGTTGGGATTATATTCTATAAAATGACCTCCCCACCCAGCAACCAAATGCACCTGAGCCATCTGGCACTCGTACGGGGTTTATAAACTTTTGAGGTTAAAGCAACCGTGTTGGGAGGGAAAATAATATTTTTTAAATATAAACAATTGGAATCAAAATCGAGTACAAACTCGGTTATGTACTTGGTTTTGAACTCGTTAAGTACTCGGTTTGTGTAAACGAGTAGCTCGTCCGATTTCAAGCTCGTTTGTGTAAACGAGTGGTTCGCCGAGTCGAGTTTGAACACAGTAAATTTTAATCGAGCCGAGTTCGAACACCAATTTTAATACTCGTCGAGTAACGAGCCGAGTTCGAGCTCAAGTTTAAATGAACGAGTCGAGTTCGAACAGGGCCCTACTCGACTCGGCTCGGATCGTTTGCAACCCTAGCAGTAGCGACTCCCTCGATTACGCGAATCGCTGGCGGAGCCCACACACGGAGCCGGCCTGTCACGGCGATCGGAAGTCGTGATCAACTCGTCGCGAGTTCTCCACCCCAGGTCATTGATATGGGTGCTCGAACATCACCGATATAGTCACCCCCTCTAATTTATTCCCACCCCTTCAGCCAAAGAATTGGGCATAACTTTCCGCCAGGGCATCAGAATCGCTTATGTGACCACAATTTGGAATCGGCACTCTGAGACGGTCGACAAGCGCTCGTTTCGCAGAATTCCGTTCCGTGGCCGAAATTCTGCCCCAGAGCGTGTGTTATAGTACACCGACAGCTGTACCGTTCGATCGGACGCGGATATCTGTTCGCCCGGGGGTCGGAACTGCCCGCGAGACCCCAATTCAGAATCGGCACTTCGACCCGGTCAATAAAAGGACACATTCAGAGATTTCCAGTATGGTGTAAAATTCCTCTCCGGGAGCGTGGTCGCGGGCCGTCGATGCGATCGCATACGGGCACCTCTTCGCTCAAACTGGGATAACTTTCCGCTCGGTTATCGGAATTGCTTATAAGACCACAATTCGAAATCGGCACGCAGAGACGCCTGACGCCCCCTTATTGCCTAAGGTGATTAGACGTCGTTTCGGGGTCCAAAAACCACTGTTTCGCCCTCCGAAATTGCGATTCTAGCCAACGATCTCCCCCATTCCAAGGTTTTCTGGCAGTAGTGACTCCCTCGATTACGCGAATCGCTGGCGGAGCCCACACACGGAGCCGGCCTATCACAACGATCAGAAGTCGTGTTCACCTCATCGTGAGATCTCCCCCCAAGTCGTTGATATGGGTGCTCGAACATCGCCGATATAGTCACCCCCTCTAGTTTATTCCCACCCCTTCAGCCAAAGAACTGGGCATAACTTTCCGCCCGGGCATCAGAATCGCTTATGTGACCACAATTCGGAATCGGCACTCCAGACGGTCGACAGGGGCTAGTTTCGCTGAATTCCGTTCTGGGGCCGAAATTCCGCCCCGGAGCGTGAGTTATAGTACATCGACAGCCGTACCGTTCGATCGGACGCGGATATCTGTTCGCCAGGGGGTTAGAACCGCCCGCGAGGCCCCAATTCAGAATCGGCACTTCGACCCGGTCGTTAAATGGTCGCATTCGGAGATTTCTGGTCTGGTGTAAAATTCTTCTCTGGGAGCGTGGTCGCGGGCCGTCGATGCGATCGCATACGGACACCTCTTCGCTCAACGGGGATAACTTTCCGCTCGATTATCGAAATCGCTTATAAGACCACAATTCGGAATCGGCACTCAGAGACGTCCGATGCCCCCTTACTGCCCAAGGGGATAAGACATCGTTTTGGGGTCCAAAAACTACCATTTCACA
Source organism: Colocasia esculenta (assembly GCA_014218235.1). Taxonomy (NCBI): domain Eukaryota; kingdom Viridiplantae; phylum Streptophyta; class Magnoliopsida; order Alismatales; family Araceae; genus Colocasia; species Colocasia esculenta. Next base: position 182,229,319 of record CM024755.1, on the reverse strand, counting down.
CTCTAAAATTGTTGAACCCGTCACGAGATCTCCACCCCAAGTCGTTGATATGGGTGCTCGAACATCGCCGATATAGTCACCCCCTCTAGTTTATTCCCACCCATTCAGCCAAAGAACTGGGCATAACTTTCTTCCCGGGCATCAGAATCGCTTATGTGACCACAATTCGGAATCGGCACTCCGAGACGGTCGACAGGGCGCTAGTTTCGCTGAATTCTGTTTCGGGTCCAAAATTCCGCCCCGGAGCGTGTGTTATAGTACACTAACAGCCGAACCATTCGATCAGACGCAGATATCTGTTCGCCCGGGGGTCGGAACCGCCCGCGAGGCCGCAATTCAGAATCGGCACTTTGACCCGGTCGATAAAAGGTCACATTCGGAGATTTCCGGTCCGTTGTAAAATTCCTCTCCGGGAGCGTGGTCGCGGGCTGTCGATGCGATCGCATACGGACACCTCTTCGCTCAAACAGGGATAACTTTCCTCTCGGTTATCGGAATTGCTTATAAGACCACAATTCGGAATCGGCACTCAGAGACGCCCGACGCTCCATTATGGCCTAAGGTGATAACTCGTCATTTCAGGGTCCAAAACCACCGTTTCGCCCTCCAATATTGTGATTCTAGTCGACGATCTCCCCCATTCCAAGGTTTTCTGGCAGTAGCGACTCCCTCGATTACGCGAATCGCTGGCGGATCCCACACATGGAGCCGGCCTGTCACGGCGATCGGAAGTCGTGTTCAACTCGTCGCGAGATCTCCACCCCAAGTCGTTGATATGGGTGCTCGAACATCGCCGATATAGTCACCCCCTCTAGTTTATTCCCACCCCTTCAGCCAAAGAACTGGGCATAACTTTCCGCCCGGGCATCAGAATCGCTTATGTGACCACAATTCGGAATCGGCACTCCGAGACGGTCGACAGGGCGCTAGTTTCGCTGAATTCCGTTCTGGGGCCGAAATTCCGCCCCGGAGCGTGTGTTATAGTACACCGACAGCCGTACCGTTCGATCGGACGCGGATATCTGTTCGCTAGGGGGTTAGAACCGCCCGCGAGGCCCCAATTCAGAGTCGGCACTTCGACCCAGTCATTAAATGGTCGCATTCGGAGATTTCTGGTCCGGTGTAAAATTCTTCTCTGGGAGCGTGGTCGCGGGCCGTCGATGCGATCGCATACGGACACCTCTTCGCTCAAACGGGGATAACTTTTCGCGCGGTTATCAAAATCGCTTATAAGACCACAATTCGGAATCGGCACTCAAAGACGCCCGACGCCCCCTTAGTGCCTAAGTCGATCAGACGTCATTTCAGGGTCCAAAAACCACCGTTTCGCACTCCAAAATTGTGATTCTAGCCGACGATCTCCCCCATTCCAAGGTTTTCTGGCAGTAGCGACTCCCTCGATTACGCGAATCGCTGGCGGAGCCCACACACGGAGCTGGCCTGTCACGGTGATCGGAAGTGGTGTTCAACTCGTCGCGAGTTCTCCACCCCAGGTCGTTGATATGGGTGCTCGAACATCACCGCCCTCTAGTTTATTCCCACCCCTTCAGCCAAAGAACTGGGCATAACTTTCCGCCCGGGCATCAGAATCGCTTATGTGACCACAATTCGGAATCGACACTTCGAGACGGTCGACAGGGCGCTAGTTTCGCTGAGTTCCATTCCGGGGCGAAAATTCTGCCCCGGAGCGTGTGTTATAGTACACCGACAGCCGTACCATTTGATCGGATGCAGATATCTGTTCGCTCGGAGGTCGGAACCGCCTGCGAGGCCCCAATTCAGAATCGGCACTTCGACTCGGTCGATAAAAGGTCGCATTCGAAGATTTTCGGTCCGGCGTAAAATTCCTCTCCGGGAGCGTGGTCGCGAGCCGTCGATGCGATCGCATACGGACACCTCTTCGCTCAAACGGGGATAACTTTCAGCTCGGTTATCGGAATTGCTTATAAGACCACAATTCGGAATCGGCACTCAGAGACGCCCGATGCCCTGTTATTGCTAGGGCAATAAGACGTCATTTCGAGGTCCAAAAATCACCATTTCGCCTTCCGAAATTGCAATTCTAGCCGATGATCTCCCCCATTCCAAGGTTTTCTAGCAGTAGCGACTCCCTCGATTACGCGAATTGCAGGCGGAGCCCGCACACGAAGCCGGCCTGTCTCGGTGATCAGAAGTCGTATTCAACTCGTCGCGAGATCTCCACCCCAAGTCATTGATATTGGTGCTCGAACATCGCCGATATAGTCACCGACTCTAGTTTATTCCCACCCCTTCAGCCAAAGAACTGGGCATAACTTTCCGCCCGGCATCAGAATCGCTTATGTGACGACAATTCAGAATCGGCACTCCGAGACGGTAGACAGGGCGCTAGTTTCGCGGAATTCCGTGCCGGGGCCGAAATTCTGCCCCGGAGCGTGTGTTATAGTACATCGACAGCCGTACCATTCGATCGGACGCGGATATCTGTTCGCCAGAAGGTCGGAACCGCCCGCGAGGCCCCAACTAGGAATCGACACTTCGACCCGGTCGGTAAAAGGTCGCATTAGGAGATTTCCGGTCCGTCGTAAAATTCCTCTCCGGGAGCGTGTTCGCGGGGCGTCGATGCGATCGCATACGGACACCTCTTCTCTTAAACAGGCATAACATTCTGCTCGGTTATCGGAATCGCTTATAAGACCACAATTCGGAATCGGCACTCAGAGACGCCCGACGGCCCCTTTTGGCCTAAGGGATAAGACGTCGTTTCGTGGTCCAAAAACCACTATTTCGCACTACGAAATTGCGATTCTAGTCGACAATCTCCCCCATTCCAAGGTTTTCTGGCAGTAGCGACTCCCTCGATTACGGGAATCGCTGGCGGATCCCACACATGGAGTCGGCCTGTCACGGCGATCGGAAGTCGTGTTCAACTCGTCGCGAGATCTCCACCCGTGGTCGTTGATATGGGTGCTCGAACATCGCCGATAGAGTCACCCCTTCTAGTTTATTCCCACCCCTTCAGCCAAAGAACTGGGCATAACTTTCCGCCCGGGCAGCAGAATCGCTTATGTGACGATAATTCGAAATCGGCACTCTGAGACGGTCGACAGGGCGCTAGTTTTGCGAAATTTCGTTCCGGGGCCGAAATTCCGCCCCGGAGTGTGTGTTATAGTACACCGACAGCCGTACCATTCGATCGGACGCGGATCTCTGTTCGCCCGGTGGTTGGAATCGCCCGGGAGGCCCCATTTAGGAATCGACACTTTGACACGGTCGGTAAAGGTCGCATTAGGAAATTTCCGGTCCGGCGCAAAATTCCTCTGCGGGAGCGTGGTCGCGGGCCGTCGATGCGATCGCATACAGACACCTCTTCGCTCAAACGCGCATAACTTTTCGCTCAGTTATCGGAATTGCTTATAAGACCACAATTCGGAATCGGCACTCAAAGACGCCCGATGCCCTCTATTGGCCTAAGGCGATAAGACGTTGTTTCGGGGTCCAAAAACAACCGTTTCGCACTCCAAAATTGCGATTCTAGCCGACGATCTCCCCCATTCCAAGGTTTTCTGGCAGTAGAGACTCCATCGATTACGCGAATCGCTGGCGAAGCCCACACATGGAGCCGGCCTGTCACAGCGATCGGAAGTCGTGTTCAACTCATCGCGAGTTCTCCACCTAGGTCTTTCATAAGGGTGTTCGAACAGCGCCGATATAGTCACCCCCTCTAGTTTATTCCCACCCCTTCAGCCAAAGAACTGGGCATAACTTTCCGCCCGGGCATCAGAATCGCTTATGTGACCACAATTCGGAATCGGCACTCCGAGACGGTCTACAGGGCGCTAGTTTCGTGGAATTCCGTTGTGGCGCCGAAATTCTGCCCTGGAACGTGTGTTAAACTACACGGACAGTCGTACCGTTCGATCGGACGCGGATATCTATTCGCCCGGAGGTCGGAACCGCACGTGAGGCCCAAATCGAAATCGGCACTTCGACCCGGTCGCTAAAAGGTTGCATTCGGAGATTTCTGGTCTGGCGTAATATTCCTCTCCGGGAGCGTGGTCGCGGGCCGTCGATGCGATCACATACAGACACCTCTTCGCTCAAACGGGGATAACTTTCCGCTCGGTTATCAAAATCGCTTATAAGACCACAATTCGGAATCGGCACTCAGTGACGCCCGACGCCCCCTTACTGCCCAATGCGATAAGACATCATTTTGGGGACCAAAAACAACCGTTTTGTATTCCGAAATTGTGATTCTAGCCGACGATCTCCCCCATTCCAAGGTTTTCTTGCAGTAGCGACTCCCTCGATTACGCGAATCGCTGGCGGATCCGACACACGGAGCCGGCTTGTCATGGCGATCGGAAGTCTTATTCAACTTGTCGCGAGATCTCCACCCCAAGTCATTGATATGGGTGCTCGAATATCGCCGATATAGTCACCCCCTCTAGTTTATTCCCACCCCTTCAGCCAAAGAACTGGGCATAACTTTCCGCCCGGGCATCAGAATCGCTTATGTGACCACAATTCGGAATCGGCACTCCGAGACGGTCGACAGGGCGCTAATTTCGTAAAATTCTGTTTCGGGGCCAAAATTCCGCCCCAGAGCGTATGTTATAGTACACCGACAGCTGTACCAATCGATTGGACGCGGATATCTGTTCGCCCGGGGGTCGGAACCACCCGCGAGGTCCCAATTCAGAATCGGCACTTCGACCCGGTCGATAAAAGGTCGCATTCGGAGATTTCCGGTCCGGCGTAAAATTCCTCTCCGGGAGCGTGGTCGCGGGCCGTCGATGCGATCGCATACGGACACCTCTTCACTCAAACGGGCATAACTTTCCGCTCGGTTATCGGAATTGCTTATAAGACCACAATTTGGAATCGACACTCAGAGACGCCCAACGCCCCCTTTGGCCTAAGACAATAAGACGTCGTTTCGGGGTCCAAAAACCACCGTTTCGCACTCCGAAATTGTGATTCTCGATCTCCCCCATTCCAAGGTTTTTTGGCAGTAGCGACTCCATCGATTACACGAATCGCTTGCAGAGCCCACACACGAAGCCGGCCTGTCACGGCGATTGGAAGTCATGTTCAACTCGTCGCGAGATCTCCACCCCAAGTCATTGATATGGGTGCTCGAACATCGTCGATATAGTCACCCCCTCTAGTTTAGTACACCGACAGTCGATATAGTCCACCCCAAATTCCGCCCCGGAGCGTGTGTTATCGTACACCGACAGCCGTACCATTCGAACGGACACGGATATCTGTTCGTTCAAGGGTCGGAACCGCCTGTGAGGCCCCAATTCGGAATCGGCACTTCGACCCCGTCGGTAAAAGGTCGCATTCGGAGATTTCCTGTCCGGCGCAAAATTCCTCTCCGGGAGCGTGCTTGCGGGCCGTCGATGCGATCGCATACGGACACCTTTTCGCTCAAACGGGCATAACTTTCCGCTCGGTTATTGGAATCACTTATAAGACCACAATTCGGAATCGGCACTCAGAGACGCCCGATGCCTTCTTTTGGCCTAAGGTGATAAGACGTCAGTTCAGGGTCCAAAAACCACCGTTTCGCACTCCGAAATTGGATTCTAGCTGACGATCTCCCCTATTCCAAGGTTTTCTAGCAGTAGCGACTCCCTCGATTACGCGAATCGCTGGCGGAGCCCACACACGGAGCCGGCCTGTCACGGCGATCGGAAGTGTGTTCAACTCGTCGCGAGTTCTCCACCCAGGTCATTGATAAGGGTGCTCGAACATCGCCGATATAGTCGCCCCCTCTAGTTTATTCCCACCCCTTCAGCCAAAGAACTGGGCATAACATTCCGCCTGAGCATCAGAATCGCATATGTGACCACAATTCGGAATCGACACTCCGAGATGGTCGACAGGGAACTAGTTACGCAGAATTCCGTTCTAGGGCCGAAATTCCGCCCCGGAACGTGTGTTATACTACATCGACAGCCGTACCGTTCGATCGGACGCGGATATCTATTCGCCCGAAGGTCGGAAACGCCCGCGAGGCCCAATTCGGAATCGGCACTTCAACCCGGTCGCTAAAAGGTCGCATTCGAAGATTTCTGGTTTGGCATAAAATTCCTCTCTGGGAGCGTGGTCGCGGGCCGTCGATCTGATCGCATACAAACACCTCTTCGCTCAAACGGGGATAACTTTCCGATCGGTTATCGAAATTGCTTATAAGACCACAATTCGGAATCGGCACTCAGAGACGCCCAATGCCCCTTTACTGCCAAGGCGATAAGTCATCGTTTCGGGGTCCAAAAACCACTGTTTCGCACTCCGAAATTGTGATTCTAGCCGACGATCGGAAGTGATGTTCAACTCGTCGCGAGTTCTCCACCCCAGGTCGTTGATATGGGTGCTTAAACATCGCCGATATAGTCACCCCCTCTAGTTTTTTCCCACCCCTTCAGCCAAAAAACTGGGCATAACTTTCCGCCCGAGCATCAGAATCGCTTATGTGACCACAATTTAGAATTGGCACTCCGAGACGTTCGACTGGGCGCTAGTTTCACTGAATTCCATTATGGGGCCGAAATTCCACCCCAGAGCGTGTGTTATAGTACACCGACAGCCATACCGTTTGATCGGACGCGGATATCTGTTCGCCCGGGGTTAGGAACCTCCCGCGAGGCACTTCGACCCGGTTGCTAAAAGGTCGCATTCGGAGATTTCTGGTCTGGCGTAAAATTCCTCGCCGAGAGCGTGGTCGCGGGCCGTCGATGCGATCGCATATGGACACCTCTTCGCTCAAACGGGGATAACTTTCCGCTCGGTTATCTAAATCGCTTATAAGACCACAATTAGGAATCGGCACTTAGAGACGCCTGACGCCCTCTTGCCTAAGGTGATAAGACGTCATTTCGGGGTCCAAAAACCACCATTTCGCACTCCAAAATTGCGATTCTAGCCGAAGATCTCCCCCATTCCAAGGTTTTCTGGCAGTAGCAACTCCCTCGATTACGCGAATCGCTAGCAGAGCCCACACACGGAGCCAGCCTGTCACGGCGATCGGAAGTCATGTTCAACTCATCGCGAGTTCTCCACCCCAGGTCGTTGATATGGGTGCTCGAACATCGCCGATATAGTCACCCCCTCTAGTTTATTCCCACCCCTTCAGCCAAAGAATTGGGCATAACTTTCCGCTCGAGCATCAGAATCGCTTATGTGACCACAATTCGGAATCGGCACTCCGAGACGGTCGACAGGGATCTAGTTTCGCGGAATTCCGTTCCGGGGCCGAAATTCCGCCCCGGAGCGTGTGTTATAGTACACTGACAGCCGTACCATTCGATCGGACGTGGATATCTGTTCGCCCGGGGGTCGGAACTGCCCGCGAGGTCCCAATTCAGAATCGGCACTTCGACCCGGTCGATAAAAGGTCGCATTTGGAGATTTTCGGTCCGGCGTAAAATTCCTCTCTGGGAGCGTGGTCGCGCGCCGTCGATGCGATCGCATACGGACACCTCTTCGCTCAAACGGGGATAACTTTCTGCTCGGTTATCTGAATTGCTTATAAGACCACAATTCAGAATCGGCACTCAGAGATGCCCGACGCCCCCATATTGCCTAAGGCGATAAGATGTCGTTTTGGGGTCCAAAAACCACAATTTCGCACTCTGAAATTATGATTCTAGCCGACGATGTCCCCCATTCCAAGGTTTTCTGGCAGTAGCGACTCCCTCGATTACGTGAATCGCTGGCGGAGCCCACACATGGAGCCGTCCTGTCACGGCGATCGGAAGTCGTGTTCAACTCGTCACGAGTTCTCCACCCCAGGTCATTGATAAGGGTGCTCAAACATCGCCGATATAGTCACCCCCTCTAGTTTATTCCCACCCCTTCAGCCAAAGAACGGGGCATAACTTTCCGCCCGGGCATCAGAATCGCTTATGTGACCACAATTCGTAATCAGCACTCCGAGACGGTCAATAGGGGGCTAGTTTCACGAAATTCCGTTTTGGGGCCAAAATTCCGCCCCGGAACGTGTGTTATGCTACACCGACAGCCGTACCGTTCGATCGGACGCGGATATCTTTTCGCCCGGGGGTCGGAACCGCCCGCGAGGCCCAATTCAGATTCGACACTTCGACCCGGTCGCTAAAAGGTCCCATTCAGAGATTTCTATTCTGGCGTAAAATTCCTCTCTGGGAGCGTGGTCGCGGGCCGTCGATGCGATCGCAAATGGACACCTCTTCGCTCAAACGGGGATAACTTTCCGCTCGGTCATCGGAATCGCTTATAAGACCACAATTCGAAATCGGCACTCAGAGACGCCCAATGCCCCCTAATCGGCCGAGGCGATAAGACGTCGTTTTGGGGTCCAAAAACCACCGTTTCGCCCTCCGAAATTGCAATTATAGCCGATGATCTCCCACATTCCAAGGTTTCCTGGCAGTAGCGACTCCCACGATTACGCGAATCGCTGGCGGATCCCACACACGGAGTCGGCCTGTCACGGCGATCGGAAGTCGTGTTCAACTAGTCACGAGATCTCCACCCCAAGTCGTTGATTTGGGTGCTCGAACATCGCCTATATAGTCACCCCCTCTAGTTTATTCCCACCCCTTCAGCCAAAGAACTGGGCATAACTTTCCGCCCAGGCATCAGAATCGCTTATGAGACCACAATTCGGAATCGGCACTCCGAGACGGTCGATAGGGCGCTAGTTTCGTTGAATTCCGTTCTGGGGCCAAAATTCCGCCCCAGAGCGTGTGTTATAGTACACTAACAACCGTACCGTTCGATCGGACGCGGATATTTGTTCGCCCAGGGGTCGGAACCGCCCGCGAGGCCCCAATTCGGAATCGACACTTCGACCCGGTCGCTAAAAGGTCACATTCAGAGATTTCTGATCTGGCGTAAAATTCCTCTCCGGGAGCGTGGTCGCGGGCCGTCGATGCGATCGCATACGGACACCTCTTCTCTCAAATGGGCATAAATTTCCGCTCGGTTATCGGAATCGCTTATAAGACCACAATTCGGAATCGGCACTCAGAGACGCTCGACGGCCCCTTTAGCCTAAGGCGATAAGACATTGTTTTCGGGGTCCAAAAACCACCGTTTCCCACTCCGAAATTGTGATTCTAGCCGACGATCTCCCCCATTTCAAGGTTTTATGGCAGTAGCGACTCCCTCGATTACGCGAATCGCTGGGAGCCCACACACGGAGCCGGCCTGACATGGCGATCGGAAGTCGTGTTCAACTCGTCTCGAGATCTCCACTCCAGATCATTGATATGGGTGCTCGAACATCGCCGATATAGTCACCCCTCTAGTTTATTCCCACCCCTTCAGCCAAAGAACTGGGCATTACTTTCGCCCGGGCATCAGAATCTCTTATGTGACCACAATTCAGAATCGGCCTCCGAGACGGTCGACAGGGCGCTAGTTTCGCGAAATTCCGTTCCGGGGCCGAAATTCCGCCCCGGAGCGTGTACCATTCGATCAGACGCGGATATCTGTTCGCCCGGGGGTCGGAACCGCCCGCGAGGCCCCAATTCGGAATCGACACTTCGACCCGGTCGGTAAAAGGTCGCATTAGTAAATTTTCGATCCGACGCAAAATCCTCTCTGGGAACGTGGTCGCGGTCCGTCGATGCGATCGCATACAGACACCTCTTCGGAATCGGCACTCCGAGACGGTCGACAGGGTGCTAGTTTCTTGGAATTCCATCCGGGGCCAAAATTCTGCCCCGGAGCGTGTGTTATACACCGACAGCCGTACCATTCGATCGGACGTGGATATCTACTCGTCCGGGGTCGGAACCGCCCGCGAGGCCCCAATTCAGAATCGGCACATCGACCCGGTCGATAAAAGGTCGCATTCGGAGATTTTCGGTCCGTTGTAAAATTCCTCTCCGGGAGCGTGGACGCGGGCCGTCGATGCGATCGCATACGGACACCTCTTCGCTCAAACAGGGACAACTTTCTGCTCGGTTATCGGAATTGCTTATAAGACCACAATTCGGAATCGGCACTCAGAGACGACCGACGCTCCATTATGGCCTAAGGCGATAAGTCGTCATATCGGGGTCCAAAAACCACCGTTTCGCCCTCCGAAATTACGATTCTAGCCGACGATCTCCCCCATTCCAAGGTTTTCTGGCAGTAGCGACTCCCTCGATTACGCGAATCGCTGGCGGATCCCACACATGGAGCCGGCCTGCCACGGAGATCGAAAGTCGTGTTCAACTCATCGCGAGATCTCCACCCCAAGTCGTTGATATGGGTGCTCGAACATCGCCGATATAGTCGCCCCCTCTAGTTTATTCCCACCCCTTCAGCCAAAGAACTGGGCATAACTTTCCGCCCGGGCATTAGAATCGCTTATGTGACCACAATTCGGAATCGGCACTCCGAGACGGTCGACAGGGCGCTAGTTTTTGTAGAATTCTGTTCTGGGGCCGAAATTCCACTCGGAGCGTGTGTTATAGTACACCGACAGCCGTACCGTTCGATCGGACGTGGATATCTGTTCGCCCGGGGGTCGGAACCGCCCGCGAGGCCCCAATTCGGAATTGGCACTTCGACCCGATCGCTAAAAGGTCGCATTCGGAGATTTCTGGTCTGGCGTAAAATTCTCTCCGGGAGTGTGGTCGCGGGCCGTCGATGCAATCGCATACGGACACATCTTCGTTCAAACGGGGACAACTTTCCTCACGGTTATCGGAATCGCTTATAAGACCACAATTCGGAATAGGCACACAGAGACGCCCGACACCCCCTTATTGCCAAATGCAACAAGACGTCGTTTCTGGGTCCAAAAACCACTGTTTCGCCCTCCGAAATTGCTATTCTAGCCGACGATCTTCGCCATTCCAAGGTTTTCTGGCAGTAGCGACTCCCTCGAATACGCGAATCGCTAGCGGATCCCACACACGGAGTCGGCCTGTCACGGAGATCGGAAGTCGTGTTCAACCCGTCACGAGATCTCCACCCCAAGTCGTTGATATGGGTGCTCGAACATCGCCGATGTAGTCACCCCCTCTAGTTTATTCCCACCCATTCAGCCAAAGAACTGAGCATAACTTTCTTCCCGGGCATCAGAATCGCTTATGTGACCACAATTCGGAATCGGCACTCCGAGACGGTCGACAGGGCGCTAGTTTCGCTGAATTCTATTTCGGGTCCAAAATTCCGCCCCGGAGCGTGTGTTTATACACTAACAGCCGAACCATTCGATCAGACGCAGATATCTGTTCGCCCGGGGTCGGAACCGCCCGCGAGGCCCCAATTCAGAATCGGCACTTTGACCAGGTCGATAAAGGTCACATTCGGAGATTTCCGGTCCGTTGTAAAATTCCTCTCCGGGAGCGTGGTCGCGGGCTGTCGATGCGATCGCATACGGACACCTCTTCGCTCAAACAGGGATAACTTTCCGATCGGTTATCGAAATTGCTTATAAGACCACAATTCGGAATCGGCACTCAGAGACGCCCGACGCTCCATTATGGCCTAAGGCGATAACTCGTCATTTCAGGGTCCAAAAACCACCGTTTCGCCCTCCAATATTGTGATTCTAGTCGACAATCTCCCCCATTCCAAGGTTTTCTGGCAGTAGCGACTCCCTCGATTACGCGAATCGCTGGCGGATCCCACACATGGAGCCGGCCTGTCACGGCGATCGGAAGTCGTGTTCAACTCGTCGCGAGATCTCCACCCCAAGTCGTTGATATGGGTGCTCGAACATCGCCGATATAGTCACCCCCTCTAGTTTATTCCCACCCCTTCAGCCAAAGAACTGAGCATAACTTTACGCCCGGGCATCAGAATCGCTTATGTTAGCAGAATTCGGAATCGGCACTCCGAGATGGTCGATAGGGCGCTAGTTTCGTGGAATTCCGTTCCGGTGCCAAAATTCTACCCCGGAGCGTGTGTTATAGTACACCGACAGCCGTACTGTTCGATCGGACGCGGATATCTGTTCGCCCGAGGGTCGGAACCGCCAGCGAGGCCCCAATTCAAAATCGGCACTTCGACCCGATCGATAAAAGGTCGCATTCAGAGATTTCCGGTCGGCGTAAAATTCCTCCCCGGGAGCGTGGTCGCGGGCCGTCGATGCGATCGCACACGGACACCTCTTCGCTCAAACGGGGATAAATTTCCGCTCAGTTATCGGAATTGCTTATAAGACCACAATTTAGAATCGACACTCAGAGACGCCCGACGCCTCCTTATTCCCTAACGTGATAAGACGTCGTATCGGGGTCCAAAAGCCACCATTTCGCCCTCCGAAATTGCGATTCTAGCCGACGATCTCCCCCATTCCAAGGTTTTCTGGCAGTAGCGACTCCCTCGATTATGAGAATCGTTGGCGGATCCCACACATGGAGCCGGCCTGCCACGGCGATCGGAAGTCGTGTTCAACTCGTCGCGAGATCTCCTCCTCAAGTCGTTGATATGTGTGCTCGAACATCGCCGATATAGTCACCCCCTCTAGTTTATTCCCACCCCTTCAGCCAAAGAACTGGGCATAACTTTCCGCCCGGGCATCAGAATCGCTTATGTGACCACAATTCCGAATCGGCACTCCGAGACGGTCGACAGGGTGCTAGTTTCGCGGAATTCCGTTCCGGGGTCGAAATTCCGCCCTGGAGCGTGTGTTATAGTACACCGACAGCCGTACCATTCCATCGGACGCGGATATCTGTTCGCCCGGGGGTCGGAACCGCTCGCGAGGACCCAATTAGGAATCGACACTTCGACCTGGTCGGTAAAAGGTTGCATTAGGAGATTTCCGGTTGGGCGCAAAATTCCTCTCCGGGAGCGTGGTCGCCAGCCGTCGATGCGATCGCATACGGACACCTCTTCTCTCAAACGGGCATAACTTTCCGCTCGGTTATTGGAATCACTTATAAGACCACAATTCGGAATAGGCACTCAGAGACGCCCGATGGCCCCTTTTGGCCTAAGGCGATAAGACGTTGTTTCGGGGTCCAAAAACCACCGTTTCGCACTCCGAAATTGCGATTCTAGCCGACGATCTCCTCCATTCCAAGGTTTTATGGCAATAGCGACTCCCTCGATTACGCGAATCACTGGGGAGCCCACACACGGAGCCGGCCTGACATGGCGATCGGAAGTCGTGTTCAACTCGTCTCGAGATCTCCACCCCAGATCATTGATATGGGTGCTCGAACATCGCCGATATAGTCACCCCCTATAGTTTATTCCCATCCCTTCAGCCAAAGAACTGAGCATTACTTTCCGCCCGGGCATCAGAATCGCTTATGTGACCACAATTCGGAATCGGCACTCCGAGACGGTCGACAGGGCGCTAGTTTCGCGGAATTCCGTTCGGGGGCCGAAATTCCGCCCCAGAGCGTGTACCATTCGATTGGACGCGGATATCTGTTCGCCCGGGGGTCGGAACCGCCCGCGAGGCCCCAATTAGGAATCGACACTTCGACCCGGTCGGTAAAAGGTCCCATTAGTAAATTTTCGGTCCCTCGCAAAATTCCTCTCCGAGAGCGTGGTCGTGGGCCGTCGATGCGATCGCATACGGACACCTCTTCTCTCAAACATGGATAACTTTCTGCTCGGTTTTTGGAATCGCTTTTAAGACCACAATTCGGAATCGCACTCAGAGACGCCCGACGGCCCCTTTTGGCCTAAGGCGATAAGACGTCATTTTGGGTTCCAAAAACCACCGTTTCGCACTCCGAAATTGCGATTCTAGCCGACAATCTCCCCCATTCCAAGGTTTTATGGAAGTAGCGACTTCCTCGATTACGCGAATCACTGGCAGATCTCACACACGGATATCTGTTCGCCCGGGAGTCAGAACCGCCCGTGAGGCCCCAATTTGGAATCAACACTTCGACCCGGTCAGTAAAAGGTCGCATTAGGAAATTTCCGGTCCGGCGTAAAATTTCTCTCTGGGAGCGTGGTCGCGGGCCGTCGATGCGATCGCATACGGACACCTCTTCTCTCAAACCTGGATAACTTCCCGCTCGGTTATCGAAATCGCTTATAAGACCACAATTCGGAATCGGCACTCAGAGATGCCCGACGGCCCCTTTTGGCCTAAGGCGATAAGACGTCGTTTCAGGGTCCAAAAACCACCGTTTCGCCCTCCAAAATTACGATTCTAGCCGACGATCTCCCCAATTACAAGGTTTTCTGGCAGTAGCGACTCCCTCGATTACGCGAATCGCTGGGATCCCACACATGGAGCCGGCCTGTCACGACGATCGGAAGTCGTGTTCAACTCGTCACGAGATCTCCACCCCAAGTCGTTGATATGGGTGCTCGAACATCGCCGATATAGTCACCCCCTCTAGTTTATTCCACCCCTTCAGCCAAAGAACTGGGCATAACTTTCTGCCCAGGCATCAGAATCGCTTATCTGACCACAATTCAGAATCGGCACTCCGAGACGGTCGACAAGGAGCTGGTTTCCCTGAATTCTATTCTGGGGCCGAAATTCCGCCCCGAATACACCGACAGTCGTACTGTTCGATCGGACGCAGATATATGTTCGCCGTGGGGGTCGGAACCGCCTGCGAGGCTGCAATTTGGAATCGGCACTTCGACCCGGTCGCTAAAAGGTCGCATTCGAATATTTCTGGTCTAGCGTAAAATTCCTCTCCGGGAACATGGTCGCGAGCCGTTGATGAGATCGCATACGGACACCTCTTCGCTAAAACGGGGATAACTTTCGGCTCGGTTATCGGAATCGCTTATAAGACCAAAATTCGGAATCGGCACTCAGAGACGCTCGACAGCCCCTTATTGCCTAAGGCAACAAGACGACGTTTTGGGGTCCAAAAAACACCGTTTCGCCCTCCGAAATTGCGATTTTAGCCCACGATCTCCCCCATTCCAAGGTTTTCTGGTAGTAGCGACTCCCTCGATTACGCGAATCGCTGGCGGATCCCACACATGGAGCCGGCCTGTCACGGCGATTGGAAGTCGTGTTCAACTCGTCGCGAGATCTCCACCCCAAGTCGTTGATATGGGTGCTCGAACATCGCCGATATAGTCACCCCCTCTAGTTTATTCCCACCCCTTCAGCCAAAGAACTGGGCATAACATTCCGCCCGGGCATCAGAATCGCTTATGTGACCACAATTCGGAATCAGCACTCCGAGACGGTCGACAGGGTGCTAGTTTCACTGAATTCCGTTCTGGGGCAGATATTCCTCCCCGGAGCGTGTGTTATAGTACACCGACAGCCGTACCGTTCTATCGGACGCGGATATCTGTTCGCCCGGGGGTCGGAACCACCCGCGAGGCCCCAATTCGGAATCGGCACTTCGACTCGGTCGCTAAAAGGTCGCATTCAGAGATTTCTGGTATGGCGTAAAATTCCTCTCCGGGAGCGTGGTCGCGGGCCGTCGATGCGATCCCATACGGACACCTCTTCGCTCAAACGGGGATAACTTTCCGCTCAGTTATCGAAATCGCTTATATGACCACAATTCGGAATCGGCACTTAGAGACACCCGACGCCCCCTTACTGTCCAAGACGATAAGACTTCGTTTCAGGGTCCAAAAACCACCGTTTCTCACTCCAAAATTGTGATTCTAGCCGAGGATCTCCCCCATTCCAAGGTTTTCTGGCAGTAGCGAATCCCTCGATTACGCGAATCGCTGGCGGATCCCACATACGGAACCGGCCTGTCACGGAGATCGGAAGTCATGTTCAACTCCTCGCGAGATCTCCACCCCAAGTCGTTGATATGGGTGCTCGAACATCGCCGATATAGTCACCCCCTCTAGTTTATTCCCACCCCTTCAGCCAAAGAACTGTGCATAACTTTCCGCCCGGGCATCAGAATCGCCTATGTGACCACAATTCGGAATCGGCACTCCGAGACGGTCGACAGGGGGCTAGTTTCGCTGAATTCTATTCTGGGGCCGAAATTCCGCCCCGGAGCGTGTGTTAAAGTATACCGACAGCCGTACCGTTCGATCGGACACGGATATCTGTTCGCCCGGAGGTCGGAACCGCCCGCGAGGCTCCAATTCGGAATAGGCACTTCGACCCGGTCTCTAAAAGGTCGCATTCGGAGATTTTTGGTCTGGCGTAAAATTCCTCTCCGGGAGCGTGGTCGCGGGCCGTCGATGCGATCGCATACGGACACCTCTTCCCTCAAACGGGGATAGCTTTACGCTCAGTTATCGAAATTGCTTATAAGACCACAATTCGGAATCGGCACTCAGAGACGCCCGATGCCTCCGTACTGCCTAAGGCGATAAGACATCGTTTCAGGATCCAAAAACCACCGTTTCGCACTCCAAAATTGTGATTCTAGCCGACGATCTCCCCCATTCCAAGGTTTTCTAGCAGTAGCGACTCCCTCGATTACGCGAATCGCTGGCGGATCCCACACACAGAGCCGGTCTGTCACAGTGATCGGAAGTCGTGTTCAACTCATCGCGAGATCTCCACCCCAAGTCGTTGGTATGGGTGCTCGAACATCGCCGATATAGTCACCCCCTCTAGTTTATTCCCACCCCTTTAGCCAAAGAACTGGGCATAACTTTCCGCCCGGGCATTAGAATCGCTTATGTGACCACAATTCGGAATCGGCACTCCGAGGCGGTCGACAGGGCGCTAGTTTCGCTGAATTCCATTCTGGGACCGAAATTCCGCCCCGGAGCGTGTGTTATAGTACACCGACTGCTGTACCGTTCGATCGGACGCGAATATCTGTTCGCCTGGGGGTCGGAACTGCCCGCGAGGCCCCAATTCGGAATCGGCACTTCGACCCGGTCGCTAAAAGGTCGCATTCAGAGATTTCTGGTCTGGCGTAAAATTCCTCTCTGGGAGCGTAGTCGCGGGCCGTCGATGCGATCGCATACGGACACCTCTTCGCTCAAACGGGGATAGCTTTCCGCTCGGTTATCGAAATCTCTTATATGACAACAATTCGGAATCGGCACTCAGAGACGCTCGATGCCCCCTTAATGCCAAGGCGATAAGACATCGTTTCGGGGTCCAAAAACCACCGTTTCACACTCCGAAATTGCGATTCTAGCCGACGATCTCCCCCATTCCAAGGTTTTCTGGCAGTAGTGACTCCCTCGATTACGCGAATCGCTGGCGGAGCCCACACACGGAGCCGGCCTGTCACAGCGATCAGAAGTCGTGTTCAACTCGTCGTGAGATCTCCCCCCCAAGTCGTTGATATGGGTTCTCGAACATCGCCGATATAGTCACCCCCTCTAGTTTATTCCCACCCCTTCAGCCAAAGAACTGGGCATAACTTTCCGCCCGGGCATCAGAATCGCTTATGTGACCACAATTCGGAATCGGCACTCCGAGACGGTCGACAGGGGGCTAGTTTTGCTGAATTCCGTTCTGGGGCCGAAATTCCGCCCCGGAGCGTGAGTTATAGTACATCGACAGCCGTACCGTTCGATCGGACGCGGATATCTGTTCGCCAGAGGGTTAGAACCGCCCGCGAGGCCCCAATTCAGAATCGGCACTTCGACCCGGTCGTTAAATGGTCGCATTCGGAGATTTCTGGTCTGGTGTAAAATTCTTCTCTGGGAGCGTGGTCGCGGGCCGTCGATGCGATCGCATACGGACACCTCTTCGCTCAAACGGGGATAACTTTCTGCTCGGTTATCGAAATCACTTATAAGACCACAATTCGGAATCGGCACTCAGAGGCGCCCGATGCGCCCTTACTGCCCAAGGCGATTGTTGAGCAACTACCTCTAAGAAATCTAATATCTTTCTTAGATTTTATAAAACTATGTTTTTGCTATGACAAATCTTTAAATATATGTTTTGTACCACAAAATTCGTTTTTCAGGAAAGAGTATCCTAAAATTTTCTAAGGCCACAACTATCTCTCAACATACTGAATCCGACTGCCATATTCAACTCCTTCAAAATGGCAGTCAGAAATCAAAGTCCACATTGTTTACATAGTATTCGACTCATACAGTCGAATACCTTTCTTCAGGATTCGACTCATACAGTCGAATACCTTTGTTCTATATTCGACTCATACAGTCGAATACCTTTGTTCTGTATTCGACTCATACAGTCGAATACCTTTCTTTAGGATTCGACTCATATAGTTGAATACCTTTGTTCTGCATTCGACTCATACAGTCGAATACCTTTGTTCTGCATTCGACTCGTACAGTCGAATATCTTTATTCTGCATTCGACTCATGACTTCGACTCTTACAGCCTTATGTCTGCTCTGTATTCGACTAATACCTTCAAATGCCTAAATCGAATACTTTTAAATACTCAGTATTCAACTATAGTCGAATCATATTAATCTCTCATGAGTCGAATCACTCTTACTTCTTCAAATCGACTCATCTGTTCACATTCGACTACACTGACAAATTCTGTACTTTGTACTTTTCACACACTGTCAGTTCTATATGAACATCATCAAATCTAGTTTGTGTATTTTTAACAACAAGATTGTTGTATGCATATTATCTTAATATCTTCGAAAATTATTATTATACTTCTGACAGGATCTTGACATGAAAGCTCTCAAATTAATTATCATGTGCTAAACATGTTCTGAAAAGTGTCTCCTTAAATTTCTCAGTACTGATGTCCCACTTTGCCTTATTGTTAGCTTCACAAAGACACACAGCATTTATGTAAGACTCAGACGCATGGCATCTGACCATCTCACCTACCATTGACAGACCCATACTTTAACTTTTTGTCTGTCTGTCTGCTATCTGTAATACTGATGGGATACGAGATTCCATACTTTGTACTGAACTTTTCTAACCCACCTACCATAAGGGTATGGAGATACGTTTTTCTTTTTGTCTTGTCCTTGCAGCAGGCATTTATTGAGCATATGTTTAGCATGCCTCTCCCTCAGCTATTTGCCACAAGAGCTTATCTTCTAGCTGTTAACAAAATAAAGACCTCGGGAAGAAGCTAATTTGAAGACCTGCTGGGCAATATCTTCAGGACACAAAGAAACTCAGAATTCCTCTTCAAAGGGCTATATTGCAAACGACCACAAGCTTCAACGGTCATCTTCTCAAACGGTCATAATTTGAAGACTATAAAAGGAGCTCAAGAGGAAGAGAATTGATATACAACATACTGAGAGATACATACAGTGATACATAGAATCCACAAGTGTTTCAAGTCTCATTCTCCTACAAGGCCAAATTTATTGGCAGCTTAGTGAAATCTCAAGTGGTTGGCTTGAGGACTGGATGTAGGACTTCCATCTGGGAAGGGCCGAACCAGGATAAAATCTGTGTCTAATTTCTTTGTGTGATTGTTTCCGCCAAGTCTACACTTGAATCACACGCATCACTTTGAGTACTAACCTATTTATTTAGTGCTGTGATTTTTAGAAGAAATTTTAAAAGATCAAAAGTCCTATTCACCCCCCTCTAGGACTGCTTAGCTTGCCATTTCGATCCAACAAGTGGTATCAGAGCGAGGTCTTCTCAGAAGAATCCCAAGAAGATTTGAGAAGAAATGGCATTTGAAGCTCACAACTATGAAGGTCAATCGGTTACTAGGCCAACATTCTTTGATGGTGAAGATTATCAATATTGGAAGATGAGGATGGAGTGTTTCATCAGAGGTACTGACTTCGACCTCTGGCAGGTAATAGAACAAGGTGATTTTCAAGTTCTTGCAGAATCCTCTTCTGGTGCTCTTTCTATTGCTGACAAAAGAAATATGTCTTTAAATTATAAATCAAAAAATTATCTATGATGTGCTTTATCTAAAAGAGAGTTTAATAGATTATCAGCCTGTAAAACAGCAAAAGAAATGTGGGATAAGCTACAAGTTACATATGAAGGTACAGATAGGGTTAAACAAACTAGAATAGACATACTTGTATCTCAGTATGAACAATTCAAAATGCTTCCAAATGAGAATATCACTCAAATGTACAATAGATTTTCTAATATAATTGTTGGTTTAAGTGCTTTAGGGAAAAATCTGACAAACGAAGAAACTGTCAGAAAAATATTAAGATCTCTAACAAATGTTTGGACATCTAAAGTCACAGCCATAGAGGAAGCACATGATTTAACACAATTAACTATTGATAAGTTAATAGGATCCCTCATGGCACATGAAAAAAACATGGAAGGGTTCTCTGAAAATTCTTCAAAGAAGAAAATTTCAAATGCTTTAAAGATTGCAGATTCCTCTTCATCTGAGGACTCCAAAGAGAAATCAGATGACAGTGATGATGAGGCTATGCTCTCAAGGAAGCTGTAAAGAATCCTGGCTAAGAAAAAGAAATTTGGGTCAAGGAAATTCTTTAAGAAAGACAAGAAGAAGGAACATACATGTTATGAATGCAATCAGCCAGGACATTACAAATCTGAATGTCCCAGACTCAAGAAAAAGGACCGGGGGTCGGAACCGTCCCGGAGTGTGTGTTATAGTACACCGACAATCGTACCATTCGATCGGACGCGGATATCTGTTCGCCCGGGGGTCGGAACCACCCGCGAGGCCCCAATTCAGAATCGGCACTTTGACCTGATCGATAAAAGATCGCCTTCGGAGATTTCCAGTCTGGCGTAAAATTCCTCTCCGGGAGCGTGGTCGCGGGCCGTCGATGCGATCGCATACGGACACCTCTTCGCTCAAACGGGGATAACTTTCCGCTCGGTTATCGAAATCGCTTATAAGACCACAATTCGAAATCGGCACTCAGAGATGCCCGACGCCCCCTTATTGTCTAAGGCGATAAGACGTCGTTTCGAGGTCCAAAAACCATTGTTTCACCCTCCAAAATTGCAATTCTAGCCGACAATCTCCCCCATTCCAAGGTTTTCTAGCAATAGCGGCTCCCTCGATTACGCGAATCGCTGGCGGATCCCATACACGGAGCCGGCCTGTCACGGCGATCGGAAGTCATGCTCAACTCGTCGCGAGATGTCCACCCCAAGTCGTTGATATGGGTGCTCGAACATCGTCGATATAGTCACCCCCTCTAGTTTATTCCCACCCCTTCAACTAAAGAACTGGACATAACCTTCCGCCCGGGCATCAGAATCGCTTATGTGTCCACAATTCGGAATCGGCACTCCGAGACGGTCGACAGGGCGCTAGTTTCGCTAAATTCCGTTCTGGGGCCGAAATTCCGCCCCGGAGCATGTGTTATAGTACACCAACATCCGTACCGTTCGATCGGACACGAATATCTGTTCGCCCGGGGGTCGGAACCGCCCGCGAGGCCCCAATTCGAAATCGGCACTTCGACCCGGTCGCTAAAAGGTCACATTCGGAGATTTCTGGTCTGACGTAAAATTCCTCTCCGGGAGCGTGGTCGCGGGCCGTCAATGCGATCTCATACGGACACCTCTTCACTCAAACAGGGATAACTTTCCGCTCGGTTATCGAAATCGCTTATAAGAGCACAATTCGGAATCGGCACTCAGAAACGCCCGACGCCCCCTTATTGCCCAAGGCGATAAGATATCGTTTCGAGGTCCAAAAACCACCATTTCAGACTCCGAAATTGTGATTCTAGCCGATGATCTCCCCCATTCCAAGGTTTTCTGGCAGTAGCGACTCCCTCAATTACGCGAATCACTGGCGGATCCCACACACAAAGTCGGCCTGTCACGGCGATCGAAAGTTGTGTTCAACTCGTCGTGAGACCTCCACCCCAAGTCGTTGATATGGGAGCTCGAACATCGCCGATATAGTCACCCCCTCTAGTTTATTCCCACCCCTTCAGCCAAAGAACTGGGCATAACTTTCCGCCCGGGCATCAAAATCGCTTATGTGACCACAATTCAGAATCGGCACTCCGAGACGGTCGAAAGGGCACTAGTTTCGCTGAATTCCGTTCTGGGGCCGAAATTCCGCCCCAGAGCGTGTGTTATAGTACACCGACAGTCGTACCGTTCGATCGGACGCGGATATCTGTTCGCCCTGGGGTCAGAACCGCCCGCGAGGCCCCAATTCAGAATCGGCACTTCGACCCGGTCGATAAAAGGTCACATTTGGAGATTTTTGGTTTGGCGTAAAATTCCTCTCCGGGAGCGTGGTCGCGGGCCGTCGATGCGATCGCATACGGACACCTCTTCGCTCAAACGGGGATAACTTTCCGCTCGGTTATCGAAATCTCTTATAAGACCACAATTCGGAATCGGCACTCAGAGATGCTCGACGGCCCCTCACTGCCGAAGGCGATAAGACATCGTTTCGGGGTCCAAAAACCACCATTTTGCACTCTAAAATTGTGATTCTAGCCGACGATCTCCACCATTCCAAGATTTTCTGGCAGTAGCGACCCCCTCGATTACGCGAATCGCTGGTGGATCCCACACACGGAGCCGAGCTGTCATGGCGATCGGAAGTCGTGTTCAACTCGTCGCGAGATCTCTACCCCAGGTCATTGATATGGGTGCTCGAACATTGCTGATATAGCCACCCCCTCTAGTTTATTCCCACCCCTTCAGCCAAAGAACTGGGCATAACTTTTCGCCCGGGCATCAGAATCGCTTATGTCACCACAATTCGAAATCGGCACTCCGAGACGGTCGACAGGGCGCTAGTTTTGCGGAATTCCGTTGCTGGTCCGAAATTCCTCCCCGGAGCGTGTGTTACACCGACAGTCGTACCGTTCGATCGGACACGGATATCTGTTCGCCCGGGGGTCGGAACCGCCCACGAGGCCCCAATTCGGAATCAGCACATCGACCCGATCGGTAAATGGTCGCATTAGGAAATTTCCAGTCCGACATAAAATTCCTCTCCGGGAGCGTGGTCGCGGGCCGTCGATGCGATCGCATACGGACACCTCTTCGCTGAAACGAGCATAACTTTCCGCTCGGTTATCGGAATCGCTTATAAGACCACAATTCGGAATCGGCACTCACAGACGGCTGACGCCCCCCTATAGCTAAGGCGATAAGACGTCGTTTCGGCATCCAAAAACCACCGTTTCGCCCTCGGAAATTACGATTCTAGACGATGATCTCCCCCACTCCAAGGTTTTCTCGCAGTAGCGACTCCCTCGATTACGCGAATCACTGGCGGATCCCACACACGGAGCCGGCCTGTCACGGCGATCGGAAGTCCTGTTCAACTTGTTGCGAGATCTCCACCCTAAGTCATTGATATGGGCGCTCGAACATCGCCGATATAGTCACCCCCTCTAGTTTATTCCCACCCCTTCAGCCAAAGAACAGGGCATAACTTTCCGCCCGTGCATCAGAATCGCAAATGTGACCACAATTCGGAATCGGCACTCCGAGACGGTCGACAGGGCACTAGTTTCGCTGAATTCCGTTCTGGGCCGAAATTCCACCCCGAAGCGTGTGTTATAGTACACCGACAGCCGTACCGTTCGATCGGACGAGGATATCTTTTTGCCCGGGGGTCGGAACCGCCCGCGAGGCCCCAATTCGGAATCGGCACTTCGACCCAGTCACTAAAAGGTCGCATTCGGAGATTTTTAGTTTGGCGTAAAATTCCTCTCCGGGACCGTGGTCGCGGGCCGTCGATGCGATCGCATACGGACACCTCTTCGCTCAAACGGGGATAACTTTTCGCTCGTTTATCGAAATCGCTTATAAGACCACAATTCGGAATCGGCACTCAGAGACGCCCGACGCCCCCACACTACCCAAGCGATAAGACATCATTTCAGGGTCCAAAAACCACCGTTTCGCATTCCAAAATTGTGATTCTAGCTAACGATCTCCCCCATTCCAAGGTTTTCTGGCAGTAGCGACTCCCTCGATTACGCGAATCACTGGCGGATCCCACACACGGAGCCGGATTGTCACGGCGATCGGAAGTCGTGTTCAACTCGTCGCGCGATCTCCACCCCAAGTCGTTGATATGGGTGCTCGAACATCGTCGATATAGTCACCCCCTCTAGTTTATTCCCACCCCTTCAGCCAAAGAACTGGGCATAACTTTCCGCCCAGGCATCAGAATCGCTTATGTGACCACAATTCGAAATCAGCACTCCGAGACGATCGATAGGGCGCTAGTTTCGCTGAATTCCGTTCTAGGGCCGAAATTTCACCCCAGAGCGTGTGTTATAGTACACCGACAGCCGTACCGTTCGATCGGACGCGGATATCTGTTCGCCCAGGGGTCGGAACCGCCCGCTAGGCCCCAATTCGGAATCGACACTTAGACCCGGTCGCTAAAAGGTCGCATTCGGAGATTTCTTGTTTGACATAAAATTCCTTTCTGGGAGCGTGGTCGCGGGCCGTCGATGCGATCGCATACAGACACCTCTTCGCTCAAACGGGGATAACTTTCCGCTCGGTTATCGGAATCGCTTATAAGACCACAATTCGGAATCGGCACTCAAAGACGCCCGACGCCTCCTTATTGCCCATGGTGATAAGACATCATTTTGGGGGTCCAAAAACCACCGTTTCGCACTCCAAAATTGTGATTCTAGCCGACGATCTCCCCCATTCCAAGGTTTTCTGGCAGTAGCGACTCCCTCGATTACGCGAATCGCTGGCGGATCCACACACGGAGCCGACCTGTCACGGCGATCGGAAGTCGTGTTCAACTCGTCGCGAGATCCCCACCCCAAGTCGTTGATATGGGTGCTCGAACATCGCCGATATAGTCACCCCCACTAGTTTATTCCCACCCCTTCAGCCAAAGAACTGGGCATAACTTTCCGTCCGGGCATCAGAATCGCTTATGTGACCACAATTCGAAATCGGCACTCCGAGACGGTCGATAGGGTGCTAGTTTCGATGAATTCCATTCTGGGGCCGAAATTCCACCCCAGAGCATGTGTTATAGTACACCGATAGCCGTACCGTTCGATCGGACGCAGATATCTGTTTACCCGGGGGTCGGAACCGCCCGCGAGGCCCTAATTCGGAATCGGCACTTCGACCCTGTCGCTAAAAGGTCGCATTCGGAGATTTCTGGTTTGGCGTAAAATTCCTCTCCGGGAGCGTGGTCGCGGGCTGCCGATGCGATCGCATACGGACACCCCTTCGCTCAAACGGGCATAACTTTCTGCTCGGTTATCGAAATTTCTTATAAGACCCCAATTCAGAATTGGCACTCAGAGGCGCCCATTGCCTCCTTACTGCCTCAGACGATAACATGTCGATTAGGGGTCGAAAAACCTTCGTTTCGCACTCCAGAATTGCATTTCCAGGCGACGATCACCCCATTTTCAAGGTTTTATGGCGGTAGCATCTCCATCGATTACGTGAATCACAGGCGGGGCTGCCATACGGATTCGTCCTGTCACGGCGACCGGAAGTCGTGTTCAAGTCGGCGTGAGAACTCGTCCCCAGGACGTAGATATGGGTGCACAAACATCGCCGATATAGTCACCCCTTCCGATTTATTCCAACCCCTTTAGCGAAAGAACTGGGCATAACTTTCCGTCCGGGTATCAGAATCGCTTATGTGACCACAATTCGAAATCGGCACTCCGAGACGGTCGAGAGGGCGCCAGCTTCGCAGAATTCCGTTTCGGGCCCAAAATTCCACCGTGTAGCGTGTGTACTAGTACACCGATTGTCATACCCCTTGGGTAGGACGCAGATTTTTATTCGCACGGTGATCGGAATGGCCCGCGAGACCCCAATTCGGAATCAAAACTTCGACCCGGTCGGCACAAGGTCGCATTCGGTGATTTCTGGTCCGGCGCCCATATTCCTCTCCGGGAGCGTGGTCGCGGGCTGCCGATGCGATCGCATACGGACACCCCTTCGCTCAAACGGACATAACTTTCCGCTCGGTTATCGGAATCGCTTATAAGACCCCAATTCGGAATCAGCACTGAGAGGCGCCTATTGCCTTGTTATTGCCTCAGGCGAAAAGACATCGTTTCGATGTCGAAAAACCTTCGTTTCACACTCCAACATTACATTTCTAGCCGACGATCACCCTATTTCCAATGTTTTAGGGTAATAGTGTCTCCCTCGATTACGCGAATCGCTTGCGGGGCTACCACACGAATTCCCCCTGTCACGGCGACCGGAAGTTGTGTTCAACTCGGCACGAGAACTCATCCCCAGGATGTAGATATGGGTGCACAAACATCGCCGATATAGTCACCCCTTCCGTTTTATTCCCACCCTTCAGCGAAAGAACTGGGCATAACTTTCCGCCCGGGTATCGGAATCGCTTATGTGACCACAATTCGGAATCGGCACTCCGAGACGGTCGAGAGGGCGCCAGTTTCCCGAAATTCTGTTCCGGACCCGAAATTTCGCCGCGGAGCGTGTGTACTAGTACACCGATTGTCGTTCCCCTTGGGTAGGACATCGATTTTTGTTCGCACGGCGATCAGAACGGCCCACGAGGCCCCAATTCGGAATCGACACTTCGACCCGGTCGGCACAAGGTCGCATTCGGAGATTTCTAGTCCGGCGCCCATATTCCTCTCCGGGAGCGTGGTCGCGGGCTACCGATGCAATCATATACAGACACCCATTCGCTGAAACGGGCATAACTTTCCACTCGGTTATCGGAATCACTTATAAGACCCCAATTCCGAATCGGCACTCAGAGGCACCCGTCGCCCCCTCTGTAACACCCCATATAAGAATACGTTAAATGGACTAAATCAGCAAACTACCAACAACTCGGACTAGTCATTTTCAGAGCTCGAGTAGGAAAAGAACTCTGAAGTTAAGCGTTCTCAGTTGGGAGTAGTCCCAAGATGGGTGACCTTTCTGGGAACTCTACCAACTAGGATGGTTGTTGGGCCAGTTTGTTGGTTGGGTCGTCACAAATGGTATTAGAGCCTTGCCCAGCCAGAAGTGCAGGAACTAAGTGCCACACAGGGCAAAGTGTTACGCTATGGGAGCCACCTCTTGAGGCCATAATGGCGCAAAGTGCTACATAGTGGGAGCCACCTCTTGAGCCTATGGGGGCCACCTCTAGAATCCTGCTTGCCTGGGGTTTGATTGTGTGCTATATGTGAGCAGCGACGAGGACGTCTCTTATATAAGAGGGGTAGATTGTAACACCCCATATAAGAATATGTTAAATGGACTAAATCAACAAACTACCAACAACTCGGACTAGTCATTTTCAGAGCTCGAGTAGGAAAAGAACTCCGAAGTTAAGCGTTCTCAATTGGGAGTAGTCCCAGGATGGGTGACCTTCCTAGAAACTCTACCAACTAGTATGGTTGTTGGGCCAGTTTGTTGGTTGGGTCGTCAAACCCTCATTGCCTCGGGCGATAAGACGTCGTTTCGGGGTCGAAAAACCTTCTTTTCGCACTCCAGAATTGCATTTTCAGTGGACGATCACCCCGTTTCCAATGTTTTCTGGCAGTAGCATCTCCCTCGATTACGTGAATTGCTGGCGGGGCTGCCACACGGATTTGCCCTATCACGACGACCAGAAGTTGTGTTCAACTCGGCGTGAGAACTCGTCCCCAGGACGTAGATATGGGTGTACAAACATCGTCGATTTAGTCACCCCTTCCGGTTTATTCCCACCCCTTCAGCGAAAGAACTGGGCATAACTTTCCGCCCGGGTATCGGAATCGCGTATATGACCACAATTGGGAATCGGCACTCCGAGACGGTCGAGAGGGTGCCAGTTCCGTGGAATTCCGTTTCGGGCCCGATATTCTGCCGCGGAGTGTGTGTACTAGTACACCGATTGTCGTACCCCTTGGGTAGGACCTGGATTTTTGTTCCCACGGCTATCGGAACGGCCCGCGAGGCCCTAATTCGGAATCGACACTTCGACCCGGTCAGCACAAGGTCGCATTCAGAGATTTTCGGTCCGACGTCCATATTCCTCTCCGGGAGCGTGGTCGTGGGTTGCCGATGCGATCGCATACGGACACCCCTTCGCTCAAACGGCATAACTTTCCGCTCGGTTATCGGAATCGCTTATAAGACCCCAATTCGGAATCAGCACTCAGAGGCTCCCGTTTCTGCCTTATTGCCTCAAGTGATCAGACGTCATTTTGGGGTCAAAAAACCTTCGTTTCACACTCTAGAATTGCATTTTCAGCCAATGATCACCCTGTTTCCAAGGTTTTCTGGCAGTAGCGTCTCCCTCGATTACGTGAATCACTGGTGGGGCTGCCACACGAATTCGCCCTGTCACAGCGACCGAAAGTTGTGTTCAACTCGGCGCGAGAACTCGTCCACAGGACGTAGATATGGGTGCACAAACATCACCGATATAGTCACCCCTTCCGGTTTATTCCCACCCCGTCAGCGAAAGAACTTGGCATAACTTTTCGCATGTGTATCGGAATCGCTTATGTGACCACAATTCGGAATCGGCACTCCGAGATGGTCGAGTGGGCGCCAGTTTCGCGGAATTCGATTCCGGGCCCAAAATTCCGCTGCGGAGCGAGTGTACTAGTACACCGATTATCGTACCCCTTGGGTAGGACGCAGATTTTTGTTCGCACGACAATCGGAACGGCCCGCGAGGCCCCAATTCGGAATTGGCACTCCGACCCGGTCGGCACAAGGTTGCATTCGGAGATTTCCGGTCCGGCGCCCAAATTCCTCTC
Organism: Colocasia esculenta; assembly: GCA_014218235.1. Taxonomy (NCBI): domain Eukaryota; kingdom Viridiplantae; phylum Streptophyta; class Magnoliopsida; order Alismatales; family Araceae; genus Colocasia; species Colocasia esculenta. The sequence goes on along the minus strand of CM024755.1, from coordinate 182,200,877 downwards.
CAGGAGCGTGGTCGCGGGCTGCCGATGCGATCGCATACGGACACCCCATCGCTCAAACAGGCATATCTTTCTGCTTGGTTATCGGAATCACTTATAAGACCCCAATTCACAATGGGCACTGAGAGGCGTCCGTCGCGCCCTTATTGCCTCAGGAGATATGACGTCATTTCAGGGTCAAAAAACCTTCGTTTCGCACTCTAAAATTGCATTTCTAGCTGACGATCACCCCGTTTCCAAGGTTTTCTGGCAATAGTGTCTCCCTCGATTACACGAATCGCTGGCGGGGCTGCCACACGAATTCGCCCTGTCACGGCGACCGGAAGTTGTGTTCAACTCGGTGCGAGAACTCGTCCCCAGGACGTAGATATGGGTGCACAAACATCACCGATGTAGTCACCCCTTCCGGTTTATTCCCACCCCTTCAACGAAAGAACTGGGCATAACTTTCTGCCCGGGTATCGGAATCGCTTATGTGACCACAATTCGGAATCGGCACTCCGAGAAGGTCGAGGGGGCGTCAGTTTCGCGGAATTCCGTTCCGGGCCCGAAATTCCACCGCGGAGCGTGTGTACTAGTACACCGATTGTCGTACCCCTTGGGTAGGACGCAGATTTTTGTTCGCACGGCGATCGGAATGGCCCGCGAGGCCCCAATTCAGAATCGGCACTTCAACCCAGTCGGCACAAGGTCGTATTCGGATATTTCCAGTCCGGCGCCCAAATTCCTCTCCGGGAGCGTGGTCGCGGGCTGCCGATGCGATCGCATACGGACACCCCATCGCTCAAACGGGCATATCCTTCCGCTCGATTATCGGAATCGCTTATAAGTCCCCAATTCACAATCGGCACTGAGAAGCGCCCATCGCCCCCTTATAGCCTCAGGCGATAAGACGTCGTTTCGGGGTCGAAAAACCTTCGTTTCGCACTCCAAAATTGCATTTATAGCCGACGATCACCCCGTTTCCAAGGTTTTTTGGCAGTAACGGCTCCCTCGATTACGCGAATCACTGGCGTGGCTGCCACACGAATTCGCCATGTCATGGCGACCGGAAGTTATGCTCAACTCGGTGCGAGAACTCGTACCCAGGACGTAGATATGGGCGCACAAACATCACCGATATAGTCACCCCCTCCGGTTTATTCCCACCCCTTCAGCGAAAGAACTGGGCATTGCTTTCCGCCCGGGTATTGGAATCGCTTATATGACCACAATTCGGAATCGGCAGTCCGAGACGGTTGAGAGGCCGCCAGTTTCACGGAATTTTGTTCCGGGCCCGAAATTCCACCGCAGAGCGTGTGTACTAGTACACCGATTGTCGTACCCATTGGGTAGGACGCAGATTTTTGTTTGCACGGTGATCGGAACGGCCCGCGAGGCCCCAATTCGAAATCGGCACTTCGACCGGGTCGGCACAAGGTCGTATTCGGAGATTTCCGGTCCGGCGCCCATATTCCTCTCCGGGAGAGTGGTCGCGGGTTGCCGATGCGATCGCATACGGACACCCCTTCGCTCAAACAGACATAACTTTCCGCTCGGTTATCGGAATCGCTTATAAGACCCCAATTCGGAATCGGCACTAAGAGGCGCCTGTCGCGCCCTTATTGCCTCAGGCAATAAGACATCATTTTGTGGTCGAAAAACCTTCATTTCGCACTCCAGAATTGCATTTCCAACCGACGATCACCCTATTTCCAAGGTTTTCTGTCAGTAGCGTCTCCCTCGATTACGTGAATCGCTAGCGGGGCTCCCACATGGATTCGCCCTATCATGGTGACCAGAAGTTGTGTTCAACTTGGTGCGAGAACTCATCCCCGGGACGTAGATATGGGTGCACAAACATCGCCGATATAGTCACCCCTTACGGTTTATTCCCACCCCTTCAGCGAAAGAACTGTGCATAACTTTTCGCTTGGTTATCGGAATCGCTTAAGTGACCACAATTCGGAATCAGCACTCCGAGATGGTCAAGAGGGGGCCATTTTGGCGGAATTCCATTCTGGGCCTGAAATTCCGCCGCGGAGCGTGTGTACTAGTACACCGATTGTCGTATCCCTTGGGTAGGACACGGATTTTTGTTCGCACGGTGATCGGAACGGCCCGCGAGGCCCCAATTCGGAATCGACACTTCGACCCGGTCGGCACAAGGTCGCATTCGGAGATTTCAGGTCCAGTGCCAAAATTCCTCTCCAAGAGCGCGGTCGCGGGCTGCCGATGTGATCGCATACCGACACCCCTTCGCTCAAACTGACATAACTTTTCGATCAGTTATCGAAATCGATTATAAGACCCCAATTCGGAATTGGCACTGAGAGGCGCCCGTCGCCCCCTAATTGCCTAAGGCGATAAGACATCATTTCAAGGTCGAAAAACCTTCATTTCGCACTCTAGAATTGCATTTCCAGCCGACGATCACTCCGTTTACAAGGTTTTCTAACAGTAACGTCTCCCTTGATTACGCGAATCGCTGGCGGGGCTGCCACACGGATTCACCCTGTCATGGCGACCGGAAGTTGTGTTCAACTCGGTGCGAGAACTCGTCCCCAGGACGTAGATATGGGTGCACAAACATCGCCGATATAGTCACCCCTTCCGGTTTATTCCCACCCCTTCAGTGAAAGAACTGGGCATAACTTTCCGCTTGGGTATCGGAATCGCTTATGTGACCACAGTTCGGAATCAGCACTCCGAGACGGTCGAGAGGGCGCCAGTTTTGCGGAATTCCATTTTGGGCCCGTAATTACGCCGCGGAGCGTGTGTACTAGTACACCGATTGTTGTACCCCTTGGGTAGGACGCGGATTTTTATTCGCACGGCGATCGGAACGGCCCTCGAGGCCCCAATTCGGAATCGGCATTTCGACCCGGTCGGCACAAGGTCACATTCGGAGATTTCCGGTCTGGCGCCCATATTCCTCTCCGGGAGCGTGGTCGCGGGCTGCCGATGTGATCGCGTACGAACACCCCTTCGCTTAAATGGGCATAACTTTCTGCTCGGTTATCGGAATCGCTTATAAGACCCCAATTCGGAAATGGAATTGAGAGGCGCCCGTCGTCCCCTTACAGGACTAAGGGATAAGATGTCGTTTTGGGGTCGAAAAACCTTCGTTTCGCACTCTAGAATTGCATTTCCAGCCGACGATCACCTCGTTTCCAAGGTTTTCTGGCAGTAGCGTGTCCCTCGATTACGCGAATCGCAGGCGGGGCTACCACACGGATTCGCCCTGTCATGGCGACCGGAAGATGTGTTCAAATCGGTGCGAGAACTCGTCCCCAGGACGTAGATATGAGTGCACAAACATCGCCGATATAGTCACCCCTTCCTGTTTCTTCCCACCCCTTCAGCGAAAGAACTGGGCATAACTTTCCGCTCGGGTATCGGAATCGCTTATGTGACCATAATTCGGAATCGGCACTCCGAGACGGTCGAGAGGGCACTAGTTTCGTGGAATTTTGTTCTGGGCCTGAAATTCTGCCACGGTGCGTGTGTACTAGTACACCGAATGTCGTACCCCTTGGGTAGGATGCGGATTTTTGTTCGCACGGCGATCGGAACAGCAGGCGAGGCCACAATTTGGAATCGGCACTTCGACCCGGTCGGCACAAGGTCGAATTCATAGATTTTCGGTCCGACGCCCAAATTCCTCTCCAGGAGCGTGGCCGCGGGCTGCCGTTGCGATCGCATACGGACACTCCTTCGCTCAAACGGGCATAACTTTCCGCTCAGTTATCGGAATTACTTATAAGACCCCAATTCGGAATCGGCACTCGGAGGCGCCCGTCCCCCCCTTTTTGCCTCATGTGATAAGACGTCGTTTCGGGGTCGAAAAACCTTCATTTCACACTCTAAAATTGCATTTCCAGCCGACGATCACCCCGTTTCCAAGATTTTCTGGCAGTAGCGTCCCCCTCGATTACGCGAATTGCCGGCGGGGCTACCACACAGATTCGCCCTGCCACGTCGACCGGAAGTTTTGTTCAATTCGGTACGAAAACTCGACCCCAGGACGTAGATATGGGTGCACAAACATCGCCGATATAGTCACCCCTTCCGGTTTATTCCCACCCATTCAGCGAAAGAACTGGGTATAACTTTCCACTCGGGTATCAGAATCACTTATGTGACCACAATTCGGAATCGGCACTTCGAGACGTTCGAGAGGGTGCCAATTACATGGAATTCCGTTATGGGCCCAAATATCCACCGCGGTGCGTGTGTACTAGTACACTGATTGTCGTATCCCTTGGGTAGGACGCAGATTTTTGTTCGCACGACAATCGGAACGGCCCGCGTGGCCCCAATTCAGAACCGGCACTTTGACCTAGTCGGCACAAGGTCGCATTCGGAAATTTTTGGTCCGGCCCCCATATTCCTCTCCGGGAGCGTGGTCGTGGGCTGCCGATGTGATCGCATACGGACACCCCTTCGCTCAAACGGGCATAACTTTCCACTCGGTTATCGGAATAGCGTATAAGACCCCAATTCGGAATCGGCACTCAGAAGCGCCTGTCACCCCTTTATTGCCTCAGGCGATAAGACGTTGTTTCGGGGTCGAAAAACCTTCGCTCTGCACTCCAGAATTGCAGTTCCATCTGACGATCACCTCGTTTCCAAGGTTTTTTGGCAGTAGCGTCTCCCTCGATTACGCGAATCACTGGCGGTGCCACATGAATTCGCCCTGTCACGATGACCGGAAGTTGCATTCAACTTGGTGCGAGAACTCGTCCCCAGGACGTAGATATGGGTGCATAATCATTGCCGATATAGTCACCCCTTCCGGTTTATTCCCACCCCTTTGGCGAAAGAACTGGACATAACTTTCCGCCCGGGTATCGGAATCGCTTATGTGACCAAAATTCGGAATCGGCACTACGAGACGGTCGAGAGGGTGCCAGTTTCGTGGAATTACGTTCTGGGACCGAAATTTTGCCACGGTGCATGTGTACTAGTACACCGATTGTTGTACCCCTTGGGTAGGATGCGGATTTTTGTTCGCACGACGATCGGAACGGCCCGCGAGGCCCCAACTCAAAATTGACACTTCGACCCGGTCGGCACAAGGTCAAATTCGGAGATTTCCGGTCCGGTGCCCATATTCCTCTTCGGGAGCGTGGTCGCGGGCTGCCGATGCGATCGCATACGGACACCCCTTCTCTCAAAAGGGCATAACTTTCCGCTCGGTTATCGGAATCGCTTATAAGACCAATTCGGAATCGGCACTCAGAGGCGCCCGTTGCACGTTATTGCCTCAGGTGATAAGATGTCATTACGGGGTCGAAAAATCTTCATTTCGCACTCCAGAATTGCATTTCCAGCCGACAATCACCCCGTTTCCAAAGTTTTCTGGCAGTAGCATCTCCCTCGATTACACGAATCATTGGCGGGGCAGCCACACGGACTCGCCTTGTCACGTCGACCGGAAGTTGTGTTCAACTTTACGCGAGAACTCATTCCCAGGACGTAGATATTGGTGCACAAACATCGTCGATATAGTCACCCCTTCCGGTTTATTCCCACCCCTTCAGCGAAAGAACTCAGCATAACTTTCCGTCCGGGCATCGGAATCGCTTATGTGACCACAATTCGGAATCGGCACTCCGAAACGGTCGAGAGGGCGCCAGTTTCACGGAATTCCGTTTCAGGCCCGAAATTCCACCGCGGAGCGTGTGTACTAGTACACCGATTGTCATACCCCTTGGGTAGGACGCGGATTTTTGTTCGCAAGGTGATCGGAACGGCACGCGAAGCCCCAATTCAGAATCGGCACTTCGACCCGATCAGAACAAGGTCGCATTCGGAGATTTCCGGTATGGTGCCCAAATTCCTCTCCGGGAGCGTGGTCGCGGGCTGCCGATGCGATCGCTTACGGACACCCCTTCGCTCAAACGGGCATAACTTTCCACTCGGTTATCGGAATTGCTTATAAGACCCCAATTCGGAATCGGCACTCAGAGGTGCCCGTCACCCCCTTACTGCCTCAGGCTATAAGACGTCATTTTGGGGTCGAAAAATCATCGTTTCGCACTCCAGAATTGTATTTCCAGCCGACGATCACCCTATTTCCAAGGTTTTCTGGCAGTAGCATCTCCCTCGATTATGCGAATCGCTGGCGGGGCTGCCACACGGATTTGCCCTATCACGGCGACCGGAAGTTGTGTTCAACTCGACGTGAGAACTCGTCCCCATGACGTAGATATGGATGCACAAACATCATCGATATAGTCACCCCTTCCGGTTTATTCCCACCCCTTCAGCGAAAGAACTCGACATAACTTTCCGCCCGTGTATCGGAATCGCTTATGTGACCACAATTCAGAATCGGCACTCCGACACGGTCGAGAGGGCTCCAGTTTCGCGGAATTCCATTCAGGGCCCGAAATTCTGCCGCAGAGCGTGTGTTGTACACTGATTGTCGTACCCCATGGGTAGGACGTGGATTTTTGTTCGCACGGTGATCGGAACGACCCGCGAGGCCCCAATTCAGAATCGGCACTTCGACCTGGTCGGCACAAGGTCGCATTCGGAGATTTCCGATCCCGTGGCCAAATTCCTCTCCGGGAGCTAGTCGCGGCCTGCCGATGCGATCGCATACGGACACCCCTTCCCTCAAACGGGCATAACGTTTCGCTCGGTTATCGTAATCGCTTATAAGACCCCCATTCGGAATCGGCACTCAGAAGCGCCCGTCGCCCACTTACTGCCTCAGGCGATAACACATCGTATCGGGGTTGAAAAACCTTCTTTTTGCACTCCAGAATTGCATTTCCAGCAGACGATCACCCCGTTTCTAAGGTTTTCTGGCGGTAGCATCTCCATCGATTACGCGAATCGCTGGCGGGGCTGCCACACGGATTTGCCATGTCACGGTGACTAGAAGTTGTGTTCAACTCGGTGTGAGAACTCGTCCCAGGACGTAGATATGGGTGCACAAACATCGCCGATATAGTCAACCCTTCCGGTTTATTCCCACCCCTTCAGCGAAAGAACTCGGCATAACTTTCTGTCCGGGTATCGGAATCACTTATGTGACCCCAATTCGGAATCGGCACTCCGAGACGGTCGAGAGGGCGCCAGTTTCGCGGAATTCTGTTTCGGGTCCGAAATTCCACCGCGGAGAGTGTGTACTAGTACACCGATTGTCGTACCCCTAGGGTAGGACGCAGATTTTTGTTCGCACGGCGATCGAAATGGCCCGCGAGAGGCCCCAATTCGGAATCGGCACTTCGACCCGGTCGGCACAAGGTCGCATTCGGAGATTTCCGGTCCGGTACCCAAATTCCTCTCCAGAACCATGGTCACGGGCTGCCGATGCGATCGCATACGGACACCCCTTCTCTCAAACGGGCATAACTTTCCGTTTGATTATCGGAATCGCTTATAAGACCCCAATTCGGAATCGGCACTCAGAGGCGCCCGTCACCACCTTATTGCCTCAGGCGATAAGACGTCATTTTGGGGTCAAAAAACCTTCGTTTTGCACTCCAGAATTGCATTTCCAGTAGACGATCACCCTGTTTCCAAGGTTTTCTGGTAGTAGCGTCTCCCTCGATTACGCGAATCGCTTGCGGGGCTGCCACACTGAATCGCCCTGTCACGGCGACCTGAAGTTTTGTGCAACTCAGTGCGAGAACTCGTCCCCAGGATTTAGATATGGTGCACAAACATCGCCGATATAGTCACCCCTGCCAGTTTATTCCCACCCCTTCAGTGAAGGAACTGGGCTTAACTTTCCGCCCGGGTATCGAAATCGTTTATGTGACCACAATTCGGAATCGGCACTCCGAGACAGTCGAGAGGGCACCAATTTCGCAGAATTCTGTTTTGAGCTTGAAATTCTGCCGTGGAGCTTGTGTACTAGTACACCGATTGTCGTACCACTTGGGTAGGACGCGGATTTTTGTTCGCACGGCGATCGGAACGGCCCGCGAGGCCCCAATTAGGAATCGGCACATCGACCCGGTCGTCACAAGGTCGCATTCGGAGATTTCCAGTCCGGCGCCCAAATTCCTCTCCAGGAGCGTGGTCGCGTGCTGCCGATGCGATCGCATACGGACACCCCTTCGCTCAAACGAGCATAACTTTTCGCTCGGTTATCGGAATCGCTTATAAGACCCCAATTCGAAATCGGCACTCAGAGGCGCCCGTCGCCCTCTTACTGCCTCAGGCAATAAGATGTCGTTTAGGGGTCGAAAAACCTTCATTTCGCACTCTGGAATTGCATTTCCAGTCGACGATCACCCCGTTTCCAAGGTTTTCTGGCAGTAGCGTCTCCCTCGATTACGCGAATTGCTGACGGGGCTGCCACACGGAATTGATCATTCACGGTGACCGGAAGTTGTGTTCAACTCGGTGCGGGAACTCATCCCCAGGACGTAGATATGGGTGCACAAACATCATTGATATAGTCACCCCTTTCGGTTTATTCCCACCCCTTCAGCGAAAGAACTGGTCATAACTTTCCGCCCGGGTATCGGGTCGCTTATGTGACAATAATTTGGAATGGGCACTCCGAGAAGGTAGAGAGGGTTTCACGGAATTTCATTCCAGGCCCAAAATTCCGCCTCAGTGCGTGTGTACTAGTACACTGATTGTCGTACCCCTTGGGTCGGATGCGGATTTTCGTTCGCACGGCGATCAAAATGGCCCACAAGGCCCTAACCCGAAATTGGCACTTCGACCTGGTCGGCACAAGGTCTCATTCAGAGATTTCGGTCCGGCGCCCAAATTCCTCTCCGGGAGCTTGGTCGCGGGCTGCCGATGCGATCCCATACGGACACCCCTTTGCTCAAACGGGCATAACTTTCTGCTCGGTTATTGGAATCGCTTATAAGACCCAAATTCAGATTAGGCACTATGAGGCGCCCGTCGCCCCCTTGTTGCCTCAGGCGATAAGATGTCATTTCGAGGTCGAAAAACCTTCGTTTCGCACTCTAAAATTACATTTCCAGCCGACGATCACCCCATTTTCAAGGTTTTCTGTCAGTAGCGTCTCCCTCGATTATGCGAATCGCTGGCGGGGCTGCCACACATATTCGCCCTATCACGGCGACCAGAAGTTGTGTTCAACTCGGCGCGAGAACTCGTCCCAGGATGTAGATATGGGTGCACAAACATTGCCGATATAGTCACACCTTCCGGTTTATTTCCACCCCTTCAGGGAAAGAACTGGGCATAACTTTCTGCCCGGGTATCGGAATCACTTATGTGACCACAATTCGGAATCGGCACTCAGAGACGGTCGAGAGGGCGCCAGTTTTTCGGAATTCCATTATGGGCCCGAAATTCCACCGCGGAGCGTGTGTACTAGTACACCGATTGTCGTACCCCTTGGGTAGGATGCGGATTTTTGTTCGCACGACGATAAGAACGGCCCGCAAGGCCCGAATTCAGAATCGGCACTTCGACCTGGTCGGCACAAGGTCACATTCGGAGATTTCCGGTCCAGCACCCAAATTCCTCTCTGGGAGCATGGTCGCGGCCTGCCGATGCAATCGCATACGGACACCCCTTCGCTCAAACGGGCATAACTTTCCGCTCGGTTATCGGAATCGCTTATAAGACCCCAATTCAGAATAGGCACTCAGAGGCACCCCGTCACCCCCTTGTTGCCTTAGGCGATAAGACGTCGTTTCGGGGTCGAAAAACCTTCGTTTCTCACTCCAAAATTGTATTTCCAACCGACGATCATCCCGTTTCCAAGGTTTTCTGGCAGTGGCGTCTCCCTTGATTACGCGAATCGCTGGCGGGGCTGCCATAAGGATTCACCCTGTTACGACGACCGGAAGTTGTGTTCAACTCGGCGTGAGAACTCGTCCCCAGGACGTAGATATGGGTGCATAAACATCGCCGATATAATCACCCCTTCTGGTTTATTCCCACCCCTTCAGCGAAAGAACTGGGTATAACTTTCTGCTCGGGTATCGGAATCGCTTATGTGACCAAAATTTGGAATTGGCACTCCGAGACGGTCGAGAGGGCACCAGTTTCGCGGAATTCTGTTCCGGGTCCGAAATTTGGCCGCAGAGCGTGTGTACTAGTACACCGATTGTCGTACCCCTTAGGTAGGACGCGGATTTTTGTTCGCATGGCGATCGGAACGGCTCGCGAGGCCCCAATTCGGAATCGGCACTTCGACCCGATCGGCACAAGGCCGCATTCAAAGATTTCCGGTCCGGCGCCCAAATTCCTCTCCAGGAGCATGGTCGCGGGCTGCTAATGCGATCCCATACGGACACCCCTTCGCTCAAATGGGCATAACATTTCGCTCGGTTATCGGAATCGCTTATAAGACCCCAATTTGGAATCGACACTCAGAGGTGCCTGTCGCCCTCTTGTTGCGTCAAGCAATAAGATGTCGTTTCGGGGTTGAAAAACCTTCATTTTGTACTCCAAAATTGCATTTCCAGTTGGCGATCACCACATTTCCAAAACTTTCTGGCAGTAGCATCTCCCTCGATTACGCGAATTGCTAGCGGGGCTACCACACGGATTCGCCCTGTCACGGCGACCGGAAGTTGTGTTCAACTCAGCACGAAAACTTGTCCCCAGGATGTAGATATGGGTGCACAAACATCATCGATATAGTCACCCCTTCCGGTTTATTCTCACCCCTTCAGCGAAAGAACTCGACATAACTTTCCGCCCGGGCATCGGAATCGCTTATGTGACCACAATTCGGAATCAGCACTCCGAGACGGTCAAGAAGGCGCCGGTTTCACAGAATTCTGTTCTGGGCCCAAAATAGCACTGCGGAGCGTGTGTACTAGTGCACTGATTGTCGTACCCCTTGGGTAGGACGCGGATTTATGTTCGCACGGTGATCGGAACGGCCCGCGAGGCCCTAATTCGGAATCTGCACTTCGACCCGGTCGGCACAAAGTCGCATTCGGAGATTTCTGGTCTGACGCCCAAATTCCTCTCCGGGAGCGTGGTCGCGGGCTACCGATGCGATCGCATACGGACACCCCTTCGCTCAAACGGGCATAACATTCCGCTCGGTTATCGGAATCGCTTATAAGACCCCAATTCGGAATTGGCACTGAGAGGCACCTGTCGGCCCCTTATTGCCTCAGGCGATAAGACATCATTTCGGGGTCAAAAACCTTTGTTTCGCACTCCAAAATTGCATTTACTGCCGACGATCACCCCATTTCCAAGGTTTTCTGGCAGTAGCGTCTCCCTCGATTACTTGAATCGCTGGCGGGGCTGCCACACAGATTCGCCCTGTCACGGAGACCAGAAGTTATGTTCAACTCGGCGCGAGAACCCATCCCCAGGACGTAGATATGGGTGCACAGACATCGCTGATATAGTCACCCCTTCCGATTTATTTCCATCCCTTCAGCGAAAGAACTGGACATAACTTTTCGCCCGGGTATCAGAATCGCTTATGTGACCACAATTCGGAATCGGCACTCCGAGACGGTCGAGAGAGCGCCAGTTTCACGGAATTCCTTTCCGAGCCTAAAATTCCGTCGCAGAGCGTGTATAATAGTACACCGATTGTCGTACCCCTTAGGTAGAATGCGGAATTTTGTTCGCACGGCGATCGGAACGGCCCGCAAGGCCCCAATTCGGAATCGGCACTTCAACCCGGTTATTACAAGGTTGCATTCGGAGATTTCCGGTCCGGCGCACAAATTCCTGTCCAGGACGTGGTCGCGGGCTGCCGATGCGATCGCATATGGACACCCCTTCGTTCAAACGGACATAACTTTCCGCTCAGTTATCGGAATCGCTTATAAGACACCAATTCAGAATTAGCACTAAGAGGCGCCCATCGCCCCTTGTTGCCTCATGCGATAAGTCGTCGTTTTGGGGTCGAAAAACCTTCGTATCGCTGTCCAAATTTGCAAGGTTTTCAAGCAGTAGCATCTCCCTCGATTACGCGAATCACTGGCGGGGCTGCCACACGGATTTACCCTATCACGGCGACCGGAAGTTGTGTTCAACTCGGTGCGAAAACTCGTCCCCAGGACATATATATGGGTACACAAACATCGCCGATATAGTCACCCCTTTCGGTTTATTCCCACCCCTTAAGCAAAATAACTGGGCATAACTTTCCGCCCGAGTATCGAAATCACTTATGTGACCACAATTCGAAATCGGCACTCCAAGACTGTCGAGAGGGCGTCAGTTTCGCGGAATTCTGTTCTAGGCCTAAAATTTCGCCGCTTAGCGTGTGTACTAGTACACCGATTGTCGTACTCCTTGGGTAGGACACGGATTTTTGTTCGCACGGTGATCGGAACGGCCCGCGAGGCCCCAATTCAGAATCGGCACTTCGACCTGGTCGGCACAAGGTCGCATTCGGAGATTTCCGATCCGACACCCAAATTCCTCTCCGGGAGCGTGGTCGCCGGCTGCCGATGCGATCGCATACAGACACCCCTTCGCTCAAACGGGCATAACTTTCCGCTCTGTTATCGGAATCACTTATAAGACCCCAATTCGGAATTGGCACTGAGAGGCGCCCATCGGCCCCTTATCGCCTCAGGCGATAAGACGTCATTTCGGGGTCGAAAAACCTTCGTTTCGCACTCCAAAATTACATTTCCTGCCGTCGATCACCCCGTTTCCAAGGTTTTCTGGCAGTAGCGTCTCCCTCGATTACTCGAATCGCTGGCGGGGCTACCACACGGATTCGCCTTGTCACAGCGACCGGAAGTTGTGTTCAACTCGGCGCAAGAACCCATCCCCAGGACATAGATATGGGTGCACAAACATCGCCGATATAGTCACCCCTTCTGATTTATTCTCACCCCTTCAGCGAAAGAACTGGACATAACTTTTCGCCCGAGTATCGGAATTGCTTATGTGACCACAATTCGGAATCGGCACTCCGAGACGGTCGAGAGAGCGCCAGTTTTATGGAATTCCTTTCCGAGCCCGAAATTCCATCGTAGAGCGTGTGTACTAGTACACTGATTATCGTATCTCTTGGGTAGGACGCAGAATCGGCACAAGGTCGCATTCGGAGATTTCCGGTCCGGCGCCCAAATTCCTCTCCGGGAGCGTGGTCACGGGCTGCCGATGCGATCGCATACAGACACCCCTTCGCTCAAACGGGCATAACTTTCCGCTCGATTATCGAAATCGCTTATAAGACCCCAATTTGGAATTGGCACTGAGAGGCGCCCGTCGGCCCCTTATAGCCTCAGGCGATAAGACGCCATTTTGGAGTCGAAAAACCTTCGTTTCGCACTCCAAAATTACATTTCCTGCCGCCGATCACCCCGTTTCCAAGGTTTTCTGGCAGTAGCGTCTCCCTCGATTACTCGAATCGCTGGCGGGGCTGTCACACGGATTCGCCCTGTCACGCCGACCGGAAGTTGTGTTCAACTCGGTGCGAGAACCCATCCCCAGGACGTAGATATGGGTACACAAACATCGCCGATATAGTCAGCCCTTCCGGTTTATTCCCAACCCTTCAACAAAATAACTGGGCATAACTTTCTACCCGGGTATCGAAATCACTTATGTGACCACAATTCGGAATCGGCACTCCAAGACTGTCGAGAGGGCGCCAATTTCGCGGAATTCCATTTCGGGCCCGAAATTTCGCCGCTTAGCGTGTGTACTAGTACACCGATTGTCGTACTCCTTGGGTAGGACGCGGATTTTTGTTCGCACGGTGATCGGAACGGCCCGCGAGGCCCCAATTCGGAATCGGCACTTAGACCCGATCAGCACAAGGTCGCATTCGGAGATTTCCGGTCCGGCGCCCAAATTCCTCTCTGGGAGCGTGGTCGCGGGCTACCGATGCGATCGCATACGGACACCCCTTCACTCAAACGGGCATAACTTTCCACTCGGTTATCGGAATCACTTATAAGACCCCATTTCGGAATCGGCACTCAGAGGCGCCCGTCGTCCCCTTGTTGTCTCAGGTGATAAGATGTTGTTTCAGGGTCGAAAAACATTCATTTCGCACTCTAAAATTACATTTCCAACTGACGATCACCCTGTTTTCAAGGTTTTCTGGCAGTAGCATCTCCCTCGATTACGTGAATCGTTGGCGGGGCTGCCACACGGATTCGCCCTGTCACGGGGACCGGATGTTGTGTTCTACTCGGCACGAGAACTCGTCCCCAAGACGTAGATATGCGTGCACAAACATCACCGATATAGTCACCCATTTCCGTTTATTCCCACCCCTGAAGCGAAAGAACTGGGCATAACTTTCTACCCAGGTATCGAAATCGCATATGTGACCACAATTTGGAATCGACACTTCGAGACGGTCGAGCCAGTTTCACGGAATTCCATTTCGGGCCCGAAATTCCGCGGCGGAGAGTGTGTACTAGTACACTGATTGTCGTACCCCTTGGGTAGGACGCGGATTTTTGTTCGCACGGTAATCGGAATGGCCCGCGAGGCCCCAATTCGTAATCGACACTTCGACCCGGTCGGCACAAGGTCGCATTCGGAGATTTTCAGTATGGCGCCCAAATTCCTCTCCGGGAGCGTGGTCGCGGGGCTGCCGATGCGATCGCATACGGACAACCCTTCGCTCAAACGGGCATAACTTTTCGCTCGGTTATCAGAATCGCTTATAAGACCCCAATTCAGAATCGGCACTAAGAGGCACCTCATCGCCCCCTTGTTGCCTTAGGCGATAAGATGTCGTTTCGGGGTCGAAAAACCTTCGTTTCGCACTCCAAAATTGTATTTCCAGCCGACGATCATCCTGTTTCCAAGGTTTTCTAGCAGTAGCGTCTCCCTTGATTATGCGAATCGCTGGCGGGGCTGCCACAAGGATTCACCCTGTTACGGCGACCGGAAGTTGTGTTCAACTCGGCGTGAGAACTCGTCCCCAGGATGTAGATATGGGTGCATAAACATTGCCGATATAATCACCCCTTCTGGTTTATTCCCACCCCTTCAGCGAAAGAACTGGGCATAACTTTCTGCTTGGGTATCGGAATCGCTTATGTGACCAAAATTTGGAATCGGCACTCTGAGACGGTCGAGAGGGCCCCAGTTTCGCGGAATTCCGTTCCGGGCCTGAAATTCCGCCACGGACAGTGTCTACTAGTACACCGATTGTCGTACCCCTTGGGTAGGACACGGATTTTTGTTCGCACGGCGATCGGAACGGCCCGCGAGGCCCTATTTCAGAATCTGCACTTCGACCCGGTCGGCACAAGGTCGCATTCGGAGATTTCCGGTCCGGCACCCAAATTCCTCTCCGGGAGTGTGGTCGCGGGCTGCCGATGCGATCGCATACGGACACCCCTTCGCTCAAACGGGCATAACTTTAGTTCGATTATCGGAATCACTTATAAGACCCCAATTCGGAATCGGCACTCAGAGGCGCCCTTCGCCCCCTTGTTGCCTCAGGCGATAAGACGTCGTTTCGGTGTCGAAATACCATTGTTTCACACTCCAAAATTGCATTTCCAGTCGACGATCACCCTATCTCCAAGGTTTTCTGGCAGTAGCGTCTCCCTCGATTACGCGAATCGCTGGCGGGGCTGCCACACGGATTTGCCCTGTCACGGCGACTGGATCGACTCGAGAACTCGTCCCCAGGACGTAGATATGGGTGCACAAACATCGCCGATATAGTCACCCTTCCGGTTTATTCCCACCCCTTTAGCGAAAGAACTGGGCATAAATTTCCACCCCGGGTATCGAAATCGCTTATTTGACCACAATTTGGAATCAGCACTCTGAGACGATCGAGAAGGCGCCAGTTTCGCAGAATTCCGTTCCGGGCCCGAAATTCTGCCACGGAGAGTGTGTACTAGTACACCAATTGTCGTACCCCTTGGGTAGGACGCGGATTTTTGTTCGCACGACGATCGGAATGCCCCGTGAGGCCCGAATTCGAAATCGGCACTTCGACCCGTCGGCACAAGGTAGCATTCGGAGATTTCTGGTCCGGCGCCCAAATTCCTCTCCAGGAGCGTGGTCGCTGGCTGCCGATGCGATTGCATACGGACACCCCTTCGCTCAAACGGGCATAACTTTCCGTTCGGTTATCGGAATCGCTTATAAGACCCCAATTCGGAATCGGCACTCAGAGGCTCCCGTCGCCCCCTTGTTGTCTCAGGCGATAAGATGTCGTTTCAGGGTCGAAAAACCATCGTTTCACACTCTAAAATTACATTTCCAGCTGACGATCACCCCGTCTCCAAGGTTTTCTGGCAGTAGCGTCTCCCTCGATTACGCGAATCGCTGGCGGGGCTGCCACACGGATTCGCCCTGTCACGGCGACCGAAAGTTGTGTTCAACTCAGCGCGAGAACTTATCCTCAGGATGTAGATATGGGTGCATAAACATCGCCGATATAGTCACCCATTTCGGTTTATTCCCACCCCTTCAGCGAAAGAACTGGGCATAACTTTCCGCCCGATTATCGGAATCGCTTATGTGACCACAATTCGGAATCGGCACTCCGAGATGATCGAGAGGGCACCAGTTTCGTGGAATTCCGTTCCGGACCCGAAATTCCGCCGCGGAGCGTGTGTACTAGTACACCGATTGTCGTACCCCTTGGGTAAGATGCAATTTTTTGTTCGCACGGCGATCGAAACGGTTCGCAGGGCCCCAACTCGGAATCGGCACTTCGACCCAGTCGGCACAAGGTCGCATTCGGAGATTTCCGGTCCGGCACCCAAACTCCTCTCCGGAAGCATGGTCGCGGGCTGTCGATGTGATCCCATACGGACACCCCTTCGCTCAAACGGGCATAACTTTCCGCTCGGTTATCGGAATGACTTATAAGAACTTAATTCGGAATCGGCACTTAGAGGCGCCCTTCGCCTCCTTATTGCCTCAGGCGATAAGACGTCATTTCGGGGTCGAAAAACCTTCATTTCACACTCTAAAATTACATTTCCAGCCGATGATCACACCATTTTCAAGATTTTCTGGATGTAGCGTCTCCTCGATTATGCGAATCGCTGGCGGGGCTGCCACACAGATTCGCCCTGTCACGGCGACTGGAAGTTTTGTTCAACTCGGTGAGAGAACTCGGCTTGAAAACTCCTTGGGATGCACAACGCACTGCATCATGTTCAATGCGCTCCATTTCAATGTACCTTTTCGAATCTGCTCTCGAGTCTAGGTATCTTCGTCAGCGGGCAACTCATATGCTCCTTTGCTGACGATCTTCCATAGCTCATAGTCCTGAGCTCTCAGAAAAACCTGCATACGATTTGTCCAATGTGTATAGCCAGTGCCATCAAATAAGGGCGGCCTGGACACTGAGTGTCCTTCAGCCATAAGCCCCTTGTTAGTTTCCATGAGACCGAATTTCTCCTGATCGTGAGATCAAGCTATTAAAGCAGTAAATCGGAGAAACCTCGCTCTGATACCAATTGAAAGATATGCGGAACTATCTATAACAGTATGACCTTTTTTTTATTCAACACTGACTTATCAAAAACTTAAATTGATTTGTATAGAATTCGAACTACGATGTGTGTGCTGATTGTGAGTAGAACAACTAACAATCTATCTAGCGTGTGAGTAATCAACGTGCCTACCAAACATCTATCGTGAAACATTCAAACCATAGGACACGAAGATTTAAGGTGGTTCGGAGTACACAACTTGTGTATACTACGTCCACCGTCCACACACACACGCAGAACAACTGCTTATGTCACACACACCCACATTGTCTGATGCAAACACGCAATCAGAACAACAAATCACACGTGAATCAAGCACAAGGGACGCTTGAATCACTACCACACACATAGAGATATGAAAAGTATAACAGAGAAAGAGTTCTGAGTTGAGGATCAAATCTAAGATGTGAACTCTTCAGTGAGTTCATCCAGAAGACTTCAAACTTCACGTCGTTGATGACCACGTGATGAAGTCGAAGCTTGAACCGAGGACGAACATGTTTCAACTCCGCTCGTGAGATGGATCTTCCACGAACAGGACGGAGGGTTGAAGCAGAGCAGCAGGGAGAAAGCCTTCTCTTGGGTTTTTACTAGGGTTTTGGTATGGTGGCTTCTTGCTGCGAAAAACATCTTCATATGATCTATATATATGGGTGTCTAAACATAGAGAGTCGTGCTTAAAGGGATCACCCAAATATAGATCGTATCCAGACCGTCAGATTTGACTTAACCTTCGACTGTCGACAGACACATCATAGCTATCGACAACTACTGCTCAAAACTAGTTTCCAGAACCATGGTGTTGCTGGAAAAACTGGATCTGTCAACAGGCGATATGCTGCTGTCGACAAGCCATCTATATCTGTCGACAGATGAGCTTTAGCTGTCGACAGCTACTGTCCCAATTGAGCTTCTAGTAACATGTTTATTCCTAGATGGTCTGTCTGTTGACAAGCTTCTTCCTGGCTGTCGACAGGTGGATCTTTGAAGTGTATTTCTTGTACTTTTTCATTTGGATCTTGTTACTTGGTTTGTATGCATTCACACCTACATTGAGAAACATTCTAAATGAGATACATTGAATACATATGTGATCAATAAGAGCATCATTTTCATTTATTCATTTTTCAAGTCTTTGTCATTTTTATCATGTTCCAAGCATTTATACAACATCAATTATGTCACACATCATCAAAAACACTTACGCACATGTCATCATACACATTGTAACCCAACAGTTGAGTACCTATATTTACGATCTCGAGAGGAATTCTCATGTTGGGATGACCATAATTCTCAACTGTCAAGATAGGTCACCTCTATGTTGTGGCGTCAAAAGTGATTCACATAATTGAGAAAAATGTTACACACATTTTCCTGTTTGGAAACCTTCGAACGTGGAGAACGGCTACTAGAATCATACTTTCGGAGGGGGCAATGAAGGATTTTTTAGTCGGAAATGACATCTTATGGTCGGAGGCGATAAGGGGCATCGAAAGCCTCGGAGTGCGGCCGTTTTCGAGTTAGAGTTCTTATAAGTGATTCTGATAACCAAGCGTCGGAGTTCTTAAAAGGGGCATCGAAAGCCTCATAGTGCCGATTAGATGGGAAAGCGAGTATTGCTCGTATCGTACTCATTCTAAAAGAGGATGTCAGAATTTAGTGTTGTCATTGGTTGTTGGAAGTATATGACATCTATGGACCATGATCTTAATCAAGGTTGGCTGAACCGATGAATCGGGACATGTTGGATTCTCGGTATAGTACAATACGATTTAGTTGGTACATATTTTAATTTTAATAATAATAAATTAAAATATTAAAAAATACTGGATTGGTTGGTGCCAAGGACCAAAAAGCCCTAATATCAATACAAACGGAGCTTGCACTGCCCTTTTCCTTATCCTTTAATAAAATCAACATATTCTCCTTGGCTTTGACCGTCCTCCTTCTCTTTCTTCTTAGAAAATATCAAACTCAAGGTATAATGCTGAATCTTGAGGGCCAGTTTAATATGCAATTTTTTTAAAGGAAAACTAGCTTACTACATTTTCTTAGGAAATTTTAAATAAACTTGCTCCCAATGAGATTTGAACGATCTCATCCTTATATATGGAGAGAGAGCTAATCACTAGATCACCTTTTGAGCACCATTTTAAAATGCAGATAGTGGCAGTGATAGAGAGCTGATAATAAAAAAAACTAGTTTAATAACTCGCATAACTAAGATCATGATAGACTCACCTTCATCCATCTTTGATGGTCTATCCCATTATATTTATACGTTTAGCTACCTTAAAATGAAAGATTTCTATATAAGAAAGAGAAAAAAATTCAAGATTAACTTATCCCACTCTATTTATCTAGTTATCAAACGGGTTCGAAAAGATCTTTTTTTTCTCTCTCTCTACTCTTCTTTCTTTAAAATCTTTTTTCCATGTGGTAAAGCATAACATATTTACTAACGTTCTAACGAGCTAATGAAACATAAATTTTTGTGGTTCAAAATTTGGAAGTTTGGACATGGCAGTTGACAACTTCTTTGCTGACAGCTTGAGGCACTTTGAAATTGATATAGATTAGAAGGAATAGAAACAAAAGGATGGGGCTTTGAAGGCACCGGATAATCCAAGATGACAAGGCCAATAGTAGGGTGAGTTTTATCCAAGAGCCGAAGAAGCGCCAGACGATTGGTTCGTGAGGTAGTAGAGGTCACCAATCTCACATCGACACCGATATCACGAGTAAGACAATTAGTAGAAAGAAGATTAACTAGAAACTGAGGAACACATAAGACATTAGAGAGCGTGATAGATGGAGATAATCGAAACAATACCAATCCTATGAACATGGGATGGTAAG
The DNA here is from genome assembly GCA_014218235.1 of Colocasia esculenta. Lineage (NCBI taxonomy): Eukaryota > Viridiplantae > Streptophyta > Magnoliopsida > Alismatales > Araceae > Colocasia > Colocasia esculenta. Next base: position 182,180,652 of record CM024755.1, on the reverse strand, counting down.
CCATCAACAACAGAGACAGATGGCAAGCAAGACAAAAGGCACGAGGAGGAAGATTATGAGCGATTACCTGACACGTGGCTAGAGGCCCTAGAATCAATGATATAGGATGAACCATAAGATACGACCGACGCTCTACTTAAAGTATACTACCAATCCTATGAACATGGGATGGTAAGCCATCAACAATAGAGACAGATGGCAAGGAGGACAAAAGGCATGAGGAGGAAAATTACGAGTGATTACTTGACACGTGGCTAGAGGCCCTAGAATCAATAATATAGGATGAACCATAAGATACGACCGACACTCTACTTAAAGTATATCAATCCTATGAACATGGGATGGTAAGGCATCAACAACGGAGACAGATGGCAAGGAAGACAAAAGGCATGAGGAGGAAAATTACGAGTGATTACTTGACACGTGGCTAGAGGCCCTAGAATCAATGGTATAGGATGAACCATAAGATACGACCGACGCTTTACTTAAAGTGGAGGAAACTACATCAAACGACTACTGCGTAGACAATTGTAGTTAGACTTGGTCCTAGTGATGGTCGCCTCCGTGGAAGGTTCCGATAGCGCAGAAGGAGAGTTATTAGTAGGAGTATCTAGAGTGGATGTAGAGGTGACAGCTTTAGCGTTATCTGGATGACCAAACTTCAGCCAACAACATTCAAGAATGTGATTCTGACAGCCATAATGACGACATGGATGGAAGGAGTTGCGACCACAACCACGACTATGACCTGAAGGACACACGACATAGCATTCGCTAAAGAGAGAACCGCGTCATGAGAGAGAAAGGTGGGAGCGAAAATGATTGAGAGAATTATCCAAGCCATGTGAAATAAAGGAAAGAGGAAACTTCATTTTATTGGTGCTCCTTATACAGAGAGTACAATACTAACATATTCTTACAGTGCTCAATATCAGTATTGTTTGTTTTACATCATAAACATCTGCCCCATGGAAACAAGATCCAATTACATGTATTTGAGGCAGCAGAAGACTGCTGATGATCTTGACTTCAGTGCAAAAATATATGTGATGTACAAAAAAAGAATAATGAATTACTCATCAGACATGACCTAGACATGACCTAGACATGACCCAGCTGAGCCTTTTCAGTTCTCTTTTACATCTGATCAAAAAGGGCATTGGGGAAAGAAGGCATATTGCCCAGAAAAAGAAAGTACACATTTTGCTTATTCATAGACAGAAAAAGAGAATATTTTTGTCTGAACTGGGAAGGAAGCTGTGGTGAGGGATGCAACTGAGCATGCCTCAACGAAGAATCGAGCGTGCCTCTATCACAGAACGAGGTGGATCCAGGTCTTTCTCCTGCAAAGAATTCCCTTGGTGCATCTGCATCTGTGATGCAAAGAGGTCTTCCAAAATCTGCATAGTTTCACACCATGGAGTTTTTGTCAAAAGGTTAACAGAGTATTTCTACTCATTGTTAGTTCTAATCAACATGCAGGGAGGAAGCTGAGGAGGACACTCACTGCCAGAGCATGGTTAGATGCTCTATACCAAATTCTGTTTTCTTTTCGGCTCTCTAGGAAGCTCAGCACAATCTGATCCAGATTAGATCAAACCATCATGAACAAGTTGAAAAAAGTGACTTGTCAAAAAAGGCTGTGCGCATAATTCTACATGTTAGAATAGAATCCCTTGAGAAATTGCCATACCTGGCCCAACCTGTCCCACAAACCGCGGCTAATGGTCACAAAAATCCTACTTGAGAAGCAGCCATGGAGATTGCGGATGGCATCTGTGATCTGCATACATAATGGTAGCATCCTCTCTCGGATTTCTGGTTCACCCTCTGAGTCCCTTGTTTCTTCAAGTATTCTCTTTAGCCTCATAGCTCGGCTTGCTTGTGTCTGAAAGTTTTAATGAAAAAAAAGTCTCAGATATGTGCCTGTTTCTATATCACAGTAGAGATAAATCTAAACCAGAGAGATGAAAGTGGCAATTTAGGTTAAACTTTTTGTTTGAGATAGAAAAGCAGAGACATGTTTTCACATATACGCCGATGAAAAAAAATGCCTTGTTTTCAGAAATTGATGGAATGATTGGGGTGTGGAGGGTCAATACTGACATTTCTCACAAGCTTCTCCACAATAGCTTGCACATAATTCTTGTACTTTTTCCTTAGCATTACTGTAATTCCATTCATCTGTTCACCAAACACTGATTTTCCATCACCAACAACTGTCAGAGCTGATTCCCAAGACCTTAGGAGCTGTTCCACTTTACCATGGAGCACATCTAGCATTCTTTTGACAGTATTCAAAAAGGTTCCCAGCTGCCATATGAAGGAGTGTAGGGTTCAAAAAACACCCAAGAATCAAAACAAGAATTGATATACAGATTGATAGTTTCATTGGCGCACTCACTTGATCTGGAACAAGGTAGATAGATGTGGATTGTCGCCTGGTAAATTTCTGCACATGCTTTTCCAGCAATTGAGGAATGCTCTCTCTCAAAGGAGCCAAAACATCCGTATACTGCTTTTCTAATGTTTTCATGACAGCACGTTCCACATCAGAAACAGCCTATACAATGACATACCACATACATCAGAATGTTTTAGCAATGAGAATGTTACTGCCCAAGAAACTTCACAATAGATATGAAAAAATTATTGAAAGAGCTTACAACTTCCAAAGGTATAAGGTACTGGGGCCATCGATTGATCACTACTTCGTACTCACTCAGGGATCCTCTAATCTGATCATACATATTTTCAACAAATGGTGATGTAGAATAGTGTGTTAAGACACCAGACCAGGCCACCTGCAACAGTTCCATTGTCCAAGTCAAAAACTTGTCAAGGGTCGATTACACCTTTGGATCTGAATACCTTCTATAACTCAGCGGATGTTTCTGTTTCTTGTGACAGTTTACCTTCTCTGCCTTGCAAAGATCAAGCAAGTGGAGCCTTGTCTCTTGAATCCACACCATAATATAATCATGGAACAGATCCCTCGACACTACACCGCCATGCACTGGACTGGAAAGCAGAAAAAAGGCAGAGCACTCGAGTCAAGCAGAAAGCAGCACAGAAATAGTGGATGATTTTAACAAGAAGTTCTTATGGTTGAACAACTCGTTTCCTTCCTTACCCTTTTAACTCTCTTAGCTATCATTTGAACAACTCATTTGACCAAAATCACATACACTACTTTTAAAAGTGCATTAGGAATTGATGAAATAAACATCTATTGACAATTTCGAGGACTCCCAACAGCAAGAAGTGAATAATATGGCTTCAGAAGCTCTTACTATCTACGCCATCACTTGCAGAAATTATCAACTGGAAGTGGAATGTGTTGGACAACACTGAAGGAATACTTGGATCTAACTTCTACTTACTTGATGTTCCATGAGTGGAGATCTCTTTCAAAGTCAGCAGTAGCACTCAAAAGCTCGGTCACATGTGAAGAAGGCCTAGATGGTGGACAAGCTGCAAGAAAAGCTGCAAGCCTTTTGCACAACTTTGTGCTGTAAATGGAAGCAGATATATTTGGAAGATCTATTGAACTGAAACCAGCAGGAGAAAATCAAATATTAGTAAGAGGAAGCAATGAGGATGGAGGAAATTGAAGACACACCCACCCGCACACACACACACTCTCTCTCTCTCTCTCACTCTCTCCTTGAGCATAGAATCTTGAGGAAGTGGGCACCTGGGCAATATATCCTGATTGTGTATCTTAATATCCGCCTGAATTTCTGATCTTATATTTAAGCATAATGCCTTCAACTTTTGATATGCTGTGGAGATGGTCACATGGTCGGTGACCAGACTATCTGAGTTGCTTGTCACAAATTCATCAGTCTCTATCGTATGCCGTCTACACCTTTTTGCTGCAGCAGTCTGTAAAGAATGCCATTTCATTAAAATCAATGGAGAGTTTCTGTGCTTTGACACATTTTAAATTAGTTATCTACAAAAGAACAGTTCTTAGCAAATTATCTCTACCTATGGAGGATGAAAGCTAAAACACACTGCACAAGAGCAGACATCTTTACCTGCAAATATTTTCTCAACATACTCTGGCCTTCCTGAGAAAGGATATCATGTAGGAGGGTGTACAATTGTACTGCAGGAAGTAAAGCCGGTGCAGCAATCTCTGATGTTGGATATGATGTGTCTATTAAGCCTGTCGGAGACAGCTCATCTAATGATTTGTAATTCTCAAATGCATTTCCCAGGAGATTGTCTACTTGTGCTTCACATTCCAACAACAAGCTTTTCTGCACCATGAGGACCAAAGGAAAGATCAAGTCAGAAGCAAAGAGCTCAGATGCATTATCATGAATAACGAAGGTGGAGAAATGAAAGCTTTATATGCATATCTCAACTTGATTTAACATTATTTACCTAAGAGTAGGGTGCTTATTCATTTAATGTTTTCCACATCTCTACCTTCCTCCGCATATGGAAGCATGTAGATGTGGTCGCATGGCAACATAGCAATAATTTTATTTTAATTATCTGACTTCAGAGACAGAAATCTTTTTCTAACCCTGCAGAAATGTTTACTGTTGGTTTTCTCGAAAAAATCTCAAAATAAAAAAGGGACAGTGGGAATATGATCTGTTATGCATCAGCAAAATAATATATGATCTGTCATGCATGTTGAAATATTGACAAGCTGTATAGAATATTGATCCAGATACTTCTGAAATCTTTGAGCATCATGACAGTTTGATGAGATGGCATGAAGAGCCAATGTATACAGAACCAATTCAAGTTAGCCCAACACAAGGGGTAATCGAGCTATAAGATGAAAATATTAGAGCGCACCATGACACATAGAAATGTGTTTGATTCCACTTTAGGTTCTTTCTATGCACCCTGACAAAAAAGATTAACATGATAAAAATTCTAAATAAGATGTGTCTCGGAGAAAGTGCACTTTGTATGAGGAACACATTCTAAGAAGTGATTCCATCCTATTATATAATGATGTTAAGAACCTAGCTTTCCAAATTAACCCCACAGATGTAAGGATCTAACAACACTTGAAAAAAAAAAGTCCAGAGATCTGAGCCTAATATATGATCATATACCTTGTAACACTAATTCTCTGCGGACACATCATCCAGCATATTATATTGCAGAAAATATATTTGGTATAAAAGAATCTGATTAAAACTTTTGATTTGCAAAAGATCATATTTGAGATGACAAAAAGCTAGAGAACATCACCCTTATCATCAACATCAAAAGATGAACACGAGGTTTCAAGAATGAACATGTACCTCTTGTCTATTCAGGCTATTTTCACTCCGAGCTTTTACCACAGGGGATAACAACTCATTCAAGAGTTCCAGACAGTCCTTGGTGGGTGTAGCAACATTCAAAATATATGAAACATACCTAATACAAAAAGTTAGATTAGACAGTGGTCCATCATAATGTCAATGATGTGAGAGCAAAATGTGAAAGCCATAAACTCTATGGAGAGATCATCCATGTGACTTTGTTTCAGACCTGAGCTTGGTATATGCATCTGAAACTCCATAATAACTAGCAAATTCGTTCAACAACCACTTCCATGATCCATGAATATGTAAATTCCGGGGTTGGAAATTCTGAGCACGCAATGCAGCCTCCACCACCAAATCATACACAACAGTTTCCACCACTGGGCCATTCTGTGTTCATGATATGGGTCAAGTTATAGGTCTGTCTAGTATTGTGTCCCAGATAAGCATGAAAACAATTGAAGGCAATTCTAGTGCACATATGTGCATATGCATATAAACATAGCATATACTTCAAATATCGCCAACCACGTTATATGTCCGAACAACTGAAGAAAAAACCATTACCTGGCCTTCATGGAATGACAGAGAAAGGTTAACTTAAATTTACAACCAATTATGGAAGAACTACAGATCTTAATGTATATACGCTGCTAAATTCTTTCTAGTTAAGTCAAGTACACTATCTGAAAGAAATTGTTCTAACCTTCACGGTGTTTGTCCCACTGTAGGTGCTGAAGCAGCTGATGGATAGCTGAACCTTCCCAACACATTCATGATCACCATGGTAGATTGGCCACCACTGAGCTCTGTCAGACTGCTTTGAATAAGTAACAGAATAGTGTCAATGTTGCTCTACGTGTTCAAACTTCTATCAAGAGATACCAAATGGACAAGATAAGGAGTGTATACCGGATGGTCTGTCAAAGATGAAATGGGAATGGCTGCACGGCCTTGGGCAACCTTGTTTATATCCTGGACTTCAATCAAAAGGGCATCTCCTTGGCTTTCTGGGTAGCTGCAAGTTGGTCATATCACAAACATTTGATGGTCCTTTCTTGGAAATGACATGCACCAGAAACATTGTTTTTAAATAAAAAATAATGAAATATTCCTGTCGTTGGAGAAACTTACAAAACATGACAATCTCCATTTCCTGGTTGCAAGCAGATAGCTGAACCTTTATCTTCATTTGCCTCCTCGGTTGAGCTTTTCAATTGTACCAAGCAAGACAAAGATTCTGTATTGGCACACAAGAAGATGTTACATCTAAATGTCACTGCTTTATATTCTGCAGTTTGTCTTTTCGGTTCAGGGCAAAGCATACAACCTTCTGGTGCAACCGGATATGATGGTACTTTTAATGAATTTATGCTCGTTTTCAGGAGTGCAGAAACTTGTCGAGCATACTCAGCTCCAGCTTTCATATACAATGTTCGTTGTGAGAATGTGCTACGAAGTTTTCTCTGAGTTATTATCCGAACTTTCCTCACTGCCATCAACAATAGTTTCCACAAGTCAGTAATGGCCAGATTAATGTGATATTAAACTCAGAGAAGTGTGTAAAAGTATAAAGACTTCTGTTTGTATTACTGGTTTTTCCCCTTCGAATGTTAGCAGCAGCATGAATCACTTGCTCCCTTGAGGGAACACTATTAGTCTTTGATGTCGAGAATGACAGCTTAGATATGTGATAACAGTGAAGCTTACAATTTTTTGCCATTTTTTTAATTAAGCTGAGAAAGGATGAGGAAGATATTTCAAGCTACCATTCTATGCATATTTTCCAGTTTTGCCGGGCACATAAAAGAAAGGAGCTCCACAGTCCCCTTTCAAGGATCAACCTAGACTGAAAGAGAGTGGATATGAGCTTCTACCAAGATATTGCCCAGATGCGCACGCCAACAGCTTTGTTAATTGGCTTGACATCGAAACACTGGCAATGTAGAAAAATATTTCAACTGACTATTATTTTTTTTCCCTGAAAATTTCCACTTCTTACTGCTAAATTATCATAGCTACGAGGGCTGACCCACTCAGGATTCTATTCTGCAATAATCTCCTTTTCTTTACTAGTGTATGATGTTGATGGTGATGAAAAGATCCTATGTCCTGAGTGGATATATGCTAACATGACATTTTGAAGGCACACCTTAGCTGCAAGAGAGTGGATATATGCAACATGACATCACAGAGGCACTGTCAGAAACATGACATTCTGGTTTAAGACTTCATGCGAGAAAGAGTATATTGGGTTTTGGGCTCCAGAGCAGTATCTTTTTACATGATGAGTACTACATTGGGTTTAGTGCTAGTATCATGAAAACAACAATGCATCAAGTTTTCAGCTACAAAAATGTAGATGTAAACTGTACCATTTAATGTGTGTTTTCAGTTCATGTTGCATTATTTGCATTCATATACTATGCATGGATTCTTTCACATGGACAGAAATGTACCTTCCACCTTGATCTTTTCAACCACTTTCTTCTCCCTGACAGTGCCAGTTTCTTCTGGGTTCTCGAGGGGCTTCCCATTGGATACTTGACCTTGTGGCTGCAACAGATATCTTTGTAACCTACATGTAGAATAAAGGTCCAACGTCACAATACAGAAAGAGATAAAACAGTTCCTTCTATTAATCAATCACCACACACAAAAGTAGACCAGGAGAACAATTAATTAACCTACCCAAAGGCATTGCGCAAGACCATGCACTCATCTTGGAGGAACTCAGGTGCTTCCATGCAGTTCCTTGCCCAAGCATTCAGACACAGCCGGAAACATGCATCATATGCTACAAAAGTTTGCCAAGCACTCTGGCCACTGTTGTGGTAGCTGGCCAAGTTGCTGAAGGGTAGTTCACCAGTGCTTCTTGGTTGTGCTTTCGTTTCTGATGATACGTTTTTCCTTCCAACAGATTCCTCGCCGTCGTTCGATGTCTGCATATCCACATTGCTCTGTGCTGCCCTTGCCACATAGCAGGTCTGTGTTTCATTTTCACATGGCATCCAGCAGCTACCATCTACACTGGACGTTATTTCTTCACCACCCCCTCCACTGAACCTGACTTCTCTCCCATTTTCCATGATGGGCGGTGCACTGGGGGTCCCCATGTCCTGGTATGGGGTCACAGGTTCATGTGTATGTGGACCCTGCATTAAAAACAGGGAATCAAATCTTTCAGAAGAAGGTGGCGATGTAGAGCAATCCACATATCAATTCAATTTATAAAATTAGCAGAGTAATCCCTGATATGAAAAGGCATATATGTGGAAAACAAATCAAAAGACCCAACTCTTCTATCCATCAGGCAGGATTACTGTTACAGTGACAGGAAAAGTCTCTGCTCTTACTCGTGGAGGAAGGATACCGCTCTGATCTTGACTGTGTAGATGGCTCCATGAGACTGAGTCATTGTTACCAAGCTCTCCAACTGTGTCCCTTCTTCCAATTTTTGGTACCTCGACCTTCAGGTTCTCCTTGGAGAGGCCTCTAACCAATACTGGGCGGCAGGTAGAACCTAATCCAGCTGCCGCTTCCTCGCCAGAGGTCGCGTAGGACTTAACCTCCTCATCGCAACTCGCTGGCCTTGCAAACAAATCTGAATCGCTGGATTCCAGGCCTTCCTCCTCAACTGTGTCGGAATAGCTGAAATTGATGCCATCAGGGGCTGAACCGATGCTCTCTCTGTCATCTTCGAGGTCGACGCTGATGGTCGGATGTGACCCCAGCAAGCCAGAGTAGAACTTTAGTGGGGGAAGACTATTGGGTGATAGGAAGTTGCTGTTGTTGCACAGTAATTGTGGGTCTGGAAGAGAAGAGCTCGTCAGGGTTTTCTCCTGGAGTGGAGATCTACTTTGTCGACCCACATCTGTTCCCTGCAAAGAAACGCTGGTCGCATCAGAATATAACAACGATGAGTCTATCCAAGAAACATAGGCCGCATCATGAAACCCCACAAAGCACGCCAGAGCCAAAGTGGGCAAAAGATGAATGGAACCCATCTGAGATTAAACCACCAATTCTGCATCCAACCAGTTTGGGTTCATGGGGGGAACCCATCAAGAATCGAGAAGAAAAAACAAAACAGGAAGAGAAATAGATCGCATCCTTTCTTGAAGACACGAGATGGAGAACAGAAATGGGGTCTTAGAGCCTTGCCTTCTTAACCCAGTTGAGAGCCGTCTCGTCGAGCCCCTCTGTGAACATCCTTTCTTTAACCCGGGGAGGGGAGGAAGCGGGCGAGGCCGACAGACTACCGTCACCAGAGGGAAGTCGACCCAACAGGGGATGGGGAGAGCAAGGAAGACCTGAACTAGGGTTTCTTGCAGCAGGAGGAGGAAGAAGAAGACGAAGAAAGGGAAGAAGAAGAAGAAGAAGGAGAAGAGGAGGTGGTGATGGTGGTGGGTGGTGGGAGCCGCCGTGACGCCGTCCGTCGTGTTAGCAGCCGCAGAGGGGTAACGGCTAGTATGGGGGGACGCTCCTCTTCTGGTGGATTCGAATTCTCAAGTTTAATTAATTGCCCTTACTTTTCTCTTAATTACTAATATACCCTGATAGAGTCACATAAAGCCACGTGTGGGGTCCGCTTGACGGCCGTACGCTACGTGGAATCAGGAGGGCAGTCTCTCCGGGACGATCGATCTCAGCGTTTTTCTACTTTAGCCCCTGTAAACTTTTGCTATTGGCTTTCGAACCCTAGGTACTTAAAGTTAATTGTAAGAATTGTGAGAAGCAAGGTTTGCACTTTGCCGGATCAATAAACCGGATTGGACACTAAAACATATCAAATTAGTATGTTTTGATTCGGTCTGATTTTATATTAAAATTATAATAATAATAATTAAAAAAAAACAACAAAATAACTAAATCGATCGTGCTTGTCTAAGATCTCAGACACAATATAAATTAGACATGCGTGATAAGTACAGTTCGGTATGTCCAACCATGATAAAAAGTCTTACTTCTAAGAAATTTAAGTTTCTTGTGTTCAAGACCAATAGGCAAGATATGAGAACTAAAAGCTAATTAAGAACAAGTATAAGGACTAAACATTAAATGAGGTCATAATCTAAAGTTCTAACTTCTTAAAGTGATTATATATATCATTTAGAATTTTTTTCATATAAGATATGAGTAAAATGGAAAAATTAAATTTATCAACTCCCGTGCTTATATTTGGAATATACATATACATATATATATAATAAAAAATAATGATTGTGTTAGAAAAATCCATCTCTTAGGATGTTCTTCTGCACTATTGTTTTCTGCAAAACATTCATTCCAATTTCCAAATATGTTTAGAAATAAGTTTTGACAGCCACATTTTGGAGGGTTTCTATTCTCCCAATATGTCAAGAAATAAACAAACACGGAGAAATTTTCTATAAAAACAGTGTAAATTTATGGAAATAATTCTTGGTGTAGTGAGCTTATGTGTTTATATTTTTTTTCAGGAAAACCTTTGAAAATAAAAGGCATGCATCAGCATTTGTATAGGGAGATAAGAGAGAAGAACATGTATATTAAAAAAGATCTGAGAAATATTTCCTCATGGGCAGAAGAAGAAAAATTCTTGAGAAAATAAAAATATTCTCAAAATTAAGATTTCAACTACCACCTCCCCTGCCAAAAGTGATTAAGAAAACAAAGCCCCACAAAAATTTAGACAATGCAAACCTCCATAAATATTCACAATCTATATTACATGAAATGGAAAGAAGTGATACCCTCCATGTGAAATTGTGAACTCAAAAAATATTCCACATAAATTGGAAGCTTTAAGAATTATAAGAGCATAGTATCTAATGGAGCATCTTGTTGAACAGTTAACAATGATATTTAAAAAAATGAAATCATCATTGTCCAATTATATATCCTAGAAAGAAAACAAATATTGGTTTACAATAATAAAACTATTATTTTGATAATGTGTTGATGATAACTGGATGGTTAAGAACTTAAGATTTGCAGAAAGATTAATCTAGGGGTCCATATTTCTTATGTACATAACATGACATGTGGTAGGAATATTTCTTATTTTGAAAGTACAATATAATTGTAGATTTTATATTGATAAGGGAAAACAATGACTAAATATGTCTGAGTTCCCACGGACAATCAAAGCCTTTGGAAAAGGTCAACTTAGAACCCACCTCCCTAGTTTGGCTAGTTGACTTTGTTGACCTTTAAAGGTTATTATTGTGGATAGAGAAAAAGATTTCTACCCGCCAAGGAGTCCACTCACTCTAAGGTTCAGATGTCGAAAGAGTCACATCTAAATCATCCACTGTGGTGGCATCTACAATGTCAATGGGATCTTCATGCTGCGTGTTTTTTTTTTCCCCTGGAACCAAAAATATTCGTTGTCCATCCAAATTTATTTTGTGGTCCTCTCTGTGAAGTATCCTTCTTCCTTCTTTGTTTAGAACCGTCTGACCAACCAGCAAATGCCTACGATAGTAGTATGTCATTATAAGTAACATAAACAAATAAAATGTATGATGTATTACAAATTAAGTTGTATCATCTGGGTCTGAGATGAACCATGACAGTGTGTATAAGATAACTTAGACAAATATGGAGGTCGAGGAGGGGGACCCCTAGGCCAAGAAGGAGGGGGAGCTGTTGACTGAGACTGGGGGGGTTGTTCTAGGCTGAATCAACCTATCTACATCTGTTGTGTCCATCTCATAGTGAATCTAGGTAGTAGGCTTTCTCTCAGCTCTAGTAAGACTACCTATTTGAATATCATCATTTAAGTAAACTTCAGAATCTAAATGGTGAATCCGTGTCACATATGTATCTTCGGCATCCCTGGCATCTGCACCTACCTCCATCCTCTCAATAATAGAAGCCAAGAATGTGTTTGGCCGAGGTGAATCTTCTACATCATCGGCCTCCTCATCAAGCTCCATCGTCCCCCATTCTATAGTAGCCTAGAAACCTATGACACCATTGGGTCTTCATCATCCTTGAGATAAGACATCTCTATGAGATCATAGTCTCCCTCCCCTTTTTTGGCATCTATCTACACATGCTTCAATCTAAGCCTCATATTATAATACACGTACACCAAGCCGTCTAATCTTATGTGACTCAATCGGTTCCTCACATTTGTATGAATTAGAAGAAACGTATTCTAATTCCTCTCACAACCACTAGAAGATGAGGTCTGTGATAAAACTCGAATTGTAATATCTCTAAGTGTCAGTGAACTTCTTCTATAACTAAGCCACCACTCTCCTGCCATAAGAAAAGAGTATTATTAGTTGCAACATATTCGCCCTTACACATTCTTGGTCTTTCATAAGTAAATTGTATATACCTGGGTCAAGCTTTTGTCGAGATGCAATCACTGAAGCGTCACCAAGGAACAAATTCCTTCAGAAAAAATTTTAACCACATCGAAAAAGGCAATGTAAAACTATGAGTGGCAAAATGTATTCCCATGTCTTCTTGTAGTTTGAGCCGTTATTTGTCACCACATGCATAATGTATTCTTCATCAATCTTTGCCACCATATAAGCTGCAAAATATACTGATGGTTATGAATATGGTTAGAAGCATTCACGGACTTGTGACAGAAGACCTGTCAATTGCAGTACACTAAAAAGTTTATGATGTTACTTTTTGTGGTGTCCGACCATCCATCACACATAAAAGTGATGCCATACTTTTGACATTTTCTCTTGAATGAGGCAATGTAAGTTTCAATTCTTCAACCTCTGCATCCAGATAAACACCAGCAAAGCTTTTTTGTTGTGGGAGGATGTACATGTTTTTCAATATTCTGGATCTCGTACACCATTGGCTTGTAATATGAAATATTTGTTGTATTAAAATATAATGCTAAATGATGTCAAAATTTAGCAACAACCCTACCCACAGTGCCATCTCGGCCCTTTACTATGCAAAAATTATTCAATTCGGGTTTGCTTTCCATGCTCCCTCTGAAAGACATATTGGTCAATCTCCTGCACATCTAGACTCATGTTCATCTTCCTTTGGGGTAGGGAAGAGGTTGAATGTCGAGGAGGATCAGTGTAATAGCAATGAAGGCCTTGCAGTTTGGAAGGACGTAAGGATGAGACTGTATCATTGCGAATATATGCTTATGAGTCACCCCTCGCCTATGCCTCGATCCCGCTCTTACGTAGAGCCCGCTGCAAGTCTTTGTCAAATGGATCTCGAACTGTGACATTGACACGGGGGGCCTAGGATGGGAGCTGTTGTTCATCTTGGGATCCTCCTTCATCATGTTCTAATGTAACTTGACTCTACATCCTCTTCTCTACCCTAACTTGTCTCGAATGCTATGCCATCGCAATCTTAATATCATATGACACACTCGAACAACCGATCACTTCACTATATCCTTCATCCTTACCTCATGTAAAGTGTTTCTTTAAATGTGAGACCCTCTCCCACGGAACTTCATAGAACAATAATTGTATTGAAATCAATATCTTTCCCCCCAAGCATTCTCCCACGTTGCTACTAAATATCATCACTATGTCTTTGTGGAGGCATCTTTAAGGTTACACATGCTAAAGACAATATCATTAGTATGTATTAACAAGTTAACATAAATATATTGAAATGAAAAAATAGAATTAGATTTAGGGTATGATACATACCTTCAAGAGAGACACTTTTCTTCAAAAAACTTTCAATTTGAAGTTGAGAAGGGTGAAGGTCCACTACTTAAGACCTAAATTTGAAAAAAAAAAACACATAACAATGGCGAGAGGGAAGAAGAGAAGAGGAAGCAGACCTCTTGAGTTGGGAGGGATGTGGGAGTGGGAGGGTCCTCGTTTTAAAGAGAAAAAATGGGAAAAAGAATGTTAAAAAAATACACAGTGTGCACATTAACTTTGTCTCTGGTTAAAGAAGAAAAGGAGGAAAAAAAAAAGATACACTGTACAGTCTGTACTGTCATGGGTGGCTGTCAAGATTAAAGAAGAAAAAATAAAAGCTACTGGAGGGGAAAAAGTGGGGGGGGGGGGGGGGGAGATAAAAAAACAGATTTTAAGGGTTGAAGGGGAAAAAAAATAAAAGAAAAAAATATCAATGTGCGTCACCCGTGTGGGAAGGGCGGAATGATCGAAACGCCGCAATCCGGTCGTGTCCATATACTGTGTCTGGGCTCTCAAGAGCTTAGGCATGGTGCCGTCTAGGCTTGTATAGAAACATATGTCTAAATTTAAGATTTTCTTTGTATATATCTTTATTAACATAGCATGAGAATCTTTTTTTATCCACAATTGAGATATTTTAATTAAATTTGATCAAAATTATGTGAGATTCCACTTTGATGATTGCCTCTTTCAGTGGCGGAGCCACCTTAGGGTCAGTGGGGTCCTGTGACCCCATTGGATTGAAAATTTTTCATTAATGATGTAAAGTTTCACCATTAGTGATCTTATTGGATCAAGAAAATACGTCTAAGGGTACAGAACGAAAATTCTAGATCCGCCACTGTCCTCTTTTGATGTTGAATACATTAGATTAGAACATGTTAAAGAACAAAAAAAAAAAACACACACACACACAACCCCCCTTAGTATATATAGCTTCATGGGATGATAACATGACACCCCCTTCTCAAGCCCATTCTATGGATGCCACACAAATGGCTAAACCATCTCAAATTCCAAAACATAACTACACCAAATTCCATTACTAATACAATTGTCCATACAATATTTGCATCAGTGTGTATCGTACATTCCTCAAAATTTTGGAAATTACAAATGGGAGCAAAAGATACAATTAGAACACATGATCTTTTTATGCAACAACAAAAATCACCTAAGAATTAGAGGAAGTTTTAAAATGAGATGGTGCGATGTTGTTAGAAACGACTTAGACTTCTTCAGTTTAAACATAAATATAACACTTTGATAAAAATATTTAGCGAAAAATGATTCATATAATCGACTCCAAATAATGAGATAAAGCTCTGATGATAATGATAATATATATTATATATCCAGTTGGAGAGAGAGAGAAACTTATATATATATTTTTAGAGAGTTGTAGAGAAAAAAATTAGGGTTTTTGCCCTCAATTGTATCAGATTAAATGGATAGAATCCGGTAACCCGCTTTCGTTTCGGATCCGGTGGTGAACTGGTAAAATTACAGCGCTGCCCTCTCCACCTTCCCCCCTCTCAAACCAAATCCACCGCCGCCACCCTCCTCCTCCTCCCTATAAAACCGCATCTCCAGCTACCACCCCTCTCTCTTCTTCTCGCCATTTGTTGTTTCACCCACTCCACCCTTCCCACCCCACGCGCGGCGCCGAGCAAGGGTGGCGGCCGCGGGGGTGGAGAGGGGACTGTCCCCGGAGGGCGCCGGAGCGGCAGGCGGGGCCCGAATCTGTCTGTCGAGGGGCCGCTCCGCCCCGCCGCCGGAAGGATGTCTTCCGGCAGATACATGGCTTACTCCCCTTCCCCTTCTCCCTCCACGGCCCCCCACTCCCCTCACCTCTCCGGCATCCGCTCCGCCTCCGCCGCCCTCGCCGAGCAGGAGAAGTACGCCCCCCTCCTGCCCTCTCAAAGCCCCGTAGCTACACCATCGATTTCTTTATCACGAAAGTTCCCTTTTTTTTAACCCCCCTCCTTTTTCATGGGAAGGTTTGTTGATCGGGTTTGCTGCATCAGTCTCCCTGCATTCGCATTGCCCCCGTTGGTTCTCGTGTCTGGATGCAGCGTTTCGTTTTTTTTTTATTCGGATTTTTTGGGTTCTTTTTTGTCTTTTTGTTGCATGGGGGCTAGATCTCGATATCGCTTTCAGATGGCCGTTTCCTAACTCGTGCCTATTCTTTTTATTTCACCGTTTGTTAGCGCTTGCTGCCACCGTGAAAAAGTTGTGTTTTTGGATTGTGGGCTCGGGCTTGTTTATCGTGTAGACTGTACAGTGTCAGTGAAGTACCAATGCTTCCCGTCAGAACTTCTTTGGTTACGAAGGGCTGTTTTTTCTCAACTCTTCTTTGATGGGTTTCGTTCCCGGGGACGATGTTACAACACTACAAGAAGTTTAGGATATATGAGCTGAGTTTCCTCTTCTATGTTTTAAGAAGAACTTTATTAACGCTGGAGGGTTAATTCTGCCGGCAGGTATTTATCTGAGCTACTTTCAGAGCGTCACAAGCTCGGCCCTTTTGTGGCAGTTCTACCACACAGTTATCGATTGCTTAACCAAGGTGAGCTATCAGCTATTGTGTCGGAACTAAGGCACCTAGGACCCTTATCTTACTATCTTATCTCGCAACACTGCTTTACATGGTATTCTTCAGTGGTGGTTGGATTATGTATAACTATAGTATATCTCAGCATTCAGCAAATGATGAAGTAGATGTGCACTGCCATGCATCTGCTCATAATATTGCTTCCTGAGTAATTTCAGGTACCAAATAAAGAGAAGTTGGCTCCTATGCTTGTTTCTGATTTCCATTGTTGCCTGGGTTATATGATCCTCAAATTTGTCCTCTTTTGTAAGTTTTATGTTAGTTTTGTTCCTGCTTTCTCTTTTACATTTAACTGAAGTGTCAAATGTGAGCCAAAAATTAGCTTTCATCTAGCAAAGTAAATACTGCCTTATTAAACAAGCACTATCAACTCTAAGTCTTTAGGAATATCTATGAATTGCTTCGGCTTTATTAAATCCACGGTGTATATTTTAAAGATTTTTTGCTATATGGTTATTGGTATTATTATGCTATAGAATATATATTACATTGTCATTTAGTTAATGAGCATAGTGTTTTTGAGCAATTCAAAGTGGTGTATTGGCATAGGTGATGCTTTTCAAGGTTCGTGTTGTGCTAACAGACTTCTTGTTGTAGACTAACCTATGTGATGATTGACCCATGTTCTCTGTCCATTTTGTGGTGACTAATTTATTAACAAATGTTAATTGGTACATCTTATGCTTGAAATTGACTTTGAAGCAGAAATTCTGCGTGTAACTACACTGTTGGGGAATGCATCACTTTTAGATCAAAGTGGGCTCGAACATGGTAGGCCGCTGAGTACTGGAGGATTATTTGCCAATGGACGAGCTGCTGATATGAATGGGTGGGCATCGGCATTTCAATCAGAAGTATGGATACTAACCAGTAACATAACTCTTTTTTATCCAATTTTGCTGATTGGAAGAAGCATTATCAGTCATTCTGACATACCATGCTAACCTGAACTAATTTGCTGTCGACATGCTTGAATTCTTGTAGTAGATTCTCATCATGCTAACTCAATTTGTTATACTTTTGACTTATTCATGACGATTCTCCAGCCTTTTCATACCGACTTGAATTGTTCTCTTTTCCTTTTCTAACTGCTAATGTTTTTGACATGATTTCATGCATTTCTCACTGACTTGAACTTGTCACCAAGTTTGGTGATAGTTCCTGCGCTTTGTGATAACTTGAATTAATCCTTTTCCTTTAGAATTTTGTGCCTAAGTTCCACAATTCTGTGTATTTGTCTTGTTTTAGATTGAGAGCTCGACACTTTGCATGCTAACTTGATCCGTCATTTAGTTGAGAACCTGCTTCTGCACCAGCTGAATATGGCTGACTATGATCACATTTCTCTTGAACTGCCAAGCTCATGCATTAAAACATATTTCAGCATCATATTTTACATCTTACATTTTCTACTCGTAGATTAACCTATGCCTTGAGTTGATCATTCATATTTGCAGTCCTATCATTTTCAAGAGTTTTACATAGAGTTTTGAGCCTCATTTTCTCTTCTCCTGGTGTATAATTTACTGGAAAGCTAATCTATTCCTTGACCGACACTGGATGGAACTCTCAAGCCATTCAATTTGTTGTGTGATAAGAAATTTAAAACTTTTTTTGGAAGGTAGTGATAAGAAAATTGAATGGAGGACTTACATGGTATTTTTGTTTCCAACCCATAGGTTAGAAGTAGATTAGTTCGTTAAGACGTTTTCTGATCCAATCATGTGAAAGTCTAAAGCTTTGTATGTGGAGATGACTTCCTGGGTAGAGTGACCTTAGTGCTTGTGGTTCACCGACAAAACCTCTTTAAATTTATTCTCCTAAAAGTATAGTTGATTGGATACATATTTTCAGGTTATTTCTTTTGTCTTAGCAGGGTTGGCTTGATAATTTAGAAATTCGCTGAATGGCTGTCTTTTTTGACTAGCAAATATTTTTCTGGGCTCTAATAAAGTATTCCCATGTCATTCTACTCTGAATTATTGTTAATGCCTTTGACTGGTGGCTCTTTTCCCACTTTGCCTTTAGTTATCGCATGTCATTCTACTCTGAAGTATTGTTAATGCCTTCGAGTGGTGGCTCTTTTCCCACTTTGCCTTTAGTTATCCATATAAAACTTTGAGATTTTATTTTGTCCTAGTTACTGTATGTTCTTTTAGAGGCATGAAAAAGGCAGATATAATAGAATCGAATCAAAGACATTTCTATCACTTGTTTAGTAATGTTCATGTCAATATCTTGAATAAACTCTTACAGAGATTGGGATTGCTACAACCTTCATCACCACATGGTTGGCTTGGAGCACAGACTAGTTCTTCTGGACTCATTGTGAAGAAAACAATTCGGGTTGATATTCCTGCGGACAAGTACCCTACGGTAAGTGGAAGACTCCTACTTCTGTTTTTTGTTTTTTGTTTTTCTTTCTTCACTTGAAATTGTCTTTTGCCTTTTGCACTGGTCTGTCTTATGCATCTCTTAGTTGGAAGTGCACATGTGCTTCCATGGTCATCCCTTCAGCTATTTCTGGTGATAATCACCTACCATGAAAGCTGTTTATGGGGGGTCTTTGTGTCCAGCTTCCAGTTGGAAGCTGCTGCTTATGGCCTACATAGATGAATGCTGAGGTTAAGCGTATAGGCTGGAGCAAGCATCCCCTGTTAAAACTGCAGGGAATCTCAAATCAGCTTTCGACCTGGAAGCCCTGCCAACTATATCCTAAATTAATGTCTTTTTTTGGAAAGTGTATATCCTGAATTACATTTGTAAAATATGTGTCTGCAGTACAACTTTGTGGGACGCCTGCTTGGTCCTAGAGGGAATTCTCTGAAGAGAGTAGAAGCAACCACCGAATGCCGTATCCTGATTAGGGGACGGGGCAGCATCAAGGATCCAGCTCGGGTAACCTATGCTCTGAGCAATATTTTTATCCCATTGCCTGCTTTTTCTAATTTCAGTATGATTTTTTTTACTACATATCCATTTCTATTGTTCCCCAAAGGGGAATGTATTTCATGGTGGAGAAACCTCCTAGGTTGTACCACTTCTCTTTGTATTGTAAAATTGTTGGTACAATCCACATTCCCATTTCTTTTAGCAATTACTAGTTATTGTTGTTCAAACGATGATTCATGCATGAAGGCATATACTTTTGTTTCTACACTTGTAAGACTGCAGTCATCCTGTGTTCGGCAGCAGGAATGAAAATTGGAGCAACGATTAGTCATTAAATTTAAGAAAATCTAGTTTTAATGAAGTTACTAATGTATGCATTTTTTATCCTTCAGTAGTGAGTGCCATTTTTAAAAACTAAATGATCTTTTGACAATAGGAGCAGATCCATGGACTAGTAGCTGGGACATTTCCTTGGTATTGAGTTTGCGAATGGAGGAAGATCTTGGGTTTTTGTTTGGGGGGAGGGGTATCCATGGACATGGCTTTATCTATATGTGGTTGTCCATAGAACTTTCTTTCTTGGGAACACTTTATATATGGTGGAATGTAGTTTTTGGGAGCTTTTCTATGTCGTTGTATGAACCTAGGTGCAAGGAAAAAAGAATCGGATTGGCCTAGGGATCACCCTAGGCTGATGTAGATTGGATCGGGATTGGATTGGTTGATCCGTCGGAAGTCTGTCTGATCTTGGATCAGCCAGATTAAAAAACATTTGTTTAAATAAGAAAAATTCAGGAAAAACCATAAAAGTCAGGGGAAATGTTTTCAATGTTTACACATATATTTATGATATATGTGATCATACATATGAATTTACACATTCATATATATATATATACACACAATATATGTGTAATCATATACATATATAAATAGAAATGCTAGAGTACAGCCAGGGCCGTTGGTATGCCCTGGCCGCACTCTAGCTTCCACCCTTAGATCTAAGGGTGGGAGAGATTAGGAGAACAAAATGGAAACACCTTGAATGTCGCGGTGATGATGGTTCTGCGGCAGGAAACCAGGGGCATCTAGGAGGGATGCCCTGCCAAAAAAGGAAAATGGCAGTTTTATGTTAAAAAAACATTTCTGAATGCTTTAGGGGTCTATTTTTTAATCTTTTTTGGATGTTTTTTAAATCTTTATTCGTAAGTTTATTGTTACCTGTGTTTTCTAGTAACAAACATGATATATATAATTATTCAATAAAAATAAACGACTTAAAAGAAAACACTCAAAATTTGATATGCATTTATATAATCTTAATTATTATTCTTAATGCTAAAATATTCGAATAAAAATCTTTGTGTTTTAAAAAGCATCCAGACAAGATTTTTAAGAAAAAAATGTCTCTAAAAAGAATTATTAATCAATATAAAATAAATAAAGAAATGTTAACTTATAATTTTAAAAAGCATTCAGAAACAATTTTTACATAAAGTTAGAGTTACATATGTAAAAAGTTACAAATGAAGATTAAAAAAACATCCAGAAATAACTAAAAAAGGCCCCTAGGGCTAAAGCATTCAGAAACAGTTTTTTAACATAAAACTGCAGTTTTCCCTTTTTCGCTTGGCATCCGGATGCCCCTGGCTTCTCGCCATGGAACCCTCATCACCGCTGGATCAAGGGCGTTTCCATTTTTTTCCCTAATCTCTCTCACCCAAGATCTAAGGGTGGAAGTTAGAGTGCGGCCAGGGCGTGCCAATTGCCCTGTCCATACTCTAGCATTTCTCTATATCATATTAATGTACAAACATAATTAATATGTTTATCCTTATAAATGCATACATTTACATATATCACAATCATTAGAATGTGAACAGTGTTGGAATATGGAGCTTGAAGCTGTGAATTCTCCATTGTACAGGTACGCATATGTGGATTGACTTGAGTAGTCAGGTTGTAGGGGTCAAGGGGGCAGCGCCCCTTGTGGGGGTTTCACAGGGCGGAGCCTCCAGAAAAGAAAATTTTAATTTGTAAAGCAAAGGGACAGACACTATTTGTTTATACATGTGTTTATGTATAGGTAATCATATATATAAATTTACACATTCATATGTGTATACGATATATATGTAATCACATATATATATATATCTTAAATGTACAGACATAACTAATATTATATCTTTATAGTATACATCATATTAATGAACACTATATCATATAGGGAGATTTTCAGTTCGATCGACATACCTTCACCTCATCGATGGCGGAGTTCGGCAGCAGGTTTGTGGTCACATTTGGGGCCCCAGGAGTCCATTAAAGGTCGAAGTCTTCATGTGGAGGATTTCCCATGGGAGGTTGCCGATGTGTGAAAAGCTAGCTTGGTTTCTACCTCATATTCCTAACCTTTGCTGCCTTTGTGGGGACGAACAGGAAGTTGTGGACCATCTTTTCACTGCATGCTCGTATGCCAAACAGTTATGGTCTTTGGTTGGACAGGGTCTTCAGCATCCTATTCCCCGTTTTGGAGGGGTTCATCAACTTTTTCTTCAATGGCACAGAAAGTGGACGCTTAAGGGGACGAAGTAGTGTGGTGGCTTATGTTGCATGCTACTCTTTGGGCCCTATGGAATGAGACGAACAATATAATTTTCAGAAGAGATGCTCGTTCTGAGGAGTTTCTTTTTTGCTTTTCTTAGAGATCGAGTCTCTTTTTGGGTTAAACATTTGGGGGCAATTGATGAGTTAAATTCTCAGCTCTTGTTGTGCAAGGGGAGATGAGGTGGTTTTTTGTAACCTTTTTGGGTGGGCAAGCTCTTGTATAGAGGGTTTTTTTGGGTGCTTATACCTCTACACTTGTACATTCTTCTCCTTCATCAATATATTTTGTGGTACCATCCACATTTCGAAAATATTAATGAACACTTTATACATGTATATGTGTGTTAATGTACATACAATCATAAATATAATAATAATATGTACATATATATAGTTAGTGTCTATGACAATGAATGTATACATATACATAATACATATGTGTGTGTGTGTGTCAAATATGATATATAATGCATAGATCATGTCATATATATGTCTATATGTGTTTGGGTACTTAAATATGTAGATTAATGTACACAATCATATTAGACATGCTAATTTGTGTGCATTATGTATATGTATTAGTTTATATATGTGAAATGATGGTTTAACACATGTATTAATTAATGTATAAAAGAACATCTCAAAATCATTACTTAATGTATAAAAGGAAAAATTTTGTGCGACAGAATTGGCCAAATCGGCCTGGGATTGGGCGATCCGGACCGATTCTGTCCGATTCCGGTCGATTCGACTGGAACTTCTAGAATCCAGGGGGCTACCCCCCTGGAACAGTCAATCCCATACAAAATTGGCAGTTCTCAATCCGAATTGGCCGATTCTGCATTCCGTGCCTGGGTGGGTGGGGGGGTGTTGTAAAGAAGATTGAGAATGTCAGTCTTTTTTGGAGGGAAAAGTGGATTTCATCCATGGATGGCAGAATCGGCCAAATCGGATAAGAATTGGCCGATTCTGGATCGGATCGGCCATGGCCGATCTGGCCGATTATGGCCGATTCCTGCCTGATTCGGATCGGGATCGGCCATGGCCGATCCAGACCCCGATTCCGATCCTGCCATCCATGATTTCATCATCAATTTTAAGGGTGAGGACACTGTCGAGATATACTCTCTGAGCTGGCATTGTCAGCTGATCTTTATTTCAAAGCTTATAGAAGCTGATCTTCACATGTGTGGTGACACATTCTGGACTTTCTGAAATCTTGCTTTATTGATTGCGATTAACAAAATTCAGCTGAATCAGGCTGATAAGATTTCACCCTTTGCACTTGAGGGAAAAAAGGTGTGGGGTTGGATCATCTGATTTCTCCTGAAAATACAATGAATTGTAGCAGATTGGCCTGAACTGCCTAATGAAGCTTCCTCTCTTTAATTGCCTACTTGACCAATGGTTAGAAAACTTCTAGTTGGGTCTTAACAAACTGCAAACCCATCCTCAAGAAAAAGAAAGAAAGAACCTAATATGCATGTTCTCCCACTCCATCTTTCGGTTTTCTCTCATGGGAACCATAGCTTGATGATGGGGCCTTCCCTCTGTAGTGTTTCCTCTCTGGCAATCCCATCATCTTGTTGGTGGATGCAGATGTAATGATGGCTGGAATCTAGAAAAAGAAGAGTGGCCTCATGGAATGTGCGTGCTATCATCACCATGTTATCACTGGTCCTTTCATTTTGTTCGTCATCTTCCACCATTTTGCTTTACTCTTCCATGGTTTTCTCCCTGCAATTAAGGCTGCAGAAACCAAAGGGGAGGGGATGCGTTATTTTCTTGTCTGCTATTCAGCACAGTTTTTCTTCCTGCATTCAGGCTCGATCCATTTAATTATGCCACTCAAGCTGTTTGGCTATGTTTTTTTTTTTTTAAAAAACAACATTCATCACACACGTCTTCTCTGTGTGAAAAAGTTTCATATGAGCTAGTGAGCGTTGATGAATTATCAAGGAAACATAATCAAGGTCGTCACAGACATGAGGCTTGTGCCTATTCATGCTCTAGCTCAGCTCATTTATAAGACAAGCATAAATTTCTCTTCAAGCTCATTTTAACCATGGAGCTGCACCAAGTTTTTGTTAAGCCCATTCATGATCTGCTCGCTTAGCATACTACTTTTCTTACATCCCTAACTATGAGGTTGCTTGAGTCACATTAGGAGTTCAAAAGGCAAAAAAAAGGGTTTCTTATGGATTGAGATTCCATGCCATCCTTCTTTTCGGGGATAGCATGGGAATTCAAAATGGGGCCCTTTTACAGCATGGGATGGGAATATGCATTTCCCAGAAACAAGTCAAAATTTCTCCATTTGAAAAGACTTTTACTGAAAGCAAGGTTGGCTATATTGCTTGTGCACCATATTGGATCCGACCTGATATGATATAGTATGCCTATATGGTCCCATTTGGCCAGGTAAGGTCTCTATGACATAATTGGAGTGTCGTCTGCATGAAATCAATATGTGATATGGCCTGATTTTGTCTGGTTTGTTCTGTATACTAAGTCCTGTGATACAGTGCAATACAATACATTTGATATGGTCTGATTCTGACAAAACATGGCAAACCATGACTTAAGTACAATTCCGCAAAATCAAAACCCCTTGATTCCCTGAATTTGGACTAACACTTTTCCCAAGCAGTGGTTAAGTATCATTGCATACATCATACATGGAATACTACAGGTTTTACCTTCCCTCCATGTGTCTGCATATTGTTCAAGAATGCACCAACTGCTGTCACTCATTTGCGAGTCTTCAGTGTATACTTATCATTGAACCCAGTGCTCATCTTGTTTCAGCCTATACTACTATCAGTCTTGTGATGCCATGTGGTGTTCACCACATGGTTGGAAGTGCTCGTCCAGTTCCTCAGCATTTGACCTACCATAATGGTTGACATGGTGGAACTGGAGGGACCTCATGATGGTGCTCTCACAATAGGTTGCTGGTGCTTCAAGAATCACTTGGAGATGCAAGCCACTTGCACTCTCTGTCAGATTATCATTGGAGGTTCTGAAATCAATTTTTTCTTCATGATGCTGCAGTCTAATTTTCCGGGTTCTTCCCATTCACTGCACTTTTTTTTTTAATTCTTGTTCTTTTTTTTAAAAAAGTGGATAGTACTACAGATATATTAATGAAAGAGTAAATAAAATGTACAAGTATAGGTGAGATGCCCCAACAAAACAACACCCCACCACCTATATATACAAGGAGATCCATACCAAGGTCATGTGGCAGAACTAACTCCCCAAAAAACCAAAAAGGGAAGAAGTAGATGAATCAACATTACAAAAAGAAACAGCCTATTCCTTCACTCTAGCACAAGCAGCATGAAAAACAGCTTCCTCATGGCGTGAAATTCTTCTAAATATCCGACTGTTCCACTTTCCCCACAGCGTCCGGAGGGTGGCATGAAGGATTAGCCACCAGACTGTCCTATCTCCTCTGAGGGCCACTGCCTGTTCCACTGCCTAAAAAGTTACTGGATGTCCGAGTGCTATGGGAAAGTACAGTGGATCCTTCTAGCCGCCTCCCTCCTACTCCCGGAGAGTAGGAGCAGTCCACAAAATTCTTGTTCTTGATTAATGTAGAACATCCCTTCTCACCTATACTCTTTATAAGGGAAGACCTATCTCAAAACAAAAGAAACATCAAAAGAAGTTCTAATTAACTTTATTTACTTTTAGCATTTGAGTTGGAAACAGAGGCAGTGAGGGAAATGACAATTGACAAAAAGGTTTATTCAAGTTTGACTGTCCTCCAAATAGTTATATGATTAGAGAAACAAATGTGGGCTAACTGGTCCTGTTCTTATTGTCTAATCTTAGTGTACTTTGGCTGCTTTTCATTTTCAAACTTGTGAAAGAATTCTTTGATATATCATACCCACACAAGTTAAATATGTGCCTGTTCTATGTGAGAGCACATCTTTGATGGATATGTTGCATTTCTTGGCAGGAGGAAATGATGAGAGGAAAACCAGGGTATGAACATCTCAATGAGCCCCTTCACATTCTCATGGAGGCAGAGTTGCCAGCTGAGATCATTGATGCTCGCCTAATTCAAGCTCGGGAAATCCTCGAAGAGCTACTGAAGCCTGTGGTATTTCTTTCTGTCCCCTTGTCGTCACAGAATTTTATGAGTCTAGTTACTGTCATCCTGAAGTAATAATCTGTACCTTGCATTGCAGAATGAATCGCAGGATTTCTTCAAGAAGCAGCAACTCCGTGAACTAGCCATGCTCAACGGCACGCTCCGTGAGGAAGGTTTGCACATGCCTGGTTCTGTGTCCCCCTTCCACAATAGCCTCGGCATGAAAAGAGCAAAGACAAGGGGGTAGCATTGGGTTAGCATGCTGGGACATCATGTTCTACTTCCTCTGGTGATGGGAGAACTCCTCAGATGGGGGTGTTCCTCTGGTGGTCGCCGCCTGTGCAGGTCGGAGGCACAGGCACCTACCGATTTTGTTGTACCTCAGTTCGGTATGAAGTGTCTATCGGCCGTGGAGCCGATTAGTTACGTTGATACAGTTTGGTTTGGGGAGGGTGGTTTGCAGGTCTTATGTGCCATGGAGGGAAATAATTATGAACAGTATTATCATGTGGTGATTAGCAGTTTTGCGCCATGTTGTGTGATTGTAAATAAGGAGAATGACGTTGTGTGTAAATGAAGTATAGATGTTGTTAGACCTTATCTATCCACCTGTGAGAATGCAATGTCCCATGAATGTTTTAGTAATGTAAGCCATTCCTTGAAACAGTTAAGATCACCTCTATTTCTTTTGGATGAGCTGCCATTTTTAACCCTAATGTCGTCTTTGGTATATATATATATATAGATGGCTGATCCCATATCAAGATGAAGGTCCAATATCCAAAGTTCACATTCTTTTCAATGTCTGATTTTGACATTGGATGGTGGAAAAAAGAGTGGCAAATGAGGTAATAGAAGGTGTGGCATGGTAACATTTTTCATTAGAGGATCCAATTCTAGATCTCCCTCTTAACCTCTTGCCTTTTTCTTTTGGCCAATTTGATACAAAGTATGCTATGTAACAAGTGCTTCTCTTGTAAATCTTCATATGGACTGATGTTAGTTCATACCTTTTTCCTTCTTTGATGAAGACTCTTATGCCCAGGTCTTATTCTTTTGTTCTCATTGCCAAATGCACTTACATGACTAGTTTGATAAAGCGTTAGGTCAATATTAACTTGGGTTGTCTAGGAGATAACCCAAAAAATGATTTGATTGAAGAGATTTTATTGGAAAGGAGTTCAGTCAACCATAGACTGTGTTCCAAAGTTCCCTATGCAATATGCCTAATCCAAGAATGTATTAACCTTTTACTTTCTTCCCAATAAACAAGTGTCCCATTTTCCAATGCACCTCCACAGGATGTTCATGGTGATTTTGCACACACTGTACTTTCTCTCCCATGCTGGTACATTAAAGTGCATAGATTTAATCTTTAAGTTAATTTTTTAGGTTGACTCTTTAGTTATTATCTTTGTATTTTTCCTAGGCTACTTTATCCCATTGAATTGAATTAGGTAAAGTAGAACTCTATCAAAGAGACCGCGCTCTTTAGGTAAAAATGGTTTAGTGGTTGAAATCCTTCAACGTACACCTTTAAAGTTAGGTGCAAATCTTTGTCCGCACACTTGCTTATAAAAAAAAAAACAAACTTTCCTAATCCACATGTCCATGCATACCAATTAAGATAAGTGAATATTTAGGATATGTATTGGGTGGTGCATCTATTAGGATGCACACCTAAGCCTCTCCCTTGACACCTGATATTTTTATCTAATGCTAGGGTTTCCAATGGGGGTTCACACCTAGTTTATATCGATTAAGTTGTGAATGGTGCTCTTTTTCAAATGGTGCTAGCACATCGACTCCTCTTAACTTAAGATCCACGCACAAAATTGCAGAACTGGTGGTCAGGAAGGAAAAAGAGATGGGCTTCGAGTGAAATGTTCAGGGATAGAGAAGAGAGAGAGAAAAACCCCCCTTTAGCCTTTTTTATGGAGGAGAAGGATTTTATACCCATGCGTGTGGACACAAAGACTTGTATTGGCTCGCCTTGTGTGAGAGTAGACACCTAATTTTGTGGTGGTGTGAGTGGGCACAAGAAATTTCTCTTGATGGAGATGAAGGGTATTCTAACAAGTTTGAGAGATAAAAAATCGAGAAATGCTCATTGTTCGGGCGCCCGAGCAAATGATTTCCTCGGCGTCTGAGTTGGCGCTGCCGCATTGGGCAGCGCCGAGCTGAGCGTGGGTACTGCCCAATGCGGCAGCGCCAGCTCGGATGCCCGGACAAATTATTTGTCCGGGCGCCCAACAGTTCTCACAACTGCATAGAGTAGAGAAATATCTATAAAGATTCATATGAGATGGGTTGCAAGAAAATAATTAGTTGGTTAAGGACAGATTTGATAATCAAATAAGTCCTGATAACCCTTGAAAAAAGAGGTTTATCAATCCTGATAATTTTTCTGTCGTTTTGATAAATTAGATAACTTATCAGACACTTATCAGCACTTATTGGTGATAAGTTGTAATAAGTCTAACTCTCATTTTTGAGCTGATAAAATTATCTAAACTTATAAGGGGCTCAAAACATCTCAAAGTGAAGATAAATTTCATTAATGACCTTGATGTGATATGAAATTATCTCATTAATAATTTTGATATGACATAAAGTGATCGATGTGATATAAAATTATCATATCTCCAATTATTATATCAAAATAAGAGATGACTATCAAAAGTTATTTTATCAGCGAATATCTACCTTGCAAATAACTTATCTAATTATCAAAATTGCCTTAATAAGGCTCTCCAATTGAGAGGACTTCTCTCTCTCCCCTCAATTTTATTACAAGGAGAAAATACTCGGACAATGTATGTGGGGCCCGGGCCCCCCACCAATGGCAGGGTTCCCGGGCATAGCATCTCGTTCTCTATTACAAGATGGGTCTTGTAATAAGCATTTTCCTAGGAAATAATATTTAAATCCAGCAGCTCACTTTGAGAGGGACTCTAGTGCACTTGTTGTTATTTTTTAGCTAAAGCTATGTATTACACAATCGTGCTACATACTTAGATGCATAACAAATACTAACGTCACATGTACACTTTCACATCATTGGTTTATATTTAGTGACAATATTTGAGGCAAGATAAATAAAATCTTATCAACTCTCTCTCTCTCTCTCTCCCCTCATATTTTGTCAGCTTCATGTAAAGTAACTCCATGGAAGCATACATGCCATGTTATCATTTGATGCACATTCAAGATATATTACTCTACTCATTTACCTTATAAATGTGGCTAATATCTTTTCTGGATGAGTTCACTCTTGGAATAGACTTTTCAAAATCAGATAGTTTGGTGAAACTGTTTCTTACAAACCATAGCAACATGACTTCTTTTGGGTTGTGTTAGGATCCACTTTTAACATTGGAAATGGTTAGCAAAACTATTTCTTGACGATTTGGATATTACACAGCAACATATATATGGTTTCATGAGTTCATTAGAAATAATTTCCCCGTTGTCAACGGTGACAGGGAAGGGAATGGGAGATAATGACTCTAATGACTTGAATTAAGGTTGCCAATAGATCAAACACACGAAACAAAAATGTTGAAAACAAAAATATTTGCTATGATCTGACAATAGGTGAGGGTGACACTAGTAACAGTGGCAAAGGATAGAGCTTTAATAATCTTGGGTACAACAAGTACTAGAACAGAGGTAAGTTACTTAGATTCTATTTGCAAATCGAGAAGGAGCCAAGGAGCTCAGATCTAGAATTTTTCACTATTCAGAAATAAATATCAAGGTGTTCATATATAATTTTCTTGCAGAGGGAGATGTACCAATGGAAAGAGAGATTGTCTTTAGGAGCACAAATCTAAAGAAAATCTTAGACAGGAAGAGAATCAGAGTGTTTTTCTTCTTTTGGTTGATTCAGAGAACTTCAAGAGTTTTTTGATAGCATCCACAATAACATAACAGATGTGAAAATGATGAAATGACCACAAAGCTCTATGGTTTGAATCATGACTCCTGGACTCAACCCAGCAAACAGCCATCCGGGTTCTTTTCAACCTCTTCACACTCAATTGTGACTTCTGATGGTGTGCAGCAGTTTAAACTAGGATGTTGAGTAATGCATATCCACACCCCAGAGGGAGTTTTTTAAACTAGGGGCTGTACTTCCAAGCCAACCCACCGGGCAGAAGGCTCTGCAGTATGTTAGTTTGGTCTTGTGCCAATGTTTAAAGAAACATTTTCCTCATCTCTTCCCTGTTTGAACCACTTGGGTTAATTTATTTGTCTCTAAATCAGTTCAGTCCCCACGGCTGAACCCACCTCTCACTGGCAGAAAGGGTGGCCTGAAGTCATAGAAAAGGAAGAGGATTAATCTTGTGTGCCAATTACTAAGGCCAGACAAACACAACCTCAGAGAAACTACTGCAGAAGATTTTTTTCATATTTAGTCCAGTAATACCTGTGCCACCTCAACCGATCACCATTTCCATGTGGAAATCCTGACCTTTTAAGGCCCCATGCAGGAACTGCAGGTCTCTCTCTATCCATGCCTGCCATAGGTATAGCAGAGAGATGATGTAGTTTTTGAATATTGCAGCAAAGGGATCCTTTGGCCAGATTCACATGCCTGATGCAGAAGAGGGTGATGCCTAATGACAAAACTTGAATTAATATATGGAGAGGCTGAACAATACAGACAGAATAGACTCATGAGTTGAAGCTTCTGGACTACAGAACTTTCTTGCTCACACAGCAAACTCAGCACTCATATCCCAGGTAGAGTCATAAAACAAATGATGACATGCTATCCAGAGACCATATGGTGGGATATAAGAGGTAGATGCCCTAAGATACTGGAATGTGATAGCTTTGTCAATTGATATCGGACCATATAGCTTCTGCTAATGGAAGCAGTAAGAGATGATATCCAGGTTCAGAGCATGTAAGGCAAAAGCCATCAGCCATATACCTAACCTAAGCTCCCAAATCAGGAAGACCTTTTAGCCAGATATAAAGAAAAACTATTCTATCAACTTCAAATCTGACAATGTGCAAGAATAATAAAAGAAGAACTACAGTAATTGCACTCCCCAAGCTCCAAATCAGGAAGAAGACATTTTACACAAACCACCCCCCTCCACCCAAAAAAAAAACAAAAGGGAAAATACATAATCTGACAAAAAAAGAGTTCCCTTTAGATGGCTTGTCTCAGTCATTAAGCACAATAAACACACATCTCAGAAAATGGTATGCTTGTCTAAGCACCATCAAACACAAGAAACACCTCTGGGGAAATGGTATGCTACCAGTACTTAGCAATGGGTAGCTCTGTGAAGCTGCTGAGTAAGAAGAAGTTGTCAGAAGGAGAAAATCACTTCACTGTGTACTCTGATGGATGTATTTTTAAAAAGGAAAAAAGAAGACCTACCATGTATGATGTATATGGTATTTTCTTTCTTATTTAAGTGCGTGCTAGATTCTCTACCTTCTCTCTTTGCCATTAAATTGGCAGTACAGTCCACTATTCTTTCACCCCCCAAAAAGCACATATACATACATATGCATGCACGCACTGCTTCTCAGCTGAGCTACCGAAGAACTGTTCCTTCCATACTTGCTGCCAATTACCCTTCCCAATAGAGAGATCATATCCTTAGAAGATCATGTAAACAAGGTAAAACTGCTTTTTCTCCATAAAAACTGGTTATTACCATATGTAGTGTATAAGAATAGAATCATTTACAGACTTGTATTCTCATATATCTGAACCTTTCCTAAGACACAGTGCACCAACCCCCAAACTGCATGCACTTCCCTTCTCTCAAATAGAGTTGCCCTGCAAAACATGCAAGAACGTAAGAAAGAAAGATGATTCTCCCTCGCTAAAAGTACAAGGACCCAAACAGAACCTGAGCAAAAACTTTTATAAAATCAGAGCGCATTCTTCCTTTTTTTGTTGGAAAGTGGATAGTACCACATACATATTAACAAAAGAGGAGATAGAATGTATAAGTATAGGTGAGTCATACCAAAAAACAACACCCCACCACTCATACAAGGAGATCCAAACTAACTCCCCAAAAAAACCAAAAAGGGTAGACATAGATGAATCAACATAACAAAAAACAACAACCCATTCCTTCACTCTAGCACAAAGAGCATCAAAACAGCATCCAGCTGACGTGACAATCCTCCAAATATCCAACTATTCCGGCCTCCTCCCAGCAAGCAGAGGGTGGCATGAAAGATTAGCCACCAGACCGTCTAATCTTCACTGCAGGACCACCGCCTGTTCCACTGCCTAAAAGGTTGCTAGGCATCGGAATCCTACTGGAAGGTACAGTGAATCCTTCTCACATAAATCTTCTGTGCAAGTTGTAGATTTGTCTTCTTCTCCGCTGCTATGACAATGTTCTCATATGCTGTAGCAGTACGCTGCCCACACACCACTCCCCCATGGATTGTCTTGCTCCTTCGAACTCCCACATGATGTCACCCATTACTTCTCTTGTACCCAACGCATATCCCCCTTACTTCTCCATAACAGTGCTTTCATCGCTCTCCTCTTTTCTGCCGTACCTAAACCCCTCCCCACTCACTCCCCCATCTTCTACACTCAATCTCCCCTCTCTCAGCAGCAATCTTTCTCCCGTCCTGATACTGGCACTTTATCGTGCATTCTTCCATTATTCAAGCAGAGGAATCAAGATAATGATCCAGGGAACATGCTCCACCCTTTTCCCAGCTTCCCAGCCTCAGTCAGATAGGTTGGGTGCCTGCTCTTTCTTGTGATACTTAGTGGTTACCTGGTCTAATGTTGGCCAACTTGGTTTGGAATTTAAAACTTGGCTTCTTTTTTTCAAAACAAGTCAACTCATACAACTAATTCAGAATTATGCACCTAGGTTACAATCGGCCAAAACTCTTTGAAGGAAACAAATCAACATGTGAAAAAACATACTGACAGATCTGTGGGTCTAGGGTAGAAAGTTCAAGGCAACTCCCATGACCTGGCACAAGTCAAAACAAGTCACTGAACCATGAGCAAGCAACAGTATTACTTTGTCCTTGGCTAAAAATAGACAGACACTCCATATCCATTATAATAACATCTGTCACGGACCACCTCTTGTTGCAACAGTAATCCTTTGTTCAGAGGAGGCCTGTGCCTGTCACATCAATTTCTTATCACTCACTGTTGCTAGCCACATGCAAGGATTTGAAGACTACGATTGGACTTGAGTCTGCTAGCTGACAAAAACAGACAGGATCAGCTAGGGCTGCCAAAGTGTGATGGACCTGTTAGCAGATATGTTCGGACAAATTGGGTCTGGCACATTCATTTAGTGTTGGATGAAATACGCTCAGACTTTCATAATTGGGCCCAAAATTCAACTCCATTCGTCACACTGCAAAAAACATCATACATGACAGCAGCCACTCATGCCTGCTGCATCCTTGTCCGATTCTGCTACATAAGGTGATGTATTGACACCTAGTACTTTTCAAAATTAATGCCACTTCACTTGGAAATTCTTATTGTTTCCTTGTCTATCACTCTTCTCATCTAAGAACTGATATGGATGATCTGCACACCAGTGCATCCTCCCTGAAGGCAACTAAAAGGATCCAAATCCAATGTTCAACACTTACACCCACAAATGGAGAGAAAATGAGGGCCTAAACAAACAAGTTGAGGCCTCTAAACAAACAAGTCTAGGCTTCTCAAATGGTGGGATGCAATCCTCATCAGAGGAACAGATACACTCACAGGAACTGAAAAAGAACGATCCCTAAATGCGTACATGGCGAGAATCCGTAATATCAACATTAGGATTCAAGTATAGCTCTAGAATTGCATAAGGAAGCTCCAACCTTAACAGAAACTCACTGTTTCAGTAATGCTACCAGCTAGTCTAATGACTAGTCAAATCCTCCTATCAATGTTCCACCTCCAATTTCATTGAGAGAAACCAATCCTTAGTGAGCAGCCCAATCTGTAGTCCACTAGTATTTCCCACACTCTAAATCATCCACTTGTACTACGAAATTCTACCTGCTACCTAGACAGCAACCGTCATTTTCTAGAATAGTACTTGCTGCACCATGCACACATTTTCTCTTTGATAACATCAGATCCCATCTGAGATGTTTTCACATAGTCTGACTGATTATCAGACAGAAGATTGGCCCAGTTAGGGCTTTTCAATCTTTTCGTTGAGCTGTCCAATCATCAATCAAACTGTACCAGCAGTCAGCAGCCAGCACAGCAAAGTGCTGCACTGGCTGCAGTACAGACCTATTATTCATATTAAAACCACATTGAAAGGGAGAAAAGCAAATAGAACTGGGAAAAAATATACAAAAAGGAAAAGAGAATAAGCAGGAAAAATAACCCCTAACATAGCAGGGATTCAGGCAATCAGCAACAGAAGATTAATAATATTTTTTTTGAAACGAGAAGATTGATATATTGTCTTTTAGAAACTAATGCATGGGAACATATTCCATGAACTCACATGAAAATGAAATAAAAGACCAATTTTGACCAGCAAGCTGATACAGAAAGGATATGTATTGCATTTACCCACATATCTATGCTGGGGAGGATTGGAGGAAACACAATAATTGAGGACTGCCTGTCACCTGAGGTCACATTTTGGAGACAGAGCATGTCATCTCTCCTTTCTCTTTGGAGGATATCAGGAGGGCCTTTTCTCATCTTGCTGGGTTAAGGCCTTTAGACTGGTTCAGTGGCTCCTCTCAGTTCGGGAATATGTTGTAGGATGACATATTTGCTGGTATAGGATGAATGTCAAGGGAGTGAACAGGACCTTCTTGGTTCACATATATCCAAGGAGGAAAGTGTTGAGTGTAGCAGGATTTCAGATCCAATGGCCTCCTGAGTGTGTGTGGTGGCTATTTCTAGCCACCATCGTGCACTGGGCCCATCATGGCCCGGCCCAGTCCGGCAGGTGGACGTGGCCCTATTACAAGGCGCCACGACATTTCAAGAGCAGCATCAAAGATCTGTGTCCGATTCCTGCATTCGGGTACCAGCGGGACCCAGAAACCGCCTACGGGCGCCTCCCAGCCTGTTCGGACAAAGGCCCCTCCTTCCGAACAAGGTCTGCTCGGGTCGCGCCGAAAACCCCTTCGGGACGAGCAGTACTTCCTTACATCAGTCAGCTGGCATCAAGCCATGCCTCCGGGCACCAGATACCGAACAGCAGGTCTGCCTCACCGAGCAGGCTACTTGTTCGGTACTTTCCTCCCAAGAGAATCCGAGAAGCCCTTCATCACCTAACAGCAGTTACAACGGCTACGCCACGCGCACCCCACGATCAAGTGGTGCGTTAACTGCCCCGCTCCTCAACAGGCGCCTCAACGCATAACCCCCCGCGGAGGACGCTAATAGGCGCGCCCTTTGTGGCATTGATCAGGGACGTTCCGTCTCTCTCCCTCAGCGCTCCAGCCTATAAAAGGCACTGGTAAGCCTCCATGCAGAAGGACATGATCTAAGGTACCCTTGCTCACACAAGCTCTACGCTTCACACACGAGAACCCCCTTCCTCTCACGTCCCTCGCTGACTTAGGCATCAGAGGGTTCTCCCCGGTTCTTCAACTGGGCCCCCCTGATCCTGTTCTGGTCTTTGCAGGTCTTCGTCCGCTACCGGCGACCGTCTTCTTCCCTCTCAAGTGTAGGCCCAGCGGGTTCCGGCCCAAACGAGAAAAAACCTCCACAGTGTGTCCATACAATTACCACTTAAGTATTGATAGAAGGATTGAAGTTTGGGATGGGCAAACTGGTTGATTGAGATCAGAATGCCTTCATCAAAGAGACGTAAATTTCTGAAATTTTTTATTTTTTATTTTGGGTTGAAAGACTGGCCTATTACATTATCCTTTAAAAATTCCTTACAATCCTGCTCCCAGCCTCCCAATAGGATTTTAACATTATAATCCAGCTCCCAAT
This sequence comes from Colocasia esculenta, assembly GCA_014218235.1. NCBI lineage: Eukaryota > Viridiplantae > Streptophyta > Magnoliopsida > Alismatales > Araceae > Colocasia > Colocasia esculenta. The sequence continues at coordinate 182,144,555 of CM024755.1, read as the reverse complement.
AGAATTTGAACTTCAGGCCTCACAACCTGATGTAAATGGAGGGTTAACCACTGGGTCACTCATTGTGTACATTTCTGAAAGTTATTTGGTGAACCATACATGCGTTCATGCTATGAAATAACAGAATAAGAGAAATCTAGTGATTAAGCTGGACTTGAGAGAGTTGAGAAAGATTGTAGAATTGGGGATTTCTCTTTCCTGTTTCAGCTCAGATGGATTTCACAGAGAAGCTGGGTTCAATTAGATCCTGCATTACATCTGCCAGATTCCATGTCCCAGTAGAAGGCTGCCTTCAATTTTCTTTCATAGTGGAAAGGGGGTGAGACAGGAAAACTCCACCCCTCTTTTGCTCCTTGTATTTGTTTCTTGGGTAATAAGCAAAATGTGGAACAGAGCAAAATGTTTGGGGCTTATCAGAGGCTTCTCCACCTATGGCAAGGTCTACATGTTAACATCACTAGCAAGGTTTAGAAAACTCAATTGAAGGCAAGCATGGTCTAGCAGAGATAATGGGAGAAGAGATTCTTCTTGTGGTGTTCTAGAAACATTCCACTACTGGAATGCAGAACAAACTGGAAGCACCTTCATTTGCAGTGTTAGACCTGCCATTTCAAAATGGAACATATTTCTGCGGCCTAATCACACCAACTAAAGCATTTTAGCATAAGCTCTAGCACACACCAAGACAACAGACCAAGCATGGTCTAGCAGTATATGGCAGAAAAGTGTTTGCAGCCAGGTAAATAACTGAAGAGGGGGCACTGCGTTGATCATAGAAATTTGGAGTTGGTTGAATGGGTATTAAGAAAAGATAGTGACGTCAAGGGCTTTCATTCCAATAGTTGCCTGGTATGCAAAAGGTATGGCACTAAAGAAAGTGAATGCCTTTTCATACTCCAGGAGTCTCCTAAGTCCTACCATTATTTTCCTTTTTTCTATAGATTATCTACGACCATGTCAGATCTCAGCTCTTCCTGGAATGGGCAGGATGGCATGATCTGTACCATCATCGATTGCCCACAATAAAAATCAACTGTTTGAAATTAAATTAAAGAAAGACCCAGAGTCCCCGACACATTAAGCAGAAAAATAACCATTTAGATGCGTTTCTCACTGGTTTATGCTTTTTCAGATAACTGAGACATTAGCAGATACAATCGCCAATGTTACAATCCCCATACAAAAGAAAACACCAGAATAATAACTGGCCATCATTCCATACCATCACTAGGCACACGGCGTTAATTCCACAGAAGGGATACATCATCATTACATAATAATGGTCATCGTCACAAAGTTTGCGTCTTTACTATCTTCCTAAGTAAATAAAAGGAGAAAAACCATGGCAAGCGGAAAGCTTCACTCACCCATTCCCACGGGGAAACAGCGCGCACCACAGCTAGCTACTGCTGGACGTAGTAATAGGAAAGGGGGTCCCCGGCAGGCGCGCCGAGGGCGCGAGGGATGACGTCGTCCCTGGTGTCCTCCCTGGGCACAATGTCGACGAGAAAGTCAAAGACGTCGGTGCGGGTGATGGCGGCGGCGATGTCGTTCTTCTGGAGGGTGCGGCGCTTGTTCTCCTCGGCGTGCGCCCAGGACCGGTGGGTGAGGTCCAGGATGAACATCTCGCAGGCGCGGGCGAACACCACGGGCGCCTCCGCCGCGATCATGCGGACGTCCTCGTCCGCCTTCATGATCTTCTTGATGCGGGCCAGCGGCAGGCTGTGGTTCTTGAAGTCGGTGGTCTGCTCGATCTCCCGGCACTGGTCTGCCCAGAACATCTGCAGCTGCTGCTGCTGCTGATGTTGCTGCTGCTGGTATATGTGCTGGTAAGCCCCGTAGGGCCCCGCCGCGGGGGCCCCGTACGGCACCCCCGCCGCCACCCCGATCGCCGGGTGCCCCAGCTGGTCCTTCTGCTCCATCACCTTCACCAAAACCGAACCAAACAAAAACACACAAAAAGCAGAAAATTTCAACCACAAACCCCCTCGGCCCCAAACAATTCCACAAAAAGCAACAAGATCCTTTGCATCCAGACAGCAATCATCACCCAAAACAAAAGGAGAACACAGAACCCTAACTGCTCACCAGAGAGGGAAGGGAAGCAAAACGGAAGAAGACGAAGAGGCGGGTTTCTCTCTCTCTTCCCTTGCTTCCGAACTCGAATGCGCAGGGGTTGAAGCCTTCTCCGCTCTGTGGACAGCGATGGCGGAGGGGAGATCAGAAACCCTACCAGATCGGAGGAACCGCCGGCAGGGGGATTCGATCTGTTACTTCCTTCCACCTCCTCTTCCAGAGCTCCCACCCCACCTTCTCGCTCCTCCCCTGGCTTTTGTTGTGGGGGGGGGGGGGGTGGGGGGTGGGGGGGAGAGGAGGACATGTAAGGTAATAATTTTATTTTCGAGGGTGCTTTTCGTAAAGTTACCTCCAGCGCGATACGCGGCTTCCGAATAGGGAGGGGGGTCGGTGTCAGTTTTGGTAACGGCCACCCACAGGAGGAACGCGCCCTCGCCTCCCTATTGGTCTAACGCCCAGAGATGTCGTCGTTTTGATGTTTCTGACGTCATCTCCCTCGAATCCCTCGGTGTGAATTCGGGGTTATCTCGGAGGGGAGGTATCGGAGGTGACGTGTGGATGACGCCGTCGTCCCCGAGTGCAGTGGCGATAAGGGAGACATGGGCCTCGGGCTTTAAAGTTGAGATGGGCCGGGGGGGCCACTTGTGACCAGCCAGCTGGGCAGTTGCCAGCTGTGATCTTGGGGGTTGGGGCTGCCAATGATAACCCATCCAATTATCTATTTAATCCAACCATTTATTACAGGAAGAATCTTTATGTCAATCAGACATAAGTAAGGGTAAATTAATTAAAAGTCTTTAATAGATATTTGATTTATTTTCTAATCTCTGATAGAGTTGTAATTTATTATAGTAAGTGTTATTTTCTGTTACAGTATATGTTAAGTCATGTTACAGTAAAGACCTCCTCATTACAATCAGATACTTCTAATTAATTCCATATAAGTAAATGTTATAGAGGACCTTGCAGCCCTATTTTGAAAATCCTAATTTTGTAAAATGATATAATCAAGAATGAATCTTATGTAAGTTCGTCGGCTCGAAGTACTGCGATGACTTGGGTTTTTCTTGGATCAGTACGATAATAGAATGCACTAGCAATCCTTGTCACAAAAGAGTGAATGCATTAATATTTAGTTATCATTTTATTACTATTTATGTTGATTAATATTAATTTGTTGTACATATCTAGGTGTATATATGTGCCTGTAGGCATAGAATCTGTCACATGACATCCCCATCAATATTGATGTAGAACAATAAGCAACAATATGGGCTGGCAATCTATCGCAAAAGGGTAAATAAATTAATATTTGTTTTCTATTTTATCATTACTTATGTTGAGTAATATTTGGTTGCACATCTAGTTGTATATGCGCTTGCAACGAAAAATTTGTCAGATGGCATCTCATCAATACTGACACAGAACGAGGACTTCGTTGGGTCGATCGGTTAGAACTCTTGCTTAAAAGTAAGAGGTCTCGAATTCGATTCCTGGGGGAGGGTTTATTTGATTTTACATACAATCTTTGAGGTGTGTAGATCTGGAGTTTTTCCGGTCAAGTGGGGTAAGGACAATTACGGATATACGGAAAGTAGGAGCAGCTAAGTCCTGATCTTGGAGTTCACGAACACCAATCTCTGAGCCCACAAAATCACACGGGATGAGATTTCCTCGTTACTAAAAAAAAAATACTGACACAGAACATTAATAGACAACAATATGTGTTAGCAGTGGCTATCACAAAAGGATTAATAAATTAACACTTATTAATTGCCATTTATCGCTATTTGTATTTAACAATACCCTTTAGCCATCAATCCAAGTATATATGCTTGGAGGCACAAAATCGATCCTACCACATAATATCTCATTAATATTGGGAGAGAACCATGGTTGGCTGGATTAGTGAACTAGATTATCTAGATAATTAACAACATGAACCGAAGTATAGTTTGATTGGGTTATATTCAAATTTTAATAATAAACAATTATTGAGTCAAAAAAACTCATCGGATATCGATCATATTTGGGAATGCAAACCCGTTTGGTTTAAAACACCCAACTATGCCTAGAACAATGGCAGCATTAATATATATGCCTCTACACACCTTGGATGTTCCTATTATCGTTAAGATATTATGAATGACTTTTGTACTTCTTATTATTATTCTATATTTCTTATAATTGATGACATGAGATTTCAATCTAAGTTTTTAAATAGTTTTAGTATTATATATATATATATATATATTTAAGTTTAATTTGTCTTTCAATGGAGTTGGTTATATTAGTTGATTTGTACTTCAAATTGGTATTTCTGTATTCTCTTTTGATCTTAATTATTTTGCTTTTGTTAGGACATAAGAAAACAATAGGTAAAAAGGATGGCTTACTATATCATCCATTAATATCTCTACTTTGCATGATGCATGCTCTCTCTCTCTCTCTCTCTCCCTCTCTATCTCTCTCTCTCTCTCTCTCTCTCTCTTAATTAACAATTTACATTAAAGGCCCTCTGCAAATATGTCGTCGTGATGATATATTTATATTATTTGATTTTAGATAATGATATATTGTTAATACCAAGGTCGCCGTACCGTTCGGATCGACCGTACCGTATTCTCCATGGTACGGTACGTATCGAACCGTACCGTACCGTTGAGATACGGTGGAAAATTGACATGTTGTGTTGAAACTCATTCTGTACCTTGTAAACCCATTCAAATAATGTCTATTTGTGTTTAAATTTTAGCTATAAACTACTGTAATAGTTTTACAAATTATGGTGATTTTAGTTTAATATTTAGAATTTATTCTACACTGGGTGAAAAATCATCCGAAAAATAGTTACATCGACTTAATATTTAAATCCGTACGTCAACAATTCCAGATATTTACATTTCTGATATCATCACATTTTTCTAAAAATTATGGTGTTCTCAAATTTTATTTTCGTTACAGTTTTTTGGTGTCGCCCCGTCGGAGCGCGCATTCTGAGTATGACATTAGACTATCATTTATTAATACTAATTAATCCCAGATATTAATAAAATTACTATAATTTGTATCATCTCTTAATTAGTTTATGTTTGAAATTTTATCTTAATTAGACACTTATTAGACCCTTAAGTGCACACAGAGTTTGTCGCGGTACGACGAACTCTCTGTGCACGTACTTCAACGGGACGACATTTGGTTTCGAAAAAAAGTTAAATATGAAGTCATCATAATTACTAAAAAATGTACTAATTATAAAAATATAAATATCATGAGTTATTGATATATACATGTCGAGATTAAGTCGATCTAATGATTTTTGGGACAGTTTTTACTTGACAAAAAATAATTAAAAAATTAAACTAAAATTATTACAATTTGTATCACATATTAATTAGTTTATGTTTGAAATTTCATCTCAATTAGACACCATTAGATCCCTTAGATGTTGAGATTAAATCGATTTATAATTTTTAAGATTATTTTTACTTGATAAAAAAATAATTAAAAAATTAAAATAAAATTACTGTAATTTATATCATCTTCGTTAACTTATGTTTAAATTTTCATCTTAATTAGATATCATTTACATCACTTTAATACACATAATATGAAAAAGTTATAAAAAAAAAAAAAAGATGACGTGGGCGGCCGGTCCGGTGTGTACCGGACCGGACCGTGGCGTCCCGCCGCGGGACGCCCGGGTCGACCCTGGTGTCGACCCAACCATGCGTGGGCGCCGCTGCCGTTGGTCGCCCCAAATTTATTTGCAAATTTATTCTATCAATAATTTATTTGCAAAAGCCCCAAATTTATTCACGTCATGCCAATTTGAAACATTCACGTTGGTCGCGCGATTGAGCGCACAGAAACCCACCGGCACCGGTGGACCGAAGAGCTAGCCCCACCTATAAGCCGCCGCCGCAATACCCACAACAGCATCCTCTGCCTGCACCCCCACCATCGCCTTCCGCGGAGCCCCCACCGCTGCTGTCCGCAGCAGCAGCAACCACATGAGGAGCGTCCCGGTCGAGGGCGAGTACTCCGAGACCGACACCGCCTGCGACACCCAGGGCCTGCGCGGGGCCGCCGCCGGTACTGCTACTACTGTTGGCAGCTCTGCAGCCTGCACAGCGGGAGATGACATGGCCGACGGTGCCATAGTGGCCGGCGATCACATTGTTATTGTTCTTGGCAGGATGTTTCTTGCAGCGGTGGCGCCGGAAGAGGATGATCACCGGCACGACAGCGAGCGACGCTGCAGTGACAAGGCAGAACACGAGCGGAGCCTTGGGGACCCCGCAGGCGTGGCCGCCATGGCCGGCAGCTGCTCCAAGCACCGTACTGGTCATCATCTCCCTAGCAATTGTCTTGGGGAAGCTTTGTGAGAGGACAAGGACTGGCAGGAGCAGCACCTAAGATATATACATGTTGGTGACCATTGGAGACCTTATGTATATGGAGGACCTGGTCCAGCTAGCTACATTAGTAGAACTCTCCAGGAAGGTGCACGTCTGCATCAACCCAAGCTTCCTAAGAAGCTGACATGGAAGTCAATTTGGCCTTCTCGTTATATATATATATTATTATTTATTTATTTATTGTACTTTTACATTGTACTTTGACTAGGCAACAAACTTATGTGGCATCCAATAATTGATTGTCACTTTATCACTCCTCATGTGAGAGGTGCCACATGGGCTATTGTCTAGTCACATTACACTTAGCGTCACTTTGGATGTGAGTTAACTCTAGTTAACTCTGAGTTAACTCAAAAAATACTTTGGTAGTGTTTTAAAGTTAATTCTAGTGGGTTGGGGTAAAAGTGGGTTAAAAGTGAGTTAACCCACTATTTTCTAACCCACCTCTAGAGGTGGACTAAAGTTAACTCAGTTCCTCTCACATCACAAGTATTAAATGCTACTTTTTCTTTTCCCAATGTTAGTTAACTCACTTTTAACTACCAAAGTGCATTTGAGAAAAGGTGAGTTAACTCACTATGATCTAAAAGTTAACTATATTATTACCAAAGTAAAAAGTGGATTACACATGTATAACTTTGTACATGGGTTGGAGTTATCTTAACTCCAACCCATTACCAAAGTGCTCAGTGCAATGTACGAGTGCAATAAGCCTTTCTATATATATATATATATATATATATGAGTAATGTTATGATGCGGCTGTACGGCCCGGCCGCACCATAGCGGTGGCCGTTGGATCAAGATTCAACGGCCGCGATGTATTGCGCGCGCCGGTGGATCAAGATCCACCGCATCACGGCGTTGGATCAAGTCGCTATGGTGCGGTCGGGCCGCACAGCCGCACCATAGCATTACTCGTGTGTGTGTGTGTATATATATATATTATATATATATATGTGGAGGCTGCAAGAAGGCCATGAGGCTGTGAGCCTGGCCTGCACCATGATGGGTATGGGCGAAGTTGGTGATCCAATAAGATAATCAGTTTTTGCCTCTGGTGTGGAGGGGGGAACTTTTCAATGAATGTTCTTAACTAGCTAGGATTTAACTCTGTCTGGTCTCAAATCCGGATGAGAAAGGAGGAGACTTAAACAGTGAAATAACAACAAAATTTTATATGAATTTTGATCTATATGACAGAACAAGATTCATGTATCTAATATCAAATAATGGGATGCGAATTATGTGATGATGATGTTCTTAACTTGGATTATTTGACAAAAATTAATGTCTCTTAAAGTTTAATGGCCTGAATATTCTTTGGAATTTTTGCGAAAATTAATGACCCTTATCTTACACTTACAAGGCATGCCATGTTTAGGAACACATAAAGAAGGTGTTTAGCGCGACCATCTCCAGGTGTAAGCTATGTAGGCATAATTTTGTAAATATATTAGAATTGTGTATATTTTGATAAATATTTATTAAAATAAAAATATTTTAAAAAATAGAGTACTGTTCCCGATAAGCTTTTGGTTACATAGATACAGATAAATATCAAAATTACAATTCCTTATGATCATTTTTTTTGAAGAAAATGTTATCATGCTCATCTCAGCTGATATCATATATATGGCCTGGTAGGATCGATGTGCATTAGTTCATGACATTAAACAATGATATTCGTGATATATACCATTTTTATATTAAAAGAGCGGATATCTATGACATGATGACAAGAGCTTTGTACTTTGATATAAACAAGGGAATTTTTTTAAATAATCTTATTTAAAAAATATTTACACAAATATGTCCAAATCTAACATATATAGCTACATATCTATACACTGTTCAGTGTAATTTATACACTTTTTTTTTACAACTTATACATTTTTTCTGCAACTTACACAATTTCATATAATTTATATTGATTCGGTGTAACTTACAAAATGTGTAAGTTACTATGAACTAGTGTAAGTTGCATGTAGTGAAAAGAGTACTACTGTAAGCCATAAATAAACTATATAAATATTACATTGAATAAGTGAGAAGTATAGATTTATAAATATGTTAGATTTGAGTATATTTATGTAAATATTTTTAAAGTAAGATTATTTTAAAAAAATTCCCTTTAAAAAATCTCTCTTACTTCTTGTCTCTGCAACTTGCTCACCAACTTCCCATGCGCGATATCATGGTCAATTCATAGCTGTAACATGGGCTTCCCAGGCTCCCAGCTAGAACACTCTAAGAAACGCTGAGGAAGTCAAGGAAACCCCCCTGCGACCAAGGGCTTAATCAGGAAGCTTGGTCTGATATATGGATGCGCCTTCGTGGGAAGTTCTCATGGGGGAACCAGTGGAGGCAGCTCGACGAGATTCCTCCTACGTAATTAGTCGCCGACGATCACCTATATATATGTGCTCCTCCGGCCATGCCAGCTGCTACTCCAAGCTTCTGGTTATCCCAAGACGATCAGAGTGGTGTGAAGGGGTACTGATGACCAGGGCCTTGCTTGCTGCAGCTGCACACGGCGGCGGCGGCCCCGCTTATGGGGGAGTCGCCGGCGCCGCACTGTTCTTCTTCTGCATGGTTGCGGCGTCGCTGGCTGTCATGTCGATGGTCCTCTTCGGCTGCGGCCACCGCAGCAGGAAGAAGCAGGCGCCTGCCAAGAACGGCAACCTGACCTATTACGGCACCGGCGGGCACGTCACTACCACAGGCTACGGCTATAGATCTGCCAAGGGTAGTCATACCGGCGGCGCCGGTGGGAGCGCAGACGTTGGTGTGGCTGCTGTGGTTGAAGCTGCCGACGGTGGTGGAAGTGACGACGGCGGTGGCGGTGGCTGTGGCGGTGATTGTGGAGGAGGTTGCGGCTGCGATGACTGACGGTGGGCTTTCTCCGTCCATCAGTACTTTGCCGGCGGTGTGGGTCTCAGTGTGCTCTCACTGGAATAATTTGGATGTTTCAGATTGGCCACTTGTGTGCATGCATGCATGGTTCCGCTGTCGGACTCAATTGCATGCGTTTCTGAGTTGATTGTTGCATGATGTGAATAAAGTTTGTGCAAGTTTGTGTACTCGATCGCAACTCTTTAATGCCCCAAAATTAAGTTTGTGTTCTTGGATCGTGTTGCGTTGAAAACTGATCAGCTATAAAGTACAGATTGAACATTCTATATTAAGTCTTCAATGCAGGATCACCTATATATCTATCTATGATCTGCTCCAAAGCTTCTCCAAGAGAATTGCTAGGGTGCACTACAAAAAAATTAAGACTTAGTCAACTATGTGATATTTGTCAGCGGCTTCATCTTGTCGTTGACATATTCTGACATTTATCAACGTCCATATATATATATATATATATATGTTGATATATATTTAATATTTGTCAACAATTAATTAAAACCGTTGATATATGATTAATATTATTATCGGTTTCCGATAGTCATCGATGAATATAACATTTGTCGGCATATTTGTGTAGTTGTTGATAAAAATGATAAAATATTTGTCAACGGCTCTAACAGCCGTCGATCACATTTGTCAGTGGCTAACTATGATCCTTGACAAAAAATGGTGAAAAATGGAGAAAAAATTCTCATCATTTGGGATGCAATTTGTCAACGACTGAGTGGAGCCGTTGACAAAGATAACATTTGTCAGCAACTAACTATGCCCGTTGACAAAAAATGGTGAAAAATGACGTGAAATTTCCAACCATTTGGGGTGCAATCTATCAACGACTGAGTTGAGCGGTTGACAAATATCTAGTAAAATCTTCCACATTGGTCTGATCAGGTCGTCCTCTCTTTCCACCCAATCCCTTTTCTCCCAACCCCGCGCAAGAGAGGCTAGGGAGAGGGAGAGGGGAGAACAGTGGCGGCGACTGCTGCGACGGAGGGGAAGGTGGCTGCCGACGAGCCCTATGGCTGCGACGGCGGCCGACTTCGGCGGTGGCGGCGACGGCTCCGACGACAGTGGCGATCACGATTGGGCTGGGTTTGCCACCTCTCCCTCTCCATTTCTCCTCTCCCACGACCAGCTACACACATATTTATTTTTCGTATATTTTTTGGGTCAATTTCCTATCTACAGACATCTCTATAGCCAAGGCTAAACTATAGCTAAATTCCAGCCTCTTGTGGAGAAACCTAAGCACCTGAGAATTGACTTGAAGCTTGATTACTCTATCTCCGTATCTTTAGTCACCGACCTCCTTAATCTCCAAGTCTGACCCAAATAAGTTTGGTGTCATCCCATGGGAAAATGATAGCCATGGCTCCCAAATGAAGTCCAAACCTAGTGACAAGATGGTGGAAGACTCTTTTGTCAATCTCTTAATAATCTAGACGAGATTGTCTGACTTAATGACAAGTGACATGAGCCATTACTATGTAAATTTGAAGACCTCAAAGGCATGCTCACCGACTCATCAATGGAGGAGTGCCAGTGCATATATCCATCAATCCAAACATATGTCTAACTCTTCTCTTCCTTCATCCCTGCTACTTGTTACTCCTTCCCTACTCTTTATTTGAGTATATTATCAAAAATATTTTCTAAATATTTTTATGAATTACAATTATACATTTGACATCACTCCTATAAATTTGACTTGAGTTAAGCTCAGGTTAGACAAGGGAATTATTAACCTACTCTCGTCGCATGCTCTATCTCTCTCACCATTCATTAGAATAGAGGGGAGACCCCTCCAAAACTCCGTCAGCCACCCCCCTCTCTCTCTCTCTCTCTCTCTCTCTCTCTAGAGGAAGAAAACCCTCTTCAGCTCCCGGCCCTACCAACCGCCCCCCCCCCCCCCCCAAAAAACACACGTGCACACACACACAAACAGACAAGACTCCCTATATCTTCCAAATGGTTTTGTAGGGTATTTTAGATTGTTTAATGATTTCCATAACATATATATTTGAATATACCTTTTATATATGACAATTATATTTAGGATTTCTATCTAAATGTCATTGGGTTATGCACACAGTGTGTGAGTCTCACTATCTTTTTCTCCATTTTTTTAATACAGACTCACATCCTCAATATAAAAAACTATTTAAATAATTAATTAAGAGAGAGATAAATAACTTTTCATATTGAAGTTATTTACCCTTCTTAATTTGTTATTTGTCATCTTTAATACTCATGAAAGTGATAAATAATTTTATGGGAAAGAACATAAGAGCATGTTCAGTAGGAAACTATCCATCCAGAGACGTGCCGTTAGGGGTGTCAATGGGCCGGGCCTGGACCGGGCCTTGTTAGGCCCGGCCCGGCCTAGGCCCGGTTTTATAAAAGTCGGCCCGGCCCGACCAGGCCCGGGGGTAGGCCCGGTATGGCCCGGCCCAGAAAAAGCCTGAAAAGCCGGCCCGGCCTGAAAAATAAAAAAGTATTATTTTTATTTATATAATATATAATTTTAATACATCTACTATAATATATCTATATAAAAAATATATATATTTTACTATATCTATATTAACATTTAACTTGTAAAAGTTTATATTTTGAGTAGATTTATTGTAGAAAAAATACATATAACTCTCTTTCTAAATATAAATTTTATATTTAATATAAATTATATTTATTTTTTCCGAGCCGACGGGCCGACCGGGCCGGGCCACACAAAGCCCAAGCCCGGCCCTATTTTTTTCCGGGCCGGGCCGGACCGGGCCAAAAATTTGTAACGGGCTCATTTTTTCGGCCCAAACCCGGTTAAAACCGGGCCGGGCTTCCGAGTCTCCGGGCCGGTCCGACCCAATTGACACCCCTACGTGCCGTTAGCATTTATATATAATATATACTTCCCTTCACAGTTTGGTTCCCCAGGATTATAATTACATTTCACTTCACTAATTAGTTTAATTATTTGCTCTTCAAATTCATAAATTGAAACTTTTTTTTTAGGTAATGTGGGTGAAAATTTGAACCTAGGCCACCAAGATTATGTCAGTGAGGAGGGCACCATTATACCACTCTTTGTACATGTACATGCATGCTTCACAAACTTCATCTGATTCTACCGCGATTAATTACGTACGTAGATATATATTAATCTTGAAGTCTGAAAGAAAATAGAGAGAAAGATCAAGATGCAGAGACTTGGAGGACATTATTGAAGAACTACGAGCATAGAAGAAGTTATTATTCACATCATATATATATATATATACAACATTAATCTAATTCAAGACATATCGAAATCACCGTCGATAAAGCCAGCCCATTCAAGTTCACAGCAACAGAAGGATCACACCAGTACTTTGGAAACATCCACGTTTGATCGATCCATTTATTAAGATCATATGACGGGCCGAAGAAGGCGACCGACCATGATCAGTCGCCTCCTCCTCCGTTGATCACATGCCCGCTAGTAGGTCGACGCTTCTTCTTCCTGCTGCGGTGGCCGCATTCGGCCATGATCGCCGGCAAGACAACCAGCGATGCAGCAACCATGAAGAAGAAGAGCAGTGCTCCGGCGACTCCTCCGTACTCGGGGCAGCTGCTGCTCCAGGCAAGGCCCCGGCCGGCCATCCTCTTCTCCTCTCCCACTGATCACCACACCCTCGTCTTGGAGCAGCAGCCAGCAGGCATGGTATATAGCTAGCTAGGAAGGGCACCTTCTGTGTGTACATATATATACGTGATATATATATATATATATATGATCGTTGGAGGCTTAGTCTTGGAGGTGGAGAACTTCACAGGAGGTGCATGCTTCCTGCATATATCAACTCAAGTGTTTCCTGCGCAGGGCTGTGAACATGCATGGAGGTCGCATGATCTTGGAGGGTTTCATGATATCCACGTTTTAGTTTCTTAATTATTTGGAAACTGCAACAAGGGCATGCATGCTGAAGGTATGATCATCACCATTCTGATCCGTATGGGTGCTTAGATTTTGTTGTCGGTGTCAGAGTTATCGACCAGCTTTTTTTTTGGTACGGTATGATATTTAAGAGTTCGGATAGATCCTCTCAGTACATAGTACATGGGAATCGAACTCAGTAAGTCACTAATGGGCCGGGGGTGAAGAGTGGTTGATTTTTTTTTAAAAAAAATCTAAATCAAAATATGAAAAAGTAAAAAAAAAAGAGTTTTTTTTAATTCCACCCACTCTTCACCCCCATTGGTAACTTACTGAGTTCGGTCCTCTCATATACTGGCCTAGGAACCGAACTCGATATCTAATGCATGTATGGTATTGATAATGCCCAACTCTTACCCAACAATATTAATTATGAAATAAATAAATAGATAAATTAATTAATAATCATTCACTGTAATATGAGAAGTCTTTATTAATTATAACAGAATTTAATGTATATTATAATAAAAATAATATTTACTGTAATAAATATTTCTTTTATATATGTATAAATTTACGACCTCCGTTTTCCTTTGAGAAATTTTATTTCATCATTTAATAGGTTGTTTGACTGTACTTTTTTAACAATTTTTTTCTCTTAAATTTTAAAAAGAAGGACAGATATCTTAATACATTTGATAAGTATTTTTTTAAAGTAAAAATTTTATCCTTTGTAAATCTCTCCCAAAATAAAAAATTTACTGTAATAAATATTTCTCTATTTTCATATATGAATAAATTTACGACCTCCGTTTCCCTTTGAGAAACTTTATGTCATCATCTAAGAAAAAAAGAGGACTCAACCCATCTTGGGTCGGGTGGGTATTATCCTCCCCAATAACATCCACTAAGGCAAATCCTTATTATTATAATATATAATAAGAGCTGTCAATTAAGGCAAGAGAATTGCCATTTCGCCACCGTGAACCATGTGTCATTTCTGTTTTTTTTTTTCTAATAAAAAGAGAAGAGAGAGAGAGAGAGGGAGAGAGAGAGAGGAGAGAGAGAGGAGAGAGAGAGAGAGAGAGAGAGGAGAGAGAGAGAGGAGAGAGAGAGAGATGAGAGAGGGAGAGAGAGAGAGAGAGAGAGAGAGAGTTGGGCCACACTGTGCATTCTTACAAATCTGACCCACAACGTTTTTGGGCCCGAATCTAATAAAGCAAGTATTTATATCCACATGGCCCAAGCCTGATTGAAGTGATGCAAATCCAAGACATCGCCATTCAAAGAGCGGGGACATTTTGATAATCGGACAAGTTCTAATTAATAGCTGCCGCTTATGATGTGTCTGATAATTCAAAAATTAATATGATTTGATAATATAGATAACTTATCAAGACTTTGTCAAAGGGATCGACTGTCGAACGCCGATCGTCGGACGTTCGGCGCTGATCGTTGGGCGCCAGACATCGAATGTCGGACCGTCAATCGTCGGGTGTCACTGTCGGACCGTCGAATGGCGGCCGCCGAGTGCTGGCAACCATTCGCCGTGTGTTAGGCGTCGACCGTCTAATATTGGAATGTGTCTCATTGTCTTTAGATGTTATTTAAGTTAGTTATCAAACAATTCTTTTTTTCATATCTTAATATGTTTAAATATTTTTTAAAATTCAGATTTAAAGATTATATGGTAAATTAGATTTTATATATTTTAAATAAGTATTTTCAAACGCCACCTGAGCCTGCCCAAAGACCTATCAGAATTTTGCTGAGGTAATAAATTAAGATACTTTGATGAATACTCCTAACACTTTTTTTTTATTTTGCGAAAAGATATCTCATCAAATTATGATTTCATGACCAGCTCTTTTTTGGAATAAAAAGGTACAGGGCTTTTTGTATATATGCCCCTCTTAGAAGATCAATGTGTGACAATTCTTTCTAAATCTATATTTGTACGTATATCTCTTTTATGAATACAAAATAATTTAAAACCCTACCATAATCTCCCATGATAGAAATCAAAAACAGTATTTGAATATTCTTTCACCATCATTTTTAGTAGGGGTGTAACTGCAAAAATGAACAAAATATTATAAGCATCTTTTTGAAACGTCCATCACTGCATGTCACGATAATATCATCCTTGAAGGTATTTTGTATCCATAAAAATCTACATAGGGAAAGATCAGAAGAAGGAAAGGTAAAATATGAAAAAATTGATACTAAAAAGACGACTCGTATTTCAAGACTCATAAATACTGAACAACAAAAATTAGGGACTAAAAATTAAACAACACAAAAAAGAAAAGATATATGATTTCTGATCTTCTGACACGGATTATAAATTAAGTTAACCTTCTGACAGAATCTCGAATTAATTTTCCCAAGATAGCTAGACATGACCACTAGGGTTAACGAGGGTATATATATATATATAACATCTCAAAAAAATGGAGGAAAACATACCCCATGTTTTCTGTGGATAATGTCAATATTAATATATATACATATTTAGCCCACCCTCATCGTGCATGACATGACTCTAATGACAAATCCAAAATTTAAAAATTAATAACAATAGTTTAAGGGGTTCTGATGTCATATGCATGTCTTGGGTTAGGTTGGTGCAAGAACAAGAATGTCAACATCCTGGGTCAACAGCTGTTACTTCTAACCAAAGAATGGTGCTCATCTTGGGATATGCCTACCTGTTCATAGCTATTTGATATGTTCCCAAAGTCAAAGTCAAATATGTGATCCTATATATTCCACTTTGACCATTCATATGATTCCTCATTACCTCATCCAAACATAGAGAATGTCTCATGTTGAAACCTGAGCAGGCCAGCTATAATTATTGCTATTTTCAGTGCAAAAAGATATTAAATAGAACAATTGGAATTGAATAAAAGTAGTCATGCATACAAGTTAGATTTACCTCTAAAGAATCACAAAGACAATTTCCCAAGCCTAGTGACTTTTCTTCAGAACAATTACAGAATATATTTTCAAAAAAAATTTACAACACACTTAAGTATGTTAATTATAAATATTAACGAGATGAATATATATATACTCCCTAGACAAATAATATTTACTAACACATTTACATTACTATGTACGGATAACTTACGTAAATATGCTACAAATTGCGGTGCTTACGAAATTTATTATAAATTACATAGATATGTTGCAACTTATAATCTATTATGCTACATTGTGTAAGTGTAAGCTATATATACATAATTTCGTAAATATGTTTAGAATTGAGCACACATATTTATAAATATGTTTGAATTAGGTATAATTTGATAAATATTTATTAAAAATATGATCTTTAAAAAAGTTTCGAAGAACTACAACTAAAGTTGAGGGTACCGTAAAATCGGACCGAACGAAAAATCTATATAAAATAGTACGAACCATAGAATATCACAATCGATTTAATTCGATTCGATACAATTAATAAGACCTAAAATTTAATGTACCTATAATTAAGCGTGAAATCTAGAATTTTATAAAATAGCATTAACTATAGTTAATGTAGCGAACCGCATACAGAGATTTTCATATATAGACTTTTTATTCATGAATAAAATTCAGCAAACCATGACTATAACTACACAAATTTGCATGGACTTTTTGTTGACGTGATGCAATAGTCCCATATGGAGAACCTCCGGCGTTGACGGACGGAGAAGACCAACATCAGCCGCCGCAGCCGCCGCCGCAACCCCCACCACAGCCGCCGCCGCAACCCCACCGCCGCCACAGCCGCCTCCGCCTCCGCCGCTGTCAGCAGCGGAGATCACAGCGGCCGCACCGAGTCCGAGACCGACGCCGGCGGCCACACCCAGGGCGGCACCGCCCGCCGCACCGATGCCGCTACTCTTGGCCGGCGGCGCCGGTGGCCTGTAGTCGTAGCCGGAGGCGACATGGCCGCCGCCGGCGCCGTAGTAGGTCACGTTGCCGTTCTGGGCCGCTGGCTTATTCTTCTTGCTCCGGTGGCCGCAGCCGAAGATGATCATCGGCAAGACAGAAAGCGACGCCACGACCACGCAGAACAAGAACACAGCTCCGGCGCCGACTCCTCCAACATCGGCGGGTCCCCCGCCATGGGCAGCTGCACCGAGCAGGACCCTGGCCATATATACTTGTCTTTGCAGGAAGCTTGGAGCAGCAGGCGTTTGCAGGTCCAGCAAGCTATATATATAGATAGGTGATCCTTGGAGACTTAGTTTGGAGGATATCTCCAAGCTGCAGCTTTCCCTGGTTCACACCTCGTCGGCATGAGAACTTCCAAGAAGTTACGTGCACGATCAGATCTCTTCATATCATCTCAAGCTTCCCTGCAAGTCGCCGTAGACATCATGTTTCATCCGCGTTTCTTGCTCATGGGGACTGCGAAGAAGGCCACGCTGACTATAATAATCCTACATATATAGACTGGTTGATCACGTACGGAAGCTTGAGCTCATAATTCTACCCATGTATACAAATAGATATATTTGTGTGCACTCAAAAAGTAATTGTGTGTATTAGGAAGATATTTGTGTGTATTATTTGAAGATAAAAAAAAGTAAAAGTACATTAAATATATCGAAAACTGTGTCTCTCACATGACATGTTGTGGAGGAGCACGCTCTTTCGCGCATCTTTATGCTCCAATAAACACTCTTAACACTTTTTTTGTTTTCTTTTTGGCGTTTCGAGCAAAGATATCTCATCAAATTATATATGATTTTATGACCAGTTCTTTTTCGAAATAAAAAAAGTATAAGACTTTTTGTATATGTGTCCCTCTCGAAAGATTAATTAATTGTGTGACAATTCTTTCTAAATTTGTATTTGTACGTGCACCTCTCTTATGGCATGGATACAAATTTTTTTTAAAGACTCTATCGTAACCTCACATGGCAAAAGTCAAAATTATATTTTGAATATTTCTTCACCGTCATTTTTAATAGAGGTGTATATGTAAAAGTGAATAGAATATACTAATTAAGCATCTTTTTTATGTCTAGCTTGCATGTTACGATGGGATCGTTAATGTTGAAGACATTTTGTATCCATAAAAGAAAGATATAGATACAAATATAAATCTAAAAAAAAATTCTCACCCAATTAATCATCTGTGAGAGATATAGATGCAAAACACTCATTCTCCAACCGTATCACATAGGAGATATTCATGGCCATTAAAAGGGTTAAGGTTAGCTATATATATATAACATATATATCAAGAAATGGAGAAAAAATATCCAAATTTTCTGTGGATAATGTCAGTATCATATGTACATATTTACCCCACCCTCATCGTGCATGACATGACTCTAATGACAAATCCAAAATTTAAAAAATAATAACCATAATTTAAGGGTTTCTGATGTCATGTGCATGTCTTGGCCCAGGAAGTTGCAAGAACAAGAATGTCCACATCCTGGGTCAACATGGTGTTGTATCTAACCAAAAGAATGGTGCTCATCTTGGGATATATATGCCTGTCCCTGTTCATATATATATAGCTATCTCTGTTAATGTTCCCAAAGTCAAAGTCAAATATGTGATCCTATATATTCCACTTTGACCATTCATATGATTCCTCATTACCTCATCCAAACATAGAGAATGTCTCATGTTGAAGCCTGAGAAGGCCAGCTTAATTTATTGCTATTCTCAGTGCAAAAAGATATTAAGTAGAATGATTGGAATTGAATAAAAGTAGTCACGCAATGCAAGTTTTTAATTAGGTCTTAGATTTAAAATTCAAAATTAATAAAAACAAGTTTTTAGAACTGAATCGTCGGAATCGAAATCCGATCACTGTCAGCGGCCGATGAGTCGGAAGAGGTGTCGGTCAGATTCTCGCGATCCCCGACGCCGTCCACTGGATTCTAGTAGCTATCACGTCGTCCGCTAGATTCTGCGAGTTGAAAAATTAACGATCTTAAAAAAAGTGATTCGTCTAACTTAAAAATTAAGTAATTTTTTAAATAGTAA
Organism: Colocasia esculenta; assembly: GCA_014218235.1. Lineage (NCBI taxonomy): Eukaryota > Viridiplantae > Streptophyta > Magnoliopsida > Alismatales > Araceae > Colocasia > Colocasia esculenta. Next base: position 182,125,226 of record CM024755.1, on the reverse strand, counting down.
ATTAATTAACACTCCTTGACAATAATAAAGAAAGTCCTTACATAACAAAATTTAACGTATAATACTGTCGGACCAAAAAATAAATCAAATATCTATAAGGGATAACACTTACTGTAATAAATTATAATACTATCGGGACCAAAAAATAAATCAAATATCTAATAAGATTTCTAATTAATTTATTTTTTTAATTCAAATGATTAATTTAGATATCATTTTAGATATTTTATCAAATAATTTAAATTTTTAAAAATTAAATATTTCAAACTTTAGAGATGTCGATTAGTTCGGAGGATGTCGCCGATCGAGCTGGGTTACCCTGATCGATTCACACCTCGTCGGCACACGAAGAACTTCCAAGAAGGTACGTGCACGAATCTTAGCTCCATATCGTTCGTCTCAAGCTTCTCCCTGCAGGTTGCCGTGGACGTTTATGTTTCATGCGCGTTTCTTGCTGGGGACTGCGAAGAACGGCCATCCTGATGGCCAACATCTGACTTATAAAATCCTATATATATATATATATATATATATATGATAGATAGATAGATAGAGAGATAGTTGCTGATCATCTAAACCAAAACAAAAGAAAATTCGAGTTGTTTGTTTAGGGAAGAAAGAATGTTTTAAATTCATTTAGCGTAAAGATATATTCTCATCAAATTATGATCATTTCATGACAAGTTCTTTTTTTAATTAAATTAAATATATATATATATATAATATATATAATATATATATAATTAATAATATATCTCTCTCTCTCTCTCTCTCTCTCTGTGAAGATTAACAATATGTACAGTCTTCTCAATTAGATTTTGTATTTGCAAGTATACATCTCTTTGGATACAAAATGCCCTCATAATCTCTTCCTGATAGAAGTCAAGAATATAAATTTCATATTCTTATGTCAGGGATATATACAAAGGTGAAGAAAATATTCCAAACATCTTTTTAACGTCCATGACATGTTATCATAAGGTCCTTGAAGTCGAAGGTATTTGCATTCATAAGAGCAATATGTATACAAATATAAAATTAAAAAAATTCTCATATAATTAATCTTCTAAGATACGTAAAAAAATCCAATAGCATAATTACCTCCAACCATATCACATATATTATAGAGAGAGAAGATATCTATGGCCATTAAAAGGGTTAATTACCCACAGCATTATTAGATTCTAAACTGTGTTCCTATACAAATAAATGTTCTGAAGGGTGTGTGTACCTACATAACATCTCAAAAAAATGGAGAAAATTAAAACACCCATGTATTATGTGGATAATTTCAATACCAAATGTGCATATTTAGCCCACCACCCTTATCGTGCATGACATGACCCTAATGACAAGCTCAAAATTAATAATAATAATAATAATAATAATAGTTTAAGGACTTCTGATGTCATATACATGTCTTGGGTTAGCTAGGTAGGTGCAAGAACAAGAATGTCAGCATCCTCGGTCAACGGGTGTTACTTCTAGCCAAAGAAGAAGGGTGCTGATCTTCTAGGAATGTGCCTATCCTGTTCATAGTTTTTTTTGTTGGGAAAACACTTGATATTTTTTCGGACAAAATGTTTAGTTATTTATATCCGTAAATACAAATAGATGTAAATTTCGATATTATATTTAGCCACTTGTCTATAACATTAGACGGCCGAACTCTTTCTATCTGAATATCAAATGTTTCTCTTTATGATAATATTCCCTAAGTCAAGTCAAATATGTACGATCCTATTCCAATTTACCATACATATGATTCTCCAATATTACATCCTATATATGTTTAGAATGTCTTATGTTGAAGCCTAGTTAAGCAGGCCAACTTTATTGCTATGCTCAGTGCAAAAAGATATTAAGTAGAATAATTGGGATTGAATAAAAGTAGCCATATGCATGCAGGTTAGGTTAGGCCTCACAACTTCATTCTTACAAAAATTTGTAGCTTTAGAAAATTAAACATAGTAAAAGAATCGGAAAGATACTTCCAAAGCCTAATGTTTTTCCCTATAATCTAGGTCTGTCAAAAATATCTGATTATTCGATTATCAGATCCAATTTCGATACAAAATATGAGATTTGAAAACATATTTCACTACTGATAACTTATAATCAGATTCGGATTCGAATATTTCGATAAGTTATCAGAATCAGATGATTATCTGATTTTCAAATCTGATAATATATATAATATTATAATATTATATATGTATTATTATATAATATTTATATAATATAATATAGATTATATTTACATAATATATATTATTTAAATATCTGATTATATGATTTCCAAATCCGATTTACCAAACATGTTCATATTCAACACTATTCGACTTCTGAATCCGATTATCCGATAATTTGATGAAACATTGTTGTTTCCATATCCGAGTTTGAATCTAATTACTTCCAATAATTTTTATTGGAGTCGGATTCGGAAACATTATTTTCCGACTCCGATTTGTTTACACCTCTATTATAATCTTTAAAAAATAATATTTACTACACACTTAAATATATTATAAATATTAACGGGACAAACATATATACTCACCAAATCTAACATGTATGTAACAAGAAGAAACGGGAAAAAAAGTGACAAACTCTTATACTTTTCCTCTTAAATTTTGTCATCTCTACATAAATCAATCATATGAAAACATATTCGACCTGTCTAAGATTCACGTTATATCTGAATTTTGTCACCTCAATTTGCAAATTTGCACTTAGTATACGGTATAAAGACTAAAAATTTAACTTATTTAAATAAAAAACCAGTTTAATTAGATCAGAGTTCGATACTCTCATAATAGTTTAACATTGAATTAGACCTCAATTCCTTCCCCCACTTTTGGAACCAACATGGAGAATATATAGTATATATTTTTCAATGATAAAAGTTTATTGTCTGAGTTTGAAACTATGCATAATGTCATAAGGTCCCGCATACAATACGTGGGCCCCATCATTTTTTTAATATAAATCTACATCTCAAAAGCTATTTGTCCCCCTCGGCTATTGTCACCTTCAACATTAAAAAGGGTAATAAATAACCAATTAATGAAGGCAACTAAATTTTTTATATATTGAAATTATTTATGACTTTTTTATATTAAGAGGTGACGGATCAAAGATAATAATAATTTTATAAAATAATGTAAGAATATTTAATACTCTTGTCGAGACGATAAGGAGCATTCAATGCTTCCCTAGATGAGATTCGTACTTATAACTACTATATTTCTTCGTTATCAAAAAAATAATCATTTCTAAGTTGGGCCAATTGATAAATTATATACAGCCCAATTCCAACCCACAAAATTTGTAACCTCTAATTTGAATAAAAAATAGAGAAAAATTTATTGCACTTGCAAACATTTACGTGGATTGCCATGTAAGTTGGCAGACAAAAGGGAGCAGTAAACGGCACTGGTGACGATCGACGATGAGATCTAGAGTCACTATTTTGGAATCTAAATTTTATATTTTAAAACCTAAAATTTAAATTTTGAAGTCCAAAAAAACTCAATCAATATTTTTAAATCCTAAAAGTAATATATTGAATCTAAAATTATATTTTAAAGTTCAAAATTTATACTTTAGAATCTAAATTATATTTTTAGAGTCTAATTATTTGTCCCCAATCATTGACCATAGTTGCTACTACTCTCTCTCTTTGGCAACCCACATGACATCTAACTAAAAGATTAGTCTACCCACAAATAGGGTTGACTAATCTAAAAGTTAAGCTACCTTTCTTTGAGAACAAGCAGCCCTAATTAACTTGGGTTAACTTTTCTACCCCACCTCAAGTTACCCACCCAAGATACCCTTTTTAAGTAAAATTTCCCCCTTCCCAAATCTTGGAGAAGTATTAATACATTAATTTTTTTCAAAAAAGTATCCATATCGGCCCAAGCCCAATTTAGATCTCCATTCTTTAGTCTGTGAAGTGAGACACGTGTCACACGTCCCGCACTTGGAGGATCATCGTGGCCATTCAAAACAAGTGGATAGCGTTCCATCTCCGAATGGAGCCGCAAGCTCCCCACCGCCATCCTCCACAGCAGCAGCAGCCACACCCCCCCGGCCTCCCCATTCCTGCTCAGAAACCCACCACCTTCCACCGGCCGCTCCCCCTCGCCGGCAATAGTAACGCGGCAGCAGGGACGGACGTGCAGGTGCTGGCTGGCATAAGCTGAACCAGATCAAGAAAGAAGAAGAACCAAAAGCAGCAACAACCCACGAAGTGGTGCTGCTGTAAACCCATTCTTCACCGCCGGCGATGGCTTCTTCCTGTTCTTTCGGCGTTTACTGCCCGCTGGGGAGACCCATCAAGCGCACGACCTTCTCGACGTTGCCCCCGGCCGCTTTAGCAAGGATCGGTGTCTCGGCGCCGGACGCCGTCGGGATGGCGCTTCTGCGCGGTAGCGTCGTCTGCTGCTCCGCCGTGCAGGAGTCGTCCACCGCCACTGGTATGGATTGCCTCAGATGATCAGCTCGGGAGGGTAGCGGTTGGAGCCGGGGGAGTGCAAAAGTTTTCACCTTTCTTCGTTTTCTGCGTCGTTCTTGTTGCCCAGTGGCTGGAAAGGAGACAGAGCCGGCGAAGCAGGAGGAGGCGGCGGCGGCGGCGGCGGAGAAGCCGAAACGGAAGCCGCCGGCTAAGGTGCCGGCGAAGCCGCTGTCGCAGATGATGGAGGAGGACGTCATTCCCTTCCTGAGGGCTATACTCGAGGGTGAAGAAGACATCTCCGAGATTGAGCTCTCCTTTAGTGATAACCGGGTTAGTACTGTGCTTTTGGATGAAAGAACAAATGTGGAATCATATAAAGTATGGGCTTGGAAGATACCCAACAAGTCTAGACGTCTTCCTGCTTTATATTTTAGATGTTTGATTATGCCAATATAGATAGATGATTTTGGTCTTGCTGTGCAGACTTAGGTCCAAAGGTGAGTGTGTAGCAAAAAAGTTTCATCCATATTGTTGAACATGATCCTATGACAATGATGATGTAGCACATTTTTATTGATTTGTGTCAAATTTGATGTCAAGAAGTGGTATTGATAAACTAGTTTTCATACTTTGACAGTTGGAAGGATCCTTTATGAAGGAAGACATCCCTCACTACTTCTGGGCTTTCTTCCCAGATGGAAGTTTGACAGGTGTTTCTCTGCTTCATCTGTGACTTGTCCCTTCACTCCATCTTTGTCTTGCTCCTCCATCTGATGATGTTTTTTGTCAAGACAGGTCCAAAGGGCTTCTCTCTCTCTTCATATGGATCTGGGGTCAGCACTGTGGAACCTTTCCTCATTGATGAGAAGAAGATAACAGCCAGGCATGTGGTTTTCTGGGTTCAGAAGAGGCTGGCAGCACAGGGCATCATTCCTGTCTGGAAAGAGTGAAGAGAAATATTCCCAACTTGGGCTTTCAGCGCTCAGTTGAGATTTTCCAATACATCTTGTATACATTCATGTACATGGGGCTAATGTTGCAAATTTCATTTTAATAATAGCAGTCTCCCATTTTGATAGACAACTTCTCTCTGTCTCTCTGTATCTTCAGCTATTCCAAGAACCCCATCCTGCTATTCCAAACAGTGATGGAGGGTTACCCACTTGAAGCAAACAAAGAAATATCTATAACTGATTAATCCATGCACACTATGTAGGAGGGATTTCTTATGAGATGTCAACTTTTGATCATGAGTTTCTAAAAATTGAAGGAAGCTACTTGTAAACACCTTTCCTGTTGTAGTAAAGGTGTTGATGATGTCTAGAGTTCCATCAAAAACTTAAAAATTTACTATGATTTCAACTGTGGTTATAGTTTATCTCAGAAGTCAGAATCCTTTCTTTCCTTTTTATTGGTAATTGGTGATTGAATTAACGAATGACATTACAATTGGAGACCATGCTACCACTAGGTTGGTAGCTATGAACCCAGAATAATAGAAAGCAAACACAGATCAATTAGTGTATGTCTCAGGATCTCTTAAGAGTTATACAGCTGTTCTATCTTATACTAAGCATGTACTTGTTTACCTTGATGAGTAAATTGACTCAAACAGACTTCTTCAAGTACAGAAGACAACATGAAGGAAAGAAAGCCAGAAAAATGAGGAGGAAAATACACATGGGTGTTGAATCTTCTATGCCAGACACATCTTATATTACAGTTATAAGATAAGAGCCATAATAATGAAATTCATAACAAAAGAAAAGCTCATGAAAATAAGTTCAAGTTGGACTCAAATCCACTTTCCAGTTTCTACTGTATTTCCTTCAGTCCAAGAATTTGTCTTCAAGCCAATGGTTTTGAATGGATGACCTTGCCCCTGCACAAGTTGAAAATAGCTTCAATAGTGGAAGCTGTTCCAAACTCTATCAAATACTCTAGAAGCTGTCCCAGACTCTTACCAATTTGGAGGGAAGCCAGTTTGGGATGGCAATCACACAAAAGCCACAGTGAAAGGGAAGGTAGGGGAAGTGCTGAGTGCTAAGCATAGGAGATAAGTGTCATGCTTCTTTGCCCCTGCACAAAGGGAAAACAGCTTCAAGACTGGAAGCTGTTCCAAACTCCATCAAATAGTCTAGAAGCTGTCCCAAGCTCTACCAATTTGGGATGGCAATCACACAAAAAGCCACAGTGAAAAGGAAAGGTAGGGGAAGTGCTGATCAGTGCTCTTGTTTCTAAACCCTGTCAGAAATGATCTCCCAACTTCCATAACATCAATCATCATGATAGAAATAGCTGGGAAACTGCTTATATTACTTCCTTTTTCATGGAAAAGTGATCATTACTTTGTACACAATTTACACATCTAGCAGACAAGAACTACAGCAGGACAAAGATAGTTCCATGACCTTCCCCACACACACACCCTTCTCCATCTTCTATACGAAGTCCCTACTGCTGCTGCTCAGCCCTGGTTCGCCCTGCCCTCCGGCGGCTGCACCAGGGCCTTCCTCTGTAGGTAGTCCCCCATGTCCACCTCGCGCTGCTTCACCCTCTGCCCAGATTCCGTTAGCGTCTCCACGAACCTGCCGACGGGGCCCTGGACCCTCATGCCCACGGCGCGGGCCGCGCAGGTGAGCGCCGCCACCCCCGCAATCGCCATGGCGGCGGCGGCGCCGAAGCCGGCCACCGAGGCGGCGAGGACGAGGGCGGCGGAGAGGAGCAACGGGCTGGAGACCACCAGGAAGGGGGAGGCCACGAGGAGGAGAACGAGGGAGGCCGTGAAGGTGAAGCCCATCATCCCCAGCAGCGGGACCCCCACGGCGGCGCCGGCGACCGTGGCCCACAGGATGGCCGCGCCCCCGGGACGCCCCGCCGCGGGTCGGCCCTCCGCTTCCATGAACGTCCTCTGCGCCATCCTCCTCCTGCAGCTCTGCCGCAACTTCTTCTGCACGTTGCTGTGTAGAGATGGTGAAGAAGGAAGTGAGGGGGTGCGAGGCCGGCGGGAGATTTATGAGCGGCTTCGCCGGCTGGTCGCCTCTCCATGCATGGGGAACGTGGAGGGAGAAGGGGGGAACCACGTGGCGGGGTGGCGAACAGGTGGCGGAGTTGTGTCCGTGGCGGGAGCCGGCTCCCTGTCGGAAGGCCTTCTGCATGGAAGCCGCCATGCGCAGAGGAGATCGAGCGAGAGGATAAGATCGGTGCAGGTGAGCTGGTGCAAGCCCGCAACCATGATCGGCTCTTCCATTTTGAAAATTTATAGAAAAGAAATAAAAATAGGGCAAATTAATTAAAAATTCTTAATTATAACAGAAAATTTTTTATCGTAATAAGAAATAATATTTACTGTAATAAATTATAGTTCTATCAGTGAATAGAAAATAAATTAAACATCTAATAAAGATTTTATATTAATTTATTCATAAAAACATTATATTATATCAATTTAATTCAATCAAAAAATTTATATTTTAATTTAAAATTAAAAAAAATAATATAATGAATCGAACCGTGCCCAGAACTGTAATAATTCCAAATTTACGATCCCAAACATGAGACGATAAGACAACATAAATTTGTCAAATCTAGTTTATTTATTTATCTTGTTCATAAATCATAATATATGGAATTGTGGGGTTCTTCTCACTGTTTTTTAGATTCTAATTGGGATCTGATGTATAGGGATGATGTCAAATGGATTTGGGTTGTATTATTTGTTGAGAGAAACATTTTTATTTATCCATCTAGTTCTGTCAAAAAAATCTAAATTTAATTTAAAATATATATAATAAGAAGAGATAAATAATAATTATGTCAAACCGTTTCTAGATCCGTAATGGTTTCCAAATTTATGATCCCAATCCAGCACGATCAATTATAAATTTGGATCTAACTCAAATTTAGTTTATTGTTTATCTTGTTCATAATATATGAAATTGTGAGGTTCTTCTCTGCTTTTTTGGATTCTAATGAGATCTGATGTATAGGGATGATGTCAAATGGAGTTGGGTTGTAATAACTATTTGTGAGAGGAACATTTTTATTTACTTTTGTTTAAGATTTTCCCATTTCTTTTTTAACCTATATATTGAGACCTGGGGAAAATAGCCAATGTTAAAAACTTATAACATATACAATAATACAATAATATATATTATATATATATGTATGCTATGTTACGGCGGCCCGACTCCGCTGTAACATAGTATGGAATTGTCGATTGAAATCCGATAATTTTGCACCCATGACCCGTCATACATCGCGTCGTCGAAAGTGGACGAAATGGGTGGGGGGAATTTTTTTTTGAATTGAATTGAATTTGTAGCTTTATCTTATATGCTAAGGCTCAGGATTACAATCATGGTTGGCCGTGGTGGAGTGAATCAAACCGATTTAGATGTATCGTATTGGATAAAAAAAAACCCAACTTGTGAGGCGTTCGATTCGGTCCGATTTACATGTATAAATATATTATGTATATAATAAATATATTATATATATGTAAGACATATATGTATGGATATATATAACATATGTATGTTAGATATGAGTATGAGTTCAGAAGAATTTCAATTCGATTCGAATCAATGATGTGGCCAACCTTGGCTACAGTACGGCGGTGTCGCACCATCGTACTATAGCTTTATTTATATATACTCCATAACAAAAGGGAAAGTCTTTGTGGAGGCTCTTTGCATATTAAGACATCTAAGTGAGTCTAAATGATGTCCACCCAAAGCATCATCATTTCCAAGCACTTCAAACTTGTCAAAATTTCTTAAGAGCCACTCAAATTCGATTTTTGAACTAGGACCGGTCACCATCTCTTTTTTTTTCATAACATTATCCTTTTTAGATGTCATAACTATTCACTAACTAGATCTTCACATTGGATGCCCAGACAATAAATATTCAGACATTTGGCACAAGATCTTATGGTGGAGCCCGTCCAAAGAGTGCTAGTGTCTAACGCTCAAGCACTTAACATTTCTCTTCTCTTAATGCATTTGCCTCCATTTATCTATTTGTCTTTTTTTCAACTTGCTAATCAAAGAATTAAGAACATGTTTGAATACATTTTTGTAAATAGGGTAATCGAAAATATATGTATAATAATTTGTATTTATCATAAATATATGGGTAAATAATTAGAAGTCTCTAACTGTAACAGAGAGATCATTACTATAACAAGACTTAAGGTATATTGTAAAATGGGAAATACTTACGGTAATAAATTATAATTCTATTAAAAAATAAAAATTAAATTAAATATCTAATAATAATTTTAATTAATTTATCTTAAATATATTTTATATTATATTATGTTTAGATTTTTTTCATAAATTAAATCAGTTTATGTTGAACTCAGGGAAAGCCTCCACTACAAATCAACTTAAAATAAGTTTATGGAATGGGAATTTGATTCTCGGTCCAATTTTGAGCATGGTAGTTAATTTTTAGTCCAGGTAGATTTGAATTGTAATAATCGGTCTTTTTTCACCCAAAATTAACATTTTAAGTTTATTAATTATTACATAGTTAGATGTGCTTTATATCCCAAAAGAGTGTTGTGGTTTGTGGGAGGTCAAAAATAAAATTTAAATTTATAAGGACACATCTCCAAATATAACAAGATAGAGGTTGAGATAAGAATACCTAGCTCTACGTCTAAAAGTGCTACTGCTACTAATGCCCTTTCCCCTCCCTAAATCCCTCTGTGTCGCCGTCGCCGTCGCCGTCGCCGTCGCCGTCGCCGTCCGCCGCCCGAGAGAAGAAGCCGCAGAGGCAGAAGCAGCAGGAGGAGGAGATGAGGCTGCTGACGCACAACATGCTGGCGAGCAACGTGAAGGGGGTGGTGAAGGGGTACCCGCTGCGGCTGGAGGCCGAGGCCGTCGCCGAGCGCCCCGTCGACCTCAACCCCGACTTCCTCCGCCACATCTTCTCCCGTCTCGACTGGCCCGCCCTCGTCGCCGCCGCCCGCTCTCTCCCCGCCGACCACGCCGGCGCCGGCGCCGCCCTCCCCGACGAGGCCGACCCCTCCATGCTCGACTCCGACGACTTCCTCCGCCACTTCCACCACGCCCTCCTCGAGCTCCACGTCGAGGAGGGCGCCCTCGTCTGCCCCGAGACCGGCCGCCGCTTCCCCATCAACAAGGGCATCCCCAACATGCTCCTCAACGAGGACGAGGTCTGAGGGAGGAGTAACAGCAGCGGGAGAACCCACATGCTCCCCCAAAACTCTTTCTATACATCTCTCTCTAAATTTTCTTCCTTTTTTTATGTGCTGTTGAAGTGTGATCGCTATGTGACGTTAGTGCGTTTTACTCTTCCTAGTATGTATTCTGAAATTTCTCCCTTGCGAAGATGGGCGGAAAGTTTTGCACCTAATTTGTGCGGCTTCTTTCATATCATACCTATTGTTGCCTTCTTCTGGCACCAGGATGCCCTGTTCCCAAGTGCTTGCTTGCAAGTGCAACAAATAGATGTGCTAGCTTTCTGATCTGATTAGGCTAATGCATGGTGTTCTGCTTTTTCTTATGGTCTATTACGTTTGGATGAGGTGCATTACGACTGACGTACACACTATGTCCACCACATTGGAAAATAGCATAATAAGTTTCATGTCCTTGATTCAGTGACAAAACATCGAAGTCCATTGCCAATCCCCTGAAATCCTCTTATTCAAAACTAGGATTCTTCTTTATGAATTCATTGGAATGCCTAAAACTGACCGCCTACCTCTAGCATATATGTGTTGACTATAATATATCCTAATCCCCCTTGTCAAATGTATCCTTAGTGGTTCACCTTAGTTTGTATTTGGAGCTCTCTCTCGGGGTATCATATTCCTACACCCCTCTGGTATAAGTACTATCCCTCAATTGCATATGAAAAGGAATGATGATTGCATTTGATTCAAACATATGTTGTTTCAATGTGTGTTTTGTTCACACTTATCTCGAATGCCTCTTATGAGTGATCTCCATGGAAGAGAGAAGCTCATTGCGGTGAAGAGGCAAAGAGGGTTTAAATTATCTGCTACAAGAGACAATCATGGAGATGGTTGACTCAAGAGTTCGATAGGTCTTTCACTTGTTTCACTCTCAGGGACAGTCTTTTACTGGCAGCATGTTTCATCTTGGGGTTTCTCTATTCCTGTTTTCTCCAAGGAGTTGCAATGAAGAAAAGCTGGTTGTTATCTGGAGGGTATACCTAAGACAGGAGAGGACTTTGAGGCCTTGAGTGGAACCGTTGTGTAATGTCACCAAAGGAATGCAGGGCTATGGTGCTTGTTAGGTGATTTTAGTGGGCTAGAGAGCCTCATCAAAGAATCAGAGGGTGGTGATTTACAGTAGGAATGAAGGATTCAATCTGTGGGTGGTGGACTCAGGTTTCTAAGAACTGGAGCTATCTAATCAAAACTTTACTCAAAGTAATGGTAGAGATGCTCCAAGTCTCTCTAGATTTGATAGCATTTGTTTTAATGATTTTTGGGAACTGTCTCTGACAATTGTGCTATTCATGTGGATTCTTGGATTACCACATCACCTTAAGCCCTTCCCGATATTTTCAGAAGGGAAGCGAGATCAGAGGATGGTATATTTTCTTTTGCTAGAGAATCGGCTTATTCGTGGGTAAACACTTACATACAGCGGAGGTTTCTAACTTCCAGCTTCTTTTGCTGTTGGGGAGTTAAGGAGGAGGGGATGGGGCCACACCATCTTGGTGGGGGTATGAGGTGCTGGCTTTTCTTTTGGGGGCAGCTACTTTTGTATAGAGGTTTTTTGTTAGTTTTACCTCTACATCCTTTTCCTTTATCAATATAATTTGTGGTACCGTCCACATCCCCCCCCCCCCCCCCCCCAAAAAAAAAAAAAAGAAACCCCTTCCAGATGGAATAGTTTTGTCCAACTGATCATTTTTACAGTCTGGTTATTACAACCTGGGGTTGGGGAATCTCATGTAATGAGCAGTTGCCGGTAGTGAACTTCTTGTCTTCTAAATTTGAAAAAAGGTAAAAGAGGCTATAATAGATTGGACTTCTGCTTGGAAGCATGAAATATATATATAGACCAAATTGCTGGAAGAATTACAGAAGTTGGATCAAACTGAGGAGAGGAGTTTACTGCAGAGATTCAGGAGAGAGCTGCTGCTTTCAATCTTCTTTAGAATTCCTTGGAGTAGAAGAAATGAGGTGGAAATAAAAAGAAATTTATAATCACCTGGTTGCAAGAAGGGACCTCAATATGTTCTTTTTCCATAAAGTGGCGTTCAGATGTTGAAGGAGGATAGATAGAAGATGGGAATGGGGTTTCTGATACTGTCCTCTATTTTATCAAGATTCTTTAAAAAGGCACCTGGTTGCAAGAAGGGAGCTCAATATATTCTTTTTTCATGAAGTGGCACAGATGTTGAAGACCATAGATGCAATATAGAAATCTGATTGCTGAATTCTCTATTCTATCAAGATACTTTAAAAACTGAGCTAAGGTGGTTTTCAGGATGGGTGGATCCTTATGGCAAACAAATACCAAAGGAAGAAAGAGCTATGTTACTCAGTTTGCCAACTTGGCAGCCTCTACTGTATATGAGCCAGACCGAAACATACTGACTCAGGCTAACTTGAATGGACTCGGACTGAGTCAGTCCTATGCATTAACAATTCAGCCGCCTCAATGCCTCATATGTTATCTGGCCCAAAATGAGTCGGTCAGGCCTGCTGAGCTGGCCAACCTTGATGCTGCCGAAAAAAAATATGTGGAGGAGGAGGAAATGGATGCAGGTTTTCATCTTGAACCTGGAAACCCCTTGTCAGGATGATCTTGTTTTATCTGGACTGTCCTCAGAGGTAATGCTGTTAGAGCTGTAAATGAGTTAATTACTGGGGTAAAAGTTGTTCTTTTAATTACACTTCTCTGTTTCTCATTCCTAAGGAGGATGCAGTTGTGCTAAAAAAAATTGGCTGATAAGTCTCCTAGATGCCCCTTATAGGATATTTAAAAAGATGTTGGGTACAATTAGGATTTTTGTTGCCCAAGTTGGTGGTGGAGAATTGAGCAGCTTGCATCCAAGGGAGATGTTTGAAAGTTGCTTTCCTTACAGCTCATGAATTAGTGCATTTTTCAGTGCGCAAGACCAAGAAGATATTATTTGCAAGGTTGATTTAATAAAGCTCATCACCTCACCTGGTGTCTTGCTGTTGCTTACTGAGTATTTTGTTAAATTACAGTTTTCTTCTACATTCTACATTGGACAAAACTTATCAAGGATTTTATTCTTGCATAGCCAGACTCTCCGTTATCATTAATTGGAATACCCATGGCTTCCTAAGCTCATGAGGGCTTCGTCAGGAAGATCCATTATGTCCTTTGCTTTTATGTTTTATTACAAATATGCTACCAAGAATTTGCAAGCTGCTTTAGAGGTGTCCATGTGCCTAGAGGACCTGTGCACATTTCCCTGTCAATGTTCCTAAGCAGGAAGTAGCAATTTGATGCTCATCTTGGAGACTTGGACAACTGTTCCAGTCTGAAGATCAGTCATGGGGATTTCTCTGGTGGATATGCATATGCATACCACTAGTGATAAACTTCATGAGTGTGCTCATATTGGGATGTAAAGTGGAAATGGTGCTAATTCAATACCAGGGTTTGGCATTTCACTTTCTTAATTACATCCAGGCAAGGTTTGCCGGATCGGAATCGGGAGGCGAATCGGATTTTTCTTGATCCGATTCGATTAGCCCCGAATCGATCCGAATCAGATCGATTCCATGGGTATAATATATTATATATATATATATATATATTATATCATATATATGATATTTATAATGTATATATATATTACTAATATGATATAATAATATTATATATATGAGGCGAATCAGACCGAATCGATGGAATCGAGAATCGGGTTTTCCATGATTCGCCCCGATTCGGGAGAATCGGGCCGATCCGATTCGATCCGCCAAACCATGCATCCAGGGTTTGCCGAATCGGGGCGAATCGGCCCGATTCCCCGAATCGGTGAGAATCAGGGGAAATTCGATCCCTGTTTCGCTTGATTCGCCCCGATTCCCTTTATATATATATATCATATTATATCATATTTGTAATATATGTTATACATTATAAATATGATATATATTACATATATGTATTTAATCAATATAAATGTGTCTGAAATATGATATATGTAATATATATAATATATCATATTATATATATATATATTGCATATATAATATACTCTTGCGACCGATTCTGGGGGAATCGGGGCGAATCAGGAGCAACCCGATTCGCCTTCCGATTCCGATTCGGCAAACCATGATTACATCAGAGGTGATTTGCAGACTAGTGGACAGAGGAGGGCTGCGTGTTAAAAGTCTACATTACATGGTGTTGCTTTATCTAAATTATTGTGGGAGTAACTCTCAGATGACACTTCACTGTAGAATAGATTTATAAGGACTGTTCACTAAAAAGGGCTGGAAGATGGTTTAAGATGTGGATAAATGAGATTTAATTGCTCTAGAAAGTATCCTCCCATCTTTTGCCTGGCAGTTGATCAGCAATTCACTGTTGCAGAAGGTTCTCATACCCAGTGGCATCTTACTCTTTGGAAGAGACCTTAAGGAACTTAAGGAAGCTGAACCAGAGGAGTATCTATCTTTGACGCAATTCCTTGAAAAGGGGAGGGGGGTGCTTCAACAGATAATGGGATTTTCTCCACACATTCTATCTACTCTTTGGCTTCTCTGCACCAAAAGGTTTAAAGAGAGTGTGGAAGGTCAAGACTCAAAACCTGCAGCTGTTTTTTTTCAACAACTGGTCACAAAAGTTTATAGGTCCGGAATAGTGGCATTAGTTGCCCCCCTCTGGCTGTGTGATTCAGCATTTGAAACCAGTGCTCATCTTTTTTTTTGAGAATATTTATTGCGCTTACCAATTGCACTTTTTAATGTACTTTTTTGGTTTTTTTTTTAATGGGTGGGCATAATATGCATTCAATGTGTTGCCCAATGAAAAGCCAAATGTGCACTAAAAAGTGTAATTGGCAAGTGCATTTCTCTCTCTCTCTCTCTCTCTCTCTCTCTCCTTTTGATGTCCGGTCACATTGGCAAGGAGGTATGAATCATCTTTGGAAGAACTTAATTAAATTTTCAGCTTGCTGATTACAGCGTCCAGGACATTGGAAATGAATTTGACGTTGTTACATATGCAAATATCCATATCATGTTACTTCACGTCTTTTAATGTCGCCAAACCATTATTTAAAATGTGTGACCTTTCTCTTTCAATATTTTGACCCGTTTCATATTCATAAGGGATATTTACATCGAGGAGGGTGTGACGGGGGCATCATGTATTGAATTTTTTTCTAATAAAAAAATGTTCACTGTTAAAATACTATTAAATCTATATTTGATGACATTTCACAACATTTGTTCATGTCAAAACCCGCTTTTGAGTTCTATTTGCAACATGAAGATTATTGAAAGGGAAAAGCTAATCAACCTTGGAAAGTCATTACTTATCAACTATCCCCAATCTTTCCTCTCTCTTTCTTTTTTTTTTTTCCTTTTGCCATCTAAAATACAATAGCACAAAAAACTGGATTGAAAAAAAAAGTCCAAAAATATTTTTCATCAAAAGTTACACCAGACCAGGGTTTGCCCGTGCCGCCCCTACCGCGGCGGTAGCGGCGGCACGGGCGAACCGCGAGCCCCAGGCACGGTCGGGTCACTCCAAGGGGTGACCCGAGTGTACCGCGGCGGCACGCGCCGGGCACACAGCGGACCGGTATGATCCGGTCCGCTAACTTCGATTTTTTTTTTTCATATTTTTTTCGTATTCCGTGTGTTTAAGTGATCTAAATGATGTCTAATTGAAATAAAAATTTAAACATAAACTAATTAAGAGATGATCCAAATTATAGTAATTTTATTATAATTTTTAAATTATTTTTTCTCAAGTAAAAATTATCTTAAAAATCAGTAAATTGACTTAATCTCAACATCTAAGTGATCTAATGGTGTCTAATTGAGATGAAATTTCAAACATAATCTAATTAATAGGTGATACAATTGTAATAATTTTAGTTTAATTTTTAAATTAATTTTTTGTCAAGTAAAAACTGTCCAAAATATATTAGGTGACTTAATCTCAACATCTATGCATCAATAACTCATGATATTTATATTTTTAGAATCAGTATATTTTATAGTAATTATGATGACTTCATATTTGACTTTATTTTCGAAACCAAATGTCGTCCCGTTGAAGTACGCGCACAGAGAGTTCGTCGTACCGCGACAAACTCTGTGTGCACTTAAGGGTCTAATTAGTGTCTAATTGAGATAAAATTTCAAACATAAACTAATTAAGAGATGATACAATTATAGTAATTTTATTAATATCTGGGATTAATTAGCATTAATAAATGATAGCCCAATGTCATACTCAGAGTGCGAGCTCCGACAGGACGACACCGGAAAACTGTAACGAAAATAAAATTTTAGAACACCATAATTTTCAGAAAAATGTGGTGATATCAGAAATGTAAATATCCGGAATTGTTGACGTACGGATTTCGATATTAAGCCGATGCAACTATTTTCCGGTAATTTTTCACCAAGTGTAAATAAATTCTAAAAATTAAACTAAAATCACCATAACTTGTAAAACATTACATTAGCTTATAGCTAAAATTTCAACACAAATAGACATTATTTGAATGGGTTACAAGATGATCTTCGGGCAGCTAGTTTATGGGTAATTACGTCACGCATTTTCTGGGATCTTCGGGCTAGCCGTTTATGGGTTAATTACGTCAAATCATTCTTCTCCATCTGCTACAGGCGGCAGTGGTGGTGGTGGTGGTGTTGGTAGTGGTGGTAGTGGTGGTGGTGGTGGTAGCATGCGATTTTCATTAAGTCTGAGTTCACGCATGCTACCCAAGATAGTCGAGATCACGGTGCTCCATTAAGCTATTCAAAAAGGTATCAAGCAGATGAGAAAAGACGACACATAGGTCATGTGGACAGTAGTAGCTATCAAGGGATTGAATTTGATTTTGAGAGACTGAGCACATATGACGACACAACATCTGAGGGTGCTAGTGAGGGTCACAGTTTCTTTTCAGGACATACACAATTGGATCCATATGGACAACATCATGAATATGGTGGCTATTATGCCTCTGGATACCAGTATGGTCATGATGGTTCTTATATGCAAATTCCAATCGTTCCACCACCAGGACCTACAATAGTACGTCAAGGAACACGTCAATATTTAGAATATCAACGTATGTACGAAGACCTATATCAAAATTACATGCCTTATGCTGATTATTTGCGCTTCTTGGAGAGCACTTATAATGTGAGGTTGTTCGGAGATGGAAGTTATACCCCCTACTACGAAGGTTTTGTGGACATACATGCTCAGCATGATGAGGAAGAGTAGGTAAGAACTTGTTAAATGTCTTTAGTGACATGTTAAGGAAGATGATGCTAATTTGTAATTTTTCATGTAAAGAAAAATGATGAATATGAGGACGACGATATGAATATTGTATTGGCTTGTATCATGATTATATCCTTAATATTAGATGAACACTAATTGCTTGTGTCATGATCTGGTATGATTGTATGTATGTTAGATGAATATTAAAGTTGTGGTGGGTTGACTTAAATGAGTAAATAATTTATTTATATATTTTCAACCTCTTTATGTGATGTTCTTATGTTTTACTCATTTTCTTTTGAAATTTGTTCATTTCAAATATTAACTAAGTCACAAAATTAAAAAACAAATCAAACAGGTCATTTTCCCACCGTACCTCAGTGGTACGGTACGTACGTACCGTGCCATGGAAAATGCGGTACGGTCGATCCAGGCGGTACGGCGAACTTTGCACCAGACAAGCCCATAATCTCATCCTTTTACAAGTGATCTTCGAATCGAGATCCAGAGGGAACCCAAATCACATGGAGAAAGACTTAGTACACTTTCTATTGCACTTAGTGTAATATGACTAAACACTAAGTCCATGTGGCACCCAATAATTGGGTTGCCACTTATCACTCTCCATGTGACGGGTGCCACATGGACTTAGTGCCTAGTCATATTGCACTTAAGTGCAATAAGAAAGTGCACTAAGTCTTTCTCACTAGGCACTAAACCCATGTGCATCCCTCACATGGAGAATGATAAAGTGACAACTCAATTATTAAGTGTCACATGGGTTTAGTGCATAATCATATTGCACTTAAGTGCAATAAAAAAAGTGCACTAAGTCTTTCTCCATTTTTTTTAGCTTTATCCCCCCTTTTTTTACACAGTTTGATCAATGATTAGATTGTATAGACACATCTGTCATATTGCGAACGATGTGACAAAATTAATTAAAAATAAAAATAAAAATTTTCCACTGTACTGCCAGTCCATTCAGTTCGCCATCAACATAGAAACTGCTACCAGCCGCAATAACTCATTACCACATAATACGAGCCAAATTAGTGAACCCTACAAGTAATGACATGAAGAAGCTGTGTAAATGTTGCACTGCTAATAGCACATCCAGAGATTATTCACTCTTTACAGACTATTATTACAAGAAACAAAAAAAAATTAGGGCTCTCATCATATTCCCACTCATCCAGCTCAATATGATACTATGACTTCTACTTTTGGCACAGATTCCAGTTAGGGCAGTCC
This sequence comes from Colocasia esculenta, assembly GCA_014218235.1. Classification (NCBI taxonomy): domain Eukaryota; kingdom Viridiplantae; phylum Streptophyta; class Magnoliopsida; order Alismatales; family Araceae; genus Colocasia; species Colocasia esculenta. Next base: position 182,106,041 of record CM024755.1, on the reverse strand, counting down.
AAAACTGAGATGAGAGTTGTATAGCAAGATAACTCCCCCTTTAGCAGTTTCCTTTCATGCAAAGTTCGCCGTATCGGGGAATCGGGGCGAATCAGATTTTTCCTGATCCGCCACGATACGTTAGAATCGGACCGATTCGCATGGGAATCGGATGAGAATCGGTCAGATTCGATGGGAATCAGGTGAATCGGTTTCTCCTGATTCAATCCGATTGGTCGAATCGGACCGATTCGATCCGATCCGGAAAACTATGCTTTCATGTTCCCCTTTCCTCTTGTTATCCTGAAGCTTGAATTCTAGATCATGGGGTTGCATTCACAATATCATCTGCTTTCCTTCAGTGTGGCAGGCAAGCTCTGGGCAGAATTGATAGGCTCAAACCTCTGACAGAATGGGTTGCCACCCTGCATGGAATAGGGAGGTAGGTCCTGCAATTTTTTGTTAGAAAACTAAACTACTCATCCACGCTAAAATCCCAAGCCCAAATCCCCCGGCAACAAAGGCAGTGTTCATGAGATGTCACGTCTCCGAAAATTTAAGATTTAAGCATAACTGCAACGGAAACGAAATCGAGAGACGCGGCAATCGTACATATACAGAAGCAAAAGAACAATAAAAATTATACAAGCATTCACTATTTCCATACTCCAAAACTTCTTCCATTAATCGCCATCATCATATGACTATTACGCCTTCCAATGCCCAAAACACAACACAAGAGAAAACATTCTCTAATTGACCCAATAAATAATGGCTTACTGATCATAGGCGGTGTGGGTCGACTGATCTCAACTCTCAGGTCGACCGAAGAACGCGTTCCCAAGAGTCAAGCTTCTGGGAAAGCCTTTTGATGTGGGATAGAGAGAGAGAGAAGAGGGTAAGGATGGGAGAGAAAGGGGGGGAGGTCGCCGGAATCACACCGGAAAGAGGGATAGGAGGTGGGAGTGTAGACTTCACACCCTTTTCCCTTTCACAGGGACCACCTTGGGGCATCACACACAAACTCAAAGTCCATTGTTGGAAGCACTCAACTCAAATTTTTCTTCTTCTCTTCTATTCTTTGATTACAAGACTATATATAGACTTCAAAACAAAGAAACTCTTCATACGAAAAGACACTTAATAAAGACTTTACCTAAGACTTAGGAAACCCAAAAGACTTAAACTTAACTATTTTAATGACCTTAGGAATTTGTAAAATCAAACAAGATTACAACCATTGGGTCTTTTAATAGGCCAAATAAAACATAATAAATATTTTGTTTTACCCATCCTTCATTTCCCATCACCTTTGGGGACAGTGTAGGTCGACAGACCCAAACCAGCTGTTGATAGGTTTGACCATAATTTCTTATCTCTTTTCATATCAACTTCCCACACATGATAAAGTTTCTCTCATTGGTGGTTCTTTTACCTTAAAAATCTTAATTGAACCCTTACTTAATCATTTCCACCTATTTACTCTCATCTGTTCATGATTTAAAAATCCAAGTTGCTACAAAGCAAGTGTCCTAGAACTGTATGGTTATGCTCCACAGGTATAGCTCTTCCACTGGGACCTCCAATTCAAGGGTTATGAAAGCTCGTTGCTCATCATAGGTAAATGGTACTTCTGTGTTGTCAACCATTATTCTCTTCGGCTCAGTTGAAGAATATGCTCTGAATGTACCGCATCCCCGAGCTTTGATCTCAACTGTTGCAGCTCTTGCTGATTCATGCTTTAATTCTTTGATGGCTCCTCCAGAGTTGAACATCTTGATGAGCCCAACGGGGGCAAAAGAAGTTCCATTGGATAATTTCTTCACGGGAGCCACAGTAAAGACCTCATACTCACGGGGTCTTAGTGTAACAGGCAAACTCACATTGTGGGGAAGGTAAACCACTTCTCCTGCAATGGAGAGGGGATGATGCCAAAGAATGAGTGTTAGAGGTATAATGGACATAATTGCAATCAGTTGAAAAGAATGGGATCAACAGTTTACATACCGCCTAAATGCGAATAAACCACGGTGTCGCCATTCCATCCATGATCAACAATCCTAGGAAGATAGTCTACATCCTTTGATCGTATAAACGCAGTAATTGTGCCAGGCTGTTCATCATGTATTAAATTTTTCTTGCCAAATCTACACCAACCAGCTCCTTGACAGTTGAAGACACCAACAACTCCACAATGATCATTCAAATTCCAAATCTTTAGGAGACTGCAATAGCATGCATAAACTGATGAGTACAGATAGTGACTTTGATGCATCCATCAAACATGCTTTGGTGAGTGATACCTCTTTCCATCTCTGGCAGGGTCTGAAAATAAGCAGTCCCTTGTTGGTCTGCCTGGAAGTTTGGCTCTCAAAATAGAACCATCAGGAAGAACAAGCTTCTTCAGTAATTAAAATCATGATTACCTGGCTTGTCACTGCATTTTGACAACGTAGACTCTGAGAGAGAGAATTGTTCCCACTAAAATAGCATGGAAAGTGTGGAAACTTTAGAAAGACAGAACTTATCATGTCCTACCTAACATAAACTGCACAGCCTCCCACAGCTCGAGCTGCTGCATGGTACTCGGCCATAGGATGAAGGCTCTGATAAATAACAACTATGTTCAATTTAACTCTGAAAAGATTGATTATTTTATGATTTATGTAAAGAATAACTTTTAGGTGCATACATGGAACATGTCCCAATCGGGCTGCATAAGCTCCCCCAAGAAAACAGCGTTGTATGCAACAGATGCTATGTGAATTGTGTGAGATGCTGGATTTTTTGGCCAAAAGTCATCAGATGCTCTTATGACAGCAGTGCTCTTTGCACTAATACAAAATGAGGGGAAAAGTACATTGATTAAAAATCGAAGCAGTACATTCTCCAAATAATAGATCTAGAATTTCTGTGAAAGAAGACTAGGAAGAGAAGATAATGGCTACAGCAATATAGGTTGAAGTGCATATGACAGTATGATACCTGTATAAACCATCAGTGTTGTGACTCATGCAAGATATGATTCCGTTGTCGGGGAAGTTTTTAGCAATAGATGCTTCTAAAGCTTGCTGGTACTTTCTAGCAAGCTTTACTCTGCCACCATGTCCAGCTCCCAGTGTTTCAAGAATGTTCTGTACATCTACCTTGACCCCATCTATTCCAGTAGATGCAAGATAGGAATGAAGTTCATTAAAGAAGTTGAAAACCTTCTCAGGATTCACCAGACCAAGGCCATTTGTGGCTATACAGTTAAAAGCATCACAAGGCTCATTGGACTGAACACCTGGGGATGAAATCGGATATGTCATCTTGGATTCATAATGTTCCATCTCTGTCACACCAGGCCTCACACCACCCCAGTATCCTGTTATTGCATGCCAGGCATAAACATACCTGACATCAAGGACAAGAGACAATGAAGGGAAAGCGTTGCAACTATCCCGATATCATGTGAGCCAATGACTTTGAGCTAAAACATAACCAAGTGTCAAAACTTGGCCTTGATGATTAAACTTCATCTTTAGCTGCAAAAGTCAACAACTCTAAGAGGAGGTTTGCCACCAATAGGGGGTGGCAAACAAATTAATCGCACAGAACAAGAAATAACAATCTTCATTGTTCACAATATCAGCCATAGAGAAATCTGAAAGGTGACATCTTACTTCAAATTATGCCTTTCCTTCGCCTCTGTAACAATGTGAGCAAGACCCAGAGCTGGGTCCTCTTCTCTATGCCCCTCTTTACCATTCTTTTGGAACTTGTGATTCTCTTTGATGTGGGTTAATCTATTTGCAAAGCTGGAAAGTTGAGCAAACAACACTGTTGTCAAAGGAAAAGAATGTGCCCATGGTGGTAAGTCAGTAGTAGGTTTCATCGACAGTATACTTTGCCGTGTTGTCAGTTTTCGTGGCAAGGCCAGTAGCATCCATCCCAACAGATTGCCACCCATCATCTATTATCACAAACTTTGGAGGTATTCCACCTTTCTCAAAACTGGGTAGATCATGCAAACCAAAGAAGGGAATGTTATGGCCATAATCCACTCCATGAGCTGAGTCTGAACAGGAAGCTCAGGTGAGATAATAAACCTCTGAAGTCCTTGACGAACTCCTTCAGCAGTAACATCAGTGTAAAATGCATCCCACGTACACCAGCCAAACCAATTTATCATATCTGGCATCTGCCGTAGAATCATGAAAGAAGAGTTGAGCAAACAAACTGTTCAAGGATGCATGAGTCCAACATATAGGACAGATGGTAAATAGTTATGCAGAAGGCATACTTTCTTCTTTTCTCGGTGGGAAAATGTCTTTAGATGCCTTTCTACAGCCCTGTCAGTGGATTTCAACCAATGGGGAAAGGTCCATTTTATAAATAGATAACGCATAGAATTAACTATCCATAACATGAAGAAACACTTGCCCAGACACAAACGGGGTGAGCCCTGCAGCCAACAATGCATTGCGGGGCCCACCTTTATGTCTGGGGCGGGCAGAAAGTCCTGCTATAATCTGCACCTAGAACATGATATATTGAGAAAGCACATGCATAGGGTCTTTGTCATTTTAGAAATTATCAGAAAACATCAACATAAATTTCTACAGAGAAACAATAGTTAACAGCCCCAACGTATGAATTTCAAAAGCTTTAGCTAAGAAAGAAGTACAAAGATGTTTACTTTACAGCATTGGTGATGACATCAAATGGATCTTCTCCAGCAGCCACAAAAACTAGATGTGATCCTTGGAATCCATCAACAGCGGGATCACCTGACATATGCACAGCAGCACAGGCATGGGGGCCGTTCACATCGAGGAGATCAACTCCAGCTGAAACAGAGGTAAAATCTGGGACATGCATACCACTTTCGAGACAAATCTCAAGCTCGTCGTTTTCGTTCCCCTGAAGAACAGCTCGGAAGTCCCCCTCGGTATGGGCAGGAAGACACAGTAGGTGACAGATTGGTCCCTACTGTCTGCACCACCCTCCCCACAATGTGACCCATCGTTTCCCTCGACCATCAGAAACTGGGTCTCGAAAGGGATGTCTCTCCCCAGCGAGCCCATCCTCTGCGTCATCCACCACAGTTTGAACCGGAACACGCACATAAACCGCAGGCCCCTGCAATATCACCAAATGGGCCTCATAAGATGGTCGGAGGACGCAGAACAGAACTGTGAAAACTCAGCTGCTAGTAGTAGCAGGATTTCTGTCTCATCAGTGGCAAAGGTCGAAACTTGGAAAGTACCCAGCACAGCCCTCAACGAGATGCTTTCAAAGACATCTGTCTTGGTAAAAATCCAGTTCAACATTAATGCAAACTTTCTAGAGAAATGGTGGAGCAGAGAGAGAAAGAGAGAGAGAGAGAGAGTTCTTACTCGAGCTTTCCCACGGAGAACACCCGGCGGCTGCCCCTCCCATCCGACCGGACACCGACGAAGGCACCGGTGAGCAGCCCGCCCACCTCGGCGGGGCTCACCACCACGTTGTCGGGGACGCAGGACAGGATCCTCGTGCCCAGCACTACCAGGTCCCCGTCGGTTACCGAGATCCCCTTCCCCACCGTCATCTTCTCCTCAGCAACTTGCCGAACACCACCTGATCTGGTGAACCAGAGAAGCCAAAAAACACACATCTTTAACACGCCAGCTGCCTCAACCACGGCAATTCTCCACTGCAGGAGGAGATCGAGAAGCCTACCTGACAAGCAGAGGACGGAGACGGATCGATCCCCGAGCGTAGAGCTGGAGACCAGGGGACACAGTCGAACCAGGCGCTGTGGCAACTGGCGAGTGGGACGGAGACTGGAGCTCCCCTTGTTTAAAACTTTAAACAGACATGTCAAACGGAACCCGACCGATACCGATAAAAATTATCGGTTTCGGAATCGAAAAATAATATCGATAGTTTATTGAAATCGGTATCGGATATTTCGATAAGTTATCGGAATCGGAATCGAAAAAATAATCGGAATCGGTATCGGTATCGGTTATTCCGATAAATTATCATAAACTCAAGGTAAAATTATGGTAAACATCTTATCTTATCGGAATTTCGGTTCCGGTAATATTATCAGAATCGGAACGGAATCAGAACTAACCATTCTTATCGAAATCGGAATCGGAATCGGAACCATATTTCGGTTATCAGAATCGGTATCCGAATCTGTGTTTTTCGATTCCGAACTCGACCCCTTTACAGCCCAACATGTCATGGACGAAGAAGCAAGGTTTTTTTTACATTTTAGTCCCTCGATATTTATGTTTTTCGAAACATCCTTCTTTCTAAATTAGACACCACATAGTTATAGGATACAAAAATCGCGCGTTGTTATCTTGGTTGTAACGTCTCAGAAAATTTTAAAATAATGAGAAAATAGAAGTAATTGAGTTAAAATACCTTAGGGTTATTATTAAAATATGAAATTTTGATGATAGACATAGTTAGGGGTAACAAACATTACCCCAGTGACGCGCATTGAAATGCGTGCCTCCACAGGCGATTTTGGAAACGACATCGAAATAAAAATTCGAGAAAATCATAATTTCCAGAAAAATGTGGAGAAATTTATTATGTAATTATCTGAATTTTTCGACGTACGAATTTTAGGGTACAGTCGACGCGATCATTTTTCGGTGATTTTACACCTACTGCAAATAATCTAAAAATTTATTAAAAATCACCACAATTAGTAAAACAACCATATTAGTCTATGGTTAAAATTTCATGGCAATCAGATGTGATTTGGATAGGTTATTTAAAGAACAAATGGCCAGTTGAATTATTGGGGATTTACGTAATGGGTTTTCTGGGTTAATTGTATAGGGGGTACGTGGAGGCTTTAGATGAAGGCAACGCTTGAGGAAACATGGTAACACCTCAGTTACCATGTGTAACTCTCTCATCTTGCATGGGCTAGGTGTCCAAGTGAGGTAAAAAGGATTCTTACCTTAACACCTACCCCCCCTTACGTTTCATGTGCATGTAACCAGTTTGGTTCTATAAAAACCCTCCATCACCATCGTACACACCTTTTTACTCTCTTTTAACTGGTGTGTGTGTGTGCTACTTCAGAAGTTTCTCCACTTCCACTGCCATTCTAGTGAATTGAGCTATCAATTCTCTTTGAGGAAGCTTCAACGGTTGTTCTGGTTCATCTCCTTGGGGTGGATTGCTGTGGAACTTCTTCTTCGTGCAAGTGTGTTTTGCTTCCTTATATTTCTGTGGATTTCTGAAGCCAAGGATCTCACTCTCACTTCAACAAGGTAGGATTCTCTTCTTGATCCTTCCAATTTCTTCTACCATCTCCATTGGATTCTCTGGGTGGTGGCATGAAGAATTCTAAGTCCAATGTGAAAATCCAGACATTTGTGAAATCTGGAAACTTGATATTGATCCCATTGTTACCAAGGTTTAGAAATCATGTTCATGATAGGAATCAACATGTCATCATGTTTTAGCTGATCCACAAGTCATAAGTATCTACATCTTGTTGTCTTCAAACCATTCAACACAAATTAGAGTGTTGCTTCTATTGTGTAGATTAGATAGAACCTCAATGATTTTCTACTTTTGGCTAACTTAATGTGTTGAGGTATGAAAAGACTCATTAGTTGGTTCAATTCATATAAGACTCACATAGAAAGATGAGGAGAAAAGAGTTCTAAGAAGTAGTACTTCCAATTATCCTCTTTGAGTTCACTTTTAGCTAGAACACCCTTGTAAATTAAGTCCTATGATCTTCAGTTTTCAGATCATGTTACCATGAGTTTTATATTTGAAACCACACTTGTTTAGGGTCCAAATCATGTTAGGATCATTAGAGCAACTTTATAGAACCATTGGAGGTTGAATGGAATAGCCTTCAGTCAGTTTACACAGCTCCTGTCGACAGACGAAGGTCTGCCTGTCGACAGGAACCCCTGGCCAGAACCCAGAACTTTCAGCCTGAGTGTACCTGTCGACAGACCCATGCTGGCTGTCGACAGATACACACAGAGCTGAAAACCCAGCTCTGGCAGTGCAGCCCCTGTCGACAGCAGACCAAGGCCTGTCGACAGATCTTGACTGAACCTTGTTTCTAGCCTTGTTTTGACTCCGTTCTTTCATGAAAATTATACTCTTTTGTCCTACTTGTTATTCTACCTTTAGATTGTGTATTTTACTACCAAAACACCCATTTAAACCAGTCAAGTTAACCTTCTTGTCACCTTGAGTTATTACTACAAGTTCCGAACATAATTGCCTTCGTGAGATTGTCATTTCGTGAAATCAATGTCGGAATCAAGTTCCTTGTTCTTTGTATGTAAACCTTGAGTGATTATGAGTAAAACCTTTGTATTTCTTGATTCATTACAAGGTAAGAGTGCGGTGATGACAAATTGAGAGTCGTGGACTCAATCTAAGAGTTTATGCTTGGCAAATAAGGCTAGTCCAGTCCCGGGAGGAGCACCCGAATTCGTTTAAGTGGCCGCGCGGAACGATAAAGGATTAGTGGATGTTTGGCATAGCATCATTAAGTGTTTGATTGGTCATCATTTCATTTTATTGTGTGTTCATATGAGTTCAATACAATTCGTGAATGAATTATGAATCCTTGAATCTTGAGTTCATCATTCCATAACTTTGCTATTTAGTGTCAGATAGCAACCTCAGTTAGTTTGCAAAAGCATGATTACATGTATAACTTCTTGTCACTTACCTTGTATCTTGATCTCCTTGATTATAGACTTGAATCCTACTGAGCTAGTTAGCTCACAGAATTCTATTTTTCAGGTAATCCAGATGGAACGAATGTTTAAGGGGGAAAGTGTGCTGAGTGAACTACCAATCTACAAGGAGCTAATTACGCTGGTTTTCAATAGTGTTTAGCATAGTAAATGTGATGTATTCAGTTTTTGTTGACCTGTTCCTCATGAAATCTGAATGAGGAAACTTTTGTAATAAGACACTTAAGAGGCTATCTTTTATGAATAGATATCGTGTCTTTTCCGTGCGTGTTATATTCTGTCACTTCCGATAAATAGTTTAAATTTATTAGGACGTGACATGGGTCTTTTCTGAAGTCTAAAAGGTTAATTATGAAAATTTACAAAAATTCATATTTTTAAGGAAAAATAGGTTTATTAGGTTTAAAACTAGATAAACACAAGGTTGGTCGTGTCGCAGGACTCGATCGTGTTGAGTTCCTACTTACACGGTCTAGATCGATCTTTGTACTATATCGATCGGTCAATCGAAAATTTCATATTGATCGATCGATTTTTATTTTTTTGAAGATCAAATAGATCATGATATTTAGATGTCACTCTGATAGAAATCGATCGACTAATCAAGAGAAATCGGTCATCCGATTTTAGATTTTAACATGTTGGATATTTAAAGGTGTTCACTAAATATTTTTTCTTTAGATAAAAAACATCTTCCTAAAAGAAAACCTTTGAGCAGCAAATTGTGTTAAATAGAGAGAGAGAGAGAGAGGAGAGAGAGAGAGAGAGAGAGAGAGAGAGAGAGAGAGTGGGGGGGGAGAATAAAGAATAAAGGTGATATAAACTTTATTAGATCCAAAGTGATAGAACTCTTTTTTGTTTGTTTTTTTGTTCACTTTAACACCGTTCAATGAATAGATGGACTCTAGTGGTAAGATAAATAGGGGTACTTATTGCAAAAAGAATCCAAGTTAAAGCTGCTAGATATAATATGAGCAATGGTTCCCTCTATGGTTAACATTGTTGATGGATCAACTTCTAATGTCCTTTGTACCAATCTCTCTCTCTCTCTCTCTCTCTCTCTCTCTCCTCTCTCTCTCTCTCATATGGGTCAGTTTGTCTCTTTCCCAACCTGACCTGTTAGAGATAAGATACATCACAAGAAAGTAAGAAGTATGCAGATAAAACACCAGCAAATGGACACAGGAGAGGAGGATAGCAAGCATGGGCAACTTGGCATCCTCTCTTTGCATCTTAGCAGCAAAAAACATATATGAAGCCCATGTGCTGTGAATCTGCAAGAAGATAAGATTAGATGCTACCTGTTTGTATCTTAGCCGGGCATATGACGGCTGCCAAGTTAGAATACCACATTTTAAATTTGGAGGGTTTTGAAGAGTTTGAGCTTGGAAAGGGATAATGGAGGGGCCGGGAATGGTAATTATTGGTGACATGTCTGTGCAAATTAAAGTGTCTTTGTGAGATATGTCCCTCCGATTATTACATTGGAATCCTTTTATGATGAGGAATATAAGTTAGTGGTACTCAAGTCTATATCAAATACGAAGAGATCTAGATTCAAATTCTATCTTTTTTTTTCCCCAAAACTAGCAAGTCTAGTGCTCACATTCAATTATGTTGTCAATGAACTAGATCGATCCGACAGGCCCACGGACTTAACCCAATTTTGGGCTAGGTCGCAAGGCTATTTTCGACTCATAAATTTTTAGTCGGATTTAAAAACTCAACTTGAGTAGGTTCATAGATTAGACTCGTGCATTGAGTTCGGTCCGATGGACCAGCCCGATTCGTTTTCTTTTTTTCTCTCTCTCTCTCTCTCTTTTTCAAATCTTAAATTTTACTTTGTTAAAATTATATTATTTTACTTATTTAAAAGTTAAAAACTCTCTTTTCAAATAAATTAAGTAAGTAACATCAAAAATCTACTTAATTGAGTAAGATTATAAACTTTATATTATTAAATATATTATGTTTATTATTTATCTAACTTTTATTTAAATATTTAGGTCGGGTCGAGTTTTAATCGAATTTTATATTTTCTTATAAAAATATTAGGTCTAACCCGACTCAACATAGATCGGGTCTAAATCGAATTTAGACTTTACTATTGATGAGTCGGATCTAAACCGAGCTCACGTAAACCCGACTTGGGTTCAGCTCATTGACAGTCCTACATTCCATGCTCCCATTCCTCGACAATGAAATGTGAGCGAGTTAAATTCTCGGTGTCAACGTGAATAAATCTTCAACCAATCTAACTTAACTAGTTAATGTGTCAATTAATTAGCATTTTCTTTAATTCTCCTAATTGTCTCGACCAAAACAAAATATAGTTAATTCCCATAAATAAGATATTTTAATCGCTTGTCAAACCACCTATTAGAAGTAAGCCTGATTGATCCCACCAAGCGCTCAATAGTTTCATATCCCAAGCTAGACCCCTTTAGACACAATACTGAGACCTCTCAACAGCACCCACTCTAGGGAGGTCATGTAACCTTTCGGCCAGTTTGAGGGCTCTCATTCTTTGTGGGAGCTTTTATCACACAGTTTGGAGATCTTAATACTTTTCACAGAGGTCTAGCTTAACCAAGTTTTACCTTTTACTACTAGCACAGGATGACAAGGCTATCTATGACTGGACCTCTGGTTAGCATCAAATCAGGATTGCATAAAGACATTGTAACTTTGAACTCTTTACACCCATCATCTCTGGTGGGGTCTTTAGGAAGCCATCAGGGCTTTATCTTCATGTATTACAACAATTACCTAAACAGAATCCTCTGATTTTACAACTAGAAAATTACACTGATCTTTAAAGTCACTGGCTCAAAAAGAAGAATTGTTCTTTTAACACAATTTCTTGACACCGGATTTAACAGACTAATATAAACATGCACCACACCTCTATGAAGTGTCAACTTATGCTTTGGTACATTGCAAAGTCCCACAATGCTTTTAAAATCAGAAATTTACCTGGCATTTAAAAAAAACTAGTGTTTTTACATCCCAAGTGCACCCTCCCTAGAGATTCCTAAGCTATTTGAATGTGGCTGGCACATGATGGATGATGGCATAACGCTTCCATGATACACAACCAGATATAGACTCAAAAACTAGCAATGAAGGAATCAGAGAAAGCTCACAACTGAAATGACAATTTTAGGGAGCTGCAATTCGTGTAATGAAAAGGCCAAGTTAACTTGAACATCCAACTGCAACTAGAACAAAAACTAATTACATTTTTGAAGCAAAAGGGGGACACATGATTCAAGAGGTGGGGAGAGAACCACGTCAAGGATTCAAGGGGAAGCTGACTGTCCTAAATTTTATGTACATTAAGGTAATCTCCCCCCTCATGGTCCAAATTCCATTTACATAGAAGAAAGAAAAACTTTTTCTTTCTCTGTTTGTTTTTAAACTCCATACAATATTCTGTCACAACGATTCTGCCACAACCACTACACCTATAATCTGCACACACGAGTGAGAGGAGTTGAGGAATCCGGGAGAAAGGTCATTTAAAGGTGTTAATACTGAATTGATGACATGCATTATGAGGTTGATGCGACTTGAATCGCCGGGAGCTGTCGTTGGCAAGGATCTTTGGAGGGCCAACATCTGATACACCTGGTCAAAGATTGGTCTTACATGCATGGAGGTCATGGGGTCTGCTGGATTAATGGCCATCGCAACCTGGGTCATCCAGCCCAATTTCTGAGAAGTCTCCTTCCCCAGATCACAGGCCAGCTGTTGAAAGAGAGATAACAGAACACCTTGACTAAGGGGAAGGGGTTGCCTTAAGCAAATTCCCTCCAGATCAACCTGGCAAAACAGAAACACAAATAGTGGAGAGAAATAAACAGTGGACAAGCAGTTAACAAAAGACTTCCACAGACGACAACGGAGACGTACAACATTGGCACAAAATAAGACAAATGTGACAAACCTGGGAACATAACCATGAAACAATCGACACATCACTTCTTTGGAGGGCCAATGTGAATGCTTCATCAAATTTGTGGTCAGATATTAATCTTGTCAGTTCTTTTTTTGGATCAAAAGGTGCCTCAACCTGTTGGGTGAGACCCAATTAGATGAAAAATATTTACAGGTAAACATCAAAGGAGCTTTTATTTTCAAGGGTAGACTGTAGAGAAAAACATTTGAAGCATGCGAAGAAAAGAGAAGACAAGACTATGTTTCTGATATGGAAATATTACTGTCTCATGAAGCCCACTCACAGCACCATTACTTTGTTGTCTAGCCAGCGAATCTAACAAGCTTGAGTTCCCTGAAGAGACAAGAGATAAAAGCTTCTGCTGGCCTTCAGCTAGTTCATTATTCAGGGTTTGGGTGATTGTTGATGCAGAACTGATTGCATCCTGTAAATAAGGGACCCAGAAATTATTAGTGCACTACCTAATCAACAAAGAGAAAAGGGAATAGTATTGCCACCACAACCACAGTACCACCAGCCCCCTTTTCTGTTGCCACTGACTTGACATTGTTATGACTGCAGAGGCATTGACCTCTGATATGATATGACGTATATGTCCATATGGCCACAAATTGACTCTATATAGTAAGTTCATTTCATTAGCCATTCCTACGGGTTTATGATGAATTAATATGCATAACTTGCAACAACTACTTCACAGAGGTATAAACAGAAAGAGAGAGGATGTCATATGTTGCTCAACCATCTCCAGCACCTAGGTGCTTAAAATAGATCATATGACATGGGACGAAGACATCTTGAGTTTGTTGAAAATCAGTTCATCACAACTACAGACAGAAGCCAATTTATCCTAAAAATATATGTAGCAATAACTGCTTATTCTAACTTAATTGGCAACTGATAACTTCATAGATTGCAAATGTCAGAAGCATCTGTACATTGGAACAAAACAAATAGTCTTCATTGTCATGTCTACAACTCACTTTTTCATGTAACAAAAAACACAAGAGATATGTATGTACCCTTAAAGCAAGTGCAAGAGGAGTATGCATAGATTCAAACTGCTGTTGAACAGAGGCGGTATGTTCAACCATTCCTTTATGAAATGCTGCATCTATCTGCTCAAACATTGATTTGCATGACTTCTCGAATGAGGGAATTACAGACGCCTCCAGGTTACATTTTAGCCCGTCCTGTAAAAGTTCCATCAAGAAACGTTAAGACAAAAGGAATCCATTGAAACTAAAAATAACAGTTCTTATGGAAGAAATAAATGTTATGAGTAAACAGATGTCTACTAAAAATTGTGCAAACAATAGCAAATTTTCCACTATCAAAACTCTAGAAAATAAAAATAGTCTGCAACCTTATTCCACAGACATACCTGGACCTGGAGGGCTTGCTTGCCAGATGTTTGAAACTGTGCTTGGATTTGCCTAGCAACAATAGATTCCAGCTTTGCATTAACATGCCTCTCCAACTGGTTTACTGCCTTGTCCCCAATCCCTTGCTGCACGACAAGTGATTAATAGACCAGAAATAAATGAAAAAGGAGAATGGTTCCAAAAGTTACCGAGAACAACCTGAAATGAGTCGGTTATTGCAGAAGAAATGGCCTTCTCTACAGCTGGGTTCATTAATCGCATCAGAGCAGATCCTAATGCAGAGTTTTCTTTCTTTAAAACCTTTTCAATTATCGCAGACAACTCCTTGCTCAGACTGTTCGAAATCAGGGTAGTAATTTGTTGTATTTTGTCCCTTTCAGACTTTTCGTGCTTAGCCATCTCTTCTTGAAAGCGTGCCCATAAAGCATCATTATTGGCTTTTATAGTCTTTTCTATATGCCGGCCTAAAGCTGCTTCCATTCTTCTGCCTTCTTTGGTAACAGGAAGAGTCATTGTTTCATTCATCTGTTTCTGCATATTCTTTTGAGTGGTCGCAACCTGCAACACATGACAATTCAAGTTTACAGAAATAATAGGGATTCCATATAGACATCTGACTTTCATAGTTGTTAAAAATAACTGTGACACTTATAAATGATTTCAGTTAAACACTTCCAGTTCTTATGCCATTAGAAGATGCTATGAGAAATGTTAGAAGATGCTATGAGAAATGTTAATAAATGTCAAAAGCAAACCTAAAAATATCCTCAGGTGTGTGATGTTATCATGCCCGTATAAAACCTAACTTGACAGTAGATTCACCATTTTCAGCATTTAAACTGCAGTTAATCACCGCAGAGGTGTAACTATGACTATTTGGATGTATTCAGGCCTATTTTTAACAATTAATGGAAAGTCAGGGGTATCATATGGATGTGAAAGCTTATAGGGATGTGGATGCAGAAAATCAAAAATAATACGTAGAAAGGATGACTAGCCCGTTTTAGGAAAACAAAGCATGACTACCTCAAATTTATAAAAGCAAAACAAAACAAAACAAAATGTGAAAAAGGAGGCAACATCATTTTTATCTAGGCAGCATAGGTGAAATATTTTAGAAGAATTCAAATAAAACATAAAACAAGAAAAACAGTTGAAAACCTGAGATCAAAAAAACTTCAAAGGAAACAATACCAAAAAAACTCATGAGAACTAGGTTTGCAGCAGTCATATATACAAATAAACCAATAGAAAAGACATCAAAAAGAACTTGGCAGATCAAGTCATGGTCTGCAGAACCAGCCTGTCATGACCAGAATGGGGTGAACCGGTTCTATAGTAGTAGTCCCCAGCCCGGTTCAGCTGGTTCCAAAAACCAGAACAGCTGATTCTCTAAAAAACAAAGTAAACTTTGTGTTTTTAAGAAAAGGATAACAATTGAATATTTAGCGAATTAAGTCATTAGATTAATGACCATTATAGGCTTAAACAAGGTTTGCCGGATCCGAATCGGGAGGCGAATCGGATTTTTCTTGATCCGATTCGATTCCCCCCGAATTGATCCAAATCGGATCGATTCTCATGGGTATAATATATATTATATATATAATATATCATATATATGATATTTATAATGTATAATATATATTACTAATATGATATAATAATATTATATATATGAGGCGAATCGGACCGAATCGATGGAATCGAGAATCGGGTTTTCCATGATTCGCCTTGATTTGGGGGAATCGGGCCGATCCGATTCGATCCGCCAAACCATGGGCTTAAGTCACTAGAGGCTCCAATCTAGTGAGATTAAGTTATTTGATTAGCGTTTTAATCTCTTTGAGATTAGGGTTTGAATCACTTTGAAATTAGAGTTTAAGTGAGATTATGTTTATATATCACTTGGTTTAAACCTCAAGCTGAACCCTAATGACTTCAGTGTTGGTTTAAACCTCAGTTAAATCCTAACGACTTCAGTGTTTGGTTTAAACCTCAAGTTGAACCATAATGACTTCAGTGTTCTTTTATTTTTCTTTAAAGAAAACTTAGCATACAATCATTTAAAGAAACCAATCCTCAAACATTGGAACCGGCTTGTTCCCAGCTTGAAATGGCACCGGCACCGGTACTAGCCCCCCACTGGTTCCCAGAACTGGTCCTGATTTTCCCATCCTTGAAATAGAGAACTCAAACTAGCTCAAAACTGCATTGGACTAAATTGATTATTTGTCTTTTCCATGAATGATAACTTTATCAGTTTTAAGAAATCATATGTATACAAACCAATATTAGAAGAATAAAGAAAACCAGTTCAAATCAGCATAGATCATGTTCCTATGTGCAAAGAATACAACTGGACAGTATATTTTTTTTCATTTTCTTAAAATAACTAACTGCTAAGCAACAAGCTCAGCAGTCCCTTTTTTTTTCTACCAGAGAGGATATGGTTAAAGCTTTCCAACTAATTTATTCTAAATGTAGTTTCGATCACATATGCATGAACATTAAATCAAGGTTCTTAAGAAGACAAATAACAACACACTGGAATATAAATACTCTCCAAATGGCAGAAATGCGTCGATATCACAGTGATATCAAGGAAGGTGTCCTTTCCCAAACAGAACATGAATAATTGGGGGGGTGGAAAAACAAACTACCTGGTTCAATGCCTCCTGGATGCTAACCAGTGTCTGAGAGAAACCAGCTTCAATCGGTAAACTTAAATCCACCCCTTGCTCATTCAAAGAGTCTATGGAGTTGAAGGGGCTCTGAAATGAGGATGATGAGCCAGAGGCTTGAAACTGCTTTGCTTTGGGTTTCTTACCTTTCACAGCTGAGGGGGACTGTGTAACCATAGTCATGGTAGCAGATTCTGCAATCACTGTTACACCAGATTCTGAAGCTATCATCATCGTATGAGATTCACGGACATCCTTAATTGCATCTTGGGCTTGTCCTCCAGAATTACTTGGTTGTTCCAATGTCTCTGAAGGAGCAACATCTTCAACAGGGCTAGCTTCCTCACTAAGAATCCCCATTCCTGATGCTGAACATTCTTTTGCAACGACAACAGTAGATTCTTCGGTCAGTGAGCTAGAGGATTTCTCTTTTTCCGCTGTAGTAAGGGCTGCAGGTTTATTTCGTGAATGTGGTTCCTCATGCACCATCATTTTGCTCTCACTCACAATTTTTACCTGCACTTCTACACATTCTGTAGCAGTGTTGTAAGCCATTTCTGTTGATCTTGTTTCTGCTCCCCCGAGATCTGGAATGACTTGGGTAACCTCAGTAGAAACAGGCCTGGATAATATTTCTGATGGAGTGATCAAATGGGTAGCCTTTGCACCCATCTTATATGCAGAGGGATTCAGCATCATGGTGATATCAGCGGGCCCAGATTTACTCCCTCCCTTTGTGGAATTTTCATCCAAGGAAGAAATATCAGGCAAATTTGTAACTATAGGTATGTTGGTAATCACACCTTCTGAACCACTATCAACTAAAAGATCAGCAACTGAAGCCTCCACAGCATGATCAGGTGAAGATTCCTGTTCAAAACTTTTTGATGAACTTCTAAGGCATCCAATAATGGCAGATAGGTTTGAAGCAGTTGATATAGGAGAAGGCGAAATTGGACCAACATGAATATCAGTATCTGAAAGTGGAGGGGCACTAGGCCTATTTTCCGCACTAAAGGCGGCAACCTCATGGACACTAGAGATATCTGGAGAACTGGAAATTACAGGATACCTTACTTTAATCATGTCCTCACTGAAGACATGAGGAGTAGAGAGTTTTTGTGAGGCATGTATTGCAGGAACCTCACTAACAGTAATCCCAGACAGTTCTGGGATGGCAGACCCATCTGAGCTTAGAGCATCAGAAGCACGAGAGATAGACAGATCTTTATCAACTGATGCGCTCTCCAGAGGTGGCGGCAAGCATTGAGATAAATATAAAGCATATTGCTGAATAGCCTGTGTTTGGACACAGTAAACTTGAACCACATGCTCATCATCAGCATAACAATCACTTGTTCCCGTAAGGCTCAAAATGGGCATTGTGACAGTGAACTCTGTTACATAATCCATCAGTGTAGATGCAGGATTTTGACCATAGTCAATGTGCACAGCATATATTGTATTCTTCTTTGCATTTGCAAGGAGCATCAGGCTTGCTTGTGGCAACAACACAATCTGATTGAAAAAAGCATCCTCTAACCGAGATTCAGAAGAACTCCTCAACTCCAATGTCTGTGTACATTGCCATGATTTTGAATCATTGTGCAACAGCCACCCTTCTTCACTCGCACAAGCCCAGATCTTAACTTCTCGATTTAGAGGACCCTGAAACAAAACAAAAAGAAGCATAAATCAGACTCTCGTGCTAAATAATGAAAATGATGGCACCAGAATAATGAGAAGGATGTGTGTGAAGGTTGTCACTTTTCAAAATTACAAAAATTAGTATCTTCCCACACACATATACACACCCACCCACGCAAAAGAAAAAGATGACCCCCAGTCTCCTACAAAACTATTAACAAACATAAGCTAATACATTAAATTGACATCCTGCTTAGCATCATAATCAAGTAAAATGTTAAATGGTAAAGAAACAATGGAACATGTTACAGAAAAGAAGAATTCTTGTGACCATTTTACCCCTGACATTTGCCACTTCTCTGGGTAAATCAGTCATTTAGAGGGGTGTACACCTAGGTCGTTTCACCTTGCATCTCATTCTATCTTTTGCATACAGTGGTGCTGAGAGCCTGAGACTGCATTCCAACAGTTGTATGCTGTTATGGAGGGCTGATTGATGCACAAAGTTTAGGAAACCTCAGGTAATACCAGGTGTCAATGGGGAGAATGGGCAAGAGACTGATGAATAACCCTGGCAATTGCTACACAGCAGCCACCATGGACTGAAAAACTATTGCAATAGCAGCACATGATGGGCATCCAAAAACCATTTTGACTCTACCTAAACCTGACAACCTGCCACAAAAAATTTCCACTGGCAACATCAGACATGGTTCCAGAAACGATTCCTCTGGCAGTGGGTTAATTTTAACATCACTCTTGTTTCTTCTCTTTGTGATATGAATGGATGCCTCATGAAACTAAGAGGTAAAAGAACATGTAAGAAAGTAAAGGGCAAATCTTAAAGTTGATCAAAACGTTAAAGATGGTGCCTTGCGGCTAGCAACATCTAATAATGGCATGAAAATTAAGGATTATGCACTATAAACAAAAAAGGTACAATCATACCGCTGTAATGAGTACAATGTGATCTGGGCGATGGGGTGCAGTCAAAAATGATACTGAGTTGACAGGTTGACCATCATGTGGCCGCAGTGTCACAAGAGGCATTACCTTACGATCTTCCCATATTTTTACCTATCATGCACAGGCAGATTATAGAAGCAAGATGTTAAAATATTATGGCTATAGAATCACACATGAGTATCAGCCTTCAAGCCAAATGACATCTATTGTAGACAACAGATGAAAACCAAAGAATCCAAGGGTTAATGAAAAAAATGGAAAGACAACAGATACCTCCTTAACAAAGGCATCATCATATATTGACCCACCACAGATTCAATCACTAAAAACCTTTAACCCTCTAAGTCTTCCTTTCCCTTTTTATTTATGGTTTTGGAAAGTAGATTTATAAAACTTATCAATCAAAGAAGACGTCGAAAAAACCATGCAAACCTAAGATGGGTCAACATAATGTCTTGGCCAGGATGAGTCCCAGTCCAGCCAAGAAATAAACTAAAAACAAAGAAAAAAATCCAGGTAATAGAAAAATGTATATGAACATATGATTGTACAAATTGAGCAAGAAAAATACAGCCTTAAAGTGAATGTAGAATGAAGATTTATGTTTTATTGCACGCTTGTCTCATACAGGTATGGTAAATAACAGCCCATGGCATGCACTGAACACAGATTTATTAATCCAAAAGGTATTGGTTATGTATTCACATATAGCGGGAGCAAGGGTTGAGGTGGGACCACCACCTACTAGGCCCCATGCTTGGTCCATGAAGAGTATGGGTATTAGAAGGTCACCCAGAACTTGATCCATCCAACTATGGTTTCAAACCAGGCCTGAATCTTGTAAAAGAATTGAACTTGAGTTCATGGCTAAGATTCTGTTTAGTTGAACCAACCTCAAAATAAAATCATTGTTTCTAGGTGAAGCGACTTGAGAATAAATACTAGGTCAAGAATGAGTATTCAACTTTACATAAAAAAACACCACCAAAAAAAAGGGATATGAACAAGACCTATCCCAATTTATTAGCTAATATAGATACCAACATAATAAGTATTCAACATTAACTTAAACACTTTTCATCTAATGAATCATAAACAGAAGATGAACTTTTGATAATTTATTTGAGAGAAAAAAACCTCTAATAGTACACCCCTATGCATCCACCATGTAAGATGATCTTATTACTATTATATCATCTTATTACTACATATGCATGTATCAAGTAATAAATATTCAAAACTAACTAAAACCCATTGCATCTAATGAATCATAAACAAAAGATGATCTTTTGATAATTTATTTGTGCGAATAAACTCTAATTATACACTCGTGCATCAATCAACTAAGATATCATCTTATCACTATTATATATCTCGCACTATTTCTTCAACCCAAGGAACAAAAGATTCGGATTGGCCCAGGGATCGCCCAGGGCCGATCCAGATCGGATTGGGATCGGATCAGCCGATCCACCAGAAGTCTGGCCGATCCTGGATAGATCAGATTAAAAATGGTTTTTTAATTAAAAAAGTCAGGAAAATCAGAAGAAGAAAAAAAGTCAGGAAAATATGTCTTTAATACTTGCATATATAGTTATGATTTTTTTGTTTTTGAAATGTGGATAGTACCACAGAATATATCAATAGATGAAAGAATGTACAAGTGTAGAGGTATAAAGAAACAAAAACCATTATACACAAAAAGTCCACCCCCATATAGTTATAAATATCATATATAAATTTACACATTCATATATAACACACAATATATATGTAATCATATACATATCATATTAATGTACAAACATATTTTTTTTGAAAAAAATGTCCAAACATAATTAATATGTATATCCTTATAAATGTATACACTATTATATATATATACATATATATCACAATCATTAGATTGTGAACAGTGTTAGAATATGGAGCTTGAAGCCATGAATTCTCCAATGTGCAGGTATGCACACACGGGTCAACTTGCTCAGTCAGGTCACACAAATCGATCTAAGTGATGAAGTTGCAGGGGTCAAGGGAGCAGCTCCCCATGCGGGGGTTTCAAGGGGAGAATCCCCAAGAAATAACATTTTAATTGGCAAAGCAAGGGAATAGACACCATGTGTTTATGATATATGTAATCATATATATAAATTTACACATTCATATATGTATACAATATATATATATAATCACATACGTATATCTTAAATGTACATAGATAATTCATTTTGTATCTTTATAGTACCTATATCATATAATGAATATATGTGTGTTAATGTACAATCATATATTAATGTAAATATAATAATAATATGTACATATATATAGTTAATGCGTATATATACACGACAATGAATGTATATATATATATATATATATGTGTGTGTGTGTGTCAAATATGATATGTAATACACATATCATATGTCATATATATCTGTATGTATTTGTGTACTTACATCATCATCATCATCATCATCAGAGCCTTATCCCATTACTTGGGGTCGGCTACATGAATTCTTTTCCGCCACAAATTTCTATCAAGTGCTATAGTCGTGTTTAAACTCAAGAAGTCTAAGTCTTTCCTAATAACATCGCACCATCTCATTTTAGGCATTCCCGTAACTCTTTTACTAGTATCTACTAAGATTTTATCACATCTTTTAACCGGCGCCAAGTTAGGGTGACGGTGCACCTGTCCAAACCAGCTAAGTTTATTTTCTCTCATTTTTCTATCAATTGGAGCTATCCTCAAATCCTTACGGAAGTGCTTATTCCTAATCTTATCTTTTTTAGTCTTACCACACATCCATCTCAACATCCTCATCTCCGCCACACACATTTTGTTAATGTATTCCTTTCGCACTACCCAACACTCGGTACCATATAATAATGCAAGTCTCACTACCGTTCTATAAAACTTTCCTTTAAGTTTCACTGGTATACGACAATCGCAGAGGACTCCTGATGCACTTCTCCATTTTTGCCAACCTACCTTAATCATGTGTGCCACATCGTCATAATCTCCCCATTCTCTTGATTGATAGACCTTAAGTATCGAAAGCTACTACTCTTAGGAATGTATTTGTGTACTTATATACATAAATATGTAAATTAATGTACACAATCATATTCGACATATTACTTTGTGTAGATTACACATATGTATTAGTTTATATATGTGAAACGATGGTTTAATGCATGCATTAATTAATGTATACGAGAAAAAAATTTGTGCGGTAGAATCGGTTGATTCAGATCAATCCAAACCAATTCGGTCCGATTCCGGCCAATTCGACCGTTCCACGATCCAGGGGACTAACTCCCTGGAACCAGATCGGCTATGCCGATCTGATATGGAATTGGCTGATCTGAATCAGGATCGACTGATTCCGCATTCCATGCACCACGTAGATAGAATGCTGAGCCAACGGCTAGGCATGGATCTGCCTTATGGGGGCACAAAAAGACGCCCCAAGATGCCACCTAGGGGGGCCACCTTGGGGCGGCATGGACCCAATAAGTCTTGTCACTTTGCTTTGCAAATTAAAATTTTCTTTTCAGGGTTTCCAACTGTGACCTTGTGACTGGCAATGCCCATATATGTTGAATGTTTATGTTAAGGGATGTACCAAAAGTAAGAAAAAATCTCTTTATTCAACAATGATGCAGTGTCTTCAGCTTCCAAAATCAGGATATGCGATAATACTGAATTGCGTTTAAACTGATGGAGAGGGGAAAATGACGTAAAACTAGCATAATCAGAAAACTATTCAAATATAAGGGGAAAAGGCACAGATGAAGCCGTGCCAGCTATCCAGCAAAAAGATCGTCAACACAATGTAAGTTCCCTAAATTTCTAGTGTCTTTTTGTAATGCCATACTGGTAACTTCAAGAGGAAGGGGCATCTATGATATACAAACCATGCCGTCCTCTGATGCCGAAGCCAACGGCTGGTCATCCACTGAGACATTGTCAAATCTGTCACTTCCCCATCATGCTTACCAATAAGTTGAACCCCATCAATTGGTCTATCAATAGGGCACTTCAGAGGCTCCTCCTCAGAAAATATTTCACCTTTCCCAACTTTATTTGTATCAATTCTGAGCAAACAATTCCCAACACCAACAACTAGGACTTCCTGTACAACAGAAAAGAGTTCAAGGCGCAAATTATGAGTGTATCGAAATAGATATGAGAATGCTCAGTACTTAGAGCTGATCTGGCATAAAAGAAAACCTTAGGGCTTAATATTGACAAGAAAATACAAACTCAAAATTAGTCAAAAGTATCAAAAGCATGTCATAGTGTTGACATTACTTGTTTGTGACAGTGCCAGCACACTCTTGGATGAAATGATTTCCCATCCGACATCATCTGTATGGCAACAATAATTTTTCCTGTTATCTGAGGCTTATCCTCCTTATCAGGACCCTCATAAATCTTCCATACAAAAATCCTTCCATCAGAACTAGCACTGACCAAAGAGAAGGAAGAACATGAACTCCTGGCCCTATCAATGATAAGGATAATAACAATTAATATAAAAGTGATGAATACAAGTATTTGGTACCTAGCCAGCAAGTGAACATCATCAGCAAAAAAGGCCATATCTGTAACTCTCTGCAGCAACAAAAGATGTAACATCAAAATATTTTCGCAAATGTGAGCTCTTAAAGGTGCCAAATTTGTGGCCACAAAAAGTGCATTTTGATACAGGAAAGCTGAAGTATGCATTTCATATGATGTCATGGACAAGGAATATATTACAACAAAAGGTTTTCCAGATCGCCGATTCGGACCGAATCGGGTTTGTCCTGATTCGATCCGATTCAGGAGAATCTGACTGATTCGGTCCGATTCGCTTGGATCCTGCCAGAAACCTTGCTATCTGGCCCATTTCTTGCCCGATTCGCCTGGATCTGTCCTTTTTTTCGCCGATTCTCTAATTTAAGCCTCCTGTGAAGTTTTTCATGTATAATTGATGATATTTATGCCATGTAATGCTACACAAACATCCATTTTCAATCACAAAAAATCATTGGAAGATTGAAAACAAATGAAACTCACCGATAGGATGAAGTTGCTGATAATTGTCTTTTAGAAATTGAACAAAAAGATCAAACTCAATTCATCCAAATACAAAATACAATGAGTCTAATACCCCCAATATCCCTGCTCATATGGATCATATGACTCATCTAACTCTGAGGGCAGCTCCCCAATAATATGATAACCTTTGCTTTGAGACATAAGGGTACGAAACTCATCCCAAGTCATCATGGTGTTGTATCTTGTCTAATAATATGATAACATTTGCTTTGAGACACAAAGGTATGCTACAGTCCCTTTTCGCAGGGTGTCGGCCAACACTTAAGCGTGTCGGCCGACACTTAAGCATGTCGGCTGAAGTGAACACACATCTGATCCGCATCGGGCGAATCGGGAGCGATCGGCAAACCATGTTACAACATGTAGCCATATAAAGTAAGACGAACCTGTGTGTAGAAGTATGCAATATCCTGTCAAAGCTAACCATGAAAAAAATTTGAATACAAAATCCTGGTGCTGATTTCAGTTTTCAATTACACAAATTCGTGTGGAATTCCATAACTCCAGATGACAGGAAGCAGAGATCAAGCTTAAAGTTATGAAAAACCCTTGAAGCAACTAGTTTGTGGAAGAATACACCATACTGAAGATGATGGTCCCAACAAACATTGTCAAAAGACTCAAAACACTTCAATGTTCAACACCAAAGAAAAGAAAACTACATATGAATAGCGAAAATGGCACGACTGCGGAGTGATCTATAAACGAAATTCTGGAAACAAATCTATAAGAATGACTCAATGGACACTACTTTTTTATTCGTAAGCCATGTCAGGCACTTGAACATGACATGACATTTGGACACCCATGCCTTGACACTCCAATTAAGATCCACAAAAGAAACTGCAAAGCCCATTAATTAAAAACTCGTTAAAATGTTAAGAATTAACAATTTAATATTTATCTATTTATATTTTTTATTGACAAGTTTCAACAACTGCACTATATACTACATACTTGTATGAAATATGAATGGTTGAATGCCAATGAATATTTGTATGTTTTTATAGTGCTAGAACACTCATGTCTTATTTCTATGATTTTCGTGTCTAACATGCGTATCTGTCTTGGCATTTGACACCCATGTCCATGTCCTACAAATCACATGAAGAAACCTGGGCAAGTCTCCTGCCAGGGCAGTCAATCCATGGCCTCGGTAGCAGCCAAGGGCTGTGGGTTCAATGCCCATGGAAATGTCGTAGCATAATGTCAGCAAATGACTCCTCCATACAGGTTTATGCAGTTAGATGACTGAGGCTCTCCTCATTCAGGAAGTGAGAAGAGAGAGGAAGTGCTGAAAGTGAAAAACCAGACAAGTACAATACGATGGTAGGTATGGGTCTTTTAATGATGAAAAGACCAAATTAAGAAAGCAATTTCTGCGTCCACATTTCCAGAACCTAGCCCACACTTCCCCCACTTTTGAATAAAATTTGAATGGCCTTCCTGAAGTCTCGGGTACCTGGCACTGAATTCACAGCGCTGAAGTGCGTCACAGCAGCAGCATGCACTTGATGTGTTGTTGAACTCATAGGCAACAATCAGTTAACGGACCCTCAATGGATAATGCAAGAAAACAGCCATTTTGTACGAGAAGAGACATGGCCGAGACATTCGGTTATACTCCCACGTCCGTGTGTGAACATCAAGAGTAGGAAAAACACAACCCAAGTTTCAACCACTATCCAACTTCAACAAAAAAAGGCATCTTTTACTCTCCACACTATGTCCCGCGGCACTTTGAGATTGTCACGATAATGTCGTATTAGAGATCATACAACAGATGAGATGTAGTAACCCATTCTGAAGACAAAAATCAACTCCACAATCTACAAAGCAAATTTTCCAGAAATACTCCAGCAGAATGCTGTCAATTCGCACCTTGGTGTGCCCTCGGAACAAGGACCTCAATGCCGTGTTTATGTTGAGCACACGGATGGTCCCCTGCCTCAGCCCATAACATATGTATGTCCGGTTGACCGCAATCTGCCGCCCGAGGACGAGCTCCGGATCTGACGAATACTTGGTGATCGGAGTCACCTCGAGCTGCGGCGGCTGCGATTCCCTGGCATCCACATCATACACGACGCAGTCGCCGCCGCCGAGGTGAAGGCCGCGGGGCTGCTTGCCGCTGGGCAACCTCGCCGGCACCGGCGGAGGCGCTCCCGGCGTGATCATGGGTGGGGCCGAGGGGATAGTCGAGAGGACCGGGGCATTCGGGGGTGGCAAGGAGAACTCCCCCGACGACGCCGAGGGCAGGGAAGAAGGCGGCGGCATGGAGACGGCGGTCTCGAGCGGGGCCGGGGGGTGGGTGCCGAGGAGGGCCATGAGGCGGGCGCCAGAGTTGGTTGCGGCGGCGGCCTGGCCAGGGTTTGCGATAGGAGATGGGTAAGGGAGGGCGGGGAGGGGGCCGAGCTGGTCCTGGGGGTAATGGAGAAAAGGGTGGTGGTGATGGTGGAATGGCGGGGCAGTCTGAGGTGGGTAGGAGTAGAGACCCGGCGGGCCGGCGGGGTACGTCGCCGGGGTCGCCGCCGCCGCGTAAGAGGCCGGAGGGGAGAAGGGGGAGTGGCCCGGGGGGTTGCCGCCGGGGACGGGGCTGGGGTTCTGGGGGGGCTTGAAGAGCTTGTGCACGTCGAAGTGGCCGGCCTGGTTAGGGTTTCCGGCGGACGCCATGGGACGAGGTGGGGTGGCGGTTAGCGCTGACGTGCCCCGGGGTTCGGCGCAGGTCCCCGCCGGTGTTCGGATTGGGACGCGGGGGAGTGGAAGAGGAAGAAGAGTGGGAAGCGGTAGTGGTGGAGGAAGAAGATGGCATGAGCAGATAAAAATAAAGGGAGGGGTTTTCCTGTAATTATGCTAGCTTTATTGCTTTAAAAGGCAGCCGTTCCCAAGTGGTCAATTTGTATGGGTCGATGTTGGGAAGTAGAACATGGGAAAAGGAGATGGTGTTTGGATGTTATAATTTTTGTAATACACGCTCAATTGGATGTTATAATTTTTCTTCTTTTTTTAAATTTTTATTATTAAATTTAAATGTGAATCAGATCGAATCAATATACTTTAGTTGGTATCGTCTCCAAAGAGAACTAATACGATCGGTTTCGCCAATTCATTTACCTTTGATTTGAATGAGTAAAGTGTAAATTATGGCATTCTTACCTTTTTCTCCAAAGAATTGAGTTGTTGGATTGGTGTGATTTGTGAGTATCCTATGTTGGTTTCATGTTATACTCGTTTAAACAAAAGGTATTCGATCAAATCGTGTGTCTACCAACATTCACGCTCTCAAAGTGGAACTTTTACACCGGAGCAAAAATCTTCGAATCTGACCTAGTGTCCATTGGTTCGAAGTGTTGATTCTCAATTGAAACCTCGCAAGTGGTTCCAAATATCAGGTGAAGAAATATTTATGTTTTACTGAAGGGGTGTGATAATCAATTGAATTGTGTACTAATATACACGCTCTAAAGTGAAATTTGACCCTCAAAACGAAATTTCGTGAAACTAACATCATATTGTCTATCTCAGAATGTCAATTCTGAATTGTGCTCACATAAGTAATATTGAAAATTGAGCAAAATGTTATGTCCATTTTTTATTGATGGGGTGAGAATTAATAATCCAAATGGGGTGAGTATATAGTCGATGGTCGGGTACCTATATTTACGACTTTAAGAGAAATTCTCATATCAGGATTACCACAATTTTTACCATCGTAATAGTCTAATTCTTAGTTCTAGCTTCACAAGTCATTCACATAATCGAGAAAAATATTACGCACATTTTTGTGCTAAGAAATCTTCGAAATACGGAGAACGCCAACTCAAATAGCTGTTTTAGGGGGGGGAATGAAGGATGTTTTAGTCAGAAACCACGTCTAATGGCTGGAGACAATAAGGGGTGTCAAGTGTATCGGGGTGTCGATTTCGAATTGGGATTTTATAAGTGATTCTGATAACCGAACAAAAAGTTATGTTTGTTTGACCGAATGTGTGTCGTATTCGATCAGATCGTGTGCCTACAATCACACTCCAATATAGAAATTTAGGCGTTGGAGTATAAATCTTTGAATCCGAACTAGTGCCGATCAGCTCAAAGTGCCGATTCTGAATTAGAGACTCGCAAGCGATTCTGATCGTTGGACAAAGAAATATTTACATTTTACTTAAGGGGTGCGATAATTGATCGAATCGTATACTAATATACACACTCCAGAACGGAATTTGGACTTCATAATAGAATTTTGTGATATCAACCTCGTGTCGACCATCTTAAAATGCCAATTTTGAATTGTGATAATATAAGTGGTTACGATATTTGAGTAGAAAGTTATACCTTTTTTTTAACTGAATGGGTGAAAATAATCCAGAAGGGGTGAATATATCTTCGACGGTCGTGTACCCATATTTATGGCCTCGGGAGGAATTCTCACGCCGAGATGACCATAATTTTTTACTATTGTGAAAGGTCGACTTTGAGTTGCGGCTTCACACATGATTCGCATAATCGAGAGAAATGTTACACACATTTTTCCTACTAGAAAACCTTCGAAACGCCAAGAAAGTCAACTAGAATTGTAATTTTAAAGGGGGAAATAAATGATTTTTAAGTCAAAAACCACATCGTATGGCCTTTAGCCATAAGAGAGTCAAGTGTCTCGGTGTGTTGATTCTGGATTGGGGTCTTATAAGCGATTTCGATAATCGAACAACATGTTATACCCATTTAAACGAAGGGGTGTCGTATTCGATCAGATCGTATGCTTACAATCACGCTCATAGAGTGGAATTTGGATGCCAAAGTAAAAATCTCTAAATTTGACCTAGTGTCGACTCGCTCAAAATGTCAATTCTAAATTGAGGCCTCACAAACAATTTCAATCGTCAAGTGAAGAAATATTTATATTTTACTAAAGGGGTATGATAATCAATCAAATTGTGTACTTATATACACACTCTCGGGTGGAATTTGGTCCTCGAAACAGAATTTCATGAAACCAACCTCATGTCCACTTTCTCAAAGTGGCAATCTCGAGTTGTGGTTATATAAGTGATTCCGATAGTCGAGTAAAAAGTTATGCCCCTTTTTTTTACAGAAGGGGGTAAGAATCGCCGATGGTCGTGTACCCATATTTACGATCTCGAGAGAATTTCACATCAAAATGATCATAATTTTTATCGTCGTGATTGGTCGACTCTAAGTTGTGGCTTCACAAATGATTTGCATAATCGAGAAAAAAAAACATTACGCACATTTTCTTACTAGAAATCCTTCAAAATGTGGAGAACATCAAATAGAATCATAATTTTATCGACGAAATGGAGGATTTTTTAGCCAAAAATGATGTCCTATGGCTAGGGGAAATAAGAGGCATCGAGCATTTTAGAGTGTCGATTCTGAATTGGAGGCATATAAGCGATTTCGACAACTAAGTGAAAAGTTATGTTTGTTTGACTGAAGGGGTGTCATATTTGATCAGATCGCATGTCTGTAATCACGCTTCTAGTGAGAAACTTAGGCATTATGGTAGAAATCTTCGAATCTGACCAAGTGTCGACCAACTCGAAGTGTCGATTTTGAATTGAGGCCTCGCAAGCGGTTCTGATCGTCGGGAAAAGAAATATCTACGTTTTACATATAGGAAGTGATAATCGATCGAATCGTGTACTTATGTGCACGCTCCGAAGTAAATTTTCGGTCTCATAACAGAGTTTCGTGAAACTAACCTCATGTTGACTGTCTCAGAATGTCAATCCCGAATTGTGATCATATATGTGATTTCGATAGTCGATCAACCATTTCTTTTTCTGAAGGGTGAATAGATAGGTCATGCTCATATTTACGATCAATGGAGGAATTCTCGCACCGAGATGACTTCAATTTTTAATCGTCCAAATTGGTTGACTCTGAATTGTGGCTTCACAAGTGATTCACATAATCGTAGGGAACGTTACACACATTTGTCATGCTAGAAAACCTTCGAAACATGAAGAATTTCAACTAGAATCATAATTTTAAAAGGGGAAATGAAGTATTTTTTAGTCTGAAATGATATCTTATGGATGGAGACTATAAGAGACATCGAGCATCTCAAAGTGTCGATTCCAAATTAGGGTCTTATAAGCGATTTCGGAGATCGAGCAAAAAGTTATGTCTGTTTGACTCAAGGGTGCCATATTCGATCAGATCGTGTGCCTGCAATCACGCTCTCAGAGAGGAACTTGTGCGTCATAGTAGAAATCTTTGAATCTAACCTACTGTTGACTAACTGAGAGTGCCAATTTTGAGTTGGGGTCTGGTAAACAGTTTTGATCGCGGGCGAAGAAATATCTGTATTTTACCGAATGAGTGTGATAATCGATCAAATCATGTACTTATATGCACGTTCGGGGGCGGAATTTGAGCCTCGAAACAGAATTTTGTGAAACTAGTCTTATGGCAACCGTCTCGGAGTGTCGATTCTGAATTGTGGTCATATAAATGATTCTGATAATCGAACGAAAAGTTATATCTATTATTATTACCAAAAGGGTGAGAATAATTCAAAATATATGAATATATCGTTGATGGTCGTGTACTCATATTTGTAATTATGAAAGGAATTCTCACATCGAGATGACTGCAATCTTAGACTGTGCCGACTCTAAATTGTAGTTTCACAAGTGATTCACATAATAGAGGAAAATGTTACGCACATTTTTATGCTAGAAAACCTTCGAAACACAGAATGTCGATTAGAATTCTAATTTTAGAGGAGAGATTGAAAGATTTTTTAGTCAAAAACGATATCTGATGGCCAGAGACAATAAGAGGCGTCGAGTATTTTAGAATATCAATTCTAAACTAGAGTCATATATGCGATTTCAATTATCGAGTAGAAGATTATACCCGTTTGACTGAAAATGTGTCATATTCGATCAGATCATATACCTACAATCACGCTCTCGAAGAGAAACTTGGACGTCGAAATAAAAATCTTCAAATCTGACGTAATATCAATTGACTCAAAATGATGATTCCAAATTAAGACCTTGCAAACTGTTTCTATCCTCAGACAAAAATATATTTACATTTTACTGAAGAGATGTGATAATCAATCGAATCATTTACTTATGAGCCTTGCTAGCCGCCCATCTGGACGGCAAAATCAACCCAACTGATTTCACCACCCTAGATTGGGGCGGCCTCCAGAGGCTCCGATAACTTAGCAAAACTTTTTGCCCTTTTTTTTTTTTTTTTGAAGTGGAAATAATCTAAAAAGATAAACATATCACGAATAGGTGTGTACTCGTACATACGAACACGGGAGCAATTCTAACGTCGAAATGACTACAATTTTGATACACTGATGCAGCGACAGTCCAAGAAATTTTGTTTACATGGGCATTCCCTCGGCTTGAGACTCTCAAACCAAGCTGAAGAAATTTCTAGTCAACATAATAGGACAAGGGATAATTGAATTGTTCTCGCACTCAAAACGTACGTCTCAAACTAAGCTCGAAAATGGTCAAATTTTCAAATTTCTACAGCAGAGAGGAAATAATATTAAATGTATAAACGTTAACCTTTGAATAAAAGGAACATTGTAATGACATTCGGACTGAAGGATAATACACCAGCTGAGAAATTTTCAAACCAACGATACCTGACGCTACAAAATTGTCTGCATCTGACAATTTGATAGTAGCACTTAATGGACAGCACAAACCAAGTCATTCTACCACAAATGTGAATCCCAGTTAATTTAATCTGCAACTCAAATAACTAGGTCCTCCCAGATTGATCCTGCTAACTGATCCTTCCAAAGAAGGATCTTAAGAGAGCAAAATTCCCTCCAGAGTGACTTAAGTTCCCCAAGATCCATCAGCTGTTCACGAAGTCCACTATGCCAAGATGGGGGAATTTGCTGCTTGTAGAGAAAGCCCAAAAGGACAGAGAACACAAAATTAGTAATGACAAAATTTTAGGTTACATGTATCTTTTCAGAATGAAAAATCTGAAATAAATGACAAACCTTTAATGTCCAAAAGAAATAGGACGTTGCCTGCTCGGTCTGAACCTGATCATCTTCAAACTCGTTGTATGTCTTTTTCAAGCAGGAAAGAAGCAGCTGAAACTCTTTCTGAAGAAAGATAGCCCCATCAAGATCAACAAGGCGTTTTTCCGAGCAGGAAAGGATATAACGGTGATTGTCTGCGAAATTAACCAACCAGAACTTCGAAAGAAAACGGCGATGAACCCACAAGGCCTGCACAGAGAAGATCAATAGCGACAAGAATATTCATGCTGTTCATGCTTTTCTGTTGATGCAAATGCTCCCACCCAAATAGGGAGAAGAAAAAAGATGTGCTGGTGAATCCAGGACACGGTGCCACTAAGTCATTCACGAGTAATCAAGTCATATTCTCATGTAATATTTGAAACTGAACAATTCGCAAGTTAATTTCACTAATTATCATTGATAGATCTCATAACGGCATCTAACAATCCAGAAACTGGTCATGTGGCAACCCTCGGTAAATGAGGGCATCCATCATGTGTGATGAGTGCCTAAAATTAATCTTGAAAACAAGTACGATGGTTGGGCTACAATGACAATCGCCAGTTTTCCAACATTTGGAGCATGAAGTGTTACCTCCCTCCCCACATAACCTTGAATCAGCGAGCAGTTCCATGTGAACTCTTCCTGTCAGAACAACATTTGCATTGAGAGCTCCAATTATTCAGAGAGGAAGTACTTAAATTCTTGTCAAAATTAAAACACAAGCAACCCGGAAATAAAGATTTTCTCAAGAACATAATGCAAGCAAAAGATGTACTGTTGGAAACTGGCCAGTTTTACATTTTCTGCATAGACTACAGGGTTGGATTGTCTTTCCTCCTACATTTGGGAAGCTTCAGTTACCTTTTTCTTTTTGGGCCTTCAGCATCAAGCACAACGTTGTTTCTTTTTCTAACATCAGCTCTAGTTAAATGGTGAACCCTTTGAGATGGGTTTATAGTTACATCTGCTTAAAATCCAAATACAAATAGCAGTACAAAGCCCATCCTTTGTCATAAGCATCTTTCTACAGTCTCTAGGAATTTGCACTTACACGAGAGAACTTGTAAGAATAAACATCAGGAAACAAACCTGAGCGGAATCAGCAACTTGGATATATAGAAAATGGAGAATGAAGTCTAACTGGAGGTTGATATGGAAATCCTTCACCACATTTAGTCCTCAAAACCTATCTTATCCATATAGCGTGCCTCAAACTTGATGGAGTAAATCCTCCATTTTCCTCCTCCGCACATCTTTCATGACATCCCAATCAATTTACTCACATGGTTTCTTTTAGTAATTCATGTTGGTTCATTCATCCCATTTTGTGATGGTATCTTGGTCATGGACCATGTTGCCTCTTGGTAAATTCAAGTAGTTATATCATTTCCTTTGGTAACTGTTCAATAGCCTCTGTCCTCTTTGCATGAGAAAGTTGATGAGGATGGTATTCAAACAAGACAACAGTCAAATACATGGAACACCTTTTTCAGAAAAAACAGATCATCAATTCAAGAACAGTTTCACAAACACAAAAATCTGGCAGCTCAAAGCCTGAAGATATTTTCTCTGATGTCTGCAAGACAAACCAGATGATGCATGCGGGAGCATTTGACATGTTGAAAGGCTGAAAGGTCATTGTTGCAATGCACAGCGATTCAATGATGATTTAATCACAGAAAGTGGCTATTAAACAGATGGACAAGGAAAATGAGTGACGAGGAAAGAAGATGCTATCAACAGCTAGAAAGTTTACACATTTGTGTTTATCAATGTAGAGGGACTGGGGAATACAGGTAAGAGATATTTACTCTTATTAAGCAGACAATTCTTTCCCACAAGTACAATTTTGAATTTTCAGTGTAAAAAATGCACCTCCAGCTTAATATAATCATGGTATCAACCACGTAACAGGAAAAAAAATGTACCTCCAGCAAAGATAAGCACATCACTGTTGGAACAGAATTTTAAAAAGTTCAATATGGATGGCTATTGATAAAGTTACATGTTGAGAGGAATTTCAAATAACCCTCTTTCATATGTAACTATGTAAGAGATGAATACCTCCCACAGCGTATATATGTCACAGCTGACACCGTGTTCTGCATCTCCATATTGCTCAGTAAATTTATCTTCGAGAATTTTAAGCATTAGTCGCTGCAATTGAAAATCAAGGAGAAAAATTCAGCACCAAGTTCTGACTCCCACATTCCCATGTAATTGTATCAGAGCTATATATTTGTACTTTGTTCTTCCAGGGAGTAATGGAACATCATACTGTCTGTAGACAGAAGAAACATGCCAGAAGGGAGGGGAAAGGAGTTGGGAGAGTTGGAGTCACCCGAAGGAAATGACATTCAGTTCTTTGCTACATCCTAACTAACATATTTTAAGCCTTTTTCCAAGAAACCGTGAAAAGAATCACCAGTACCTTGACTATGGTTTCAAGAGTTGATTAGCAATAGAGGTTTTTAAGAGATTTGTGTTGCTGCAACTGCAAGTAGATATGCCTGATCCCGATCCATTATCTACATCATCACATGAACTTTTAGAAGTGCATTAGAACATGCAAAGACAAACTCCTAAAATCCGAAGGACACAGAAGAAACATGTGACCAGTGAGTTTCCCGACCACAAACTTAAGCTCATGCGATTAGGGTGAAAAAACTTAAAGCTTCCTTAGACTATAGAAAGAACCAAGACAAAGGGGGAAGACACATTGATATAGGGATATGTAAATCGGCCATGGTGCAAATGCAGACAGTCCCTTAGAATAAGACTATCAAAGTTGAAAATCCACCATTTGTTTCTCTCCAAGTGGACTACGTGTCTAAGAACAGTCGCACACTGGGAAGGGGCAAAATATAAATGTGTTTATGACAATGGCCCTCCTACTGGTTGCCTTAAGGTTATGAGAATGACAAAATCAAGTCAAGTGACTTCAGTAGTATGTAATATTCATAATTTATGCAGCAGTAAGAAGGTCCTAGAACCTAGTAAGCCATAGAAAGATTAGAAAGAAGAAGAAATGACCAGTACTGGGGAATAATCTATCTTGGACCAGAAGAAGGCATGATCGTGCAATGGGAGCACCAATGGCAGATGATGAAGATCAGTATGGTGGCAGCACATGCCAACAGGCATGGCCAGTTGAAGCAGTCAATCTTAGTAATAGCAAGTTTAAAAGTAACTGATGTAGGTAGTGTCAAAAAGTGAGAGATGAGAAAACCACAATGAATCCAGTAGCTAGGGGTGTTCATAAATCGGTTCAACCCGAAAAACCGTACCGAACCGACCAGTTCGGTTCGGTTCAGGTTGAAGAGCCTCAAAGTTCAGTTCGGTTCTCTGCTGGGGAAACCGAATGAACCAAAATATATATTAAATATATTTAATAGTAAATAATATCATGAAAGAAAGCCTAGCCCAGTGGGATAGCACCTTCCTTTCTCATGGGCGGTCCTGAGTTCGAAACCCAGGACCGCCCATCCGCCCTTATATGGTTTTTTTTTCGGTTCAAACAGTAATTTGGTTCGGTTTCGGTTCACCCAAAACATGAGGTGAACCGAGCCGGACCATGTTCACCCCTAGCTGCCCAAAATAACAATAAGATCAATGGCAATAGTGAAGATGGCAATGATAAAACCGGAAAGCAGCCAAGAAAGTGATGCCAAAGATTTATGCAGCCATGAAAATTGCAACCATTGAAAATAGGTTCAATGAAGAGCGCGAAAGGTGACAGAGAAGAAGGCTGCAGGAGAAATTCAACAGGGGAAAATCTTGATCTCTGATCAATGTGCTCACTAAACCAGAAAGGAAGAGAACTCATGAGAATACATGAACTACTCAAACATGATGAGAACTGGGCTCAAGCTCCAATATCAGCCGAGTAATACTTGGTGAGGTTAGAAGAACAACCCCATATGATTGGTCCACATGAGGGTGACAAAACTTAAGATAAGACAAGAGGGCGCCATATGGCAGTGACATGCTGTCTTGTCCCAGGGCTTGTCACCCACATGTGACCAATCACAGTGGGGCATGCTTGCCACCTCACCACTTGAGGCGCACCCACATGTGCAACAAGTAATTCTCATATCAGATGGTCAGGAAAAACATATTGAGTCAACCATCCTCATAACAGTCTCCAAGTTTTGCTCTCTGGCAACCATTCAATACATGCTTCATAAAAAAAGTTTGAAATTAGAGGGTTTCCCATTCTTATCAACTCTTGGATTCAAACACTCACAGGATGTATGTGCTCACCCTGCGAAAATGGAAGCAACAGTTATCAGCGACATGCAACTCTGCCCATTTTCTTGACTTGCTTAGCTCATGAAGCACCTGGAGGGAATGAGCCAGACAGCAACTATTAGCAGGCCAATAATCAAAGCAACTTTTACATTATGAGAAACAGTGTAGGAATTAAAAAAAGAGTCAAAGAAATCAACATAAGTAGAATAAACTGCCAGGTCAGTAAACTGGCATAGAAATTCTGTAGAACTTCAAAACTTAGATGACCAAAGAAGACAGATATTCTGAAGATGAAAGCTTCAAACAGTCTGAGAAATTTTCTTAACAAAATTTATGCAAATGATCAATTTTATTGGAAATAATAGAGATAGCACAATATCAAGAAAGGAGGTTCATCTCCTGAAACAAAAAAAATTATCCACATCTCAGCAGGGTCCCAGTTAAAGATTAAATTCACTTCTAAACAAAAACAAAGCTCTAATACAAGTACTCCCAACTGAAAGTATATTCTAATTTGAGTTAGTTAAGTGGGCAAGTAGGGAAGAAGAAGAGAAAAAGAAACAAGATCCGTATTAGCACTATAAAATTGGAAGAAAATATCATCCAATATCTTTGGGTATATGGAGTGAATCATGTATGAGATAAGGTCTTTCCTCATGTTATTTTGTGTAGGTTGCACTAAAAGGCTGTGACTTTCTCACATAAAATGTAAGTGTCAATTACAATCTCACCTGGCTTCTTGTCATATATGAAACAAGCCAGCAACGATGGTTCCAGGCACGATAGTTCATTTTTGATTTCTGCAGAGATACAAGAAGTTGTTTAAATGAGCAATTTCCCGATGGCAGCTTCAGATGTCCAAGCAAAAAGGATTCTAGTATATAAATCATTCAGAGTATATGATATACCGTGGGAACAGCCGTTCTTCAGATACTCTCAACTAAACCAAAGAGGACCACAGAATCTGGCAGAAATATGTATCTATATATGTATATGGATAAATAAGTTGCTGAACTCTGCCACCATGGCCAGTCCCAAGCCCCGGTGAGAAAATAGGAGGTTTTGTGTTAGGTCGACAGCCAACAGTAAAAATAATGTCAAATCCTTACATGAATTTTGATCTAAATATTTACGCTAATGTTAGGGTGTTCCCCAAAGAGACGAGTTATTTCGGAACCCAGATAGAATGATAAGTGAGCAAGGGTTAGGTACGGCGTTCCCTATAAGTGACGTGCCGCAATGGCGCCCGATTGGGATGTCAAATAGGTAAAGGTTCCCGTGTGGGTTGGGTGAACACAAATAAAGAAGTTAGTCCAAAAACATAGGATCCATCTAACTACTT
The DNA here is from genome assembly GCA_014218235.1 of Colocasia esculenta. NCBI lineage: Eukaryota > Viridiplantae > Streptophyta > Magnoliopsida > Alismatales > Araceae > Colocasia > Colocasia esculenta. Next base: position 182,067,943 of record CM024755.1, on the reverse strand, counting down.
GGAATATAGGAACCTTAACATGCAAGGATTTAGAGTTGGTTAAGTTAATAAAAGATAGGAGGTTAGCATAGCATGTCTACAAGAAACTATGTGGAAAGGATCTAAAGCTAAAGATACTGATGGATATAAAATTTGGTATACAAAAAATAGGAACTCTAGAAATAATGTGGCTATAATAATAGATAAAGACCTAAAAGATAAAGTTGTAGAGATTAATAGACTCGAGGATAGACTAATTTTAATAAAACTTATCTTAGGTGAGAAAATTGTGAATATAGTTAGTGCATATGCACCACAAGTGGGTTTAAGTGGGTTTAGAAGAGGACATGAAAAAGAAATTTTGGGAGACTATTGATAGGTTGATCCAAAACATTCTTAGTGAAGAGAAAGTGTTTGTCGGTGGGGATCTTAATGGCCATGTGGGTAAAAGTAATAGAGGATATGAGAGGATTCATGGAGGATTTGAGTTTGGCGAGAGAAATGATATAAGTACTACTATTATTGATTTTGTTGGTCTATGATCTAAAAACTTCTTTAAAAAGAGAGATGAACACTTAATAACATATAAGAGTGGAACACATAAAAGTCAAATTGATTATTGTCTTATTGGAAATACTGATAGAGTTTTGTGTAAAGATTGTAAAATTATACTTGGAGAGAGTTTAACCCCACAAAATAGATTATTAGTAATGAATGTCCATATCCTAACATTCAAAAGAAAAACCATCATAAACAATTGTTCTAAGATTAAATGGTGGAATTTGAAAAGTAAAAGTTTGGAAACATTTAAAAATCATCTAGTAAAAAAAAATATCTAGAATCTAGATCAAGAAGCTAATGTAATGTAGAATAATGTTATAAACTGTGTCAAAAATGTAGCAAAAGGACTCTTAGGTGAATCTAAAAGCAAAGAATGTAGAAAGAGAGACTTGGTAGTGGAATGAGAAAATTTGAAATACCATTAGAGCAAAAAGATATTGTTTTAAAGCGTGGTGCACCAACAAAAATAATCAAATTCTAGAAACTAATAAAATAGCTAAAAAAAGGGCTAAGAAAATAGTTAGTGAAGTTAAATCCAAGGAATTCAAAGAATTATAGAATAAATTAGGAATCCAAGAGGGTGAAAATGACATTTAAATCGGCTAAATTAAGAGAGGAAAAGTAGATATCTAGATAATGTTCATTGCTTTAAAGATGAAGATCAAAAGATTTTAATTAAGGATCTAGAGGTTAAAGAGAGATGGTGTAACTATTTTAAAAAATTATTTAATGGAGAGTGCTTAAGGATTCTCATTAGAAATTGTGGTGGCTGTTTTCCGCCACCTAGGCCCATCACGTCAAGGCCCATCAGCACCTTCCCCCTCCGTCGTGGCCTCCTCGTACGATCCCAGGCCTCCGTACGCATCAGATGAAAGGAGACCCACGCGCCAGTCATCCTTGGGGAAGCACTGCTGAGCTCGTCAGCAGGCGGCTTCCGAACAAGGACCTCAACCTTGCTGCGCAGAACAACCCTGGATGTCACCGAACAGCACGTTCGAGCCCCCATGTGGGTCACCTGCTCGGAAGATGTCTCCGGAGGCTGTCGAGCCAGCTCTCTGGCTTACACCGCGGTTATAACCGCCCCAGGCCACGCGCTCCATCATCAAGGGGCACGAACTGCCTGGCAGCCCAACGGGCACCTGGGCGCATAACTCCTCCCGTTATGCGCACTCATCAAGGCGCCTTTTCAGGCACGATCTACCAACGTTACGCACGTTGACCTTGGCACCGACGCCTAAAAAGCACAGGTACAGTACCATGCAACGGTACGTTCCCTCCCACGCGAAACTCCTCCACATTCCGAACCCCCTGCCTCACAAGCTCCACTGACTTTGGTATCGGAGGGTTTCCCCGGTCTTCACCGGGCCCCTGATCCTCTTCTGGTTTTGCAGGCGCTCGTCCTCACCAGCGATCGTCTTCCCTACTCTCTCTCTCTAGTGGAGGCCGTTTGGCCCAAGCCCAAACAGGATTACACCACCACAGAAATGAACCAAGAGTCAACAAAATTTGATAAATATCAATAATTCAGGCATATTAAGATGTCAGAAGTGAATGATACTTTAAGAAAAATGAAAATGGGCAAACCTTTAGGATCAGATGGTATACCCATTGAAGTCTGGAAATGCCTAGGAGATATTGGTATTAAGTGGCTAACTAAACTTTTCGATAAAATTTTGAAGAGACGGAGGACGTAAGAAGAATGGAGAAAAAATGTTGTTGTTCATTTCCATAAAAATAAAAGGGATATTCAAAATTGCAACAATTATCATGGAATTAAGCTAATGAGTCATATTGTTATGAAACTTTGGGAAAAAGTATCGAGAAACGAATTTAATATAATGACTAATACATCAAAAAATCAGTTTGATTTTATACCGAGTAGATCTACTATAGAAACTATTTTCTAATTACGACAGTTAATGGAGAAGTATAAAGAGATGTGACAAGATTTATATATGGTTTTCTCTTGACTTGGAGAACATGTATTATCGAGTACCGAGAGATTTAATTTGGTGGACATTAGCAAAGAAGAGAGTCTCTCAAAGATATGTTGACTTGATTCAGGATATGTATGAGTGTTGCTACTAGTGCGAGAACTATTACTGGAGAGACTCAAGAATTTTTTATCATTATAGATTTGCATCAAGATTATGAGTTCATATCTCTTTGTCTTGGTTACAAATGAAGTAACAAAACAATTGCATGATAATACTTCTTGGTGTATGTTATTCGCAGACGATATTGACTTAATCAATTAGAGTATCAATTGTTTAAATGCTAAGTTAGAAAGTTGGAGACAGACTTTGCCTTGGAGTCCAAGGGTTTAAAATCAGTAGGAGTAAATCAGAGTTTATACACTATAATTATAGCAATGTGAGAGTGTTACATGAAGATATGGTTCTAATTGATGGATAAAACATTCATAAAAATAATAACTTTCAATATTAGAGTCTATCATCAAAGAGATTGGGGGAGATTTATGACGATATTACACATAGAATTAAAGCAGACTGGTTAAAATGGAGAAGTGCATCAGAAATCCTCTGCAATCGTCATATACCCATAAAACTTAAAGGAGAGTTTTATAGAACAACTATGAAGCCTACTTTGTTATATGGTACCGAGTGTTGGACAGTGCAAAAAGAACATATTAACAAAATGTGTGTGGTAGATATAAGGATGTTGAGATGGATGTGTAGTAAAACTAAGAAAGATAATATTAGGAATGAGTGCTTCCATGAGGACTAGAAGATAGCTCTAATTGACAAAAAAATGAGAGAATATATTCTCGTGGTTGGAGATGTGTATCGTCGTCCCAACTCGACGTCAGCTAAAACATGTAACCAAACCTTAGTGGATGCCAATAAAAGAGTTAGGGGAAGGCCTAAAATGAGATGGTGCGATGCTATTAAGAAAGACTTAGACTTTTTGGGTTTAAAAGTGGATAGAGCACTTGATAGACATTTTTGGCGAAAAAGGATTAATATAGCCAACCCAAATAATGAGATAAGGCTCTAATGATGATGATGATGACATCAATAGCATAAAACGACCATTTGTTTATGAGGTATGAAAGTACTTGGCATATAAGAATGTTCGTGCAAATAAGCCAGTCAGCTTAACGCTGAAGATTGCAAATGCAACGTCCCTTACACAGTTCTCTTACATGGGTGTTTATGTTGCAACTTTTTTATGGCCAAACCATCTCAGATGACGTTCACAGGTTTAATCTCCGTGTTGCTGCCAAACCTATCATCTTCCCAATAAAGCCATTTGAGTATATATGATCACCTTTTGTCATCTCGTACAAGTTTACTCACACATTTTTCAGATTTCCACTTGCCGCAGAGTAAAGCCAGAGCAGTTCACTGTTGCAACCATGGATGGCAGAGTCGGCCGACTCGGAGCGGAGTCGGCCGACTCTGAGTCAGGTCGGCCCCTGGCGACCCGACTCTGGGGGGGGGGATACCGACCCCCCCACGAGACTAGTTTCCAAGTTCCACTGTCCCGACTCAGCCCGACTCGGCGCGACTCAGCCCGACGGGGCCGACCCAGCCACCCAACCCGACTCTACCATCCTTGGTTGCAACTCACCACTGAAGCTCATTACAAATCACAACTTGCGGGTACAGCTCTCTCTGCCACAGCTTGCGGTAGCTTACACTCTTCTGGCCAGGTGTTGGTCTATATTGGCTTGTGCCGGCATCAAAGGCATGTTCGGCATGATGAAGATGCCGCATGCCATGACCACTGGCATCCAATCTTGCCTTCTGTAACAAATAGTTTGCCAGCTATGCCACATATGGCTACTTCACCAGCCACACGGCCCACACCTGCCATTCTGCTCACCATCCCTGGCCCAAGCTGCATCCACAGCCTTGCTGGCTCTCCAATGTGCAGGTCAAGACCTAGCTAATGGTAATCATGTCCACCTCCTGCAACCAGGAACACTCCCCCAACCACCACAGGCACAGTTCATTGGAGGAAGGACAGAGGAAGAAACAGTGAAGGCGAGGGAGGAGAACGAAAAGCATATGAAACCTAGGAAGGCTGGAAGGGTGCGGGTGCATGGGTGTAATTGGGGAGGGTATTTTGACTTTCTAGACCCATGGAATCCTCTTTCTAAGACACTTTCCAAATGTGATTAAACTATTAAATCTCCAACAACTCTAAAAGAAACTTGTTCATGTGGCAGGTTGAACCTGCAATTTATATAGATGGCGAAGTGTTCCCAACCAGTGCCTAAATCTCATATCAATAATTTCATCTTAGTAATACAAGTGTTAAGAACTAATAAGACAAAGTAACACATTAGCTTACTAAAGGAAAGAAGGAGCACAATGTTCAAGGAATGAAATGAATTCCAGGAAACCTAGGCACATATCCCCTGAGGGAAAGCAAAAAAAGACCAAAGAATGAACCTCAGCTATTTTCTTCACCAGCTCTGATTCTTGTCCTATTATCTGTGTTAGCTGCTGCAGGCTTCCAGGTATCTGAACAATATTTTTTATTGCCCACCGCCTAGGGCAAAAAGAAAAGAAAAAATAATGAAAGACCTAAACAAAAAATCTGAATAAAAATTTAAAAATAGAAGAAGAAAATAGTTTGCAAGAAGGAACCTAACTGAAACCTATGCAGACAGGTTCTGCATGAAACTGTTATGCAGAGATGTGCTGATTTACTTGAAAGTACAAAAGCAGTCTTCTATTACCTATGACTCCAAGAGCTATCACTCTTTGCCGAATATGACAGAACAAGAGCTGACAACTGAAGCTCATCCATGAACAATAGTAAACTTGGGTTCCTCGAAATCACCAGCTTCCTGAGGCACAGCAGAAAGGGTAAAGCCAAATTTGATAGAATGCCAAATGCTGAATGAAAGAATAATACAGTTGAAATATAGCCCCAATTTATCTTTCCCCTTTTCTACTAACCAGTTACTTCTTTCATTCAAAACCGATATTCCATGACTTCATTCTCAAGCATTGCAACATCCTCAGACTTATGGTTCGGAACGCATCAAAGGGAAAGGCAATTGTAAGACATCCAGCTTGAGGACTATGAGGACAAATTGTGTACGCGTGCTCTGGAGACAGTCGTGAAGCAAGACAGGAAGCGGGGGGGATCGCTCCTCCCATGTGAAGGCTTCCCGAGCTGCGGAGTGTGGCGGCGAACTTCCATCCTTTCCACAGTTGGTTGGCGAGGTCTGGGCAACCCCGGTAATTTGAAGGCACCGGTGCTGTTCAGGGTCTCTCCCAGACCTCCCTAGGAGGAGAAGCTGTGATGGCACCAGTTTCCTTCTCCACCACAGGTTTGCGACAGAAGGAGCTTCGTCGACCTCCGGCAAAGGCTTACTGCAGCAGGTGCTTGGCTTGTCAGCAGAGGGCCCAACTGACAAAGCAGTTAAGGCAGCATAAAGCGACCGCGGTCTAGCTTCTTCTTCAGAGAATCTTATGGTATTCAACGTGCAACTGGATTCTTGTATCGTCTTTTGGATTTTGTTTCTTCTATTATTTGAAGTCGTATGCCGCGGGTGGGACTAATATAGATGAGGACTGTTTTTGTGCGGGGGCTGCTGGGTGTGTTTGGTGGAGGATGTAAGTGTACCCTGCTCTTCCTTTTCTTTGCTCCCCTGGCAGAACTCGGTTTGCCAAGTTTTGTTTTGGCGGAGTTTTTTGGGAGCCTCCCCCTTTTTTCCTGTAAATTTCTTTTCCTTTTAAATATATGTGGTACTACCCACATCAAAAAAAAAAAAAAGTAGAAAGAATAGAACATCGGGGAAAATAGTACAGAAGAACGATAGATGGAATCAAATAAAAAGAAAATGCATGGAAGCAGAAGATTAAAAGGGGGGAAAAGGGAAAAGAAGGAAAAAAAACCAGCAGGGGAGACTGCTGTCCTTCCCCATGCTGCTGCCATTTAAAGCAGAAGAAACAAAAGTAGAGAAAAAGAGGAAGAAAAAGAAGATGAAAAAAGAAAGAAGCACTTGTTTGAGAGTGGACCAAATGAAACGTGTGAAGGCCATCTAAGACCATGGAAAATTTCAGATCCTCACACAGAAAGTGGTAATCAGATGTCTGCCAAATGCAGAATCAGAAGTAGCAAAATGAAGCTGAATAATTTGAATCGGTCTTGGTTGATTGATTCTCTCATCCATAGTCAATGAGAACCAAATCAATATAATTTTTCTATATTTTTCTTAAACTTCGAAATATATAAAGTCCATAGGTGACTTTAAAATAAGCAAAGAAAACTGTTTAGAGATGAAAGAGCCAAAAACCTTGAATTCCATGCACTTCCAAAGTCACAGCTAAGAAGTAAAAGTGATTTACTACATCTCAGAACTTCGTTTTGGAGAAATTGATCATTGTCAGGAGTTGCTCTATATTTCCTGATTGAATTGGAGAATGCTCCCAAAACTGCACTGTACAACCAAGGCAACTCTGCGGTTGATATTGCCAATTTATGATCATTATTCCAGAAAACTGTTTCATCATATTTTCTCACACCTCCTCCTGGCATGCGTTCATCCATAATGTCACCCTTTGCTTGGATGGTGTTGGAACTTCTGGCCATCTCTGACTGTGCATTAAGTTCAGCAAGTTGAGTTGGATGGACAAACCCAAATTCATTGCTGCAAAATAATGAAAAAGATCAATGTTTGACAGAAAAACATAAAATCAGTCTATCAAAGATGAGTGTTTGACGGGAAGAAGTAACTAGACTTTCAAAGAAAATGTCTTTTTTTTGTACTTTTATGTATACCCCTACACATTGGTAACTGTACAGAAAGACATAAAATCAGTCTATCAAAGATGAGTGTTTGACGGGAAGAAGTAACTAGACTTTCAAAGAAAATGTCTATTTTTTTTGTACTTTTATGTATACCCCTACACATGGTAACTGTACAAAAAAAAATTTAATCTTTAGCTTATAAGCACGAAGTTACATATGAACAATGCCAATAAAGTATGAGGATTGACTATTGAGGAATTAATAATAACAAAATATAGAGGAAGAGGCACAGATGAAGAAAAGGAGCCCACCTTCAAGTTAGTTGGACTTTCCATTTCATGGCATGCCATTGTGTACAATTGGCAATTGCTCAAAAAGACAAATAAGCGTAAGAATTATAAACAATATCCAACTTGCACAGGGGCATAAAGGAACATTTGAATACATAAGTTATGGCCTTAATGATATCCTGTAGAAAGCTCAATCAATCAGGACCAGATGATCAGAATGGATTTTTGTGTTTCCTCACTAAAGGCAACTTCTATCTGTTAAAAGTAAGCAAGCACTCCTAATAAGACTTCCAAAGACCTACTGGCTCATAACATTGCATTCTAGGTTGTTCTATGCAGCAAAAGACATCAGCATCACCATCATAAACCTTATGCTATCAATCTAAGGTCAGTTGAATAAAATAAAGGATCCAAAATTGCTTACAAAATTTTCTACAGGTTCTTGTCTGATGTTACTAATCCATGATAGCCATCTGGAAGGTGGGCCAACTAGCTGGTGAATACGACTGTGATAGGAAGGGTCCTATAAGAATAAGGGAATTATAAAATGATCAATCTAGTCAATCCTCATCAAAATCTGATTAAAAAAATCAAAAGTGGTCAGGATTGATCTAATTTGTTCAGTTTTATGTCTGAATCAACTCTAAGATGATAAGAAACGAAAATTAGCACTTATTTCCAATAGTTTAAAGTAATGTTATAAGATGAAAGTTAAAATTAAAGTTTGTGTTGTGTATTCAACATCATAGCAACCTCCAATGCAGCATGCAGTCATACACTGTCATTGTATCTCCTGTCTACAAACCTTGAAAGTTGGTCCTCCATCCTCCTTCCATCCACCATTACGAGTATCCTAGCCCAAAAAGGAGGCAGGACAGGCAAAAAAATGGGAAGCATGTGAAATAATGGAAGTGGCACCAACAGCAGGCTCAATCTACATCCTATTTCCACATGGTCGCTTCAGGCAGAAGGAGAAATAACCATATCCCTTCCATCAGGGTGGGGGACTCTTCTATCACGGAGGATGGAGCTATTAGAGCCGACGTCAGGGATTATTTTGTGAGACTGTTCATGCCTTCATGGAGGAGCAGAGGAGCAGACACTCTTTTGCTCATGGCATACTCCTCCATCTCTCTTTGCCTGATAGCAACGTTTTTGTGAGTTTCTCTTGCAGGTGACAACTGACAAGGCCCCTAGGCCGGATGGTTTTCCTAGATCTTCTTCCAGAAGTGTTGGGATATTGTAAAGGAGTATTTCATTGGGGCTGCTAGGGAATTCCAGGAGGGTAAAGTTTACTTGAGGGGTATCAACAAAACAATGTTAGTGCTGATCCCCAAGAAGAGAGGCGCACAGGAATGGACAGATTTCAGACCTCTTAGCTTGTTGAATAGTAACTACAAGATTATTGCTAAGGTGTTGGCCACGAGGTTAGAACGAGTACTAGATGGTTTGGTGAGTCCACAGCAAGGGGATTTCATTAGGGGGAAACACATCTAGGAGAATTTCCTTGTTGCTCATGAATGCTTGCATGCTATGAAGCTCCAGAGAAAAAGAGGAGTGTTCCTTAATTTGAATTTTGAGAAGAAATATGACACAATGAATTGGGACTATATTCTTCGGGTGCTTTTGAAGATGGGTTTTCATCACTCCCAGGTTGCATGGACTAGAGAATGTATCTCTTCTGCCTCCTTTGTGGTCCTTATCATTGGACAGCCCCCCTCCTTTTTTGCTAGTGAGAGAAGGCTCAGGCAAGGTGACCCTTTATCCCCACTTCCTTTTTGCTAATGTCACAAATCTTGAGCAGGCTTTGGATGAGAGCGGAGGCGGCAGGGATGGTGACAGGCTTCCAGACAGATCACTCTAGCAATAGCATCTCTCACCTTCGGTATGCAGATGATACAATTCTTTTTATAGCAGATGAGGAGAGTCACTTAATTGATGTCAGGTTGATTCTTGAGATGGTACAGGATATCAGTGGTTTGAAAGTAAATTATGCCAAAAGTCACATTAATGGGATTAATTTGGAGGACTCTACCCTCTCTCATGCTTCCTCCATTCTTGGATGCCAGATTGGGAATTTTCCTTCCACCTATTCGGGTCTTCTTTTGACCACAGGCACTCCCCATTGCAGGGATTGGCAGCCAGTACTACAAAGATTTTAGTCCAAGCTGGCAGGATGGAAGGTCAGGTTGTTATCGTATGGGGGCCGTTTGATTTTGTACAAATCAGTGCTGGATAGTTTGCCAACTTACTTCATTTGAATCTTCAGAATTCCCAAGACTGTGGCCAAGAGGTTGGAAGCCATCCAGGCTAGGTTTTTTTTTGGAATGGTTGCACGAAAAATAGAAGAGGTTGGCATGACATCTCTTGGGATACAGTGTAAAAGCAAGGAGGTAGAGGGCGTGGGCATAAGGAAATAAGACATTATTTGGCGTTGCTTTGCAAATGGTTTCGGAGGCTTGGGATGGAAGATGATGGGCTTTGGATTCAACTGATTACTCAGAAGTATTATATTTCAGCCAGGGTGTGGGATCTTATTCCATCACATTTGCACACTATTTTCCCTATATGGAGAAGCATCCTTCAGTGTGTTGATGTCATTAGAGTTAGCATGAGATGCAACCTAGGGAATGGCTTGAAATGCTCCTTTTGGCACGATAGGTAGTTGGATGATTTTACACTTGCTAAGGAGTTTCCTGGCCTGTTTGCTGTCACCAGGACACCGGATGCTTTGGTGGCTCAGTGTTTTGTGCACAACTATCGGGGGGTATTTGAGCCCCTATCTTCAGGAGGGACTTCACTATAGATGAGATGGATCAACTTCAGTCTCTTCTTAGTTCGCTGCTACAAGTCAAGGTGGACACTTTTGCATCTTGGAGGTGGAGATGGGACTCTTCTGGGTAATTTTCAGTCAGATCCGCATATTCTTTTATTTCAGATGGAGGTTTACGATATTTTGCCGCCCCATATGCATGGAATAGCAACAGTTGCCTCAAAGTAAAAAAGCTCATTTGCGATTTCTCATGGCTGCCTGCCGACGCATGTGAGATTAGCTTCTTTCATTCCGGACATCTCTACGACTTGCTGTCTTTGCGGAGGAGAGGAGGAGGATGTGGACCATTTATTCATTTCCTGCCCTTTTGCCCAAGGCATTTGGCGTAGGATTGGCCGATCTTTTCAGCAGACTTTAGATCCACTTCAAGGGGTCTTTCAACTTCTTCTTAAGTGGAGAAAAAAATGGGTGCTTAAGGGAGATTCCATTTTGTGGTGGCTAGGCCTTCATGGCACCCTTTCGGTTATTAGGAATGAAAGAAATAGAAGAATATTCAAAATGGAATCAAGGTCAGAAGAGAGGACCTTTTCTTTCATATGTGAGAGAGTAGTGTCTTGGGCTAGACATCTTTGTAATGTGGGGGAGCAAAGCTCCCTCCATTCTCCTCTCTTCGGGCAATTAGATTTCTAATTTGGTGAGCTCTTTTTGTATGTGGGGGACAAGCTTGTAATGTTTTAGGGGGAGGGGGGGATCCTTCTTGGGGTGAATTGCTTGAATAGGGGTACTGGGAGATTGGTCATTTTGGGGTTACTTTTTGTTGATACTCCCATACGTGTACATTCTTCCTCCATTCTAATACAATCGTCGTACTACCTACTTTCAAAAAAATCTATCGAATTTTCTTTTGTGGTTTCTGATACGTATTTATGTGTTTCTCATATGAAGACTTTTTTCATCTTCTTATCAAAATCGTATGGGAAAACCTAAAGTGCTGTCTGATATTCAGTCATAATTATTGAACTGTGATCTATTCATAGAATGATCCCCAACATGGTGCTAGAAAAGGTTACCTGGTGCAGATTATAAGCTAGTACGCAGACAAAAACATATACCTCATGAGAGGTAACATCAGATAAAGATAAATCATTTTGACCGATAAAGTTTTAACTCATTACATCTTTTCTTGCCGGAATATTCCTTATAAAGTTACACCTCATACAACACACAACAGCTTATCTCTCTAAGCAGCAACATTCGTAGCATTTCGAATATTGGAGATTTAGACTGCTTCAAAAGGACCTGTTTGCTTGTCTTTATATTTTTCTTGCATTGGAATATTTCATCCATCTGCAATCCTTTCCTCACCCATCCACATGCCTTTTTTTTTTTTGAAATGTGGATGGTACCACAGGTCCACAGAAATATATTAATAGATAAAAGGAATGTACAAGTGTAGAGGTATAGGAAAAAAATCTATATAAAAAAGGACCTCACCCACTGAGTAGTTGGGCAATAAACAACTCATCTCCCCCAAGACAAAAAATTGCGGGGAACTCAGCTCATCAATGCCACTCAACTATTTAACCCAAAAAGAGACTCTATCCCTAACAAATTCAAAAAGACACTCCTCTGACCATGCTTTCCTTCTGAAAACCCTACTATTCCTCTCATTCCATATGGCCAAAATAGCAGCATGGAGGATGAGCCACTACACTACCTGGTCCCCTTTCACCATCAATTGTTTGTGCCAACCAAGAAAAAGCTGATGCACCCCAGAAAAACCGTGGAAGGGGCTGCTGCACACACAGCTCAACCAAGGACCAGATCTTCTTCGCAAAAGAACATGGTGAGGAAAGATTGTCCAAATCCTCCTCTTCTTCTCCACAAAGACAGCACCGACTTGAGGAAGGAATCTAGCAAGCTTATCACATGTTGGCAATCTCTCATGGGAATCCCTCCACATGAGGACTTTCACCTTTAAGGGGATCTTGGGAGTCCAAATTTGTCTAAAAACACATTGGCTACTTCTCCTATCGAATAGGGAGAGATAACCGGACCTAACAGAGAATTTCCCTGGCCTCTCCCATATCCAAGAGGACCAAGACCAAATATCTGCCCTGCTGTCCACCAATCTGAAGCCAGGAGTCCTCAGTAGATAAATTCCTCCTGAAGGTCGGAGTCCAGGTGCCACCAGATAACTGCGCCTCAAAATTGCTGGCCATCGATGAAGAAGGATGGCTAGCAATGTCAAATAATGCAGGGAAGGCCTCTGCCAAAAATAACTCCCCATACCACCTACCCTGCCAAAACAAACACATGTTCATCACCCAAGGACACCTTAACACTGGCTCTGAAGAAATTCACACATTGCAGGGTGCCCTTCCAGATACCAAGCGAGGGGTGATTCCAATCCCACACCCTAAAAGATCCAAAATATTGCAATATAATGAAATACTGCCAAATACCATCCCCATCAGTGCCCAGCCTCCACCACCATTTACAGAGAAGAGCCAAATTAAAATCTCTGATATTCCCAAGTCCAAGACCACTTGCCTCCTTAGGCCAGGTTTGATAATCGGTCAAGGCTTCCATGGTTAATTGTAACCAAGTGTTACTAAACTATAAACTTAACCCATATTGCTTTGACAAGCCAAGTGCCCTTGGTTAACCAAGTTAACCCACTGTAACCAAGCCCGCATGCCAGGGTTCCATAACCCTGCTCTAACCCCTGGTTAACCGAGATATCCCCTGGTTAAGAAAACCAATTTACCAAAGTCCATTGACGTAATAACCACATATATACCCGCAGATAACCCAGCCCAAAAGCTGGCCTTAGGTAGACATACTCTGGCCCAAGAGAAATCATGCCATCCTTTGACTCTGGTACCATTACCATGCCAAAAGAATCTAGCTTGAATGGCTTGCAGTCTATGAGCAATGAATTTGGAGATCCCGAAAATAGATAAAGGATAGACGGGCAAACTATCCAAGACTGAAGAGCATAGAACCAAGCAACCTCCATAAGAAAGGGATCTAGCCTTCCACCCTGGCAGCCTCTGCTCAAACCTCTAATAATCTCCTTTCGATCACTGTATCTGAGTGGGCCTGGGGAAAGAGGAAGGTCCAGGTAGGAGAAGAGGAACAAATGAACCTGACACCCAAACAACTCATCTGCTCTCCTGGTAATGGAATCCCCCATATTAATTCCTGCCATAAGACACTTGCTATAACCGACTTTCAGCCCAGTAATATCCTGCACCACCACCGACATCAATCTGTTGTCCACCAACTGTCGTTCATCATCTGAGATAAAAAGGATATTATCATCAGCATATTGCAGATGAGTGATGCTAAAGGAGTGCTGCCCTGCAGAAGAACCTGTGATGATCCCCATTCCCCACCAACTGTGGCCCATTCACATGCATTATCTCACCCAATAACCAAAAATTCTTATGGATATAGTGTTCTTCTACACTGCCTTCGCCTCGTGTAAGGAACACTTGCATGAAGCTCCAATACTTATTCTTTTTGCAGATGGATGTGATAAAGTATCTAAACAACAACATTTTGGAAAGGGGGAAAAAACTTAAAATCCTTCAAATTGTCAGAAAACCATATGAAAGCTAAACTCAGTGGATGCTCGTGACAAACATTCATGAGACATATGCATGCAATGCTCTTCTTGGCCAGCCCCTTCTAAATTTACACACCCATGCAGCACAACCGTTTCCTTTTCTCCATCTTTTTCATCCTCGTAATAAATGAAACATGCATGACCTAGTGTTGCAAAAACTAGCAGATAGCAGTGAAGTGTAACCCAATTGAAAACACTGACTTGATGGACACAATCCAACTTCAACAAGCACTGGTAAATTGATACCAACGATTTGCAGATGATCTCAGCAATTTAAAAAGAAAACCATCACAATGACTCAATTAATCAAGTATACTAGACATCAAACAGATGTAAACAGTGTAGAAGGCCAAAAACAAGAGGAAGAGAAACCCAAGATCAACGTACACGAGGGTGTCGCTCTCCAGTATGCATTCCAACTGCTTCAGCAAGGCTGATCCTCGATCCACGCCCGCAGAATTGCCATCAGAGCCATCTAGGCCACAGGAAGGAGCCGGAGGCTGCAGCGGCCACGGCTCCCCGCTCATCTTCTCCCCCCTCTTCTAGCTCTTTGGCATGGCACTTATTGGCACCAGTAGCCCAGTAAATGGATTGGATCCAGGTCAGATCCTTTATGATCCGAACCCAGATCCGAAATCAAATGATCCAGACCCAAGTCGGATCCAAAATTTGGAAATATTCTGGATTTGGGTTCGGATCACAACCCAAAATAAAGGTTGGGATCCGGATCAGGATCCGAATCCACTAAGCATATACAGGATCCTGAGGCAAAGAAGCTAATTTCACTTCTATTGTGTTTTGCTGATCCTGACCACAAAGAGGAATGTACAAAAACACGAGTATCAAAATATTAAGCATAAACTGGAAACCAATGCAGGGGCTGACGACAAGCTCTATCTAAGAATCCATAATTGATCATCTAACAACCATGAATATGAAAATAAATGGAAATAAAATCGAAAATATAATGGAAGATAACACCACGGTTTTCTATTTGTCCTTCATAAACTCCAGACTATACATTCATATCCCTGCGCCCAGTTCTTTTTCTTATCTCTCGACCATTTTATTCACAAATGAGACATCCTTTAATTTATCAAATAAATGTGAGTTCCCTTCTCTGTTCCTCTGTCTGTTTTTCGCGGTGGCAATGTTGCAATCAAGAGTCAAGCACGAAAAGTTTGCAGCTTTCCTGTAATATTCCTCCATAGCATGGGCCACAGAGAAGAGAAAGCAGGAGACGGGGATAATTCACCAAAGAATTAAGCAAAAGAAGAAGCACAAATGATGTTCCTTTTTTTTTTCTTTTTATCAATGCATGCTCGGATGGGGAAAGCCCTCAAAAGAATCAATAGAAAGGAGGCATATGGGACCCCGAAGACGGGCGGCAACGGGCCTTCGTATACAGGAGCAGGCGTGGGAGAAGAGGGCACCGACGGAGTTTCGCATGAGAAGGGCGACGGTGAAGGGGGAGGTGGAGAGGCGTAGTGATAGACCGGCGTCGGTGGCGGCGGCAGCGGCGGCGGCGGCGGAGGTGGTGGAAAGACATAGCGGTAAACTGCCGTTGGCGGGGGTGTCAGAGGAGAAGGCGGCGGCAGCGGATACGCATAATAATAGACCGAAGTTGGTGATGGCGAAGGGCGTACCCGACACCAAAACGTGGAGAGGCGAAGGGCGTCTCCTGGCTCCTCTCCTCAACGCCCAGAGGCAAGGCCTTTTGTCGTCACTGTCGCGGTGCTGCCGTCGGATCGGACTTTGGCCGCCGCCGCTGCCGTAGATTCAGATCAGAAGGGGGGATCGCATGTTCCTTTCAATAAAAAAAAAACTACGCAAAGAGTTCGCACCCGACAGAGAGAAAGAGAGGGGAATGGGGGAGAGAGAGACCGACCAGTTCGTGAACAAAGAAAGGAGCGGTGAAGAGGGACGGAGTACCAAAAAAACTCCCCGCAAGGCACCAAAACGTGGCGGGGCGAAGGGCGTCCCCTGGCTGCTCCCCTCCACGCTCGGAGGCAAGGTCTCCGCTGCCGCCCCCTCCACCACCGGTAGATGGACGCCACTGTCGTCGATGAGAAGGGGGGATCGCCGCTGCGGAGAAGGGTGGAAGAAGAACTAATGGGGAATCGCCAGCGCGCGAGACCCTTTTGCTGTTCGGAGCGGCTTTTCGGCGCCGCGGAATGGGAATCCGATTTGGGATTATTTCGAAACAAAATTTAGGCAGCGTTTGGGAAGAAGACCCAAAAATAGAATTTTTCACTGATTCTTAAAAGTTCTGACACATCAGATTGTCACGATGACTTTTTAAAAATTGAGATTTTCATTTGGAACAGCCGCAATGTAAAGAGAGGTTTTTTGAGATTTTTTTACTATATTACCCCTAATCTTGTGTAAGAAGTCACAATGGGTGAAGATTTTTTTGGATATTTCAGATGCAAAATCACATCAACTCTCTTAAAAGCTGTTTGGAGACAACTTTTCAAAAGATGGAAAGAAAATTTTTGTTCTCTCCATCTCTCTCTTTAACGTTCAAAGCGCTTTCCACGCAAATTTATGTGGCCTACTTCTATTCGATAGCCATGTAGATTTTGTCAGTGATTTTTTTCTCAAAATCATTACAATAGGTGCTCACAAATGATGTCTTAGGCAACGTTTGGAAATAAGCTTTGGCTGCTTTTAGACTTCAAAATCTCTGACAAAAGTGACCATATTTCAAACATTACCAGGATCTTATGGACTTTTGTGCGAACACTTCTTAAGTTGAGGAGAGCGAAGGACACGGCAATATTTCTCTCTACAACTCGAAAAAAGCGGCCATTAGGCCGCTTTATGCAGATCTTCCCGATTCAAATGTGAAATCTTTATAATAGGCAGCGTTGTCGATGGTTTCAGCAATGTTGTGCTTCCCACAAGAGAAATAAGAAGGGCAATGACATAAATGCACAGGGAGAGGATTGTGCGTGTTTTGCAGACTCCAAACGAATTGTATTGCATCGAGTGTGACTGTCAGAAATCTGACTTGTGTAAGAAAGAAATGGATTTTCCGATTTGGGGAGAAATCAGATACCCAAATCGGAAAATCTGACTGCACTCTCAAACAGTGCCTTAATTTCGGGTCAAATGTATGATCCGAATGTGATTTAAATTTCAGATTTGTATCTGATTTTTTCGGATCCTATGATAGGGGTAAGCAGAATACTCTCAATTTGCACCTGGATGAGCATAGTTTGTCATGGCAAATAGAATCGGAGCGGATCAGAGAAAACTCGATTTACAATTCATTTGATTCAGTTCGATTCACATGTATATATAACACATATATATGTATATTAAAACATATATGTGCAGTGTGGATACATATAACATATCTATGGTATATATGAGAATGGGTTCACTGATCATATGGGATGACATGAAATTCATATTTTATTTATATTTCATCTCTTTTAGGTAAATGTTATAATTTATTTTTTCATTTACTTAAGATATTACATTAAAATAAAAAGTACCACTTATTTGAATCTAATGAAAATAACAAAAAATATATATCTTTTATAAAAAAAAATCAACTCTCACATTTAAGGAGAAAAATCGTGGTTTTGATGATTTCATTAAAATAACGACTTTCAAATCCCATATAATTTGATCTATATAGAAATTTCATAATTTAAATAAATTCAATAGAATACTAAAAATTTAAAGTCTGATAAGAAAAATCAAATATACATATAATTTTAACATTCTATTGAATTTATTTGTATTTATTTAAATGATATGAAATGTAAATAAGATATAAATTGCATATCATCTTATATAAATTATTGAACACATTCTCACATTTGGCATAGTACATATGTTACATATATTTACCCGTCTACATATACATATATTAATATTATATTACAGATATAGATACATATATATGGATATATAAATATAAATATACATATATGCTGATAATATAGATATAGGTAGGCATATATATAGGTACTTGTTTATGTATATATACATATATAATTGTATATATATTATAGTTAGTTATACTTCTGGTAAGTTTCTTAAAGTTGAAATTAATTATTCTACTTATGAAAAAGAATTTCTTGTAATACTCAAAATTGTCAAATGTTTTAACACTTACAAAATTTTATATTAATATTGATAACAAAGACTTATATTAGTATATTAAGAACAAGAAAGAAAATCAGAATGGCCAAAGATTAGATGGTTCATGCAACTTAAAATATGGGAACAAGACATGTATTATATATATAGATATATAAATAATATATATATATATATATTTCTTATATATATACATTTTATGTGCCTATAATTATACATATATGTATATCTATACAGATAATAGATACATAAATATATATGATATAAATATATATATCTATATATATTATGTATATATATATACTAGTTCTATGCCCGTACCATGCACGGAAATGTTTTAGGTAAAATTATATTAAAGATAAATTATATGTTTAAATAACATCACAATATCAATAATATAAAGTGAAAAAATATAAATTCACACTAAATAAATCTACATCACATATTGGCCTATGTCAGGGACATTAATTTGTAACGGATATAGAACTGAGTTTTAGTAGTTCAGCAGGAATTATCAGATAATCCGACTCTACTTATTGAAGGGGTATGTCTTCAGGTTATATTGATCAGATTAACATAATAATAAAATCTCATTTTTTAAAAAAATAAAATTTTAGATAGTCTCTGTTGGGTTCACTCCATATTAGGCCATAGTTTCATGTATATTTTGTGTTCTTGTGAATTAATATGGTCTTAGATAATAATTTAAATCACAAAAAGATGTTTTGCCCAATCATATGTTGAAGGTTGTGCACAATCACATGTTATGACTAAAAAGATTGATGGATGGGACACTATGCTTTTATATATTTTGTAAACTTTGATTTACAAAATTTTATTTCATTTTGTTATTAATACTATTAATGATTCTTGCATCAGATATTTTTTTAATATATTTTATGACTTTAATAATGCACCACAGAAGCTATCTAAAATTTTCATTTTAAAAAAATGAGATTTTATTATTATGTTAATCTGATCAATATAAATTAAAGACATAAGCGAAGATCTATGAATTTTTTGAACGATAAAGTATCTTGGTATTATTATTTGTTTATTATCCTTTATAAGAGTATTTGTCATTCTATCTATTATGACCGGAGAGTATTTGTTTATAAAGTTATTTCCTATGATCATAGTTTATAGTCTTTGCTTAACAATATAGATGTTTGGGAGAATGATTTCTTCTTCTTTTTCTTGATTATCTAAAAGATATATTGGGATGTTCTTAGAAATATAATAAGATTTTATATTACCTCCTAGTCCACTGAAGACTTGTGGTTTTTCAAAAGTTTCTCTTTGGGATATTAACTAATGTTTTTCTTCTATCAAGCTTTTAATTGTTCCGGAGTCAAAAAATGGGAAAAGATTATAATGCTTATCGCCTTGTAATTTAATTTTAATATATATCCTATTGATTTGTCTTGAGATTTCTTCCATTAATAGAAGTCGTATTTTTGTTTATTATGAGATCTGCTAACCTTATATTTTGTTGAATATGTATTGATGAGGTTTTTTCAAAAAAATTTAATATGACTTTGATTTCTCCATGATATGATGGTTTTATTATTCCTTCTATTATTATTAGATTTGCATTCATTAACCAACTATTTTTTCGTTTAATGATTCCATAAAAATTTCTTGGTAATATTATACCTAATCCTGTAGAAATTACTGTTCGTTGAGAAGGTTCTACTATTAGTTCTTCATTAGAAACAAGAGTAAAACCTATCTCTGACAATTCTGGCAAGTCTAAATTATTATTAAATTTTATTATATAAATTTTATGACGCTTGTATATGTATTCTTTAGTATTGTTTCTGAAGGGTCTTTCGATTCTAATTGAATGTATTGTTCCAAATGTAACCTTTTCTAGTGTTATAGGTTTTTAGTTTAGGTTATTATAATTGTATGTGGGTTTATTATTATAGGACTGTATTGGTATAGGATATCATTTCCTATAATTAAGACTGTTGTATTAGCTAAAGTATAAATATTTATAAATGATAAACTATGTAAAATTTTATTTACATCTTCAATATATAAACCATGTATTTTGCAACATGTTCTAATGATGCTATATTTCCATCAAAGATTATGTATTGTTCTATCTGGCTTGCTACTTCTATGCTATCATTTATGATTTTGCTATTGATATGAGAAATCGATGCTCCATTATCTATAATTGTATTTACTATGATTGTTTTGTCTTGAAATTTTACTTGAACTTTTATCATAGTTAAGTTAGGATAAGTTTTTTTGGCTAAGGTCATGATTTCTTTTTATTCGTTTTCTAAATATTTATTCAAACTATAAAAAGGTCGAGGTTGTTCGATGGAGATAATGTCATCTTCTATATTTTTAATTAAAAGTTTTCTGGGTAATGATTCTGATTGTTGATGTTTAATTTTATTATCTTCTATAACTAATTGTCTAGAAATTGGAGGTTTATATTTGTATTTCAAGTTTTCTAATGCTATAAACCAATCTCTAGGTTGACTTATTTGATCTATTTTAGGTTCAATTATTTCTGAGTATGATAATTGATCTTCTAACATCATTATATTTTGTGGGACAGGTCGAGTTGGCATATCGTTATTTTCAGATAAGCTGGCTAATAGTTTTTTTGTTACGGTTAGGGGTTTAATTCCTTCAAGCATTTCTACATTTCTTAACTCATGATATATATAAAGTCCTTCATCTAAATTCTTATCATTCGGGGCTAATTGAATGTTGCGGGAAAATTCTAAATTTTAAATATTGATATATCTTTGCTTTGAATCATACCAATTATAGATTGTGAGTCTTTAATAAATCTCCTATCTGCTAGAATGATTGTAGTAGAAGAATCAATTCATTTTCTAAAATTAATTAGCTTTTATTACTATATCTATGCATCCTAGGTGAAGATATTTGATTTTATTTTTTCGTTTACTTGATTGAAGTATTTGGTTTATTTTTTCTTTACTTATAATTTGTAAATGTGCTATATTTTTGTTTGTTTCAGAAGAGTCTATAGTTTGTTCAAATCTTTCTACTAATAATTTTTCTTTTCTCCATATATTCTATTTTAACTGGTAGACTTTATTTTTTTCTATTTCCCAATGTCCTTTATAGATTTTTTTTCATAAATATCTTCATTGAATGTTATTATTTGTTTATTTGAATCTTCGGACTCTTCTTCTATCATATTTATTCATGAAGAAGATCCTTCTTCTTTTATTGTCATCATGAAGATATATTGTATATTATTTTGTCTAAATGGATTGTAATTTTCAGTTTCTTCTTGTCCAAAGGGATTAAATTGTTTAAATTGTTCTGTATAATTTGATGACTCTAATTGTTCTGTAAAATATTCATTTTGTAGATTCTACCTCAGAATTTTTATCTATATATTCTACAAAAACTATTTCTTCTTCTTCATTTTCTGATTCTAACTCATAATCACAGTTTTCTAAATCTGATAAATCTTGTCCAAGATTTATTTCATATATTTCATCTATTATGTTCATATTAATGTATTTATTTGTCTTTGTTTTGGACACTTATTTGCATAATGCCCTTCTTCTCCACATTTAAAACACTTACATTTCTTTTTAAGTGTTTTCTTTAAGTATTTTTTATTGGGATGAAAGGTTTTTGGCTTATACTCATCCTAAATTGTCTTCGATGATTAGGTTTGTAAGATCTTGGAAATATTTGTCTTGGTTTATTATATGCATGTTGTTGTCCTGATGGAGATGATGATTTTTTGTAATAGTAAGCGACGAGTTTAGATCCACCACTTTGGCTGCGAGGAGGAACACATCCATAAAGGAGTGTTGGAAGGAGAGTTTCACAACACTGAGGAGGATCAGGTGTAGGATTGTATTTATGAAATAAATGTTTGGAATGATTAAAAGACTGTATAAGAGATGTCTCTTTACAGTATTGTCGGAATAATATAAGACTACAACTTATTCTAGTTGAAAGACTATCAGTACCAACCTTCCGAGCTTCTGCTGCCGCTAGAAAGGAATGATAGAATTCTTTTAATTTAGCATCCCATGGGAAGGAAATTTATTAAAATATTCTTGTTCCTCCACATATAGATGGAGTAGTCAGATGCAAAGGGGATTAAATAGCAAATATTACATATTCTTATTTTACCTAATATGGTTTCTGTGCCTTCAATATTAAGAACATATACCTTAGTTGATACAGTAAAAAATTGTAAGAGGGCTGCTTGAAACTGAAAAAGAGCTTGTTCAAAATTAACTGATCTCCTGATATTTTGAAATACTTCTTAGTCTATTTGGTAAACTATAGCATATGCGGCTGATCCTCTCATTTTACTTATCATAAAATCTATTAAATTTGCTATAGTGAGATCAGGATACATGAATTAAAGGAAAAGACTAATTGAGTCCATTGGATTATATAATTTGCTCGTTGATGTATATGAATGTTATCTATATTAAATGTAAAATCTGTCGATGGTTCGACATTTAATTGTTTTGGTGTTACTGCAAATATTTTTTCAGCATGTCTATGATCTATATTATAATAGCCTTGTGGCCCCCACGTGGCAGGATGTTTACCATATCTTTGGGAATGAGGTATCTGTTGGCTAGGTACTGTGGCCGAATTGGTTGTGGTATTGTAGGAGATGGAGGTATAGGGCCTAATTGTTGCCTAGAGCCAGTGACTATGGATCCACCTGTAGCGGCAGAACTAGATGATTCTCCTTGTTGAGCAGATGGTTGTGCTGTCATTTTTTGGTCTTGAGCCATATTAATTTGAAAGGATTCTATTTGTTCTAGAATTTCTTCTGTTGATTCTTCAGATAATCATCAGAGGCTATTTCTGAGTCTATTTCAAATTTGGTTTAATTTATATGTTTAAATGTTTCATAATGATTATCATAATAATCTTGTATCTGATGTAAATTAGACTGTGTCGGATTCACAGTGTATAACTCTATCTTATGTTGAAGCATATTTTTTAAATCCATATATTGTTGAAAATTTACTTCAAAGCAAACTTTTGCAGGTTCTATTGCTTTAACAACTTCCTTTTTCTTGAATAAATCTTTATAGTTTAGGATAAAATCATGTACTTGTCGAGATGTAGAGGTGCCAACTTCAAAGGGGAAGGTGGCGTTATTATCTTTTGTAAATTATTTTCTACTAATTGCAAAATTCTATTATTTATAATTTCATAGTCTACAATTATATTTTTCTGATTAAAAATGTTTTAAAATTTTAGTTTAACATCAGTACCAGCATTTTTATTATGAATAATATGTTTATAATTTTCTAAGAGATCTAGAGTACATGAACTAAAACTATTTACCTTAAATATTTCCTTTTCCTTTGGTTTCATAGCTATTAGTTTGGATATTCCCTTTGTTGGATATTCCCTCTTTCTCAATTCCTATGAGAATTTCGAGGTACTACACACCAACACCAGATACTTCTCACCAGAACTAAGTATGAGGATCAAAAGAGATGGATGAAGAAAAGATAGAGAGAATTTAGTTGCTTACCTAGGTACTCCTTTGAACCACACTATCGTCCGATCAGATCAAGGGCCAGAAGGAATAAGATTATAATTAAAATTATCAGCTGCAGGATAGCATAGATATCTTCAAAGAATAGGATTATCATCCGACAGAACTAGGGCTCTGATACCAGAAAAGACGGCTATGTGCAAAAGAACGTCCAGGGAGAAGAGAAGAAGTGGAGAAGACTTATTATCATCAAACTATTTTGACATGCCCTTCACAATCTGAAGGGTTAAGTTTTATAGCCTTAGGATGAAGGTTCTCGAAGGCACTGCACAAGATGCGATCTAATCGCTTTACTATTGTTAGATGCAATATTATCTCTTTTTCTGTAGCTGGATACTTTGTCAGCCATTATTAATTGCTGCTGAAGATTTGCTTTTACTGTTGGCAGATTCCTTATTGATAAGGCTACTTTAGTCGATATTTTCTGGATTGATATCGATGTCGAAAGGATCATCATTAATGTCTCCATCTATTTTCTGGAATCTCCTCAAATATGCGCTGGCTTTCAGGTCCCAATAGATTGGGATAGAGCATTTTGTCGTCTCTTGGGTGATGTGAGATGAGCTTGTATTTGTCAATAACCATTATTCTGTCATTGCTTCAGCTGCGTGCTGATAGAGGAATCTTATGATAATTCTTGATGAGGCACAGATTCTTCTTCTGGTCTTTATTCCAGTAAAACTTCTCGAGACGTTCTTCATAATCGATCACATATGAACTTTGTGGCATAATCTCCCATATTTGTAAGGCTAGATGAAGATGTCCTGAAGTGGGTTCTAGAAAATATGATCTTATATATATTTCAATTATTCGGATTAAGTCAGATAACTAGCTAACAATGGTTTTAATTATCATTAGGAAGTTAAGATCCATTATTTGATTTTTTAAAATTATTAAACATTGAACCATCCCTTGTTCTATAGCATAAATAGCTCTATCATCAATATTTTCAAACGTTAAAGCTATCCTTCTAAGTTGCCAAACACTTATTATATTTGCTGAATATTCATTATATAAGTCTGGAATAGGGTCATACCAAACATATTTGTCTATTTTTTGAAAGATTTCTAATAGCATTTCATATTGACAGTATTTATACAGTGTGTTGCGTTCCTTATCTTCAAGCTGAAGAGTCCAAATATTTTTTTGGACTAGATTATCAAGTATATCTAACTGATATTTAATACGAGCCTTTTCTATCCATAATTTGAGGAAAGGAATTATATGGTTTATTAACAATTCTTTATATGATGTTTGAAGAGTTGCTATTTCTGCTTCAAGAGCGAATATTTTCTCGTGTTGCATATTTCTTTCATTACTAAAAGTTTTCAAATATTCTTCAGTGTTCCAAGACACTCATTTACTTGTCTTATATGAGTCATACCTCATGAATTTCCATATATTATCGATGATATCAAATGCATATCTGGTAAGATTATGTTGGCATCGATAGGTAGTTTTACCTTGAGCCAATCTATGTATTACATCCTGATTTTAGATATTAGACATATCTACAACTATTGTTCCTTCAGCAAAAGCTAAATTTATAATTGTATTGGTTTATGGACGTATTTGTGGTGTTGTGAATCTAGGATGCATGTTATATGGACGATGAGGATTATTGCTAACAATATTTGCAAAGGAAGGACTATATATCCATGTGTATATTATATATATATACCTATATAT
This sequence comes from Colocasia esculenta, assembly GCA_014218235.1. NCBI lineage: Eukaryota > Viridiplantae > Streptophyta > Magnoliopsida > Alismatales > Araceae > Colocasia > Colocasia esculenta. The sequence goes on along the minus strand of CM024755.1, from coordinate 182,042,615 downwards.
ATCCAGATAATATAATATAATTCAGTCTTGATATTGTAGTGGGATTCTTTTTACAATTATTGTGGATACTATTCAATGGCTATTGTAGATAGATGCCTTTGTACAATTATTGCTGCTTTCGTTGCAGATGCTGATGGTGATGCTTCTAGAGCTGCTGACGAGAATGCTTTTACAAATTCTCGAGGTCAATATCATCATCAAGAAACCCCTCATTGCTGTCAGATAAGTCTTGTGAAATACCTTCAAATTTTTGTTGACTAGTATGATCCAAAAGATTTGGATCGAGATGCTTGTTATATTCTGGATGGTGCGAAATGATTTTACATTTGTGAACTACTAATATGAGTTCATCGCACTAGCTTCTTGCAGATGCTGGAAACTTGTGGTACATGTAAATGTATTTTATATAGATATATATCCATATGTATATTATATGTATATATATATATATATATCTATATATATACATAATATGTAGATATATATTTATGCATCTATACTATCTGTATATCAATATACAAATAATATGGATACACAAATATATATGAATATAAATTTATTTCTATATATACCATGAAATATATATATATGCTTGTTCCCATGTATATATTGTCCACATATGTTTATATATCTATATTATATTATTTGTATATCAATATGTACATACATCTATATCCATATATATATCTATGTATCTATAATCTATGTGTATATCTATATGTATATATCTACATGTACTTATATATATATTTATTTACCATATACATGTACATATATCTATATTTACCTATATGCAAATATATATAGGTACATGTATATATATAGGCACATTTACATATAGATATACTTATATATCTATATATATGTACCTATATCTGTACCAAAATCAATATATATATATACATAATTTATATAAATATATATCCATATGCATATTATCTGTATATATCTACATATATATATAATATAGATATTCATATATGTCCATATATGTTCATATATATGACCATATATGTCCATATTTATTCATAATTGTCCATATATATATATACTCACCACTCCCGCCTAATTGCGCCAATTCTTCGACAAATTCGTATCAGAGCCTTGGTTGCAAGTACTTGTGGCCAACATCTGACGCCACTTGACGGTCTCGCATACTCGAATACTCCGCACTGTACGTATTCTTTTCCTCTTCTCCTTCTGTCTATCTGTTTTGGATCTGGTGTTATAGTGTGTAGTATTGCCGAGATTTTGTGTGTAGTACCTTGATGCTCTAGACAAGAGGTCGAAGGAGCATAGAGAATATCAAAACCTGCAGGAATATCTATGTCTCTAGTCCCCACAACAGAGAAGACAATTGTAGCAGAGGTAGAAGAATTGTCCACCTCCACTAAAGAAACTATAGCTTGTTCTGAACCAAATCCCTATACCCATAAAACCCATAATGGACCAGCTAGTGATCAACTTAAACTGAACTTCCATAATATCTTTGATCAACAAAACACGATAATTGATTATCAAGTAGAAGCAAATAAAAAGCTAAATATAATAACCTCTCAACTTCAATCTGTAACTCTTAAAACAAAACCTAAAGAAACTATAAAGTCATTGATTCATGCCTGAAACCATATTTGATTATAATAATATTTTAAATCCATCGAAACAATCTTTAAAACAAAAAGCTGTTGAAGTCATTTATGCATTGGAAGATGAATACAAAACCTTTCAAGAAAATAAAAACACTATAGAACACCTAACTCAACAATACCTAACAAATCCTACTACAGATGTTTTAGTGCAAATACAACATTTTTATGAAAATAATTATGAAAATTTTAAAGAACATGAGTATAATCCTACATTTGAAATCGACTTAGATAATGAATATGTTCATACCTCCTCTGATGAAATATTTGCCACATAACCTAAGGTTGAGGAAGCCGAATCCTCTACTACACAAAAAATACTCAAGAAAGAAAACGACCAGCCGATGTAATCAATATGCTCAAGATTTTAATATTCCTTATAAAGTCTTTTATTCTAGTCAACCAGAAATACATCCAAATGAAAATTTATTTTTTGACAAATGTCAATTTTTTACAACCAATGCATCTTCTGATCCTTATGTTCTAAATATAGATAATATTCCAATTTTTAAACATGCTAATCCTATAATTTTATGGACTCGTAAAATAGCTGCTTTACCCATGCAATATCCTAATTTAGCAAATGATGAATTATTTAATCTTGCTTTAAGTAAATTAGAAGGTAGTTTAGCCTTTGTCATAGAATCTATTAATATGTCTATTGAAATGACTCAAATTCATAGTATACTTAATTTTAATGATATGATTGGACATTTTCGTAATCTCTTATTACAATTAATGTGTGCTAGTACTATGAATGATCACAAATCTATGGATATATTAGAAACCACTTTATCTAGAATGCAAATTTGTAATATTTGCTTTGTGGAACCATTTTCTAGGTTATATTCCGCCTTAGCTTGGCGACTTCCTCTTAATAAATGGAAACATTGGGAATTAAAATATTTTAATAAGTTACCTCCTTCATGGGATCAAAAATGTAAAAATCAATACCATCTCACAGTTCAACAAACACAGCCAGAACGTGCTGGCTCTGATAGTTTATCTACTAGAATAAAATGTGCTCTTGATATTTATCATGAATATTGTCAGTTAGCTTCCTTACAAAAATCTTATTATAAATCAACTTTTGCCTTAAAAGCTTCTCGCACACCTAAACAAGCATGTTAAGATATAGCTCCTACATACTTATTTGGCTGTCAACCTATGAGCAGCAAGCGTGGTGGACCTTCGCCATGCAAAAGGCCTCCTCTTTTTTTGCGTCCTAAACATTATTTCCTTCTTAATAATAAACGTCCTGCACCTGGACCTATTAGATATCGTAAATTTTACAAGTACTCAAAAAGACCTAGACAAATTAGACAGAATAAAAAATATTTAAAGAGAAAACCAGAATTTAAAAAGAAATGTAAATATTTTAAATGTGGAGAACAAGGGCATTATGCCAATGAATGTACAAATAAAAGATTAGTTGCTAATCTTATAGAAGATATGAATATAATTGATGAATTATATGACATACTTCCAGGAGAATATATAAAAGATCATGACATAGATCAATATGAATATGAAATAGAAAGTGTTATAGCAGAAGTAGATATCCAAGGACACTTTTTGGATGATTTTTATGATGAAGAAGAAAGATACTATGATGGTAAATATACAAATATCCCTATCCCAGTAGGAATATCGCAAGAATATATCCCTCACAATAAGAATTCTTGGTATACGAATCCATATGATTATGAATTCGAACAAACAGATCTAGAAATAAATAATGAGGATGATTATACATATTATGTTAACATGATTTCAGAAAAGGATGTAGAACAATTAACAATTCACGAGGAACATACGGAAGACTCAAATAGACAAATGGTTGTCTTTGATGAATCTTTTTATAATAAAATCCAAAATTCCTCTTGGTTAATAGATAAAAATAAAGAATATGATTTCAAATGGAATTTCCTTCGTCAAGATAAATTTTATATAGAAAGGCTAGAACAAATAACAGATTCAAAAAAAACAAATAGTAATATCACTAAAATACAAGTTATTAATAAAGAACAATTTAGATAACTATTGGGTAAAATAAATGAAAAAATAAAACGTTAAATGACATATCTTCATTTAGGATGTATAGATATAATAAAAAAAGCCAACTTTAGAAAATGTATAAATTCCCCTTCAACAATTATTATATCTGACAATAGACTTCTTAATTCGTCTCTGTCTATCATAGGTATGATACAAAGTAACCTATTATATCAATATTTAAAGTTTCGTATTTTTCCTCAATATTGTATTAGTCTTAATGATAAAAATACTAATGAAAGTTTATATATCTATCATGAATTAGCAGGAGTACAAATGAAAAAGGTAGTAAGCCTTTAACAATTACAACTAATTACTAGCTTCATTATCTGAGCGCAATGGTATACCCACTAAATCTTTGCCAGAAAATATTATCATGTTAGAAGACCAACTCAGCTATTCTGAAATAATAGAGCCAAGACAAGAAGCAATAACTTTACCTCAAAACTAGTATATAGCCTTAGACAAACTACATGAAAAACATATGAATACTACAAAACAACTAACTATAGAAGATAACAAAATTAAAATTAAAAGATCCTTAACACTTCCCCGACGACTTCAAATAAAAGATTTATATGAACTAAGTTAGACTGAAGAAACATCCAGTAGTAATTACCAATCTGCTAGAAAGTCTTTTAGTTTACAAAGATATTTAGAACATAATTTACCTAAAAGTGAACATGTTATTATAACAAATAAATATCCTAATCTTGTTACAATACTTACAACTATAACTTATGGAGTTGATAATAAACAAAAAACAGTGAATGCTTTAATAGATTCAGGCGCTTCCATGTCACATATTAATATAAAAATAATTGATAATCAAATAAGACCCACGAGAGAGAGAGGCCAGTATATTACTTTTGAAAATCAAATTATAGAACATCAATATAAAGGAATAATTTCTAGTTTATCAATTATAGATGTAAATAATGATTCTCATATTTTACATTTTGATCAATTATATGCTAATGAGCATGATTCCATTACTTTATTAATAGGAAATGATATTCTAGAAAAGCTTAATCCTATCACAATAAATCCAAATACTGTTACCCTTACATTCAACCAATTAACAACCAATAACAATTAATCGAACAGTAGAACCTTTTAGCACTATAAGAATGGAAATAGATGTCCTCGTAGGACCTATGTTCACAATAATCAAGCATTATCTATTATAAAATATATGATGCTAATGCTCTATGGCCTGAGGAATCTAAAATAGGTTTTACTATCTATAGCAATGAAACTGTTTCCATATCTCCTCAAGAAAGAATTATTCTTTCTACAAAAATATGTATCCAGTTTCCCCTTACATACTTTGGGATAATGAAAGGTAACAATGGTTGGATAAAAAACATAGACTTAGATATTATAGAAGGAGGAATCAAGGCTTCTTATTCTGGAGAAATAAAAGTAATCATCAGAAATTGTGAAACAAATTCTATCGTTAAAATAAGACATGGAATGAAGATAATATATTTAATAATTCACAAACAAATTCAATGGAGTTATCAAAACAAACAAATCGCATTATAATACATATAAAAGAACCAAATAATAAAATATATATGCCCATTCCTATCTTAGATACAGGTGCCACAAAATCCATTATGAATAATGTCCATTGGCTTGATAAATATAAACAACAGTTAGTTCAACCAAAACAATTTTTTTGGAGTAATAGGAGAAATTACTTCTACATATGTAGCAAGAGAAGTACCTATTTACATTTAGGATAAAAATGATAAAGAAGAAGAATTTATAATTCCAAAATTATATCTAATAGATCAGTCTATTGGTAAAGTGATTTTTGGTAATAATTTCATCAATCATTACTCACCAGTAACAATTGATAGATTATACAATATGTTTACCAAAGATCAACGTCAAATTATCATTCCACGATATTTTATGCTTAAGCAAAAACAATCAATCAAAACAACATCTGAAACCTTTAAACTCAATATATGAATAGCTTATCCGAATTATTCTATGATAATCCTTTAAAATGGTTTGATAGAAGTCCTCGATACTGTAAATTAGAACTACTTCCTAAAAGTAAAGGAAAAAATATTAGAACTAAACCCTTGATATATTCAAAACAAGACACTAAAGAATTTCAGAACAACTACAGGAATTGAAAGCCATTCCTTTAGTTCAAAATAGTTCCAGTCCTCATACGTCTCCAGCGTTCATGGTAAGAAATTATTTCGAGCAAAAACGAGGTAAAGCTCGAATGGTTATAAATTATAAAAAAATTAATAAGAATATTAAATTTGATGGTTTTCATATTCCTAGTAGTGAAAGTATCATGAAAAAACTTCAAAATAAACATTGGTTTAGTAAATTTGATGCTAAATCTGGATTTTGACAAGTAAAACTTGCAGATAATGAAACTCGGGAATTATGTGCTTTCTCTACTCCATATGAACATCTTGAATGGTTGATTATGCCTTTTGGTATAAAAAATGCTCCTTAAGTATTCCAAAAATAGATGAATTCTTTGTTTAAAGATTATGATCATTTTATAACTATCTATATTGATAATATACTTATCTTTTTTGATACATATGAATAGCATGTTCAACATCTTAATATAGCTCGTAGCATTCTTATAAAGCATGACGTTATACTTTCCCACAAAAGATAGAACTCTGTAAACAACATATTGAATATCTTGGTAAAATCATAAATCATGGTCAAATCGAACTACAAACACATATTATTACTAAAATCAAAGAGTTCCCTAACACCTTTACCACTTTAAAACAACTCCAAAGTTTTCTTGGTATATAAATTATGGACGATGATATATTCCCAAACTTAGTGTTAACCAAACATCTTCAAAATAAAGTTAATACTATCACTAAACAATACAAACAAGAACATCATAAAACAGTTTCTCGATGGGAAACAGAAAAGATTCCCATAACATTGACTTCCTCCGAACAAGCAGAAGTTACATACCTTAAATCTATTATAACCCGATTACCTAAAACTATTTTTCCTTCTGCCACTGATGTTTTAACAGTTTGGACTGATGCCAGTGACCTTTTTTGGGCAGGGGTAGTTACTGTAGAAACTAAACATGATATTGTTGGTTACACTTCTAGTAAATTTTTAAAAGTAGAAGTTAATTATTCCGCCTATGAAAAGGAATTTCTAGCTATCCTGAAAACACTCAAATATTTTCGACATTAGTTACTCCCTGCAAAGTTTGATATCAACACTGATAATAAAGGATTGTATCAATATATTAAAAATAAAAAAGAAGATCAGAATAGTCGTCGAATTCGTTGGTTTATGCAATTAGAAGAATTTTGTTTTGATGTTCACTTTACTCCAGGACATCAAAATCTTGTTGCTGACTATTTGTCTCATCCTCTACAGCATGCAGAATAATCAGCACAATATGCAGCAGAATAATCAGAATAGTTCCTTTTTGCAAACTGCAACAAGGAATACTTCTCGTCTCCATATCAATAATTCTCCTCGTCCTAATATCTCTTCTGGAATAAGATCTATGGCTCCTCAGCCAAGAAGTTCAATAATTACTTTAGCTTTTGCTGAAGGCACAATAGCAGTCGATATGTCCAATAATCATAATCAACGAGTGATACATAGCCTGGCTCAAGGCAGATCTCTATATAGATGTCAATATACTCTTAGTCGACAAGCATTTGATATCATAAATAATCTTTGAAAGTCCACTGGTGGCTTACAGAGCAGTCATGAATATATAAGCCATATTCGCCAGCTAGATGAGTTTATAGCTACTCTTGAAGAATATCTAAAGAAATTCAGTACAGAGAGAAATATGCAGCATGATAAAATACTCAGTCTAGAAACTGAGCTATATGATATCAGAACTTCATATAAAGGGTTACTTATTGATAATATAATGCCTCTTCTCGAGAACTGGATAGAAGGCGAAAAATGTTCAAAGCAATTGGCTCTTTTTGATAAGCTTCAATCTCTCGAGCTCTGGTCTCCCAAGCTTGAAATAATAAAGAGACGAGCTCTCTACAAGTATATACAGACGAGTCTGCCAATAATTATATCTGACATGATCCTATTCCAGAACTATATGATGAATATGCCAGCAATATTATAAGTGTTTGGTATCTGAAAAGAATAGCCTTGACTTTTGATATGATAGATAAGCAAGTCATCTATGCAATAGAGCAAGACATGGTTCAATGTCTTATCTTAACAAAAAATTAGGTCATTGTAATCACGGGGAATGTGCACCCCAAACACACGCAACAAGATACTGAATCTAATAGTATGGAAATAAGGAATGTGATCACCACCTAGATAGTTGCCATAAATAAGAATTAAGTAGGCTAACTATGCTAGGAATAGGAAAGAGGACAGTGGACTTACTGAGATCGTGACGGGTGACCTCGTCGCGATGGGCATGTTATCGTGACATCCGTACAGGGAGCGTCTATGCTGTCACGTCGCCCTCCTCTGTCGTGTCCTCTGCAGTGCAGGAGAATAATGGTTGGGACCTTCTTCCTACCCTCCGGCCATCCAGAGGACAAGAGCTGCTCGTGGATCTTCGCTTGGGTGCCTGCCAAAACAACGAAAACAAGAAATAAAACCCTATTAGACTATGTTAAGTGTAGTAGCTATTCTTAAATGAAAGAAAGATGTGGAGCATGGAGGGAACGGACCTGAGGGTGGTTTTTTAAACCCCTTGGGTAGTAGGAAAACGTGGGGAGGAATATGCATGGGGAGAAATCATGGAAGACGAGAAGGAGGAATCCTAACTCATGCATACATGTGTAAAACGTGGAAAAGAAAGTACAAATCAAAACTAAATAGATACTGCCCCATTTGATGTGATTCCAGTTGGAGGTCGTAGAGGAGGATGTGAGGAGCAACTTTCATGAAGACATCTTGAAGAGATCTGGCTTGGTTTTGGCTGTGGAAGGCGCGATAATCCCGTATGTGCAGATCTCGATATGAGAGAGGCAGTGAAGAAGAATCTCCTGTAACTTTTCCCATAAGCCATCAATCGATGTGATTTCACTTCGAGGTTGAAGAGGGCTCTGTGAGGAGAAACTTTGATGAAAAAACCTCGAAGATATCTGGCCTGGTTCGATCTCCACAAGCCGTGCAAGTCCTGCTGGTCCAGGAGGCGATATGAGAGAGAAAGAGGAGAGAGAAATGAGGAAAACGTGAAGAACAGCTTCTCCTCTGTGTTGGGGACGATGGGACTTCGTGAGCCAAGCCTCCAGGAACCTCTCCTCGTGGTGGTAGCCCTCCTCTCTTCCCTAGAGAGTCCTAGGATGTGTTGAAGAGAGAGCTAGAGTCCAATCCCGAGTTAGAGAGAGAGTCCAAGTTGTGGGAGAGTTGGAGAGTCTATCAAGAGTTTGGATGGGCTTGGGGGCTCCGTAGGGATGAGGATAGGAGGTTTGGGTCGTAATCCAACTCAAAGGGACTTTATATAGGCTCTAGGATGGAGAGAGAGGCCCAAAATCACGTAAAAACATGTTTACATGTATGGCGCTGTCGTGACCATGCATCAGGTCGCGTCAACAGGACAGTGCCCGCAGTGTCCATGAAACGGGCCATAACTTTCTCCACAGATATCGGATTGATGCACCGTTTGTTGCATTGGATTCTAGACTGATCAGAGGGCTATAAAATGATAGTATGATATGCAAGATTTGGATTATAAATGAGGAAGCTATGAGCTCTCAAAGTGAAGGTATGCTTAGAGGATAGGGCAGACTGTGCAGTTTTGATGTTTCAAGTGGATCTTGGCCATGGGCTTGAGAATGGACTTGAAATTAAGGGTAAATGGGCTCATGATGGGCCATAGGAGGACTCCAAAGTGATGATCAATTTGAGACATCAATGATATGAACGAAAAAATGTGCTCAACTTATATGTGCTCAACTTATAGGCCGAAAACGGGTGTCTACAGTCATGGAATTAAATTTTCCAATGATAGTGAAGGCTGTTGTTGGTTGGCTAGCTGAGCTCATTCAAGTGATCGAGATATCAATAAGATCGTCATTTTCAAAACCCACTATTGGTAATACTTTTCTAGCAATTCAGATATGGGAAATCTCTCCGCAGAGTTCCTATCGACTACAATATGTGGATCCTTCAGTATCATACGATTGGAACAAAGAGCAACAGAAGAATCTAGAAGGCATCAAGAATTATTATAAATTTCCGTCCTCGGCAAGATCTTGGTGTGATGGAAGAATAATGGTAGTGGACAAAGTCAAGCTTATTTCACATTATGAAGAAGACAACGAGTCTCTTGACCCCAATAATTTGGGCCCTATAAGCAGAGAAATCATTATAATATCCCGCAAGATTTGCATGACAGCAATGAAGCTTATCTAGACGATGATATTGACCCAGAGAATCTTTAAAAGTTCTGATGAGTCAGTGTCGTCACCAAAAGATATGGCATCTAGCTATAGGAAAAGCTAAATGGCATCTTACTTTCGGTGCCTTTCCATCATAATAATTGTACGATGGTATTTTTGAATAGTGCTATGTCATAATCATGCACAGTAAGATGATAAGAGAGCATCTTATACAGTTGTTTCGAGAATGCTCTCTCGACTCTATTTAAGCCTACCTCTTCGGGCTGTGAAGGGCATGCGAAGTTTGAACAATAGATCACTAGTTGTGTTCTGCCTTCACTCTCGCCTGCTCTCACATGTACCTATATCTATATTTACCTATATGTAAATATATATAGGTGCATGTATATATAGGTACATTTACATATAGATATACTTATATATCTATATATGTACCTATATCTGTACCAATATCAATATATATATATATATATATATAATTTATATAAATATATATCCATATGTATATTATTTGTATATATCTATATATATATATATAATATATAGATATTCGTATATGTGCATATATATATCCATATTTGTCCATATATATCCATAATTGTCCATATATATGTCCATAGATGTGTGTGTGTGTGTGTGCGCACCCACATATATATATGACCATATATATGTGTACATATATGGACATATATGAATATCTATATATATTATATAGATATGTACAGATAATATACATATGGATATATATATCTATATAAATTATATATATATATACATATATGAACATAATATATATGTGCTTGTTCCCATATATATATTGTCCATATATTTATATTATATTATGAGAAAGACTTTCTGCATTTTCTGCACCATTCTATATGGCACTTATCACATGGGATGTCATATGGACTCCATCCCATGTGACATCAAAAAAACAGATATGAACATCTATGGGATGTCTATATATATTATGTATATATGAATATCTTTATATATTATGCATATATATAGATATATACAGATAATATACATATGTATATATATATATAATATATATATATATATATATATATATAATATATATATATATATATATATATGACCATATATGTCCATATATATGTGTGTCCTTATATATATATATATACAGATAATATACATATATATATATACAGATAATATACATATATATATACAGATATGAATATCTGTATATATTATGCATATATATAGATATATACATATATATATATACAGATATGATATCTGTATATATATGCATATATATAGATATATACATATAATATACATATACATATATATATATATATTGATATTGATATTGGTACAAATATAGGTACATATATATGGTAAATAAATATATATGGAGGTACATGTAGATATATACATATAGATATACACATAGATTATAGATACATAGATATATGGATATAGATGTATATATATATTGATATACGAATAATATAATATAGATATATGAACATATATGGACAATATATACATGGGAACAAACATATATATATTATGTTCATATATATATATATATATATTCACATATGTCCATATATATGACCATATATGTCCACATATAAGGATATGGACATATATATATATATATATATAGATATATATTATGGACACACACATGGAATACTTAATCTCAACTTTGGAAAATTTACCAAAAGTATATCCAACAATATCATGTCGTTCTTCAACTGTAATTACTCCCACCCAAAAAAGATCGTTGGCATCAATCCAAACAGTTAAAATATCTGAAGCAGAGGGAAATATAGTTTTTGGTAATCGTGTAATAATAGATTTGAGGTATTTAACTTCAGTTTGCTCACGATTCTATTGTCTTATTAATAGATAATGATATTTTAGAAAGACTTCATCCCATTACAATAAATCCAAATTCTATTACCTTCACCTTTAATCAACAACCCATTACAATTAACCGTACAGTAGAACCTATTATTGGGAACACCTTCCCGGCACTTCAAATCTGAGAAATCACTCCTCAAAGTTCCCATAGATTGGAGTTGAAAGGTTATTATTTTTAACTTATTATTAGCTTCAACTTAATAATTTACTATAGTATTTTGTTGATCAAATATATTTTGGAAGTTTAATTTAATTTGATCACTAACTGGTTCATTATGGGATTTATGAGTATAACTATTAGATTCAAAACAGGGGATAGTTTCTTATATCAGACAATAGATTGATAAACTCTTCCAATCTATTATTGGTATGATACAAAGTAATTTACTTTATCAGTACTTAAAATTTAGTATTTTTCCCCAATATGCTATGATTGGAATAAAGAGCAACGGAAGAACCTAGAAGAAATCAAGAATTATCACAAGTTTCCAGCCTCAGCAAAATCTTGATGCGATGGATGAATACTGGTAGTCAATAAAGTCAAGATCATATCACATCATAAAGAAGACAACAAGCATCTCGTCCTCAATAATTTGGGTCCTACCACCACCAATTTGATTTTATAGATTCTTTTTCTTTTGGTTGTGATCGAAGAATCATAGATTGGAGTTGAGAGGTTATTTTTTAACTTACTATTAGCTTCAATTTGATAACCTACTATAGTATTTTGTTGATCAAATATATTTTGGAAGTTTAATTTAATCTGATCACTAGCTGGTCCATTATGGGATTTATGAAACCTACTATATTGGGAACACCTTCTCGACACTTCAAATCTGGGAAATCACTCCTCAAAGTCATTTGGTTAAAGGATCCATACTAACCTTGAATATAGTCTAGAAAAAAGTTCAATAAAACAAATATTATAGATCTGCATTCGAGATAAAGTGGTTTCCAAAATTTCCATAGCTTTTTGATCATTTATCGTACTAGCACATATTAACTGTAATAATAAATTACGAAAGTGTCCTATCATTTCATTAAAATTAAGAGTATTTCTAATTTGTATCATTTTAGTAGCATTTTGGATTGATTCTATGATGAAGGCTAAACTTCCTTCTAACTTACTTAAAGCTAGATTAAATAATTCATCATTAGCTAAATTAGGATATTGCATAGGTAAAGCAACAATTTTTCGACACCATAAAATTATAGCATCAACTCTTTTAAAAATAGGAATATTATCTATATTTAGCAAATAGGGATCAGAAGATGTTTTTGATGCATCAAAGAACTAATATTTATCAAAGAATAATTTTTCATTAGAAGGCATTTCAGGCTGACTTGAATAAAATACTTTATAAGGAATATTAAAGTCTTTAGCATATTGATTACTATCTGCTTGTCTTTTCCTTTCTTATGTATTGGAGGATTCTCCTTGTTCTACTTTAGGTTATGTGGTTAAGACTTCTTCAGTATGAATAGATTCAGTATCTGATTCAATTTCAAAGGTAGGATTTGTTGGTCCTTTTGGTACGACAACAACGTAACCTAGGGGGGGGGGGGGGGTGAATAGGATTTTCTGAAATCTGAAATCAAAACGTGAACACTTAAAAGTTTGGTTAGTGTTAGTGTGATGAAGAGTAGCAGTGCGGAAGCAAAAGAACAATCACACAAAAGGACATAGGAGATTTATCTTGGTTCGGCCCTTCCCACATGGAAGTCCTACATCTAGTCCCCAAGCAAACTCTTGGGATTTCACTAACCGAAGGTACAGTCCCCTTCAAGGACACTACAACACCCTGGATACCCCACCAGGTCTTCTTCTCTTTCCCGGGCAAGAAGGCAGCCCACTTATTTTCTAGGCTCAGAAGCAAACCTACTTCTTTTACAGGTTCAGAAGTAAACCTCCTGGAACAAACCCCAGTGTGGTTCTGCTAGACTTAAACCCCCAGCTAGGTCCTGTTGGTACAAACCCCAACACGGTTCTGCTAGGCACTAACCTCTAGCTAGGTTACACACTGTATACAGTCCTACAGCTGGACAGAAATCTTTCTTAGAAAAGAAAGATCAGACTGAGAGCTATTACAAGATGAACGCTCAGGACTTAGCTCACAGTCACAGACTCTCCCCCAAGATTACAATGAGCACAGGGAGAATGGAAGAGAAGAAGGCTTGAAGGCGATGAAGACTTCTGCTTTGAAAGCTTTTGTAGATTTTTGGCTCGAGCTCTTCTCTCTTTCTTTGAGTGTTTGTGGCGTGAAGGTTCTTCTCACAGTTGTACACTCCTTGAAGGATTTTCAAGAAAGCTCTCTCTTCATCTTCAGCAATGCTCTATCTTTTATATGAGCAGCTTGAATAGATCCGTTGAAGAGATCCGTTGGAGTTCTAGCCGTTGCTCATCTCCTCTTTATTTGTCTTAGTCAGACTCTGATGGTTTCCGAGGTCTGTGAGCATGGAAGAAAGTGTTAGCATAAAAGAGTATTTATGATAAACGATGCATAGTACTGTGCTTCTGCTAACATACTGAAAATAGTAGGTCAAATCTTTTTCTGACAAGATTATGCATGCAGCTTTTTCTGTCAGACAATATTTGACTTTTCAATGAGCGCCAAAAACAGTTTCAAAATATTCAAGAGAAATCGTTGTTCATTTACAAGTAAATCGTTGCAAGTTTATGAACAAATCGATGTGAAAGACAAGTCGTTATGATCATTGAAGAAATCGTTATGAGCATGACTTATGAAATCGTTATGTGAAGAGTCGTTGCCCATTGTAAACAAATCGTTGTGAGAGCAAATCGTTGTCTCACTTAAGAAGTCGATGTGATCACTTATGAAATCGTTATGTGAAGAGTCGTTGCCCATTGTAAACAAATCGTTGTGAGAGCAAATCGTTGTCTCACTTAAGAAGTCGATGTGATCACTTATGAAATCGTTATGGGAACCAAGCCGATGTGATCACTTATGAAATCGTTATGGGAACGATTTCTTAACAAATCGTTGTGAAGGCAAGTCGATGCGTTCACTATAAGAAATCGTTACGGTTTAAAGAAATCGTTATGAGCATGACTTATGAAATCGTTATGTGAAGAGTCGTTGCCCATTTGTAAACAAATCGTTGTGAGAACAAATCGTTGTCTCACTTAAGAAGTCGATGTGATCACTTATGAATCATTATGGGAACCAAGCTGATGTGATCACTTATGATATCGTTATGAGAACCAAGCCGATGTGATCACTTATGAAATCGTTATGAGACCCAAGCCGATGTGATCACTTATGAAATCGTTATGCAAGGAAATCGATATGAGGGCAATCGTTGTGGCTATAAAAGGAATCGTTCTGAGATCGATTTCTTAACAAATCGTTATGGCCACTTAGCGAAGTCGTTGTAGCGCTTTAAAAACTTAATTAAAACAAAATCGTTGTAGCGCTTATTAATTTTGGCACTTAAACTGAAATCGATGTATATTGATTAAACATCGATTTTATCATTTTAGTGCGCCAAATATTGCATCAATGAAAGACTTAGCATTTTGCTATGAGATTGATGCGACACAGATGAAACAAATATTCAATTA
This sequence comes from Colocasia esculenta, assembly GCA_014218235.1. NCBI lineage: Eukaryota > Viridiplantae > Streptophyta > Magnoliopsida > Alismatales > Araceae > Colocasia > Colocasia esculenta. The sequence goes on along the minus strand of CM024755.1, from coordinate 182,027,058 downwards.
AGTTACATCATAAATTTTGTTAGTACCAAAATAATCAAAAACAAATCTAATCATAAGTTTTGTTAACACCAAAATATGAAGGTAATAAAGAGTGGTTCAACAGGATTATAATCATGTTCTTTAACATTTTCATAATTATTTTCATAAAAGTGTTGAATTAGAGCTAATACTTCTGATGTTGGATTTTCTAAATATTTTTGGGTTAATTGATCTATTGTATTTTTATTTGTTTGAAAGGTCTTATATTCATCTTCTAATGTATAAACTATTTCAACTGCCTTTTGTTTTTGAGGTGGATTTATAATACTATTATAATCAAAGATTGTTTCAGGCATGAACCAATTTGATTTTATAGATTCCTTTTCTTTTGGTTGTGATCGAAGAATCATAGATTGGAGTTGAGAGGTTATTATTTTTAACTTATTATTAGCTTCAACTTAATAATCTACTATAGTATTTTGTTGATCAAATATATTTTGGAAGTTTAATTTAATCTGATCACTAGTTGGTCCATTATGGGATTTATGAGTATAACTATTAGATTTAGAATAGGGGATAGTTTCTTTTGTCGAGGTATCTTCTACTTCTGTAACATTCATTTGTTCTATGGTTGGGAGTAAAGCCATAGATATTCCTGCAAGTTTTGATATTCCCTAAGCTCTTACGACCTCTTGTCTTCACAGAGCCACAAGATACTACACACAAAACTTCAGCAGTACTACACACTACAATAATAGAACCAAAACAGATATAATAATTGTATGAGAAGCAAAGAAGTACTTACGTTATGGCTCTGATACCAATTGAGCAGCGAAGCAGCGTGCTGAGTGAAGCAGCGTGATGGTATAGGTGAGTAGAGTGAGGAAAGAGATGGTATATGCGAGCAGAGTGCGGAAAGGGAGAGCGAGGGATGAAAGGAGTTGGAGGAAATGTGCAAAAGAACTGAACTCAACTAGTGTTCTAAACTTCGCATGCCCTTCACAATCCGAAGGGTTAGGTATTATATGGCCATGGGATGAAGGATCCCGAAGGCACTATGTAGGATTCGATTTTATCACATCACTATTGATAGATGCTCAAATACAATAATACATTACTTTTCCTGTAGCTGGATTCCTTTCGTACCATTATTGTAGCAACTTTCGGTGGTGATGTTGACACAAAGTTGCTTTAGAGAGTCTCTGGATCAATATCATCGAGAAAGTCATCATTATCGTTGTTGTCAAACATATCTTGAGGAATATTGTCAAAGGTTTCTCTGGTGGTAGGACCCAGATTATTGAGGTCGAGATGCTTGTTGTCTTCTTCATGATGTGATATGATCTTGACTTTGTCGACCACCATTATTCGTCCATCGCACCAAGATTTTGTTGAGGCTGGAAACTTGGGATAATTCTTGATTCCTTCTAGGTTCTTCTGTTGTTCTTTATTTCAATCATGTGATTCTGGCGGTTGCTCATACTGGATGCTGTAGAAACTTTGAGGAGTGATTTCTCAGATTTGAAGTGCCAAGAAGGTGTTCCCAGCAGTAGGTTCTGGGAATGAGGATCTTTTTATTATTTCAATTATCTGGATGAGTTCAGGCAACCGTCCAACTATGGCTTTGACTATCATTGGGAAGTTTAATTCCATAATTTGATTTTTGGATAATATGAGGCATTGAATCATGCCTTGTTCTATTGCATATATGGCCCGTTCATCAATCATATCAAAGGTTAAGGCTATTCTCTTCATATGTCACACACTTATGATATTACTTGCATATTCATCATATAGATTCAGAATAGGATCATACCAGATATAATTATCAATTTGGTGATAAAATTCTATAGGAAGAGTCATCTGTATATGCTTATATAATGCTCTTCTTTTTATGATCTCTAACTTAGGAGTCCAAAGCTCTTGTTGTTGGAGTCTATCAAATAGAGCTAATTGCTCAGAAGATTTTTCTCCTTCTATCCAACTTTCAAGAAGAGTTGTTCCCATGTATATATTGTCCATATATGTTCATATATCTATATTATATTATTTGTATATCAATATGTATATACATCTATATCCATATATCTATGTAGAGAAGGACATACTGCACTTCTGCAAGTGCAGAAGTGCAGTCCACATGGGCTGTTTGCCCATGTGGCACTACTTTTTTTGGTGCCACATGGGCAAACAACTCATGTGCATGGAGCCACATAGATTGTTTGCCTATGTGGACTGCATTTCTACACTTTTGCAGAAGTTCAGTAAGTGTTTCTCATCTATGTATCTATAATATATGTGTATATCTATATGTATATATCTACGTGTACCTATATATATATATTTATTTATTTACCATATATATGTACCTATATCTGTACCAATATCAATATCAATATATATATATATGCATATATATAGATATTCATATATGTCCATATATATATATGTCCATATATATGACCATATATGTCCATATATATATATATATGAACATCTATGGACAATTATGGACATATATATAATAAAAAATTATTATAAATATTCAGCATCTGCCAGAAGCTGGAGTGCTGGAAGAATTATGGTCGTTGATAAATTCAAGATCATCTTGCACCATCGGAAGATGAAAAGAAGATTGATTCAAATCTTTTGGGACTAATAAGTCAAAGCATGTTTGAAGATATTCCAGAAAGATATGTCAGACGGCAATTATGACGGATTTGAAGATGATATAGACCCTGAAGTGATATAAAGCATAAGGCATCTTATTTTCGGTGCAACTTTGTCTCAATAATTGTACAAAAAGAATCAATATACAGTGAATAGTCTATATCATGCACAGTATAATGATATAAGAGAATCTTGTATAGTTATTTCGAGAATGTTACCCAACATCATTATATGAATATGAATTTAGACAACATGATCTTGAATATAATAATTCTGAAGATAATGAATATACATACTACGTTAATATGGTCTCTGAAAAATGTTGGACAGATTTATAGAGAACTTTTCTACAGATACATTCTAACTTTGAGGACCATATCTCATTTTGATGAAATTTATCAAATAGGGCTAATTTTTCTTCAACATCAGCTTTTTCTATCCATGATTCAAGAAAAGGGATTAGATATACACATAGATTATAGATACATAGATATAGATGTATTACATATTGATATACAAATAATATAATATAGATATGTGAACATATATGGACAATATATACATGGGAACAAGCACATACATATTATATATATATATATGCTATATATAGATATTCATATATGTCCATATATATGACCATATATGTCCATATATATGTGTGTCCATATATGTTCATATATATCCATATATATATATGTCCATATATATATATGAACATCTATGGACAATTATGGACATATATATAATAAAAAATTATTATAAATATTCAGCATCTGCCAGAAGCTGGAGTGCTGGAAGAATTATGGTCGTTGATAATTCAAGATCATCTTGCACCATCGGAAGATGAAAAGAAGATTGATTCAAATCTTTTGGGACTAATAAGTCAAAGCATGTTTGAAGATATTCCAGAAAGATATGTCAGACGGCAATTATGACGGATTTGAAGATGATATAGACCCTGAAGTGATATAAAGCATAAGGCATCTTATTTTCGGTGCAACTTTGTCTCAATAATTGTACAAAAAGAATCAATATACAGTGAATAGTCTATATCATGCACAGTATAATGATATAAGAGAATCTTGTATAGTTATTTCGAGAATGTTACCCAACATCATTATATGAATATGAATTTAGACAACATGATCTTGAATATAATAATTCTGAAGATAATGAATATACATACTATGTTAATATGGTCTCTGAAAAATTTGGACAGATTTATAGAGAGCTTTTCTACAGATACATTCTAACTTTGAGGACCATATCTCATTTTGATGAAATTTATCAAATAGGGCTAATTTTTCTTCAACATCAGCTTTTTCTATCCATGATTCAAGAAAAGGGATTAGATATACACATAGATTATAGAAACATAGATATAGATGTATTTACATATTGATATACAAATAATATAATATATATGTGAACATATATGGACATATATACATGGGAACAAGCACATACATATTATATATTATATATATATTGATACAAATATAGGTACATATATTATATATATATAGATATATAAATATATCTACATGTAAATGTACCTATATATACATATACCTATATATATATTTATGAGTAAAAAGTGCCACATGGGAGTGCAGGACACATGTACCTATATATATATATATTTATTTATGAGCAGATATTGGTACAGAAAGTGCAGGACACATGAGCTTCATCTCATGTGGCACCTATTTTTTTGGTGTCACATGGGATGGAGCCTATATGACATCCCATGTGACAAGTGCCACATGGAATGGAGGCACTTTCTGCACTTGTAGAAAGTGCAGAAAGTCTTTCTCATAATATAATATAAATATATGAACATATATGGACAATATATACATGGGAACAAGCACATATATATTATGTTCATATATATATATATATTTATAGATAATGGTAATCTCCAAACAAGAGATGAATATAATCTAGGGAATGGTTCTATAAAACAAATATTGCATATTTGCATCTGGAAAGAGTAGTTTCTATCATTTCCTATTGATTGGTCGATAAGGTATAATTCTGTTATGACAAATTCTTCTTCTATATCATTATCTTGTCACAAGTACTGTGACAAGATTAGAATATTTATTGGTTATGATAACATGTTTGCTTGACGAGTGAGATTATTTTGGCATCGATATATTGACTTGCCCAAAATGTAAGTGGGCGAGAGACAGCGAGGACGGCGAGGCGTTCAACGCCTCGAAGAGACGGCGAGGCGTCGGAGAGGAGATGCGAGTAGAGTAGAAGAAAGAAACGTGGAAGAAATTATTCAAAACTAGCTAGTGATCATATTTCAAACTTCTTATGCCCTTCACATCCCGAAGGGGTAGGATTATATAGACCGGGAGAAGTTTCCCGAAGATGCAAACTTATCACTATCATGTACATGATTATGACAACTTACTATATAAGATGCCTTCGTACAATTATTGCACCGAAAGTAAGAGTCTTTTATACCTTTCGGTGATGATGTGATATAAAGTTACAAAGTTCTGGATCGATGCCATCCATAAAGTCTTCATTGTTGTCATACATGTCTTGGGGAATATTGTTGAAGATTTCTGAGCTTGTCGGTCCCAAATTATTGAAGTCTAGAGGCTTTTTTTTATATTCAAAACTAGATACTGAAGAATTACTCTGGCAATACCATAATTACTCTGGCATTTGCTGAAAGTACAATAGATGTGGATATATCTAAATCTCATAATCAGAAAATCATTCATAGCCTGGCACAAGGCAAGTCAATATATCGATGCCAAAATAATCTCACTCGTCAAGCATTTGATCACTAGCTAGTATCAGGAAAATCTTTAATTTTGGTGATTATATGAGTCTGTAATTCTATGTGTCCATGATGGATAATTTTTTCTAAATATTCAATTATAAATCACATATGTTAATTCCTATTGTAGATACTGGTGCCACAAAGTCTATTACCGATAATGTTCCTTGGCTTGATAAATATAAGCAACAACTATCTCAACCAAAACAATTTTCTGGTATCATAGGCTAGCTAGAAAGTCTTTCTCATAATATAATATAAATATATGAGCATATATGGACAATATATACATGGGAACAAGCACATATATATTATGTTCATATATGTATATATATATATATATAATTTATATAGATATATATATCCATATGTATATTATCTGTACATATCTATATAATCATAAAGATATTCATATATGTCCATATATGCATATATATGATCATATATGTCCATATTTGTCCATATATATCCATAATTGTCCATATATATGTCCATATATGTACATATATGGACATATATGAATATCTATATTATATATAGATATATACAGATAATATACATATGGATATATATATTTATATAAATTATATATAAATATATATTGGTACATATATAGGTACATATATATATATATATATATATATATATATATTGGTACATATATAGGTACATATATATATATATATTATATATATAGATATATACAGATAATATACATATGGATATATATTTATATAAATATATATTGGTACATATATAGGTACATATATATATATATATATATTATATATATATATATATATATGTACATATATGGACATATATGAATATCTATATTATATATATAGATATATACAGATAATATACATATGGATATATATTTATATAAATTATATATAAATATATATTGGTACATATATAGGTACATATATATATATATATAGATATATAAATATATCTATATGTAAATGTACCTATATATATATATTATATATATATATATATATATATATATAATATATATATATATATATATATATAATATATATATATATATATATATATATATATCTATATGTAAATGTACCTATATATATACATGTACCTATATATATATTTATGAGCAGAAAGTATCACATGGGAGTGCAGGACATATGACTCTCTCTCTGGGATGGTTATTTAGGACATCTCATGGTTAACATCATACATGAGTTGTCAGCCGTGACGATGGTCGTCCCATAAGTTAAAATGTGGGTGTTTAGGCTCAGTCTGCTGAGCAGAATTAGTTTGTATATGTACATGTTTGCTTCCTGTTTCGATAGGAGATTAGCTATAATGTAAACCTCCTAGGAGAGTTTGATGATGCCTTGATTTTTTTTAGTTTTGAAAATTGTTATTCTTGCATGCATGATATCTACCTTGTGTAATTACTATTCTTCATGTCTACTATATAGTTTATGTTTGGTTCTGTCTACTGAGTTCCTTTAGAACTCATGTCTTTGTTTGAACCCATTTCAATTCTTCATTCTGACAAGGTTCCCTCATTAGCCAGCCTCCTTTGCTATGTATATACTTCAGCTGGATGATTTGAAGGATAAACTATAATTATGCTGTTACCATGCCACCTTTTGATTAATAGAATTTTTTCCTGGCATGTAACTAATGAATAGACTGTGGTATTGTATCTATGTTAGTGTGCAGTGAACTACACTTAATGTATTTACCATGTATTGCTCTTGTGATTGGTCTGTATAAATATTTCATGCAGGATAGAAGACCTCCCCATAACAATGTGTAAGATGCTTCCATTTTATGTATGTGAGTGTCACCTCTTAACCAGCCGAGAGGGGTGTCACGTCACTACACTGTGTGAAAACTTGTTCTTCAAGGTATCTTTAGAACATAAATTATATCATGAGCAGAAGTTCAATCATAAATTATATTATAAGTTAATATTGTATTTTCAATTATGAAATATGTCATGAAGTGATGAAAAATGTTAATGATATGACAGGTAAAAAGAATATCCATTCAGATTATGTGTGCACTTACAACTGGTCAAGATATAACGTTGTCAGTCGAAGTGATACTTTGGATATGACGAAGTGGTACTTCGAATATGACGAAGTAGACTTCAAATAGAATAATTATAACGTGGCGAGTTGAAGTGAGGCTTCGTGTTTAACTTTGCATATGACGAAGTGGCTTTTATATATGACAAAGTAATCTTCGATATAACGATATAATGTGGTCATTGAAGTGAGACTTCATATTTAACTTTGCATATGATAAGTGAACTTCGAATATGACGAAGTAGACTTCGTATATGACGAAGTAAAGCTTCAATTGTGACGAAGTGAACTTCAAATATAATGTAGTTAGTTGAAGCTATACTTAGGATATATGAGATGAAAAACTTGTATGACGAAATGTTGCCTTTGAGATTTTACTATGTGATATGTATGAGAAAAAATGTAATGATTGACATGATTTGTTTTCAATAAACATCTGCTTATTTTGTCATCTTTGTAGATACAGATCTCGTCCTTTTTTTTTAAAGGGACGTGGTCCTCTACAAGAGAAATATAGGGGGGTGTGGTGTGTGGAGATGGAGTGGAAAAGCATAAAAGACAATAGAAATAAAAAGATCGTGATCGCCAGGTGCACGTGGGCACCGAATGGAGATGCATGTGCGAGGAGTGCGGGTGGAAGTGATCGCGGATATGTACCTTTTAGCGGGGAGATTGCGTGGGGTCTTTTCTTCCTCTACGAGCACGACCGCCGTGGTAGAGGGTGTTTCCTTGTTTGATTACCCTAAAAAGAAAGACAAATAAGAAGAGACAGATTAGATGGATGTGCAGTATACAAATCTAAAACGATAAAATGACATAAATGAAAGGGGAAGAACACACCTTTTGTGGTGGCTTTTAAACCCCTAAAAATGTGGTGTGTGTGTATGCATGTGTGTGTGTAAATGGGGCGCGTGGGGCCCGGAGGAGATGAAATGTAAGGACCACGTGGGTCCGGAGGAGGGAAAAAGTGAATAGAAGAGGGGGGGGGTGCTTCCCCGATGCCGACGGCGTAACGGCATTCCGCGGTTGGGTGACGGAGGATGGAGAGGAAGAAGGAGGGGCCATGCTCCGCTCCGGTATACGTGGATGGCGAGGAAGAAGACGACGTTAAGCTCCAAGGGACGAGGACGGCGTCGGATGGCGTGAGAATCCTCCTTGGGCCGGACGTCGAGACGAGAAACTGGCAGGCTTCGCCATTTTAGATGATCGCACCACATGAAAAAATCACAAGCAACACCCTGTTGACAATAACCAAGTATTATATCAATGACAATAAAATAGATTCATTATTTAAAACCTCATTACATGCACGTAAGAGAATACCTTGCATTTATAATAGTGTCTCTCTGGATTTCTTTTTGTGTGACTTATCTTACTTACACAATATCCATGTTCAGCTGGACACCGCATAAGTGGGATGTTTGACATTTCTACAAATTTACAACATGACAGTTCATTAGCAAAAAAAGTTACAATTATATTATGTATAAGAAAAGAACAAGTGTTTATCTATTCAGCTATCGGGTTAGAGCATGTTTTCTGATTATGGCCAGCTTGTTTGCATCTTGACAAGTGTACACAATCTTGTCCACTTCTAATGACTGTTGGGATGGTATTCTATTCTTCTTTCGCCTGCTAGGCCATTTTTTTGTTTAGAGGAGTCGGATTTCAATACATTAAATTCTAGTTCTGGTTTATCCATGTCTGATATGGGCTGAGTAGTCTCCTCATAACATGTGCGATATATGTCAGAAGTGAATATAAGGCAATAATCTTCTATCTTTCCCCTATCTTGTGAACCACTGCACACACATGTTTGCATGAAAATCCTAAAGTTGTCATCCTCTACAATAACAAGTACCATGTTCAAGATTTACAACGCATGAAGGCCTCCCACGACCTCAAAAACTTTGCCATCAGAACATATCACAGTAGCACCCCTAGAAGCTTCCATTAGTTTCCTCATTCTTTCATCAATTGATGGGCATAGCTTGTCACCCATCTTGCAGATATCTCTCTCCTTTTATATGTTAAATCCATTATTTGGATGCGAATTCATCTAGCATAGGCAAAATTGGAAAATTTCTAGCTTCAAGAATCCATGCATTGAAAGACTGCCGCATTAGAATACATTTCCCCATATCGCTCACCCTCAAAGTAAGCATTTGCCTAATAATTAATTTTGAGTCCCTTGCCCATTTTCTGCCTCTTCAGAAAGTCCACCATGGTCCTTAAAGCAGCCTCATGGTCTTCCATCTTATATGCATATGCTGCCTGATCAAACAATGATAGTTAATTTGTGTTGTTTTAACCACGGTATTTCCCTGCAATTTGCTTGGAAAATTTTGCCTTCAAATGACGCAAGCAATATGTATTATAAGATTATGGAAAAATATTGGAATAACATTTAACAATCCTTTGCATCTATCATAAATGAATGTAACTCTTCGATTAGTTGACACACCCTTCTCAGACAAAAAAGAACCATTCGCAATTACTCTCATTTTCAGCATCAACTACAGCATAAGCAACAATGAATAATTCATTTTCTCCATTCAGAGCAGTGGCAGTGAGAAGAATGCCTTTGTACTTGTCCTTTAGGAATGTACCATCTAGAAATAGAAGTGGCCTACATCCCCTTTCAAAACCATGAATATTAGCACCAAAAGAAACAAAAAACGGTTGAAGCGACCTTTAACAGACACATCAAGATCCACAAATGCTATTAGCATTAGACCTCTCAATCGCATCTTTATACCAACGTAACCATCAAAGGAACATCTCTCATCTCCATGGACCTCTTTTTGAGCAAACTCCTTACCCCAACATGCCTGATAATATGGCCATCCACTCCATAATCCCTAAAGATATCCTTCTTTATGTCTTTAGGCGGTATAATGGAGTATCTACAATTTTCTCAGCAATGATAGAAGTAATCCATCTCTTTGACGCCCTAGGGTCCTTTTGTGTGCTCAAGCCCCCACCACATATGTGCACATTGTTTAGTTGTTTAATCTCAAATGAGGCCCCCCCCAGCAACTCTAATTGCATGCATGTACCACTACAGTGAGCAACTCTACATTTCACTGTCACACATATTAAGTCATTCTTAAGGAACATGTAATCAAAACCTCTTGCAATTGCATATTTAGTCAAATCGCCCCGAAAATGTTCAACACTATTGAAGGTATAATGTCATACCATAGATCAGTTCTCCTCCTCCCTTCTTGAGATGACATACCTTCAAGAGTGGACAAGTGGCTATTACTTCCAGAAGAGTGTACACTTGATGGTCTTGCATGAAGATATGACTACTTTAAGTGATTTATTTAAAATATTGTGACATAAATATTTATTCAAAATATACCTGGTGCTTATAAGTTCTTCTTCATCATGAATGTTTACTTCCACATTCATCACCTTTGCACCAAGACTAATATGCATGTCTACCATCCTATCAATGTCTTCTCCATTTGTAATTCTCATTTTCAAACTAGTAAGCTCAGGTACCACACATTTGAACTCCACCTTATCGATGCGAAGCTTCCACCTATTACACACATCACTGACAACCACATCCAATCCTATTCCCCGATACAAGTGGATGACAAAGGCCTCATCTTTATCGCTAAAAATACCTGGAATTTTGTCCATGTTAGGATGGTTTTTCCTTTCCTCTCGACACAAAATATAGCTGCGAAAAATTCCAGATTTCATGAAGACACATACACTGCAAAAAAAAATCCAACAAAAACATCTATGTTCCTTCGCAAAAAATATGTAGAAAGCCACTGACACCTCTATAGATTTCAATTGCACCCCAACAAGTCTTCACAACAATATTTGATTTTGTGCTATGGAATAGAAAAAGGCTAAATTTGATACATATAGAAAAGATGGGGAAAGCTCCTCTGGTTTAGGATGATTATAGTTGCAAAAAAATTCACAATTCATGAAACACATAAGATAGTTTTTCCTTTCCTTTTAGCACATACATCGCAAAAAAAAAAATCTAAGAAAAATCTTCCGTTCCTTCATGAAAACATTGCAGAAAACACTTCCATTCCTTCCAAATAAAATGCACAACACATGGTGAAGAAAAAATGCTCGCCCTCTGCTACTCCTTTTTCGTGAAGAAACAACTTCCATTCCTTTCATTCAATCCCTTCCAAATAAATGCAGAACACATGGTGACCCCTTTTTGGCACAAGGATGAGGATCTAACCCTAAAAATTCATGGTGAAGAAAAAAAACTTACTCAATAGCCCTTCGCAGATTCCTCCGCTGCTCGCCGTCTGCTACTTGCTGGAGATCCACCTCCACTCCTCCTTTGCTACTCGCTGGAGATGTGCCGCCCGTTGCCGCTACTCCTCCTCTGCTACTCGCTGGAGATGCGCCGCCGCTTGTCCACGCTCGTCCTCTGCTAGTCGCTCACTGCTGCGAGTCCTCACAGGAGAAGCCACCAGAGACGTGTCGTCGGCTTTCCCTCTTCCCGTCTGCAGCAGAGAAGGTTCTTTGCGGAACCCTACCAGTTGGGTTTGCCCAACTTGTCTTGTGAGATGTTGATTCATGTGGGTTAGGGTGGGGGTATTTTGGACAATAAAGAAAAAGGAACCTAACATGTTGACGGAAATGATCTAAAATTAATAAATTAACAGTCAATGGATCTAAAGTTAATAATTTGAGTCAAAGGACCTAAAATTAATTGTGACTTTTAATTTTGGACCGAAAATAATTTTCCCCTCTCTCCTTTTTAACAATCTAAGTGCATATTTCATCTTGACAAAATAAATGTTTGCATGTTCAATAATATTTATAGAAGAAATTAAGTAATCTCTAAACATCATTTATATTCATTATATGATATTTTCTATTTTTGTGAAGAGTTTTCTTAAAATATAACATTTTATATGTGAAAAGACTTATAATAACTTTTGTTTTATTTCACTTGTGATAATGGCAAAGCTATCACCACAATTTATCTTAAACTCTCAAACTTCTATGATTTATGCAGAACATTATTATTATTATGTACAATTGATATTGTAATAATTATATTCATAGTCTCTTATTTAGTCTCAACAAGACATTAAGTATTTTTATTTCAAAGAGTTATCATTTTATGTATGCAAGTTAATTTACATAAATTAATTGAATATATATATATATACATTATATGAAAATTGTTAGTTGATATATGTGTATTTTTATTAAATAAAAGTACTCGATACATGGATGAGTGATACAATAGACTATTATGAGAAATTTGATTAGATGTACATCAATATACAATAAATTATCCACAATATGAAATAAGTAATACTAAGATTTTGAATTATTATTATTATTATTTCCAAGTGTATTTACTTTGTACAATTGTTAAATTTCTTTCAAAAAAATAGTTTCAAACAAGATTTTTCATACCACACCGTACTGGTGCGGTAAAGCCATACCGCGCTGTGCCTGGACTTTTCCTATACCAAGCACGGTCGGCACACGTCTCCTAGTTGTCCCTTGCTCGAGCTTTGCAGCACCCAACCCTGTCGTGTTGCTCGTCCCTACCCACTCGCAACTACACCTCACACTCCCCAACCCACATCCGGTAGCCCTTCGGCGTTGTCGAGTTGAACTTGCGAGCGTTGGCCAACATCCAGCCCGCAACTACAGCCTCGATGGTTTCTTGTGCTTGCAGACGATGTTGTCGTGGATGGTGGCAGCAATGAGGCAAGGCTCCTAGGGAGCCATCGCCATGGCCTGCCTCAACACCTTAGATGAGCACCCACTCAAGTTGGCCTTGTTGGTTTTCTGTTTTGAATTCAAACATTCTCCTTGTTTGGTTGTGTGTGTATGTAAAGTTTTGTCCCCTATTGGATATCTAAGAAAGTTGGAAGGCCTTAAATATGAGGTACCTTCTTACATGCTTAGATATGTTAAGGGGACTTATACACACCCGTGGGCCGAACCCAAACTAGGTGGTTCCGGGGGGACTGAGCCAGAAACCAGTTAAGCGAGCGCGACACACATGATTATTGTGCGTAGGGGGGGTGCAAGTCCTCAGCCCGGAGGCCTCGCACTGGCTGGCTTGGTTTGGTTTTGCCATTTTCTTTTTCTTTTTCTTTCTGTTTTCGACTTGCTCTGTCCACTACATGTCATGTTGCTTTTTCTGAGGCGATCTGAGGTTGAGTCAGTGAGCGACATCCGTGTTGGAGGGCACCTACACGGACACCGTAAGTGGTTGTCAGATCTTGGGAGAATCTTGCCAGCGAGTCTCTGCACCGTTATGGTGGCAATATATTCTCTAAAGACAGTCGGTACGCCGACGTTTCAACAAGATAAAGTTCTTATGATCTCTATGAACGCATCACTTGTCTATTTCATACATCCCTGTTATGGTTTTCTTACAATTTTAGAGAATATATTGCATCAATAGACATGGTGAATATTAAGGCTTCGGGTTCTGATGAGGCTAGCGCCAAGCCCAAGAAGTTTTTTGGGCAGAACTTCAAATGTTGGCAACAACGAATGAAGTTTTGGCTTACCACGCTAGGGCTTTTCTTTGTTATAGACTTAGATCCTCCTTCGGCTGATGAAGAGGAACCTGCCCGTAGTGTCGCCTTACAGAGTTTTAAGCAGAAAGATTATCTCTTCTATGGGAGAATCTTATCTGCCCTCTCAAACTCACTATGTGATGTGTACTGCTCCACAACTTTGGCCAAAGATTATGAAAATCTTGGATAAGAAATACAACTCTGAGGATTCTGGTTTAGAGAAGTACACTGTGGGGAAGTTCTTACCTTTAAGATGATCGAAGTAAAGTCTATGGTTGAGTAGACCCATGAATTCCAAATTTTGCTTCATGGTCTTGCTAAGGGAGATATGCCATTGCCCGAGAAACTTTGGGTCTTATCTATCATCGAGAAATTGCCTCCGAGTTGGGAAGATTTTGGCATGACACTCAAACATAGGAGAGGTAAAATCTCTCTAGAAGATTTGATGATTGCACGAAATATTGAAGAAGAACATTGGAAGCAACATAAGGATGATGATAAGGGGATGCCAGTGGATTTCACTCCAAAGGCGAATGTGGTGGTAACCTCATCTGACAAGAAGAAATTCAAAAATCATAAAATGAAGAACAAAATGAAACCCAAACTGAAGATTCAAAAGAAGGATGGAACTAAGCCTTCCTGGGCTTGTGGACAACTTGGACATTTTGTTAAGTTCTGTTTTGAGCGAAAGGACAAGAAGAAGAACCAAGACAATGTGCCCAACACCAAGGCACAAGTCAATGCTGTGACTACTAGTGTTGGCACCAACGATGGGTTTGTTTCCTTTAATCCCGAACTAAATTTGATTTATCAACCCAATGAATGGTTAGTTGATACAGGAGTAAGCTGCATTGTTGTGCTGATCGTTCTACCTTCCTTACTTATCATGCAATTGAAGGTGCTTCCGTGACCATGGGGAACCATTCTGGCCCAAGGTGTTGGGATAGGACGTGTTGACATGAGGTTTACCTCAGGAAAAGTTCTATCACTACATGAGCTGCATCATGTTCCAGGGGTCCGACAGAATCTGATTAGCGGCTCAAAGTTAGATCGTGCTAGTTATGAGTTGATATTTAAATGTAATAAAGTTGTATTGTTACATTTAAGAACCTTTATTGGGAAGGGTTATCTTCATGAAGGGTTATTTAAACTAAATGTTGAATGTGTTTCTTTAAATAAATCGAATGATAGTTTTGATGTTTCTTGCTCCTATAATGTTGAATCTTATTATGTGTGCCATGATAGATTAGGACATGTTAATTTTAATATTGTGAAAAGGATGATGAATCTTGACATGATTCCTAAGTATGCTATAAATTCTAAGAAAAAGTGTGAAATTTGTGTGCAATATAAACAACCCCGTAAACCTTTCAAATCAATTGATAGAAATTCTGATATTTTAGAATTGATTCATACTGATTGCTATGATTTAATGGTGTAATAATGAGAGATCATAAAAATATTTTATTACTTTATTGATGATTGTTCTCATTATTGTTATGTTTTTTAAAACTAAAAATGAAGCTTTAGATAAATTTGTGGTGTTTTAATTTTGAAGTTGAAAATCTCTTAAGAGGTTAAGGTCTGATAGGGGTGGAGAGTTTACCTCAATTTGTTTCAAAACTTTTGTCAAGATTCAGGTATCATTCGTGATGTCATTACCCTCTATAGTGCTCAATCTAAAGGTGTAACAGAACGTAAGAACCGAACCCTTGAAGATATGATTAATCCATGTTAGGCAGTTCTGGTTACCCAACTTCATGTGGGGGAGGCTTTATACACTGCATGTCATGTGTTAAATAAAGTACCAATGAAGTCAAGGGATAAAAGCCCATATAAGCTTTGGAAGGGTGAGGACAAGTTTGAAATACCTTAAAGTGTGAGGTGCCTTGCAAAGGTACTAGTACCTGAACACGAAAGGAAAACTTGTTCCAAAGACTGTGGATGACATCTTCTTAGGTTATGCTCAGAATAGTTTTACATATAGGTTTCTGATTATTAATCAGAAATTTCTGGAATAGATTTATTGTGGAACTTTGTGATGTTATATTTTTGAGGATATATTTCCTATGAAGATAAGAATACCTCAGTCTATTTCTAGTGTATCTATTTCAACACTAGAGATGAGTCTACTTTTGTAGAGATCCCTATCCTTGGTGGGTGCACGTTCCTAAAGTCAATAGATTAGATGAATCAAATGAGTGTACAGAATTGAGAAGAAACAAGAGGCAACGTGTGTCTAACGATTTAGGCCAAGACTTTGTCACCTACAATATAGAAGGTGATCCTGTGACATATAGAGATGTCGTGACTTCTCCTGTAGCTAAGCACTGGAAAGAGGCCGTTAAGAGTGAAATGGACTCTACTACTTTAATGCTACTTGGGAGTTGGTAGATTTGACTCATGGCTGCACCACCATAGGTTGCAAGTGGGTGTTTAAGAGAAAATTAAAACCTGATGGGTTAGCGGATAAGTTCAAAGCCCTCTTAGTTGCTAAGGGATTCAAACCGAAAGAAGGGATTGACTATTTTGACACTTATTCTCCTGTTACCAGAATTACTACAATCTGAGTGCTTATAGCACTGGCATCCATATATCATCTCGAGGCCCATCAAATGGATGTCAAGGCAGCATTCCTTAATGGAGATCTTGACGAGGAGATATATATGGATCAGCCAGAGGGATATGTACTTTCTCAATGTGAGAAAAAAGATTGTAAGTTAGTCAAGTCTCTTTATGGTTTGAAGCAAGTCCCAAAGCAGTGGCATAAAAAGTTTGATAGAGCTATGCTATCTTTTGGCTTTGAAATCAATGACTCTGATAAATGTGTGTATGCTAAGATAAAAGATGATGAATGCATTATTTTGTGTTTATATGTAGATGATATTCTGTTTTTTGAAACTAACATTTTTATTATAAATGAGACAAAGGCTCTCTTGAGTAGTAAGTTTGATATGAAGGATATGGGTTGTGCTGACACATTTTGGGGCTGAAGTTGACTCGCAACTGATAGAATAGCAATTTCTCAGGCACACTATGTTGAGAAAGTGCTAGAGAATATGGCTATAGCCAAGTTAAATATGTTGTCACATCCTATGATCCTTCAAAGACTCTCCATAAGAATAGAGTGGCATGGTTGTGTCTCAATTGCGGTATTCACAAATATTGGCAATTAATATATTTAGCAAATTGTTCTACTTGATATTCTTTTGCAGTAACAAAATTAAGCAGTTTACCAGTTGTCCGACAGAACACATTGGGATGCATTAGATAGAGTACTCAAATACTTGAAAGGGACTATATCCTTGGGCTTGTACTATGGGAGGTTTCCTACAGTCCTGAAGGGATATAGTGATGCTAGTTGGATTGCTGACACTGCTGAGTGTAAAGGCTTTATTGGTTATGTTTTTACACTTGGAGGCGGTGCAGTTGTTTGGAGGTCTGTTAAACAGACGATTATATCCCATTCTACATCTGAGGTAGAATTGTGTGCTTTGGATGTCACAGTAATTAAAGCTAATAGGCTAAAGTGTCTTCTTACTGAAATTCCCTTGATTGTGAAGCCAATTCTTCCTATTTCAGTGAACTGTGCTAATCAAACAACAATAGCTCATATTAGAAGCTCCAAATATAACCAGAAATAGAGGAGACATGTTCGAATAAGGTTAAAGTATGTTCGTGAGCTAGTGTCTCAAGGAGTGGTGTCCTTGGATTTTGTAAGTTCAAAGGACAATATTGCTGATCCACTCACTAAAGGACTTGATTCTGAGAAAATCAAGAGATCCAGTAAGGAAATAGGACTGAGGCCTATTCTGGTTTCATCTATAGCAGCAACCCAACCTATCTGATTGGAGATCCCAAGAAGTAGGTTCAATGTGGTTAAAACAAGCTATAAGGGTGAACCATAAGCATAAATTGATTGAGATGTAATGTCATAATTTCTTCCTTGGATAGATGCTTGACTGCTAGTAAGGATGAGCTTAGGGCTCTTAATGAGTTTAAGGTCTTAATGACATGATGCTTGCAATACATCCTTGGAGAACTCACCTATGTATGTGTAACTATGAGGCTGCAGTGTGGGGGTCTAGGCAACTCCCTTTATCACTTATGAAGCTAGATTCGGTGGCATGGCCGTAATGCACCAACTCAAAAGGATTCAACCATCGCCCATGATGAGTTGTTGTCAATTGACTTTCACTTATAAAAGATTTAAGTTCAAGACTTAGTTTACTTCAAACCTGTGTGAATAAGATTGGTGTACTTAGGTGAAGATTCAAACCAGATGGTATCTCCACTGAAAGCTCATTACAACAAGCCTCAGGACATATTTTGTTTCACCAGAAATGATTTGAATTTATGTGGGATTGTTGGTTTTTTGTTTTGAATTCAAACATTTCTCCTTGTTTAGTTGTGTAAAGTTTTGTCCCATATTGGATATCTAAGAAAGTTGGAAGGTCTTAAATATGAGGTGCCTTCTTACATACTTAGATGTGTTAAGGGGACTTACACGCACGCGTGGGCTGAGCCAGACCAGGTGGTTCCGGGACAAGCCGAAAACCAGTTAACTTGGCGCGACGCACGCGATTATCGCACGCAGGGGGGTACAAATCCGCAGCCCGGGGCCTCACGCTGGCAGGCTCAGTTTGGTTTTGCCATTTTATTTTTATTTTTCTTTTTGAAAGAGAAAACCAAAGCGTCCTCTTCTCCGCCCTATGCAAGAAAACTCTCGGTTGTTCTGCTGTGCTATTCCTTCGACTTGCTCTGTCCGCTGCATGTCCTGTGGCTTTTTCTGAGACGATCTGAGGTTGAGTCCGTGGGCGACGTCCGTGTTGGAGTGCACCTACGGACGCCGTCAGTGGTTGTCAGATCTTGGGAGAATCTTGCCAACAAGCCTTGCACCGTAGGGCGGCAATATATTCTCTAAAGACAGTCGGCACGCTGACGCTTCAACGAGATAAAGTTCTTTTGATCTCTGTGAACGCATCATCTGTCTATTTCATACATCCATGTTAAGGTTTTCTTACAGGCCTCACAGAAGCGTTGTGCTAGGGAGATGATGGAGCACTTGTTGCAACTGCTGGGGCCGAAGAGCGCGGGGGTCGTCTCGACTCGTGCCTGCAAGGAGAGGTCCCGGAACGTAGGCATGTCCGTGCGAGATAGGTAGGCAAAGTCGATTTGCAACCAAAAGATAGTTCATTAAAGGATTTCCTCCCCCTGATGTTTTCTTGGACAACGAAAACTAAAATCTAAAGTTTCATCTAGCCATTTTGAGTTGAAGATTGTGATGCACAGTGTAGCGAATCAATGCGGTGTAGTATCATACCATACCATCCCACCAATTTGTGATCTCTAATACTTTGGCACGGCAAGTCCTGGTTTCAAAATGACAATTTAATTTTTATTCCTTTACCAAATTAGTATAATAACTTTTTTTTATTAAACACATTGTAACGTGTTGATTTAACTAAATTACGACTTTAGCATGCACAATGACTTCAATTAAACATATTTATTAAAATTTATACTATTTATAAGTTAACTGATCATCTAATTTATGAGATTAAACACTTATTGGGCCTAAAATTTTCAAATGGACAAACACGTTCGTCTTAATCTAATATTATCTAATGGATTTTTCAGCATATAAAGTAGCTTTAAGAGCTATAGATTTCTGTAGGCAACTTATGATTATTCTATAAGATGATGAGCTTTTGATGCACTTAGTCTTATCAAATAGAGGACCCCGGTTGGGTCGATCATTAAAACTCTTCTTAAAAGTAGGAGGTCCCGAGTTCGTTCCTGGGGGGGGGGGGGGGATTACCTGATTTACATGCATCCTCGAGGTGTGTAGATTCGGGGTTTTTCGGTCAGTGGCATAAGGGCAATACGGGTACACGGAAAGTAGGAGCTGCAAGTCCTAACCTTGGAGTTCACGAACACCAATCCTTGAGCCCACGTCCACGGGGCGGGATTTCCTCGTTATCAAAAAAAAAAAAGGTGGTCACAAGATCTTATATCCCCCCAACTCCGGTCAATATTGAAGGATCTCGCCTTACAAAATTAAGGCTTATCCTATTATTATACAATAGTATCTTTCATCATATAGTTTCCCATAGTATAATAACATTATAGTATGAAGTTATGTAGGCATCTTTTATACAAATTTTCTAATTTTAGTAACTGATAATCAAAGAATATATCTACTAATTATTACTTAACTCTTTTTTAGTTCTGTGGTCATGGTGTAAAACAACCCCCCCCCCCCCCCCTCCATCACGGGAATAAGACTCTAGAAAAGGGACAAAAAAAAGAGAGAGAAAAAGTTCACATGAACACCTATAATCAATAATAAGAATACGAGTAGTAAGAATTTTTTTAATTATTTTATAAGTTTTCATTTATTTCATAAAAAACACAATTCTACGAATATGCCATCTCAAAATAGTTAAATGCATTGTATCTTTTAAATACAAAATATTAAAAGACTATGTTCAGACAATGAAATATATAACATATCAAACAATAATACAAGAGATATAATACATACGTCAAGTGCATCCCACATATGCTGGTAATAGGGTTAACAGTGATGATCTATTGAGTTTCATCTCATTCAGCGGAAACAAATAATAAGATTGGATTCACCAACCCTCATAGAATCTCACTCTACAACTACGATCATTCTTTTAATTTTTTAGAATTGACCTTTTGATAATTTTTAAAGTAATTTTTTTTTTCTAAAATGATTACTTCAGATGCCTCTCTAAAAACCGTTTGAAAAGAATAAATTTCAAATACATAACTCCTGTAAAAATAGTTATACCACACATAAGTACTAATATCGCTATCATCTAATATTTATCAAATAACATTTTTTGACAAAAACAAATTGGTGACATGTTTCTGAAAATTAAGTACTTGAAAATTTTGATAAATTATTTAAATACATTTATTGAGAACAGAACCTTCGTTTTCTTTACCTTAGTTAGAACATACAATTATACAACCATTATGAGACGAAAAATAAAAATTTAAGACAAAGTCAATTATGTTCATTCTTTTTTATATTATTATATCCTACCAAATATAATATATTGTTATGATAAATTTCTTTATCTAAATAAAAACGATTACTCTATATCAATCATATTCAAATCATCAATAAAACGTCATTACAAGATAAAATAACTTTTTGGCACAAATCAAAACTAGATGATTTTCATTACTTTGAAAACTTTATAAAAATCAATGAGAATATATTATTCAATGATCATACTCGAAGCACGTTAATTCAACTAATTATATATAGAAGAATAAGTAAAAAAAATTATCTAATTTTTATAGACAATAATAATTCAATTTATTCAGGTTGAACATGTTTACTTGGATTAGAAATCGAACCAAATCAAAATTATGAGAGTTTCAAACCAAACTAAACCACAATAAAAGATGTGCAACCCTAATCAAACCGATCAATTCGGTTGGTTTTGTGGGTTGAACCAAACTCTGAATACTCCCTAATTAACATACATAGGCTGTATATTACCTGGCCATAGAATTCCTTATAAGTGATAAGAGGCAGATGCAGCAAGCTTATCAGACAGACATAGGATGACATAAAACATGGTGAAAACCTGCCATTCATGCCAACAAACTTGATGTCCCGGCGTCAAAAGCCGTAGTACACCGATCAACTTCAGCGGAAAGGGATAGTTGAACACTTCCACTAGGATGAGACAAAGATGTGCACCATCCAAGTTCAAAGTCTTCATTGTAATACTGTTCCAAACGAAATCACTGAGAAAGCTGATGAAGAATGTAAGAACACTACAAGGTTGAAGATTTGATCTTCATTTTCTTCAAGCTCTATGAACAATACGAATGAGGGAACAACAAATCCACTTTTCAATGGAGTAAATGTTCGAGAAATGGAGTTGTTGGACAGCTGATCCCTGATAACTGGAGTGTTGAGCCCAACAAGGTGAGAATACTTGGATTTGACATCCCAACATATCCAAACAAGGATTCAAGGATCATCGCATAATGTGATTTTTTTTTTTATGAATACTATCACAAAAGATAAATAAGAACACCTGCAATAATTGGTATGAAAGTACAAATCACACCTTTCCTGGACAGCGCAAATTCCTTCCATGATAAGGGTTTAGTCACGGTAGCTAGGACACTAAGAAATTGGGTCTTTGTATCCTCAAGAGACCCTGAATATCAATTACTATGTCGGTCTTATCCCTCTTCCAATCAAGTGGCATCTGGGCATTAATTCTATTGCTGGCCTGCTCCTCGGATGTTTTATCTCTTGTCATGAGCCGTTTTAGCTGTGTTTCAGGATCGACCCATACGACTATGATTGGCTTCGTCCACTGATCCATTTTAGCTTCAAATAGCAATGGGATGTCGAGAACAATGACCTTACATCCCTTAAGCCATAACTTGATTATTTCCCAGAATATCCCTGATGAAATATATGGTGCCAGCAAGCTACAAAAAAGAAAAACAATAAAGAGGTCAACAAAATGAAGGGCAGGAAAGAGATTCCAGGATAGTTATGCAGTCTACATGATCTAAATGTTCTAATGCAGACCCCAGTCCCAGTGAACTTGCAAACAAATGGATATAAGTTTCCAATAAAATAAAAGCTGACTAACGTTTTGGGTCATGGAATCACAAGCATCAAAGAAATGTACTTCCAGTTAACTTCAATGCTTGCCAGGTAAAAATTACTAATCAAGAGCCATGTAGAACAGAGTAAGGGATCCTTAGGGTAAGTACTTCCACAATAAGACAGAAGCAGAAAGCAAGAGATTAAAAAAAAAATTCTAGGTATTACCGCCACAAATTATTGCTTGTTGAGATTAATCTCCTGTAACCTTGATACCTATAACTTCTAGGTCGCATCACCTCAGAAAGTTAGTAAGTAAAACCCCTTCTTCAAGTTTTTGTTAGAACCTCCAGAAAATGATATTTAGAAATAAGCATGAAATTTTGGGGGGTTTAAAACATATAGAATAGATTGCAAAGGTTATATCTAAACAAAAGGAAATGATAAACATCTCGACAAAGATGCAGTGACAGAGTGCATGGATGGCTGTGTAATTAGACAGTTCATAACTTGGTATAGATAATGCTTATTTATATAAGGTCAAACAGTTTATTGCCATTTCTCTGGCAATATACTGAACATGGTTTCACTGCTCAACAACATTCAGAGACATAAATGTTAAACCAGTCAAAGGAAAAAGGTATGCTCAAACCTCATAGATGAAACTACCTATCTTCAAGATATTGAGAAGTAGAGATACTTAAGCATGGTGAAGCTTCATCTCTTTGAGACAAATTTAAAGCACTCATAACCTGGTTGAATGAGTCCAAGAATCTAAAAAAGGGCATAAACCAGCACTAGCCACTCTAGCAAACAATCATCCACACCTGTCCATTGCTCTACTTACCACTACATCTACAAAGGATTATGAGAGACAGCTTTGTCATAGCAACACTGATCCCAAATGAAAATGACTACACATCCTTTCTACAGATGACAAGAAAGAACCCGGACTACGATGACAACAAATGAACAGCAATCCACTTTGTATGGAAAATGTACTCAACGATATCACCAGCAAGAATGAAAGTAAACACTGAAAATCTAAAATGCACTTGTGGGTCTGCTCTGAGGATTTTGACAAGCTTCCAACAGAGTTGACCAAATAAAATGATAAAAAGTAAAGAAACAACCATCTATGCCTGGCAAAATGTCTAATAAACTAACGGATTAAAGCTAATAGGCACTCATATCAACTTTTAACGATAAATAGATAATACTAAATGAAAAAGAATCAGGCTCAGCTACTAGTCATCTATCCAAGATATGTATGAAGACAAGAAGTCCAAGTACCATTATACAAAATAAAAAAGAATCAGGATCAGCTACTAGTCATCTACCCAAGGCATGTACAAAGATAACAAGTCCAAGGACCACCTGTACCATTATATAGTTCAGCCTATTGACTAGTCTAGAAGCATACTCTTGCTTTACAAAATTAACAGTGACGAGGATGAGATGTGTATATCCATATGGTTTTTTTTTGAAATGTGGATAGTACCACAAAGTATATTGAATAAGGAAGAATGAACAAGAGTAGAGGCCAAATAACAAAAAGACCTCTAAGAAAAGCCTCCCACCAATAAGACACCCCGACACAAACAACCTCATCTCCCCAAGAACAAAAGGAGAGAAGACTGAGGACTCTCAAAATGACCTAAAATTTTAGCCCAAGCCAAAACATTCCTCTTAATCCCTTGTAACACAGTTTCTTCAGTCCTAGCTTCTTTCCTGAAAATTCTGTTGTTTCTTTCAATCCATAAGGCCCAGACAGTGGCATGCAAAATGATCCACCACACAACCCCATCAGCCTTCAAATGAAAATTCCTGTTCCAACCCAAAAATAACTCCTTCGCACCAGAGAAAGGTGGGATGACATTCTGAATACATTGCCCAATTTCAGTCCAAATCATATTAGTGAAAGAGCACGCTGTTAAAAGATGATCCAAGCTCTCCTCCTCAACCCCACAAAGACTGCATAAAGTTGGAATATTAGGGAACACCCTGGATAACTTATCACAGGTTGGCAACCTACCATGGGAAACCCTCCAAGAGAAAATCTTGACCTTGAGGGGGCTCCTGGTGGCCCAGATCTGGTTCGAACCATCATGTCTCAGACCCCCATCAATAAGCATGCGATAAGCTGATTTGACAGAAAAATATCCAGATTTTTCCCATCTCCATGTCCACCGGTCAGCCATGTTAGCTGACAACCTGAACTGGGTAATAAGCCAAACATTTCCTGGAGATGATCAGTCTCCTCCAAGGAAAGATTTCTTCTAAAGGTTGGCACCCAGATCCCCCCAACTTGAGAATTCTCATAACATTCAGCAACAGTGGCCTTCGGAGCAGAAGAAATAGCAAATAAATCAGGGAATAGATGAGCAAGAGACAAATTCCCACACCATCTGTCAGACCAGAAAAAGCTCCTCTGCCCATCCCCCAATGCAATAGAAACGCTCGCCTGAAGAAAGCCAAACTAAACAGCAGACCCTTCCACACTGGTGAGCATCTGTAACGCGGAATGGACTCCAAATCTTCCCATCCACTGGAGGCCCCTAAATATCTATTTTGAATTATTTCATGCCACAATCCCCCTTCGTCCACTCCAATTCTCCACCACCATTTACATAGCAGCGCCATATTGAAAGTTGTATGTCTCTGATTGCAAGGCCACCTGCCTCCTTGGGAAGGCAAATCCTTCCCCAAGGGATGTCATGCCAACCTCTCTCTCTCCCATTACCATGCCAAAAGAACCTGGCCTGAATAGATTGCAATCTGAGAGCCACTGTCTTTGGAATTCTGAAAATGGATAGGAAGTATGTAGGTAAGCTATCCAAGACTGCTTTGCAAAGTATTAATCTACCACCCATTGACAGTGCCTTAGCTTTCCAGCCTGCTAGCCTATTCTCAAATCTATTCACAATGACTTTCCAGTCAGCACAGCGAAGCGGTCCCGGAGAGAGTGGGAGGCCCAAGTACGAAAAAGGAAATGAACCGGTCTGACAACCGAAAACTGATGCTGCTCCCCGTTTCCTCGTCACTCATGTTGATTCCTGCCATGAGACATTTACTGAAATTAATCTTTAAGCCTGTGATATCCTGAATCACTTCCAACATCAATTTAATGTCAACAATCTGATCTCGCTCTCCTGCTATAAACACAATAGTATCATCAGCATATTGGAGATGGGTGACTGCGGTTTCGGAATTTCCCACTTGGAAACCAGATATGATGCCTGCCCTCTCAGCTCTGCACCAAAGTTTGCCAAAGATCTGACCCACCAACACAAAGAGAAGAGGAGAAAGGGGATCTCCCTGACGGAGACCTCTCCCACTAGAGAGAGAGGGAGAGGGTTGCCCATTAATCAACACTTTAAAGGAAGCTGAAGATATGCAATCCCGAATCCAGCCAATCCACTTATGATGGAAGCCCATTTTCCTAAGGATTTTAAGGATACATCCCCAACTAACTCTATCAAAAGCTTTCTCAAAGTCAAGCTTCAGAATGAAACCCCTTCTCCTCATCCTTTTCCATTCAAAAATGCTCTCATGAGCAACCAGAAAATTGTCTTGAATATGCCTACCCTTGATAAAAGCCCCTTGATAGACATCCACCACACTATCCATCACTTTCACAAGCCTAGAAGCCAGCACCTTAGAGATAATTTTGTACACACTATTCAGCAAGGAGATTGGCCGAAAATCAGAAAAAATATTGGCTCCCTGCTTTTTGGGAATAAGAACCAAGTAGGTTTTATTAATGCCTCTCAAATGAGCCTTGCCTTCCATAAAATCTACTACTACCTTAAGAAGATCACCCTTAATGATTTCCCAACAATGATGGAAAAAGAACATGGGAAATCCGTCTGGACCAGGAGCCTTATCACCAGGTAAAGAGAACACTGCTTGACGGAGCTCTTCCATGTTGAGAGGGATCACCAGATCATTTCTATGAATTTCAGAAAGTCTCGGCAATAACTCCTCGTCAAAGTCCGGCCTGATTTGCTGATCTTCAGAAAAGAGTGCAGCAAAGAAATTCTTTGCTGCCATCCTGATGTCCTCCTCGTTCTGCACTACATTGTCCCCCAAAGCAATACTGTGAATGTGGTTTTTGCGCCTTCTACCTGAAGCAATTCTGTGGAAAAACTTGGTATTATTGTCCCCCTCATTGATCCATCTCTCTCTCGATCTTTGCTTCCAATAAATTTCCTCTCTGATTAAAATCTCATCAAACTTGTCCCTTAATTCAGATCTGAGAAGCCTATGTTGATCATCTAAGAGACCAGCTTCCTCTAACTGTTCCAGCCCCTGAATCTGCCCCAAAATAGCTTCTTTTTCCTGCTTTGTAGGTAACCTCCTCTTCTGCCCCCAATCCTCCAGAGCTTGAGCAGTCTTGGTCAACTTATTGATGAATATAATCACCGCATTATCCTGGTGACCCTGATAAACCCAAGCTTGATTCACTATATCCAAGAACTCAGGATCTCTCAGCCAAAACTTCTCCATCTTGAATCTCTTTTTGTACCCCCTTTGGCAACTTGTTTTGAGAAGGATAGGTTTATGATCTGACACTACCCGAGGGAGGGTAAAAGCCTTTGCAAAGGGGAACAAATCCTCCCAATCCGCAGTACAGAGGAACCTGTCAAGTCTGGAACAAGACACCTCCCCCCTCATATTAGACCAGGTGAATTGAGAGTTAGCCAGCCCAACATCAATAAGAGCAGCCTGATGGATAAATTCGCGGAAGTCCTCAGTCTCACCAACTTGATTCTGACTACCAGTCCTTTCATCCGCATGAAGAACAACATTAAAATCTCCCGCCACACACCAAGGTCGTCCCGACGCTAGGTGATTGACCAACAGCTGATCCCAAACCTCCTTCTTTCCTTCCCTCGATTGGGGCCCATAGACAGAGGTAAAATCCCAAGAAAAGCCATGGTTCACTGATCGGAAATGAATAGAGATCGCCCACCTTCCAATTATTCTATCTTCCACCACTTCCTCCATTTCAAAAGGATTCCGCAGAATCATGATCCCCCCTGCCCTTCCTACTGCTGGAGACCAAACCCCCTGGGACAATCTTCCTCCCCCTATCTCCCGAAGGACAGTCTCCCCATCCGCCTCCAGTTTAGTCTCCTGTAAGCACAGGATATCAACCTTCCCATACCTAACCATTTCTTTAATTATCCTCCTCTTCTCCCCTCCCCCAATACCCCTAACATTCCATGAGATGATTCTCATGATGCAACTAGAACAACATCCTCCTCCCTCGTCCCCATATTCCTTTCCCCTTCATTCTCCTGCACTGTCTCCTCTACTTCTCTTCTGGTATATCCATATGGTTAAAGACATAAACTAACAAACTTGCTATACTGGTATTCGATAAATCATTAAAGAATAAAAAATTGATACAACATGCCTGAGACAAAGTAAATAGAATTTACCGATTCAAAAGCTGACGTTTACCAGGATCAGAAACACAATTTGTCCTAGTTTTGCCCTATCAATTTCTCCATCAGCTTGTAAAATGTCTTCACCAAATGCTGCCACAACCTTTCTCCAACCACGAGTTCCTTTCCTTACCACGTCCTGCAATGATGAGACTCCAGATATGAGCAACCCAATTCACTTGAAAGTGCAAGTATATTGAATTGATATGTTTTGTTGATTCAAACAGCCTCAGGCCATAATACTTTTAAAAAATGGGTTGTATGCATAACTTATTAATGCATTAAAGGATTGCTAAAGATAAGGTGGCTTTCAATCATGGACCAATCCCAAGTGCATAGGTGAGCCTACGTAGACACCAATACCTAGATATTTGAATTATCTTGACTTGGCTTCTTGTAGGTATTTTGAGTTCATATTTTGCACTAATGGAATGTACATGATTAAATGAAGCATCACGGTGAGTAGATTTGAGACATACTAATATGAATGAATACATCATATTGCAATGATTCAACAAGCAAGAAATAGTTAGTATAGAAACCTGTGGAACTGTGACACAGCCAATACCTTTTGTGGTACAATGGTAAAGATATTGAGCATTTGATATTTACCTGCCCTATCAACAGTAAAGTCCAGAGGATTATTGGCTGGTTACCAAACAATTAACAAACCAGTTGCATTTATAACAATTAATCAGATGTGTTGCTTTCAGACAAGTAAAAGGGTTTGCTTCAACACTTCAGTTGATAAGTCTAATTCTCATTCTGTATGTTGGAGCATTTGGTGAGAGTGCAATGGGAGAATCCTGAGAGAATGTGAAGATTATTTGTTTCAGGGTAGACATATCTCAAGATTTCTTTTCATTCTTGGGGGGAAAAAAATCCATACTATATCCTTATACCGATGCTCCATTTCATTTTTCAGATCGCCGAATCTGTTTTTTTCACCTCAAATTGTACAATCTCCTTTCAATTTAGTAATAAATTTTGCAGTCCATTGTGCTTTCCTTCCCCCCGGATTAGTTACAGTAGAACAAAGAATTTCTGAGATTCGACTGGAACAAAAATGCGTAAGCAAGCAAAGAACACCAATAGTAACCCAAGAAAAAAGAAGCAAGCAAATTGTCAATGTTAAAGCAAGACACATAAGAACAAGAAAGGGACGAAGAGGAGCAACAACAAAAATGGGGAAGAAATGAGTAAGCATCATCAGCAATCAGTCAAAACATGGAATGAAAATGAAGGAAGGTCAAAGTGTTCAAGAAAAAAGAAAGAAATTATCATCAACTAAACTCCAAAAGGTCAAAGAGATTTATAAATAATTCAAATTAATAATTTTCCGTGCAATACATAAAATCAGTGTGATATATTTTAGGGTTATATATATATATTTCCAAAATTTCTTAATACTGCAAAAAATATTATCTACTCTCATTGTGAATTCCACTGTCAACATAATAGCGGGTCTTCCCTGCATTAAAATAGAAATTTATCACCTAATCGGTTCTTCGTCTTCCTTCTCTCTCTCTCTCTCCATTCTGAACGCTGCGAAGAACACATCACGCTGTGCGACACGTCTGCCTGCAGCGTCCCAGCGCCCGCGACACGTCTTACAATTTTCATCCGACCATGATATCCTCTGCAATTTACTTCTGTGCCCAAGAAAGGATAGACACAGATTATTAAGAGCAGAGAAGGCTCCTCACTCTCTCAGGAGAGATCCTTAATTTCACACACGCACACACAAAAAGAAAGCTGTCGATTGCATGAAAAATGGGAAAGCATGTGATCGATCTGCACGTAATTATAGCATCCAGACATTTCTCCTATATATATATATATAGAGGCTGTCATTCTCAGAAGAA